>CM077675.1:349572817-350172817 GCA_039707655.1 Elymus sibiricus
ATTTCTCTGCGTGCAACTTTCTATTGCCCTTTCCCTAATTCACGGTAGTAGCACGATAGTAGAGCGGTAATACCGCTTGCGTGGTACTTCCGCACTCTACTACCGCGGCTAGTACCGCTTGGAGAAATCCATTGTGCTCGATTCTGTTGCCCAGTTTTCCATCACGATAGTACAAAGATACTTAAACGGTAGTACCACTTCGTGCGGTAGTTCCTCTCCTATACCTCTCTACTATTGTTGCCTCCCCTGGTCTTAAGACCCCCAGCGGTAGTATTGGTAGAGCGAACGATAGTACCGCTCCAGAGACACTACTGCGTGTGTACCCTCAGTACTGTCAAACATGTGTGTGATAGTACCGCTTGAGTGCGGGTTGAGAGCAGAAAAGATTGGATTTGCTCTCCCTATACAAGGGGGTCTTATTCCCCAAGAGTACCTACCCCTTATCCCCCTAATCTCATTTTCACCTGATCTCTCTCCTTGGCCATCAAAACTTGTTGATCTTCTAGGGTTTGGAGTAGAGATCCTCGATCTACACTTCCACCAAGAGATATTTGATTCCCCCACTGATCCCTTGAAGATCTTGTTAATCTTGGGTGTTTGGGCACCCTAGACGAAAGAGGTCACCTCGGAGCCACATTCCATTGTGGTGAAGCTTCATGGTGTTGTTGGGAGCCTCCAATTAAGTTGTGGAGATTTCCCCAACCTTGTTTGTAAAGGTTCGGTCGTCGCCTTCAAGGGCACCACTAGTGGAATCACACATCTTGCATTGCACGAGGGCATGAGGAGAATACAATGGCCCTAGTGGCTTCTTGGGGAGCACTGTGCCTCCACACTGCTCCAACGGAGACGTACCTCCCCTTAAAGGGAGGGAACTTTTGTAACACATCCTCGTCTCCATCGGATATTTAAGAAACGGTGAAGGGGTCAGAAAACAGTCGCGAAAACAACAGACAAACAGAGAGAGAGAGATCCAATCTCGGAGGGGCTAATTGTTGGAAATATGCCTTAGAGGCAATAATAAATTGGTTATTACCATACTTCCTTGTTCATGATAAACGTCTATTATCCATGCTAGAATTGTATTGATCGGAAACTCAGATACATGTGTGGATACATAGACAACACCGTGTCCCTAATGAGCCTCCACTATACTAGCTCGTTGATCAAAGATGGTTAAGGTTTCCTAACTATAGACATGAGTCGTCATTTGATAACGGGGTCACATCATTAGGAGAATGATGTGATGGACAAGACCCAACCATAAGCATAGCATTTGATCGCATTAGTTTATTGCTAGTGCTTTCTTCATGTCAAGTATATGTTCCTAAGACCATGAGATCATGCAACTCCCTGGCACCAGAGGAATGCCTTGTGTGTATCAAACATCACTTCGTAACTGGGTGATCATAAAGGTACTCTACATGTATCTCCAAGGGTGCCTGTTGGGTTGGCATGGATCGAGACTGGGATTTGTCACTCCGTATGACGGAGAGGTATCTCTGGGCCCTCTCGGTAATACAACATCACAAGAAGCTTGCAAGCAATGTTACTAAGGAGTTAGTCACGGGATCTTGTATTATGGAACGAGTAAAGAGACTTGCCGGTAACGAGATTGAACTAGGTATGGAGATACCGACGATCGAATCTCGGGCAAGTAACATACCGCTCGACAAAGGGAACGCATACGGGATTGATTGAATCCTTGGCATCGTGGTTCGACCGATAAAGATCTTCGTTGGAATATGTGGGAACCAATATGGGCATCCAGGTCCCTCCATTGGTTATTGACCGGAGAGGTGTCTCGGTCATGTCCACATGATTCTCGAACCCGTAGGGTCCGCACGCTTAACGTTCGGTGACAATATAGTATTATTGGGTTATGTATGTTGGTGACCGAATGTTGTTCGGAGTCCCGGATGAGACCCTGGACGTCACGAGGAGCTCCGAAATGGTCCGGAGGTAAAGATTTATATATGGGAAGTCATATTTTGGCTACCGAAAAAGTTTCGGGTTTTTCCGGTATTGTACCAGGAAGCTTCTAGAAGGTTCCGGAAACTTCCGGAGGAGTCCGGAAGTCCACCAAGGGTTCCACAACGTCCCAAGGGTTTGCATGGGCTGAGGGGAGGCGCCCTGGCCTTATTGGGCCAGGCGCACAAGTCCTCAAGGCCCATGTGGCTTGGGAGAGGTGGAAAGTCCACCTGTGTATGGAAAGGGAGGGAATTGGACTAGGAGTCCAACTCCTCCCCCTTGGCTGCACCCTAGGGCTTGGAGGGGCTGTCCCCCACTCCCCTCCACCTATATATAGAGGGGAGGGGACGCCCCAAGAGAACACACCAAGCCCTTGGCGCCCCTCTCTCTCCCTAGATCGTTTTCTCCTCCGTTCGCGGTTTCGGTAGCGCTCGGCGTAGCCCTGCTGGGATTGCTCCACCACCATCTCCACCACGCCGTCGTGCTGGTTGAGAACCCATCTACTACTCTGGCCTCGCTTGCTGGATCGAGGAGGCGGAGATGTCATCGAGCCGCACGTGTGCTGAACGCGGAGGTGCCGTCCGTTCGGCGCTAGATCGGGACGGATCGCGATTGGATCGTGAAGACGTACGACTACATCAACCGCGTTATATACGATTCCGCTTAGCGATCTACAAAGGTATGTAGATACACTCCCCCTCTCTCAGCTATGCATCTCCATGGATAGATCTTGCATGTGCGTAGGAAATTTTTTGTTTCCCATGCAACGTTCCCCAACAGTGGCATGATGAGCTTGGTCTATGCATAGATGATATGCACGAGTAGAACACAAAGAGTTTGTGAGCGTTGATGTTCAGATTTCTTACCTCCTTAGTCTTATTTTGATTCGGCGGTATTGTGGGATGAAGCGGCCCGGACCAACCTTACTTGTCCACGTACAAGAGACCGGTTCCACTGACTGACATGTAACTTAGTTGCATAAAGATGGCTGGCGGGTGTCTGTCTCTCCCACTTTAGTTGAATCGGATTCGACAGAGGCGGTCCTTGTAGAAGGTTAAAATGCTATTTGATTATCACCATTGTGGCTTTGCGTAGGTAAGAACGGTTCTTACTAGTTGCCCATAGCAGCCACGTAAAACTTGCAACAACAAAGTAGAGGACGTCTAACTTGTTTTTGCAGGCCATGTTGTGATGTGATATGGCCAAGACGTGATATGATATATGTGATGTATGAGATGATCATGTTTTTTATAGTTATCACGACTTGCATGTCGATGAGTACGGCAACCGGCAGGAGCCATAGGGTTGTGTTTAATTTAATTGTGCCATTTTCTTTACTTTATCGCTATGAGTTAGCAATAGTCGTAGAAGCAATAGTTGGCGCGACAACCACATGACGACATGATGATGGAGATCATGGTGTCATGCCGGTGACGATGGAGATCATGCCGGTGCTTTGGAGATGGAGATCAAAAGCACAAGATGATGATGGCCATATCATGTCAGTTATATGATTTGCATGTGATGTTTATCCTTTTATGCATCTTATTTTGCTTAGGACGACGGTAGCATTATAAGATGATCCCTCACTAAAATTTCAAGATAAATTGTGTTCTTCCCGAGTATGCACCGTTGCGAAGGATCGTCGTTTCGAAGCACCTCGTGATGATCGGGTGTGATAGACTCTGCGTTCGCATACAACGGGTGTAAGCCAGATTTACACACGCAGAATACTTTGGTTAAACTTGACGAGCCTAGCATGTACAGACATGGCCTCGGAACACAGGAGACCGAAAGGTCGAACATGAGTCATATAGTAGATATGATCAACATGGAGATGTTCACCATTGAAACCACCTCATCTCACGTGATGATCGGACTTGGGTTGGTGGATTTGGATCATGTCACACTTAGACAACCTGAGGGATGTTGATTTGAGTGGGAGTTCTTTAGTAATATGATTAGTTGAACTCATTATCATGAACATAGTCTAAAGTTGTCTTTGCAAAATTATGTTGTAGATCAATAGATCGCGCTGTAGCTCCCCTGTATTTTGATACGTTCCTAGAGAAAACTAAGTTGAAAGATGATGGTAGCAATTATGCAGACTAGGTCCATGATCTGAGGATTGTCCTCATTGCTGCACAGAAGGCTTATGTCCTTGATGCACCGCTCGGTGCGCCACCCCCTCAAGCGTCGTCTGTGGATGTTGTGAACAGCTGACAGACACGTTCTGATGACTACTCGATAGTTTAGTGCACCATGCTTTACGGCTTAGAATCGGGGCTCCAAAGACGTTATGAACGCCATGGAGCATATGAGATGTTCCAAGAGCTGAAATTGGAATTTCAGGCTCATGTCCGTGTTGAGAGGTATGAGACCTCCGACAAGTTCTTTGCCTGCAAGATGGAGGAGAATAGCTCAATCAGTGAGCATGTGCTCAGAATGTCTGGGTGCTACAATCACTTGAATCAAGTGGGATTTAACCTTCCTAGATAAGATAGTGGTTGACAGAGTTCTCCAAGTCACTGCCACCAAGCTACTAGAGCTTCGTGATGAACTATAACATGCAAGGGATAGAGAAGATGATCCCTGAGCTATTCGCGATATTTTATGCCGCGAAGGTAGAAATCAAGAAGGAGCATCAAGTGTTGATGGTAAGACCACTAGTTCCAAGAAGGGCAAGGGCAAGAAGGGAAACTTCAAGAATGGCAAACCAGTTGCCGCTCCAGTGAAGAAACCCAAGGTTGAACCCAAACCCGAGACTAAGTGCTTCTATTATGTGGGGAACGGTCACTGAAGCGAAACTGCCCCAAATATTTGGCAGATAAGAAGGCTGGCAACATCAACAAAGGTATATTTGATATACATGTTATTGATGTGTACCTTACTAGCTCTTGTAGTGGTACCTTGGTATTAGATACCGGTTCAGTTGCTAATATTGGTATCTCAAAACAAAAGCTACAGAATAAACGGAGACTAGCTAAGGGCGAGGTGACGATGTGTGTTGGAAGTGTTTCCAAGGTTGATGTGATCACCATCGCACGCTCCCTCTACCTTCAGAATTAGTGTTGAACCTAAATAAATGTTATTTGGTGCTTGTGTTGAGCATGAACATGATTAGATCATGTTTATTGCAATACAATTATTCATTCAAGTCAGAGAATAATGGTTGTTCTGTTTACATGAAATAATACCTTCTATGGTCATGCACCTAATGTGAATGGTTTATTGAATCTCGATTGTAGTGATACACATGTTCATAACATTGATGGCAAAATATGGAAAGTTAATAATGATAGTACCACTTTCTTGTGGCACTGCCGCTAAGGTCATATTGGTGTAAAGCGGATGAAGAAATTCCATGCCGATGGATCTTTGGACTCACTCGATTTCGAATCGCATGAGACATGCGGACCATGCCTCATGGGGAAGATGACTAAGACACCGTTTTCCAGAACAATGGAGCGGGCAAGTGACTTGTTGGAAATCATACATACTGATGTGTGCGGTCCGATGAGTGTTGAAGCGCGCGGTGGATATTGTTATTTTCTTACCTTCACGGATGACTTGAGTAGATATTGGGATATTTACTTAATGAAATACAAGTCTGAAACTTTTGAATAGTTCAAAGCAAATTTTAGAGTGAAGTTGAAGATCATCATGACAAGAGGATAAAATGTCTGCGATGTGATCGTGGAGATGAATATCCGAGTTACGAGTTTGGTATGCATTTTAAGACAGTGTGGAATTGTTTCACATCTCACGCCACCTGGAACACCAAAGTGTAATGGTGTGTCCAAACATCGTAACCGTACTCTATTGGATATGGTGCGTTCTATGATGTCTCTTATCGTTTTGCCACTATCGTTTTGGGGTTATGCATTAGAGATAAGTACATTCACTTTAAATAGGGCACCATCTAAATCCGTTGAGACGACACCGTATGAATTATGGTTTGGCAAGAAACCTAAGCTGTCGTTTGTTAAGGTTTGGGGTTGCGATGCTTATGTGAAAAGGCTTCAGCCTGATAAGCTCGAACCCAAAGCGGAGAAGTGTGTCTTCATAGGATACCCTAAGGAAACAATTGGGTACACCTTCTATCTCAGATCCGAAGGCAAGGTCTTTGTTGCCAAGAATGGATCCTTTCCAGAGAAGGAGGTTCTCTCGAAATAAGTGAGTGGGAGGAAGGTAGAACTTGATAAGGTTATCGAACCTTCACTTGAATTGGAAAGTAGCACAACGCAGAAAAGTGTTCCTGTGATGCGTACACCAATTGAAGAGGAAGCTAATGATAGTTATCATGAAACTTCAGATCAAGTTACTACCGAGCCTCGTAGGTCGACAAGGACCCATACCGCCCCTGAGTGGTATGGCAATCCTGTCTTGGAGGTCATGTTGTTAGACAATAGTGAACCTATGAGCTATGAAGAAGCGATGGTGTGCCCGGATTCCATCAAATGGCTAGGAGCCATGAAATCCGAAATAGGATCCATGTATGAAAACCAAGTATGGACTTTGGTAGACCTGCCCGATGATCGGCAAACCATTAAGTACAAATGGATCTTTAAGAAGAAGATAGACGCTGTTGGTAATGTCACCATTTATAAAGCTCGACTTGTCACAAAGAGGTTTCCGACAAGTTCAAGGAGTTGACTACGATGTGACTTTCTCACCCGTAGCGATGCTAAAGTTTGTTGGGATTATGTTAGCAGTTGCTGCATTTTTCGATTACCAAATCTGGCAGATGGAGGTCAAAAACAGAGTTTCCTTACTGTTTTCATGAGGAAAGGTTGTATGTGATACAACTGGCAGGTTTTGTCGATCCTAAGGATGCTAAAAGGCATGCAAGCTCTAGCGATCCTTCTATGGACTGGCGCAAGCATCTCGGAGTTGGAATATATGCTTTGATGAGGTGATCAAAGCTTTTGGGTTTATAAAAAGTTTATGAACAAACTTGTATTTACAAGAAAGTGGGAGCACTATAGCATTTTTGATAAGTATATGTGGATGACATATTGTTGATCGGAAATGATGTAGAATTTCTGGAAAGCATAAAGGGTTGTTTGAAAGGAGTTTTTCAAAGGAAGCCCTGGGTAAAGCTGCTTACATATTGAGCATCAAAATCTATAGAGATAGATCAAGACGCTTGGTAAGACTTTCACAGAGCACACACCTTGACAATATTTTGAAGGAGTTCAAAATGAATCATTCAAAGAAGGAGTTCTTGCATGTATTGTAAGGTGTGAAGTTGAGTAAGACTCAAAGCTCGACCACGACAGAAGAAAGAGAAAGGACGAAGGTCTTCCCCTATGCCTCAGCCATAGGCTCTATACTGTATGCCATGCTGTGTACCTCATGTGATGTGTGCCTTGCCATAAGTCTGGCAGGGGGGTACAAGAGTGATCTAGGAGTGGATCACTGGACAGCGGTCAAAATTATCCTTAGGTACCTAAAGAGTACTAAGGAAATATTTTCTCGGTTATGGAGGTGATAAAGAGTTTGTCGTAAAGGGTTACGTCGATGCAAGCTTTGACACCGATCCAGATGACCCTGAGTCGTAAACCGGATACGTATAGCGGAGTGGTCATTTGGAGTAGCTCCAAGTGGAGCGCGGTAGTAGCATCTACAATATGACATATAGATTTACAAAGTACAGACGGATCTGAATGTTGCAGACGCGTTGACTAAAACCTCTCTCACAAGCAAAACATGATCAAACCCCAGAACTCATTGGGTGTGAATCACATGGCGATGTGAACAAGATTATTGACTCTAGTGCAAGTGGGAGACTGTTCGAAATATGCCCAAGAGGCAATAATAGTTTGGTTATTACCATATTTCCTTGTTCATGATAAACGTCTATTATCCATGCTAGAATTGTATTGATCGGAAACTCAGATACATGTGTGGATACATAGACAACACCGTGTCCCTAGTGAGCCTCTACTATACTAGCTCATTCATCAAAGATGGTTAAGGTTTCCTAACCATAGACATGAGTTGTCATTTGATAACGGGGTCACATCATTAGGAGAATGATGTGATGGACAAGATCCAACCGTAAGCATAGCATTTGATCGCATTAGTTTATTGCTAGTGCTTTCTTCATGTCAAGTATATGTTCCTAAGACCATGAGATCATGCAACTCCCTGGCACCGGAGGAATGCCTGGTGTGTATCAAACGTCACTTCGTAACTGGGTGATCATAAAGGTACTCTACAGTTATCTCCAAGGGTGACTGTTGGGTTGGCATGGATCGAGACTGGGATTTGTCACTCCGTATGATGGAGAGGTATCTCTGGGCCCTCTCGATAATACAACATCACAAGAAGCTTGCAGGCAATGTTACTAAGGAGTTAGTCACGAGATCTTGTATTACGGAACGAGTAAATAGACTTGCCAGTAACGAGATTGAACTAGGTATGGAGATACCGACGATCGAATCTCGGGCAAGTAACATATCGCTCGACAAAGGGAACTGCATATGGGATTGATTGAATCCTTGGCATCATGGTTTGACCGATAAAGATCTTTGTTGGAATATGTGGGAACCAATATGGGCATCCAGGTGCCGCTATTGGTTATTGACCGGAGAGGTGTCTCGGTCATGTCCACATGATTCTCGAACCCGTAGGGTCCGCACGCTTAACGTTCGGTGACGATATAGTATTATAGGGTTATGTATGTTGGTGACCGAATGTTGTTCGGAGTCCCGGATGAGATCCTGGATGTCACGAGGAGCTCCGAAATGGTCCAGAGGTAAAGATTTATATATGGGAAGTCATATTTTAGCTACCGAAAAAGTTTCGGGTTTTTCTGGTATTGTATCGGAAAGCTTCTAGAAGGTTCCGAAAACTTCCGGAGGAGTCCGGAAGTCCACCAAGGTTTCCACAACGTCCCAAGGGTTTGCATGGGCCGAGGGGAGGCGCCCTGGACTTATTGGGCCAGGCGCACAAGTCCCTCAAGGCCCATGTGGCTTGGGAGAGGTGGAAAGTCCACATGTGTATGGAAAGGGAGGGAATTGGACTAGGAGTCCAACTCCTCCCCCCTTGGCTGTGCCCTAGGCCTTGGAGGGGCTATTCCCCACGCCCCTCCACCTATATATAGAGGGGAGGGGGCGCCCCAAGAGGACACACCAAGCCCTTGGTGCCCCTCTCTCTCCCTAGATCGTTTTCTCCTCCGTTCGCGGTTTCGGTAGCGCTCGGCGTAGCCCTGCCGGGATTGCTCCACCACCATCTCCACCATGCCGTCATGCTGGTTGAGAACCCATCTACTACTCGGCCCTCGCTCGCTGGATCGAGGAGGCGGAGACGTCATCGAGCCGCACGTGTGCTGAACGCGGAGGTGCCGTCCGTTCGGCGCTAGATCGGGACGGATCACGATTGGATCGTGAAGACGTACGACTACATCAACCACGTTATATACGCTTCCGCTTAGCGATCTACAAGGGTATGTAGATACACTCCCCCTCTCGTAGCTATGCATCTCCATGGATAGATCTTGCGTGTGCGTAGGAATTTTTTTGTTTCCCATGCAACATTTCCCAACACTCCTGCCCTCCAGGAACCATGGCGGCCATGTACCAGAGGGGAAACTCTCCTCCCACCTAGGGAGGAGGCCAAAGAAGAAGAAGAAGAAGGAGGGGGGCTCTCTTCCCCTCTCCCCCGATGGAGCCGGAGTGCCGCCGGGGAAACCATCGTGACAACAATCTACACCAACAACTTCGCCGCCGTCACCACCAATTCTCCCCCCTCTATGCAGCGGTGTAAAACCTCTCTTCCCCAATGTAATCTCTACTTAAACATGGTGCTTAATGCTATATATTATTATCCAATGATATGTGGTGATACGTCTCCGTCGTATCTACTTTTCCGCACACTTTTGCCCTTGTTTTGGACTCTAATTTGCATGATTTGAATGAAACTAACTCGGACTAACGCTGTTTTCAGCAGAACTACCATGGTGTTGTTTTTTGTGCAGAAATAAAAGTTCTCGGAATTGAACAAAACTTTTTGGAGATTTATTTTAGAATAAATAAAAAATACTGGAGCCAAGAACCACCGGAGGGGGCCCCTGGCTGGGCAAGATACACCAGGGCGCGCCAGCCTCCCCAGGCGCGCCCTGGTGGGTTGTGCCCACCTCGTGGCCCCACTGACCCTAATTCCGGCACTATAAATTCCTATTTTTGGAGAAAAAACTCAAGGAGAAAGTTTCATCGCGTTTTACGATACGGAGCCGCCGCCACCTCCTGTTCTTCATCGGGTGGCCAGATCTGGAGCCCGTTTGGGGCTCCAGAGAGGGGAATCTTCGGTCTTCGTCATCATCAACCCTTCTCCATCGCCAATTCCATGATGCTCCCCACCGGGAGTGAGTAATTCCTTCGTAGGCTTGCTGGTCGGTGAGGAGTTGGATGAGATTCATCATGTAACCGAGTTAGTTTTGTTAGGGCTTGATCCCTAGTATCCATTATGTTCTGTGATTGATGTTGCTATGACTTTGCTATGCCTAATGCTTGTCACTAGGGCCCGAGTGCCATGATTTTAGATCTGAACCGTTTATGTTATCACCATTATATCTATGTTCTTGATCCGATCTTGCTAGTCATATGCACCTATTACGTGTTCTGATCCGCAAACCCTGGAGTGACAATAGTCGGGATACTTTCCGATGATGACCGTAGTTTGAGGAGTTCATGTATTCACCGTATGTTAATGCTTTGATCCGATTCTCTATTAAAAGGAGGCCTTAATATCCCTTAGTTTCCTTATGGACCCCGCTGCCACGGGAGGGTAGGACAAAAGATGTCATGCAAGTTCTTTTCCATAAGCACGTATGACTATTTACGGAATACATGCCTACATTACATTTATGAACTGGAGCTAGTTCTGTGTCACCCTAGGTTATGACTGTTATATGATGAATATCATCCAACAAGTTCACCGATCCAGTGCCTACGAGTTTTCCACTTATTGTTCTTGCTAAGTTACTACTGCTGTTGCTACTGTTCCAATTGCTACAAAACTATTAATACTACTGTTACCGCTACTGTTACTGTCACTACTACTATCAAACTATCATACTACTGTGCTACTGATTACTTTGCTGCAAATATTTAATCTCCAGGTGTGGTTGAATTGACAACTCAGCTGCTAATACTCTCAAATATTCTTTGGCTCCCCTTGTGTCGAATCTATAAATTTGGGTTGAATACGCTACCCTCGAAAACTGTTGCGATCCCCTATACTTGTGGGTTATCATGTGGCTATCCTATGATGTTTGAGTAGGTTTCCTTTGTCCTATGGTTTAATTGTGGAATGATGTTATTGATATGAGTTTTATGTTGATATGGTGTTGTCCTAAGGTGCCCTCCGTGCCACGCACACGTGAGGGAATCCCGCTGGAGGGTTTGCAATATGTTCATGATTCGCTTATAGTGGGTGGCTAGAGTGATAGAAGCTTACACCCAAGTAAGGGGTTGATTGTGTATGGGAGTAAAGAGGACTTGATGTTTAATGCTATGGTTGGGTTTACCTTAATGATTTCTAGTAGTTGCGGATGCTTGCTAGAGGTCCAATCATAAGTGCATATGATCCAAGTACGGAAAGTGTGTTAGCGTATGCCTCTCCCTCCTTGCATATGACAAGTATCTATCATGTTATATTCAATTGCCTATGGACAATCTTTCTCTTGCGTTACAAAAAAGCTTTCTACTAAACAACTAACTTAACTAATCTTTATTAAAATTGCCTCTAACTTTTATTTACTTGTTCTTTATTTTCTTGCAAACCTATCTATTACTCCTACTAAGTACTTCTAGTTTCCTTCCCGCAAAGTAGTTTCATACTTGTTCTAGGTAAAGTAAGCATTAACATGCGTAGAGTTGTATCGATGGTCGATAGAACTTGAGAGAATATTTATTGTACCTTTATCTCCTCATTGGGTTCGACACTCTTAGTTATCAAAAAAGGCTACAATCGATCCCCTACACTTGTGGGTTATGAAGACCTTTTCCTGGCGCCGTTGCCGGGGAGAAATAGCGTAGCGGTTGCTATTCTCGTGTGTGCTTGTTTTCTTTATCACTAAGTAATTTTATTTTCTATTATAAGTTGTTTTATATCTTTAGTTATGGATATGGAACACGAAACACCAAAAAATTAGTTGTACTTGCTACTCAAGGAGATGGGGAACCTCCTAAAACCCTCGATGCTGGTTATGTGAAAAACATTAAATGCTACTTTGATAATCCTGAGAAGTCCCCATTCAACTTGATAATGGTAGACACTTTGGATCAATGTGAGTACTTTAGGGATTATCGCTTGTCTCAAAAAGCGAAACACTTATGGGGCCAAATTAAAATGTTGCGTTGGTATGCTTGGAATTTATGCTTGAGATGTGATTATACTTGTTGCTCTAAGATTAAGGGTCTACACCTTCCCTTTCAATGTGATTTTAATGATAATGAAACCTTGGGGCCTTATGCTAAGGGTACATATGATTACTATGATGTGGAACAAATAGAAGAATTTGTTGCTTTTAAGGGTGCTTATGAAATGGAATTGTTCTTTGAAAAGTATGATAACTATGATGATGCTGTTTACAGATCTAAATTTTTTGCCATACTTAAATATTGCTATGAGAATTATGAATAAAATGCCGATATTAATGAATTTATTGAGAGAATGTCTGTTGCCTTGGAAGAGACTAATATTTTGCAGGTATCTATGGAAGAAGAAATTGTTGAAACTTTGAGCTCATTAGATGAAAAAGATGAGGAGGAGAGCGAAGAACAAAAGGAGGAAGAACGGATTGATCACTCGTGCCCACCTTCTAATGAGAGTAACTATTCAACTCATACATTGTTTAATTTCCCTTCGTGCTTACCGAAGGATGAATGCTATGATCCCTTGGATTCGTTTGAAATATCCCTTTTTGATGAACTTGATGCTTGCTATGCTTGTGGCCATGATGCCTATATGAATTATGCTTATGGAGATGAACTTGCTATAGTTCCTTATGTTAAGCATGAAATTGTTGCTATTGTACCCACACACGATAGTCCTATTATCTTTTTGAATTCTCCCAACTACACTATATCGCAGAAGTTTGCACTTATTAAGGATTATATTGATGGGTTGCGTTTTAAAATCACACATGATGATTTTGATGAATATAATATGCATGTGCTTGCTGCTCCTACTTGCAATTATTATGAGAGAGGAACCAAATCTTCAACTCTCTATGTTTCCAATACGATAAAATTGGAAGAAACTATTTATATTATGCATTGGCCTTTACTTTGTGTGAATGAATTGTTCTTTTATGACATGCCAATGCATAGGGAGAGAGTTACATGATATATATTACTTTGTGCTCACTACTTAATTACACACCATTGTTAATTAAAATTACCTTTGATTATGACCGTTTTCGCTCTCTAGCTGGTCGCTTCTCAATCTATTGCTAGCCTTCACCTGTACTAAGCAGGAATACTGCTTGTGCATTCAAAATCCTTTAACCAAGTTATTCCACATGAGTGCACCATACCTGCCTATATACAATACTACCTTGCCGTTCCAAGTAAATTTGCATGTGCCACCCTACTATTCAAATAAACATCTGTTTTGTGTGCTCGTATCACTCATGGAGCGATGGGGCATTCGGTATCTTCCATGCTAAGTGGGTTATTCTCAGGATGGGCGTTTATTCGCCTGTCATTGCATGAGAGAGGCTGGTAAAAAGGATGCCCGGTCCTACAAAACCAATACTAATTAAACAAAACTCCCGGGACAGTTGAAATGTTGGAGGGCATCCGTGGATTCGATCAGCCGTGGCTTGTGTATGTATGGTGGATGGGAGTAAACTTTACAATTCTGCTTGAGAACCGCCAATAATGTGTTTAGCATGGAAGATATTGAAATCCTTTGTCGTCACGCTGACACGAAAAGTGCACCACCCAAAACTATAATTTCAATCCTATTTTAAACCTTGAGTTCTGGCACCTCTGCAAATCAATGCTTCCCTCTGCGAAGGGTCTGTCTATTTACTTTTATGCCATTCATGAGTCATCACCCTCTTACTAAAAGCACTAGACCGGATAACACTATTGTCATTCTTATGCATTGAGTCTAGTTAATGTTGGATGTGAGCATGACTGGATCTTTTCTGCCCTGAATTATAATGTTTAGTCGCTGCTTGAACCTTAGAGGTGCTCTGCATTTATGTTTTGCGGTCTCAGAAAGGGCTAGCGAAATACCATGTCATAGTATTATATCATGATTGCTTTGACAAATTGTTGGCATGTGAGATATCTTATTATTGCTCGCTAGTTGGTTATGTATTTCCATGAGTGAATATGATGTTTAATTGTTATCATGGATATGGTTATTTATGATTTATGCTGAAAACTTGAACACTAGCTAAGCATGTGTATAACGACGAGAACAAAAGAGTTTGTAGAACTTTAATTTATCACTTTCATTTTATCAACTGAATTGCTTGAGGAAAAGCAATGAGTTAAGCTTGGGGGAATTGATACGTCTCAAACGTATCTACTTTTCCAAACACTTTTGCTCTGGTTTTGGACTCTAATTTGCATGATTTGAATGGAACTAACCCGGACTGACGCTGTTTTCAGCAGATCTACCTTGGTGTTATTTTTGTGTAGAAATAAAAGTTCCTGGAATTGGATGAAACTTTTTGTGAATTATTTTTGGAATAAATAATGAATTATGGAGCGAAGATCCACCGAAGGGGGGCCGCCTATGAGCCACAAGGCAACAGGGCGCGCCCAACCCCCTCGGGCATGCCCTATTGGCTTGTGGGGCCCACATGGCTCCCCCGATAATTCCACTCCTATAAATACACATCTTCGGAGAAAAAAATTCAGAGAGAAGATTTCATCGCGTTTTACGCTCCGCAGCCGCCGCCACCTCCTGTTCTTCTTGTGGAGGGCTGATCTGGAGACCGCTTGGGACTCCGGAGAGGGGGATTCGTCGCCGTCGTCATCACCAACCCTTCTTCATCAACACCGCCTTGATGCTCACCACCGAGAGTGAGTAATTCCTTCGTAGGCTTGCTGGACGGTGATGGGATTGGATGAGATTGATCATGTAATCGAGTTAAGTTTGATAGGACTTGATCCCTAGTATCAACTATGTTCTGAGATTGATGTTGCTATGACTTTGCTATGCTTAATGCTTGTCACTAGGGCCCGAGTGCCATGATTTCAGATCAGAACATATTATGTTTTCATGAAGATTGATTTGGATTCGATCTTGCAAGTTGTATGCACCTATTACGTGTCTTGATCCGCATACCCCAAGGTGACAATAATTGGGATTCTTTCCGGTGATTGCCGTAGTTTGAGGAGTTCATGTATTCACCATGTGTTAATGCTTTGTTCTGGTTCTGTATTAAAAGGAGGCCTTAATATCCCTTAGTTTCCATTAGGACCCGCTGCCACGAGAGGGTAGGAAAAAAGATGTCATACAAGTTCTTATCGCAAGCACGTATGACTATATACGGAATACATGCCTACATTACATTGATGAATTGGAGCTAGTTATGTGTCGCCGTAGTGTGTAACTGTTACATGATTGTTGTCATCTAAATCATTATCCATCACCAATCCACGTTCCTACGCTTTACATATACTGAATCTTACTAAGTTACTACTGCTGCTGCTACTGTCACAACTGCTACAAAATTACTGATGTCACTACTACTGTTACTGTTACTACTATCACTTGCCATTCTACTTAAACTTTGTTGGAGAGAGATATCCCAGGTGTGGTTGAATTGACAACTCAACTGCTATGGCCGATAAATATTCTTTGGCTCCCCTTGTGTCGAATCAACAAATCAGGGTGAAATACTACCCGCGAAGACTGGTGTGATCCCCTATACTTGTGGGTTACCAATACTCGATTGCAAAGATAGATAGGACTCAAAGAAAAACTCTAAGCAAAGCAAATCTGGAATTTTATTTCCCTAAATCACGATATAACTAAGGATCGAACTAAAATAGATGATAATGGCAAAAGTGGCGGTGATACGATACCGGGACACCTCCCCCAAGCTTGGAACAAGCTAAGGGTGGTAGATACGTCTACAACATATCTATAATTTTTTATTGTTCC
Organism: Elymus sibiricus; assembly: GCA_039707655.1. Taxonomy (NCBI): domain Eukaryota; kingdom Viridiplantae; phylum Streptophyta; class Magnoliopsida; order Poales; family Poaceae; genus Elymus; species Elymus sibiricus. The sequence goes on from CM077675.1 coordinate 349,588,928, forward strand.
ATGCTGACATATTATCATTCTAGGATACTTTTTGGGCCTTTATTGACCAATTTATAATATTTTTGAGCACTAACCTATTAACCCAGTGCCCAGTGCTAGTTGCTGTTTTCTGCATGTTTTTCACTTCTCAGGTTTACAGTACCAAACGAAGTCCAATTGCCACGAAACTTTTTGATATTTTTTTCTGGACCAAAAGAAGACCTCGGAGATTTGGAAGAAGGCTGGGAGCCACACCAGGGCCCCACAAGCCAACAGGGCGCGCCCTGGGGGGGTGATGGCTTGTGGGCCCCTGGCGGCTCCCCTGACCTCGTTCTCTGGCCTATAAATTCTCATATATCGTAAAAACCCTGGAGGCAGTCCCGAAACCTTTTTTATGCCGCTGCAAGTCTCTGTTCCGTTGATACGTTTCCAACATATCTATAATTTTTGATTGTTCCATGCTATTATATTATCTGTTTTGGATGTTTTATATGCATTAATATGCTATTTTATATTATTTTTGGGACTAACCTATTAATGTAGAGCTTAGTGCCAGTTTCTGTTTTTTCCTTGTTTTTGAGTATTGCAGATAAGGAATATTAAACAAAGTCCAAACGGAATAAAATCTTCGGAATGATTTTTCTTGGACCAGAAGAAACCCAGCAGACTTGGAGACGAAGGCAGGAGACCTGCCATGGAGTCACAAGCCACCAGGGCACGCCCTAGGGGGGGGGGCGCCCCCCCTGGCTTGTGGCCCCACGGCAGTCCTCCTAACCCTATTCTTCGGCCTATAAATTCCCAAATATTCCCTGGATACCAAAAAGAGCCACGAAAATACTTTTCCGCCGCCGGAAGCCTCTGTTCCCGTGAGATCCAATCTTGGAGCCTTTTCCGGTAATCTGCCAGAGGAGGATTCGATCACGGAGGGCATCTACATCAACTCCATTGCCCCTCCGATGATGCGTGAGTAGTTTACCACAGACCTTCGGGTCCATAGCTAGTAGCTAGATGGCTTCTTCTCTCTCTTTGTTCTTCAATACCATGTTCTTCATGATCTTCATGGAGATCTATCCAATGTAATACTCTTTTGCGGTGTGTTTGTCGAGATCCGATGAATTGTGTGTTTATGATCAGCTTATCTATGAATATTATTTGAATCTTCTCTGAATTATTATATGCATGATTTCATATCTTTGCAAGTCTCTTCGAGTTATTGGTTTGGTTTGGCCAACTAGATTGGTAATTCTTGCAATGGGAGAAGTGCTTAGTTTTGGGTTCAATCTTGCGGTGTCCTCACCCAGTGAAAAAGTAGGGGTAGCGAGGCACGTATTTGTATTGTTGCCATCGAGGATAAAAAGATGGGGTTTTCATCATATTGCTTGAGTTTATCCCTCTACATCATGTCATCTTACCGAATGCGTTACTCTGTTCTTCATGAACTTAATACTCTAGATGCAGGCAGGAGTCGGTCGATGTGTGGAGTAATAGTAGTAGATGCAGAATCGTTTCGGTCTACTTGACACGGACGTGATGCCTATATGCATAATCATTGCCTTGGATATCTTCATAATTATTCGCTTTTCTATCAATTGCTCGACAGTAATTTGTTCACCCACCGTATTATTTTCCTTTATGAGAGAAGCCTCTAGTGAAACCTATGGCCCCCGGGTCTATTTTCCATATTATATTTTCAGATCTATAAACCAAAAATACTTCGCTGCATTATTTTTACTTTTGTTTTACTTTACGATCTAGCAATCTTTCATATCTATCTCTATCAGATCTCATCCTTGCAAGTAACCGTGAAGGGATTGACAACCCCTTTATAGCGTTGGGTGCAAGTGTTTGATTATTTGTGTAGGTACATCTATTGGGGACTTGCTTGTATCTCCTACTGGATTGATACCTTGGTTCTCAACAACTGAGGGAAATACTTATCTACTTTGCTGCATCACCCTTTCCTCTTCAAGGGAAAACCAATGCATGCTCAAGAAGTAGCAAGAAGGATTTCTGGCGCCGTTGCCGGGGAGATCTACATCAAGCCTACCAAGTACCCATCACAAACTCATCTCTTACATTTACATTATTTGCCATTTGCCTCTCATTTTCCTCTCCCCCACTTCTAAAACGATTTTCAGAAAAACCAAAAAGATTTGCCTTTTTATTCACCCTTCTTTCGTTCGTCTTTTCGTTTGTTTTTCGTTTGCTCGTTTCCATGGCTCAACCCAAAGGTTTTGATCCTTATCTTAGGAAGTTGGAAGATATTGAGAATAATGCTAAGGGCTTCATGTTGCTCCAATTTGACCATAACAATTTCTTTAGGAGCGAGCTTAAAGAACAAAGGTTTATGCTGGAATACATGAATAAAGAACTTGATGATATGACTAAGGAATTTTGTGGTTTGAAATCTCAGTTTGCTCACCTTGAAAACTTAGTAGGCCAAATTTCTGATAAACAAGCTACCTTAGTCAATAAAATGGCCGCGAAGCCAGAATCTTTAAATAATGATGAAGATCTTAAAGTGATTGATGTGACTCCTATTGAATCTTTGTTTTCTAATATAAATCTTGATAAAGATGGGACTGGAGATAAGTCAACTTTAGTTAAAAGGCGTCCCAATGATTCGGAGTTTATAGATCTTAATGCTAAGATTGATAAAAGTGGGATTGAAGAGGTCAAAACTTTAAATAGCAATGAACCCACTCTTTTGGATTTCAAGGACTTTAATTATGATAGTTTTTCTTTGATTGATTGTGTTTCCTTGTTGCAATCCATGTTGAATTCTCCGCATGCTTATAATCAAAATAAAGCTTTTACTAAACATATCGTGGATGCTATGATGAAATCTTTTGAAGAAAAACTCGAGTTGGATGTTTCTATACCTAGGAAGCTTTATGATGAGTGGGAACCTACTATTAATATTAAAATTAAGGATTATGAGTGCCATGCTTTGTGTGAATTGGGTGCTAGCGTTTCCATGATTCCAAAAACTTTATGTGATGTGCTAGGTTTCCGTGAATTTGATGATTGCTCTTTAAATTTGCATCTAGCGGATTCCACCATTAAGAAACCTATGGGAAGGATTAATGAAGTTCTTATTGTTTCAAATAGGAATTATGTGCCCGTAGATTTATTTGTTCTTGATATAGATTGCAATCCTACATGTCCTATTATTCTTGGTAGACCTTTCCTTAGAACGATTGGTGCAATTATTGATATGAAGGAAGGAAATATTAGATTCCAATTTCCATTAAGGAAAGGTATGGAGCACTTTCCTAGAAAGAAAATAAAATTACCTTATGAATCTATTATGAGAGCTACTTATGGATTGCATACCAAAGATGACAATACCTAGATCTATTGCGTTATGCCTAGCTAGGGGCGTTAAACAATAGCGCTTGTTGGGAGGCAACCCAATTTTATTTTTATGCTTTTGTTTTTGCTTCTGTTTTTGTGTTTTTCACACATTATTACCTCTGTAGTAATTGTGTTTTCTTGTTTAAATTAGTGTTTGAGCCAAGTAAGACCTTTGGGATGGTCTACGGTGTTTGTGATTTGATTTTGCTGAAAAACAGAAACTTTTTCTCTCAGTGCAGGAATTTTGTAAATTCACTGGAACGTGCTTTTGATCTGAAATTTTTACACAAGATTTATATACAAATTTCCCTGATTGTCCTAAGTTTTCAGAATTTTTGGAGTTACAGAAGTATTCGAAGTCTATAGATTGCTACAGACTGTTCTGTTTTAGACAGATTCTGTTTTCTTTGTGTTGTTTGCTTATTTTGATGTAAGGGTATGAACCATGGAGAAGTTAGAATACAGTAGATATTACACCAATATAAATAAAGAATGAGTTCACAACAGTACCTAAAGTGGTGATTTATTTTTCTTATACTAACGGATCTCATGAGTTTTCTGTTGAGTTTTGTGTTGTGAAGTTTTCAAGTTTTGGGTAAAGATTTGATGGACTATGGAATAAGGAGTGGCAAAAGCCTAAGCTTGGGGATGCCCAGGGAACCCCAAGCCATATTCAAGGATACCAAAAAGCCTAAGCTCGGGGATGCCCCGGAAGGCATCCCCTCTTTCGTCTTCAATCCATCGGTAAATTTACTTGATGCTATATTTTTATTCACCACATGATATGTGTTTTGCTTGGAGCGTCTTGTATGATATGAGTCTTTGCTTTTTTAGTTTGCCACAATCATCCTTGCTGCACACATCTTTTGAGGGGGACACGTATTAATCGTGAATTTATTAGAATACTCTATGTGCTTCACTTATATCTTTTGAGCTAGGGAATGTTGCTCTAGTACTTCACTTATATCGTTTTAGAGCACGGTGGTGTTTTATTTTATAGAAATTATTGAACTCTCGTACCTCACTTATATTATTTTGAGAGTCTTTAAACAGCATGGTAATTGGTTTAGGTTATGAATTTAGTCCTAATATAATGGGCATCCAAGAGGGATATAATAAAAACTTTCATATTAAGTGCATTGAATACTATGAGAAGTTTGATTCCTTGCATATAGTTTTGAGATATCAAGATGGTAATATGAGAGTCATGCTAGTGAGTAATTGTGAATTGGAAGAAATACTTGTGTTAAAGTTTGTGATTCCCGTAGCATGCACGTATGGTGAACCGTTATGTAACGAAGTCGGAGCATGATTTGTTTAATGATTGTCAACCTTTGTGTGAGGGTCGGGAGCGCGCGATGGTTAACTCCTACCAACCTCTCCCCTAGGAGCATGCGTCTAATGCTTTGTTTCGATAACTAATAGACTTTTGCAATAAGTATGTGACTTCTTTATGACTAATGTTGAGTCCATGGATTATACGCACTCTCACCCTTCCACCTTTGCTAGCCTCTCTAGTGCCGCGCATGTTTCGCCGGTGCATTAAACCCACCTTCCTCAAAACAGCCACCATATATTTCCCTCAAAACAGCCACCATACCTACCTATTATGGCATTTCCATAGCCATTCCGAGATATATTGTCATGCAACTTCCACCGTTCCGTTTTTCATGACACGCACCATCACTTTCATATTGCATATAGAGTCATATTTTGTTCTAGGTATCGAGTTGTAATTCTTGAGTTGTAAGTAAATAAAAGTGTGATGATCTTCATTATTAGAGCATTGTCCCATGAGATAAAAGGATGATGGAAGCTATGACTCCCTCACAAGTTGGGATGAGTCTCCGGACTTTACAAATAATAAAAGAGGCCAGCGAAGCCCCAAAAAAAGGAGGCCAAAGATGCCCACCAAAATAAAAAAAAGAAAAAAAATGAGAGAAAGAGAGAAGGGACAATGCTACTATCTTTTTCCACACTTGTGCTTCAAAGTAGCACCATGATCTTCATGATAGAGAGTCTCCTATTTTGTCACTTTCATATAACTAGTGGAGTTTTTCATCTTATGCACAACCACTTTGTTTTCTTTTTGAGCTTTCATACACTTATAGCTCTAGTGCATTCGTTGCATGGCAATCCCTACTCACTCACATTGATATCTATTGAGGGGCATCTCCATAGCCCGTTGATACGCCTAGTTGATGTGAGACTATCTTCTCCTTTTTCCTCGCAACCTCCACCATATTCTATTCCACCTATAGTGCTATATCCATGGCTCACGCTCATGTATTGCGTGAGAGTTGAAAAGGTTTGAGAACATAAAAGGTGTGAAACAATTGCTTGACTTGTCATCGGGGTTGTACATGATTTAGATACTTTGTGTGGGGAAGATGGAGCATAGCCAGACCATATGATTTTGTAGGGATAACTTTCTAAGGCCATGTTATTTCGAAAGGACGCAATTGCCTTGTTAGTATGCTTGATGTATTACTGTTTTTATGTCAATATTACACTTTTGTTTTGAATCTTATGGATCTAAATATTCATGCCACAATAAAGAATATTACATGGATAAATATGATAGGTAGCATTCCACATCAAAAATTCTATTTTTATCATTTACCTACTCGAGGACGAGCAAGAATTAAGCTTGGGGATGCTTGATACGTCTCCAACGTATCTATAATTTTTGATTGTTCCATGCTATTATATTATCTGTTTTGGATGTTTTATATGCATTAATATGCTATTTTATATTATTTTTGGGACTAACCTATTAATCTAGAGCCTAGTGCCAGTTTCTGTTTTTTCCTTGTTTTTGAGTATTGCAGATAAGGAATATTAAACGGAGTCCAAACGGAATAAAATCTTCGGAATGATTTTTCTTGGACCAAAAGAAACCCAGCAGACTTGGAGACGAAGGCAGGAGACCTACCGTGGAGTCACAAGCCACCAGGCCGCGCCCTAGGGGGGGGGGGGGCGCCCCCCTGGCTTGTGGCCCCACGACAGCCCTCCTAACCCTATTCTTCGGCCTATAAATTCCCAAATATTCCCTGGATACCAAAAAGAGCCACGAAAATACTTTTCCGCCGCCGGAAGCCTCTGTTCCCGTGAGATCCAATCTTGGAGCCTTTTCCGGTAATCTGCCGGAGGGGGATTCGATCACGGAGGGCATCTACATCAACTCCATTGCCCCTCCGATGATGCGTGAGTAGTTTACCACAGACCTTCAGGTCCATAGCTAGTAGCTAGATGGCTTCTTCTCTCTCTTTGTTCTTCAATACCATGTTCTTCATGATCTTCATGGAGATCTATCCGATGTAATACTCTTTTGTGGTGTGTTTGTCGAGATCTGATGAATTGTGGGTTTATGATCAGCTTATCTATGAATATTATTTGAATCTTCTCTGAATTGTTATATGCATGATTTCATATCTTTGCAAGTCTCTTCGAGTTATTGGTTTGGTTTGGCCAACTAGATTGGTAATTCTTGCAATGGGAGAAGTGCTTAGTTTTGGGTTCAATCTTGCGGTGTCCTCACCCAGTGACAAAGTAGGGGTAGCGAGGCACGTATTTGTATTGTTGCCATCGAGGATAAAAAGATGGGGTTTTCATCATATTGCTTGAGTTTATCCCTCTACATCATGTAATCTTACCTAATGCGTTACTCTGTTCTTCATGAACTTAATACTCTAGATGCAGGCAGGAGTCGGTGTGGAGTAATAGTAGTAGATGCAGAATCGTTTCGGTCTACTTGACACGGACATGATGCCTATATGCATAATCATTGCCTTGGATATCTTCATAATTATTCGCTTTTCTATCAATTGCTCGACAGTAATTTGTTCACCCACCGTATTATTTTCCTTTATGAGAGAAGCCTCTAGTGAAACCTATGCCCCCCGGGTTTATTTTCCATATTATATTTTCAGATCTATAAACCAAAAATACTTCGCTGCATTATTTTTACTTTTGTTTTACTTTACGATCTAGCAATCTTTTATATCTATCTCTATCAGATCTCATCCTTGCAAGTAACCGTGAAGGGATTGACAACCCCTTTATAGCGTTGGGTGCAAGTGTTTGATTATTTGTGTAGGTACATCTATTGGGGACTTGCTTGTATCTCCTACTGGATTGATACCTTGGTTCTCAACAACTGAGGGAAATACTTATCTACTTTGCTGCATCACCCTTTCCTCTTCAAGGGAAAACCAACGCATGCTCAAGAAGTAGCATCCGTCGTGAGGCCATCTGGAGCTCCGTTCCGGCACCCTGCCGGAGGGGGGATCAATCACGGAGGGCCTCTTCATCAACCTTGTTGCCCTCATGATGATGTGTGAGTAGTTCACCATAGACATACGGGTCCATATCTAGTACCTAGATGGCAATCTCTCTATCTTTTGATCTTCAATACAATGACCATCGCATCTTCGCTTTGATTTATCCGATGTAATCCTATTGTGCGGTGTGTTTGTTGGGATCCGATGAATTGTGAGTTTATGTTCATATTATTCATGAAAATTATTTGAGTCACCTATGAATATTAAGATTCTTATTTGCATGATCATTATAGCTTCGTAATTCTCTCCGATCGATTAGTTTGCTTTGGCCAAGTAGATTGATCTATCTTCAGTGAGAGAGGTGCGTTGTAGTAGGTTCAACCTGACGAGTTTCATTATCCCAGTGACAGAAGGGGACAAGTTGCGTCTTTGTGTTGTTGCTACTAAGGATATCACTATGGGGTTTATTCATATTGCTTGAGTTTACTTTGTCTACATCATGTCATCATTCTCCATGCATTACTCTGTTTTACTTAATACTCTAGATGCATGCTGGATAGCGGTCGATGAGTGGAGTAATAGTAATAGGTGCAGGCAGGAGTCGGCCTATTTGTTTATGGACGTGATGCCTATATACACACGATCATTGCCGTGAAAATCACATAACTATCCGCTTTTCTATCAATTGCCCAACAGTAATTTGTTACCCACCGTATGTTGCCTACATGAGAGATGCCGCTAGGGAAAACTATGGCCCCCGGGTCTATTCACATATAAATTTACAAACGCTATTATTACCTCGCTGCCTTCATTTACCTTTTATTTTCTTTTGCAATTATCTACAATTATCTACACAACTCATTTGCTTGCAAATAACGAGATCAAGGGGATTGACAACCCTCTTGCCCGCGTTGGGTGCAAGTTGTTTGCTCTTTTGTGTGCAGCCGCTGAAGACGGTTGAGGATTGATATTCCTATTGGTTCGATAAACCTTGGTTTCATAACTGAGGGAAATACTTACCCACTTTATGCTGCAATTACCCATTCCTCTTCACCGCAAACCCAACGCAGATCACAAGTATCAGTGGCGCCCATACCCATGTACTCAAGCGTCCTTCTTAGGTGATGATGGTGATGATGTAGATGTGATCCTCTTAGCGATGATGCCCCTTAGGATACGGATCTCCTGATTAAGCTTGCCAACTTCTCGCTTCAGGTCTAGATTTTCCGTGCGGAGTTTGTTGGTGAAAGCACAACTTCTCCCTAGGTGGTTTTGGTAATTAATAACAACATATATTTCATTGGACTAATGTTTCCACCAAGTGTATCTCAGGAAAAAGTTCAATGATGGGATGGCTAAAGGATTGTGTGGAGAACCTCACCAAGGAAAGAAAGGAATAGAATTGGCCATGCTTCAAGAATGAGGACTCTACATTTTACATTTTGTGATAAATCACTTTTGAGTCCATAGGAAAGCCAATACTATTAAAAGGGGATGAGGTAAATATGATGATCGGGTTGCTCAAGTGCTTAGAGATTAGCCACCAAAAATACTCACCCACTTTCCCACACAAATCTTCTGTCCAAAGCCATAATTCAAAATTCGATGACACCAACATTTCCCATTCGGATCCACTGAGTTTTACCCTAGACAGAAGCCAAACCAAACCCTAGCATCTCGGTACTAGCAACATTCCATTCGGTGCAACCGAAACCAGTGACCAACATTCTGTTAACCAATTTCTTAAAATCGGCCCCACCGAGTTTGAGGAATCGGTCTCACCGAGTTTTGGTAACTGCCTAGGTCACCCATATCGGTACCACCGAGATTCATATATCGGTCTCACCGAAAACGCCAAAGTTGCCACATTTTGCACTAGTCGGTGCAACCGATTTTTCACTTCGGTTTCACAGAGATGGGCAATAATGTTGTAACTGTTGGATTTTTTGAGAAGCCTATATATACCCCTGCACCACCTCTCACTCGCAAGAGAAGCACTCAGAACATACACCCACTTGCCATATCCAATTTTCTGAGAGAGAACCACCTACCCTTGTGTTGAGGTCAATATCATCCACTCCAACCATATGGATCTTGATTTCTAGCCTCCCCAAGTTGCTTTCCATCCAATCAATCTCTCCTACCCATGCCAAACCTGTGAGAGAGTGATTGAGTGTTGAGGAGACTATCTTTTGAAGCACAAGAGCAAGGAGTTCATCATACTACCACATCTATTACCTTTTGGAGGGTGGTGCCTCCTAGATTGGTTAGGTGTCACTTGGGAGCCTCCTTCTTCATGATTGTGGAGTTGAACCAAGGAGTTTGTAAGGGCAAGGAGATCGCCTACTTCGTGAAGATATACCCCGAGTAAGGCTAGTCCTCTGTGAACGTAGGCCATCATGGAATAGACAAGGTTTCTACTTCGTGGACCCTTCGTGGGTGGAGCCCTCCGTGGACTCTCACGACCGTTACCCTCCGTGGGTTGAAGTCTCCATAAACGTGGACGTACGATAGCACCACCTATCGGAACCACAGGAAAAATCTTCGTGTCTCCTAATTGCGTTTGATATTCTTATCCCTACCCTCTTACATACGCATGTCTATAATTTCCGCTGATATACTCGTAGACATGCATGTGCAGGGTGAACTTGATTTGCAATAATCCCTAAAATCTGCCAACCAATTAACTTGGGAAAAGGTTAGGTTTTTATTTGGTCAATTAGTTTAATCACCCCCTCTCGACCTACTTTTGATCCTGCAAGTGGTATCAGAGCCTTGGTCTCCATTGCATTGGTCTCAGAACCAAGGAGAGTATGGCGTCTAGTGAGGGAAATTATCATCGTAGAGGTCCATATTTTGATGGTACAAACTTTGCTAGTTGGAAGCATAAGATGAAAATGCATATTCTTGGTCATAACCCCGCCGTATGGGCTGTTGTTCATGTTGGCTTGCAAGGTGAATTCTTTGGTAACGGAAAGGAACCGGATAGTGAAGCGACCACAAAAGAATTGAAGATGTTGCAATACAATGCTCAAGCATGTGACATTCTATTCAACTGCCCATGCCCTGAAGAATTCAACAAGATTAGCCGTCTTGAGAATGCAAAGGAAATTTGGGATACTTTGGTTGATATGCATGAAGGTACGAAATCCGTCAGGGAATCTAAGTTGGATGTGCTATAAAGTCAACTTGACAAGTTCAAGATGAAGGATGGTGAAGGAGTCGCAGAAATGTACTCTAGGCTTGCTCTCATCACCAATGAGATTGCCGGCTTAGGAAGCGAAGAGATGACAGACAAATTCAACATCAAGAATATACTTAGAGCCTTGGATGGGAAGTACGATATTGTGTGCACATTGATCCAAATGATGCCAAACTACAAAGATCTCAAGCCCACAGAAGTCATTGGAAGGATTGTTGCCCATGAGATGTCACTCAAAGACAAGGAAGAACTTCACAAAAAGTCAAGCGGCGCTTACAAAGCTTCAAGTGACACTCCCGCTACATCAAGTGACAACCTTGTAACCAATGAAGAGATAAGCCTCATGGTCAATAAATTCAACAAGTTCTACAAAAGTAGGGGCAAAGAAAGAAGCTCCAATTCAAAATACAAAGAGAAGCGTTCATCTAGTCGTGACTGGAATTGTTACAATTGTGGAAGGCCCGGACACTACTCCAATGAGTGCATGACCCCCCACAAAATAAGAGAAGAGTCACCTAGAAGAAAGAGCTCAAGAGATGAGTCACCTCGAAGAGAGAGAAGGAGTAGAGATGATCGTTATGAATGAAGACCCTCAAGGAGAAGTAGGGACTCGGAAAAGAAGGACAAGTACACCAAGAGATACACAAGAATAAGACATCAAGCTCATGTTGGTGAATGGGTTTCCGGCTCCGAATCCGACAACCACTCTGAGAGAAGCTATCACTCCGACTCCGACTATAGTCAAGATGAAGGTGTTGCCGGACTGGCACTTGTTTCCTCAAACTCCTACGACATATTTGATTTACCAAATGAAGGGAGTGGAAGTTGCCTCATGTCTAAAGGCCCCAAGGTATCACACCCCGAATACATTGACTTCAATAGTGACGAGGATGACTTACTAGGAGATGATGACTTGCTATTTGACAAAACTAGTGATATTAGTCAAAATGAACTAGATAATAATCATGCTAGTCAAGATAAGTCGTGTGATGATGATAAGAAGGAAATAGAGCGACTAACTAAAGAATTAAACACTCTTAAGTTAGCCCATGAATCTACTCTAGAAGATCATAGAGAGCTTGTAAGAACTCATGAGAAGCTACGCTTCGAGAAGCTCAATTTGGAGCAAGAACATGAGTTTCTTAAATCTATCAATGACGATCTCCGAAAGAAGACTTCTTCTTATCTAGCCAAATGACTACTCTTGTCTTCATTCATTCCACAAGTTAATACTAAGCAAACTAATAACAAAGGCAAGAAAGGTTCTTCAACTAGTAGCAATAAAAATGATAAATCCAATGATATTGCTTCTAGTAGTTCTATTGATTCCACTAATGATTCTCAGCCAAGTTACACTTGAGCAAGAAAATGATCTATTGAAAGGGATTATAGAAAAAGGTATCTACAAAAGTCTTGCCGGATGTAAGCAATTCGAGGAGATTGTACGCAAGCATGGAGGATACCGGAAGAACCAAGGCATTGGCTACTTCAACGCCAATGGAGTTGAATGGGAAGAAGGTCAATACCCCAAGCCGAAGTTTGTTCCCCAAAAGGAGAAGTATGAACATACTCTTCCCAAGGGAACAAAAGATCAAGATGACCTTCCACCACAAGACCACAAGCTTCAAGAGGAGATTGACTCATATGAAGAAGAGTCCCAAGCCATGGTCAAGTGGGTTCCCAAGGCTACTCCAAGCTCTACTTCAACTAGTGCTACTTCAACCCCAAGGATTCCACTCAACATGATGTGGGTCCCCAAGAAGAAGAACTAGAGAAGTTCTTGAGGGGTGAATCCGCCAATGAAACTCACTCACATTCATTATTGGAAAGGACTATTTGCAATCAACTCCAACTTCATGCAATAGTTCAAGGAGTCACACATTCCCTCAAAGGTAAGCAAGGTACAAGGTAATGAAAGAATCAATGGACATCATCATGTATACATTGCACTCCATGTCCATAGATATCCTTGTATTTGTCTCTTGTGTGGGACTAACCCATGTAGGTGAGAAGAGTAACAAAACAACGAGGATTTCTCCCAACTCAAGATGATCTTCATCAACAATGAGCATCCACTACTACCTCACCCACATGAAGTCTTCTACGACAAAACCCAAGGTTAGTTTATCCCTCTTAGGGGGGATGTCACATCAAGGGGGAGCTTTACTCTAAGAATTGAGTTAAAGCATCTCTTAAAGATGTGAACACATTAAATGCTTTATGTAAAAGTGGCAACCCCACTTGTGCTTAAACGATGAGTATGACCTATGATCAAGTATTCTTACTTGGCTACTAAGTGAATGTACTCATATATAGATGACCCCGTCATCGCCAAAGTGCTTGGTAGATACTAGAGTGGTTTTGCATGTTTGCCATATTTCATTTGACAATTTATTGTGTGAGCATATTGGTATGCATATCTTTTCTCATTCGAGGATATCCAATTGTTGTTATTTGGCTTCCATTTTCTTTGGCCAATTGGATATGCAAGAATGCCTAAGTACCTCCCTCTAGCTATCTATGCTTTCTAGTCTCAAATTCTAGTCATGCTTCCTCACAAAATTTGAGCAAGCACATCTCGAACCCTCTGTGTGAGGAGCACTCGGAGTTCCGTTTCGTTAATAGCTGACTTCCAAAACCTCCCCAGTGTAATCTTGGTGTAACCAACCTCAAAATCTCAGTTCCACCGAAGCCTAGGGTTGATCTGGTTTTATGAATCTCGGTAGCATCGATTCCATAATCTCGGCTTCATCGAGTTTACCTGTCAACTGACAGTAGAGGAACTCAGTGGCACGGATATTTTAGAACCGGTGTCACCGACAGCTGTGGGATATATATATACTCAGCGGAACCGGTTTTTGAAATTACTTCTTCGAAACCCATGGTCCCCACAAAACCCTAGCTGTCGCTCAACGTCTTCGGACTTCTCCCTCGCTCACGTGCGTCTGCACCACATGAGGTTCTCGCCGTCAACAGCAATCGCCCCGCCGTCGCCGTCGTAGGAGGTCGTCGCCAAGTTAGGGTAACGCCTCGAATCTTTGCACTCCCTGTCCGATTCATGTGCAAAAGATTAATTTCCATTTTCTTCCCACTGTGTGAACAAGTTCCATCCTCGAGAAATTCCAATAGATTAGAGAATGATGAATTTTTAGGTTTAACCGTCTGCAAATCGAATCTCGGTGTCACCAAGTCAGAAAAATCGGTTCTACCGATTTTGGTTTTAGGGCTACAGAGAACAGTCTCGGTGAAACCGAGTGGCCATTTTTGGTGAAACCGAAGAGGCTGCCAAGTTTCTGTTAAGGAGGCTGTAAGTCTCGGTGGCTCCGAAATTTTTGACTCGGTGGAACCGAAATCCTTTTTGCAGAAAATTAAACTTAAGATTCTGAGTTCAAATTTGCTAAAACTTTCTGTGTTTTGTGATGTTCAACCCCTCTGCTCTTCTATACTCTATTCACAGGGTCAGCATGTCAGAGCCCAACGATAGCCAGAATGACTTCAGGGAGAGGGAAGTTGACATGAGTTCAGGCACAAGCCCAGATGCCAGTTCTTCATCTTTAGAAGATCGAGGCACCCCAAGTTCTCATGGGCTGCCCAAGGCTGCCACGAGGGCAAGGAGAAATTTGAATTCCTATGAGGAGGACTCAGACTTTGTGCCAGAGGAAGTGCTAGCCAAGAAGCAGCAAGACAAGAAAGAGAGGGCTGCCAAGAAATCTGCTACACAGGCCACTTCAGCTAAGAGGCCAGTCAGGAAAGAGTATGCTAGCTCTGAGACTATGAGAGCACCTGCGAGTTTCAGGGCAAACACGTCACTATTTGTTGAGCCTTCAAATAGCTCTATGCCTAAGAAGGCAGGTGACAAGAAGAGAGCTAGGAAGAGAATTGTACGTGTCATTGGCAGGCCCACTTCCATGTTTGAAGACCCAGCTGAGGCTGAGGAAGAGGAAGTGGAGGAAGAGCCAGCTGCCCAAGCTCCTCCTTCCAAGAAGAAGAAATTGCTTGTAGATGCTATGCCCAAGGAAGCTCCATCAAAGAGCAAGTAGTCTGCACCCAAGAAGGCAACAACTCCTAAACCTAAAAGGACAACCAGAGACTTTCCAGCAGCTGCAAAGAACAAGGGATCTACTTCCAGAGATGCCAAGGAAGAAGCCTTGACAGTTCTGAGGAAACTTAGACCTCATCTTCCTGAACACAATGATGCTCACCTAGTAGCTGAAGACATGAAGAAGAGAAGAGATTCAAGACTGAGGAAGTGGAGAGCTAGTGATCCCTATGCCTCCAGGAGAAAGATTGCTGTACATGACAGATTCTACACCAAGGAACAACAGGATTTCTATGAGACTGTCCTTTTGGACAAGTGCCCAGCTATCAGTGATATGAGGTATGTTGACTGGGCCTATATCAAGGAGAATGAGGACTACTTTCCCATTGTGCAAGACAACTTCAAGTGCATTGATATTGAGAACTTTGTTGGGAGAGAGTTCACTGCCTGGAATGATGAGATGATCATGCGGTTCTACTCCACTGCTCATTTCTATCCAGATGGCCACATCATATGGATGAATGAGAGAGTCAGGTACCAATCCACTGTTGATGAGTGGGCTACCATCTTAGGAGCCCCACAGGTAGAAGAAGGAGACTTGGATGTCTATGCTGAGGCTAAGATGAATCACAACTCAATGGCCAATATGTACAAGGAAATCGCAGCCACTCATGTGCATTCACATAAGCCTGGCTCTGTCTGTCATTTGCAAGCAGGACTACCCACCACCACCACTATCTTGAGGTATACCTTGATGCCCAAGTCTAGAGATGATAAGATGATCAGGGGGTAGTCCATTAACATGATGCACCACATAGACACCCACACCAGGATTAGAGTGATGGATTTGATAGTTGAGACAGTCAAGAGGACAACTGCTGATCAGAAACGATCTTGTGGATATGCTCCTTACATTCAGATGCTCATCAACTCCAAGCTGGAAAAGAATGTATATGCACTTGATCGTCCTCACATGCCACTTCAGCGAGACTTTGAGGATAATGTTGTCATGATGGATCCCAGTCATCCCACTTCATCTACTGCACAGGCAGAGGCAGAGGCAACTAGAGCCACTAGCGCTCAGGTTCCAAGGACTAAGAGTGAGCAAACGGATCTTCTCATTAGCACCATCCAGGGTATGCAGAAGGACATAAAAAACATCTTGCTCAATCAAGAAAGCCTTGAGAGGATAATGGAAGATTAGTTCACTACGTTGAACAACAAGGTGGATGAGCTGACGACGACTATGGATGAGCTCAAGAAGGAAGTGGATGCAGTGCCTAGCCCTCATTCCACTGATTATGATGACAGTCCACCTCTCAGGACCAGTACTCAGTTCAAGACCCAGTCTAGGACTCCTACTGTGCCAGCTCCAGAGACAAGGCCTACCTCATCAGCACCTGCCACAGCCCCATCAGTTCCTCCTACACCTCCAGTGTCCACTCCACCACCTCAGAGGACTTCAGCTGAAGCGTTTGCGGATGATCTTCTCTCGACTCCTTCGACAACCACAGGAGCAGCTTCATCGTTGCTACTTCTTGAGCTTGCGTTGGTTTTCCCTTGAAGAGGAAAGGGTGATGCATCATAGTAGATAAGTATTTCCCTCAGTTGTTGAGAACCAAGGTATCAATCCAGTAGGAGGTACAAGCAAGGCCCCAATCTTTGCACCCGCACAAACAATCAAACACTTGCACCCAACGCTATAAAGGGGTTGTCAATCCCTTCACGGTTACATGCAAGGATGAGATCTGATAGAGATAGATATAAAAGATTGCTAAAAGTAAAACTAAAATAAAAGTAAATAGATTGCAGCAAAGTATTTTTGGTATTTTTGGGTTATAGATCTGAAAATATAATATGGAAAATAGACCCGGGACCATAGGTTTCACTAGAGGCTTCTCTCTTGAAGGAAAATAATATGGTGGGTGAACAAATTACTGTCGAGCAATTGATAGAAAAGCGCATAGTTATGACGATATCCAAGGCAATGATTATGCATATAGGCATCACGTCCGTATCAAGTAGACTGAAACGATTCTGCATCTACTACTATTACTCCACACATCGACCGACTCCTGCCTGCATCTAGAGTATTAAGTTCATGAAGAACAGAGTAACGCATTAAGTAAGATGACATGATGTAGAGGGATAAACTCAAGCAATATGATGAAAACCCCATCTTTTTATCCTTGATGGCAACAATACAAATACGTGCCTCGCTACCCCTACTTTGTCATTGGGTGAGGACACCGCAAGATTGAACCCAAAACTAAGCACTTCTCCCATTGCAAGAATTACCAATCTAGTTGGCCAAACCAAACCAATAACTCGAAGAGACTTGCAAAGATATGAAATCATGCATATAAGAATTCAGAGAAGATTCAAATAATATTCATAGATAATCTGATCATAAACCCACAATTCATCGGATCTCGACAAACACACCGCAAAAGAGTATTACATCGGATAGATCTCCATGAAGATCATGAAGAACATGGTATTGAAGAACATAGAGAGAGAAGAAGCCATCTAGCTACTAGCTATGGACCCGAAGGTCTGAGGTGAACTACTCACGCATCATCGGAGGGGCAATGGGGTTGATGTAGATGCCCTCCGTGATCGAATCCCCCTCCGGCAGATTACCGGAAAAGGCCCCAAGATGGGATCTCACGGGAACAGAGGCTTCCGGCGGCGGAAAAGTATTATCGTGGCTCTCTTTGGTATTGGGGGAATATTCCTGAATTTATAGGCGAAGAATTAGGGTTGGAGGAGCCACGGGGGGCCCACAAGCCAGGGGGCGTGCCCCCCAGGGGCGCTCCCAGGTGGCTTGTGGCCCACCCGTGGGTCTTCTGGCCTCTTCTTCAAGTCTCTTGGGTTCCTTCTGGTCCAAGAAAAATCATCGTAGAATTTTATTCCATTTGGACTCCGTTTGATATTCCTTATCTGCAATACTCAAAAACAAGGAAAAAACAGAAACTGGCACTGGGCACTAGGTTAATAGGTTAGTCCCAAAAATAATATAAAATAGCATATTAATGCATATAAAACATCCAAAACAGATAATATAATAGCATGGAACAATCAAAAATTATAGATACGTTGGAGACGTATCAATCGTCTCATGGAGGAGACCATGCCCTGAGCGACGATTAGCTCTATAGCTTTGAACTTTTTGGTAACTTGTTTCCAAAGGGGGAGAGGTTATAGATCATAGGGATTCGAGAGAGAGAGTGTGTGTTGCATTTTGGTTCTTCTCTGTAGTTTAAAACTTTTGGTTTATGTTTATCATTCGTTTGAAAACTTTGTCGGTGTTTGATCATACACTTTTGTGTGATGCTACTATTTCCTATCTCTGTGATATATCTATGAGATGGTCATTCTTTTGTTTGGTGTTATGTGCATTGTAATTCAATCATATTATTTTTTGCGCACCACCAAGTTGTACGTGACATGGAAGAGTGACCCATGATCCTAATCGATTGTGCCTTTGCATTCAAACACAAATTTAAAATAATGCAAAAATTTAGGGGGGGGGCTCTTGCTTATCACATACTTCTCAAAGCGACGATGCTATTCATTGATTATTTATTTTATCGAAGCTTTGATCTATATGTTGTCATCAATTACCAAAAAGGGGGCGATTGAAAGCACAACTTCTCCCTAGGTGGTTTTGGTAATTAATAACAACATATATTTCATTGGACTAATGTTTCCACCAAGTGTATCTCAGGAAAGGATTCAATGATGCGATGGCTAAAGGATTGTGTGGAGAACCTCACCAAGGAAAGGAAGGAATAGAATTGGACATGCTTCAAGAATGAGGACTCTACATTTTACATTTTGTGAGAAAACACTTTTGAGTCCATAGGAAAGCCAATACTATTAAAAGGGGATGAGGTAAATATGATGATCTGGTTGCTCAAGTGCTTAGAGATTAGCCACCAAAAATACTCACCCACTTTCCCACACAAATATTCTGTCCAAAGCCATAAGTCAAAATTCGGTGACACCAAAATTTCCCATTCGGATCCACCGAGTTTTACCCTAGACAGAAGCCAAACCAAACCCTAGCATCTCGGTACTACCAACATTTCATTCGATGCAACCGAAACCAGTGACCAACATTCTGTTAACCAATTTCTTAAAATCGGTCCCATCGAGTTTGAGGAACCAATCTCACCGAGTTTTGGTAACTGCCTAGGTCACCCATATCGGTACCACCGAGATTCATATATCGGTCTCACCGAAAACGCCAAAGTTGCCACATTTTGCACTAGTCGGTGCAACCGAGTTTTCACTTCGGTTTCACCGAGTTGGGCAATAAAGTTGTAACAGTAGGATTTTTGGAGAAGCCTATATATACCCCTCCACCACCTCTCACTCGCAAGAGAAGCACCCAGAACATACACCCACTTGCCATATCCAGTTTTCTGAGGGAGAACCACCTACCCTTGTGTTGAGGTCAATATCATCCACTTCAACCATATGGATCTTGATTTCTAGCCTCCCCAAGTTGCTTTCCATCCAATCAATCTCTCCTATCCATGCCAAACCAGTGAGAGAGTGATTGGGTGTTGAGGAGACTATCTTTTGAAGCACAAGAGCAAGGAGTTCATCATACTACCACATCTATTACCTTTTGGAGGGTGGTGCCTCCTAGATTGGTTAGGTGTCGCTTGGGAGCCTCCTTCTTCGTGATTGTGGAGTTGAACCAAGGAGTTTGTAAGGGCAAGGAGATCACCTACTTCGTGAAGATATACCCCGAGTAAGGCTAGTCCTCCGTGGACTTAGGCCATTATGGAATAGACAAGGTTGCTACTTCGTGGACCCTTCGTGGGTGGAGCCCTCCGTGGACTCTCGCGACCGTTACCCTTCGTGGGTTGAAGTCTCCATAAACGTGGATGTACGATAGCACCGCCTATCGGAACCACGGGAAAAATCTTCGTGTCTTCAAATTGCGTTTGATATTCTTATCCCTACCCTCTTACATACGCGTGTCTTTACTTTCCGCTGCAATACTCGTAGACATGCATGTGTAGGGTGAACTTGATTTGCAACAATCACTAAAATCTGCTAACCAATTAACTTGGGAAAATGTTAGGTTTTTATTTGGTCAAGTAGTCTAATCACCCCCCTCTAGACCTACTTTCGATCCTACAATTGGTGACGATCATTGCTCCTTCCATTAGAGGAGGAGCTTTGCTGGAGGAGGCAGCAGTGGTGTCTACCTGCGTATGACGGTAAGGGGTAAAACATGTATTGGAAGGTGTAACCTTGTTTGGTGAACTTGACTTCTTGAATTCCACATGCATATCTTTGGGTTGAGGTAGCAATACTTATTCTTCATCTTCTCTGTCACTTGAAGGTTCAATTCTTTAAAGGTCAGCCTCTACCTCTTCTTCTATTGACCACCCATAAGGATCCACATCCCCATAGACTTGGGGATTGGCAATGAGATCTGAAACATAGCTCTCTCCCTCCGAATCTTGCGATGACATATTGCTTTTAAATATGTCAGAAAAACAGCTCAAAACAAGAACATAGGAGAAACTTGCGATGTGCTGGTCAAAACATACGGGAGTATATATAATGATTTTTTCTAGGTCAGAATACGTGTTCGGGAAGAAAACGGAATCCGGGAGGCACATGATGGCCCCACAAGCTATCAGTGCGCGCCCAGGGGGGTGGGCGCGCCCTGTTGCCTTGTGGCTCCCACATGGGTCCCCCTGAATCATTTTTATTTTTGTAATTTTTCTTAAATACTAAAACTGACAGAGCATATTTTTTGGAATTTTTGGAGTCGGTTTACTTACCGTATCACATACCTACCCCTTTTCAGCTTTCTGGAGTATTCCAGAAGGTCTCTCTTATGTGTTCTTCTGAAGTCATAACTTGAATAATATTAGTTTCAACATTGACGGGCGTACCTTAGATACAATGTTTAATTCTTTGCCCATTCATCACTCTCGGATTTTTGCCTTCGAAGTTGTTAATCTTGATAGCATCGGAGCGATAAACCTCCTCGACAACATAAGGTCCTTCCCATTTGGAGAGAAGCTTTCCTGCAAAAAATCTGAAACGATAATTGTACAAAAGAACTAGGTCTCCTACATTGAATTCTCGTTTTTGGATTCTCTTGTCGTGCCATCTTTTAACCTTTTCTTTAAACAGTTTGGCATTTTCATAAGCTTGTGTCCTCCATTCATCTAATGAAGTAATATCAAATAACCTCTTTTCACCAGCAAGTTTAAAATCATAGTTAAGTTCTTTAACTGCCCAATAAGCCTTGTGTTCTAATTCAAGAGGTAAGTGACATGCTTTTCCATAGAGCATTTTATATGGAGACATCCCCATAGGGTTCTTATAAGCAGTTCTATAGGCCCATAAAGCATCGTCAAGTTTCTTAGACAATTTCTTTCTTGATCTATTAACAGTCTTTTGTAATATTAGTTTTATTTCTCGATTGCTCAAATCAACTTGGCCACTAGATTGAGGATGATAAGGTGATGCAATGCTATGGTTAACATCGTATTTAGCTAGAAGTTTGCGGAAAGCACCATGAATAAAATGTGAACCACCATCAGTCATTAAATACCTAGGGACTCCAAACCTCGGGAAGATAACATCTTTAAGCATTTTAATAGAAGTGTTATGATGAGCACTACTAGTTGGAATAGCTTCTACCCACTAGTAACGTAATCAACAGCAACTAGAATATGACTATATCCATTGGAGGAAGGGAAAGGTCCCATATAATCAAAGCCCCAGACATCAAATCGTTCAATAGCAAGTGAATAATTCATAGGCATTTCCCGACGTCTACTAATGTTACCAATTCTTTGACATTCAACACAAGAAAGGACATACTTACGAGCATCTTTGCAAAGAGTAGGCCAATAAAAACCAGATTGTAATACCTTATGTGTAGTTCTGTGACAAGCATGGTGTCCCCCTATGGGATCGAGAAGGGACGACTAGAGGGGGGGGGTGAATAGACTACTTGATACATGAAAACCTAACCTTTTCCCAATTTTAATGGTTCACAGATTTTAGCAATTCTAACAAGTCTAGGGCACCCGACACATGCATGCAAGTTGATGAGTATAGCAGCGGAAAATAAAGACAAGCACATGTAATAAAGAGTAGAGATAGGAGATCAAATACAATTGAAGACACAAATATTTTTCCCGTGGTTCCGATAGGTGGTGCTATCGTACGTCCATGTTGATGGATACTTCAACCCACGGAGGGTAGCGGTTGCAAGAGTCCACGGAGGGCTCCACCCATAAGGGTCCACGAAGTAGCAACCTCGTCTATTCCATCACGGCTTACATCCACAAATGACTAGCCTCACTCAGGGTAGATCTTCACGAAGTAGGCGATCTCCTTGCCCTTACAAACTTCTTGGTTCAACTTCACACACGGAGACGGAGGCTCCCATGCGAGACCTAACCAATCTAGGAGACACCACTCTCCAAACGGTAATAGATGTGGTAACAATGATGGACTCCTTGCTCTTGTGCTTCAAAAGATAGTCTGCACAACACACAATCACTCTCTCACAGATTTCGCTTGGTAGAAGAGGTTGATTGGGTGGAAAGCAACTTGGGGAGGCTAGAAATCAAGATTCATATGGTTGGAGTGGAAGATCTTGATCTCAACACATGAGAAGGTGGTTCTCTCTCAAAAAAATGGATGGGTAAAGTGTTGGTCTATTCTGAGTGCTTCCTCTGTGAGTGAGAGATAGGTGGAGGGGTATATATAGGCATCTCCAAAAATCCAACCATTACAACATTATTGCCCAACTCGGTGAAATCGAAGCAAAAACTCGGTTGCACTCACTAGTACAAAATGTGGCAACTTTTGGTGTTTCGGTGAGGCCGATACATAAATCTCGGTGGGACCAAATTGGCTGACCCAGACAGTTACCAAAACTCGGTGAGACCAATTCCTAAAACTTGGAAATTCTGATTCTTAGAAATAGGATACCCGAAAGTTGGTCACTGATTTCGGTTTCACCGAAATGGAAGTTGGTGTCACCTAGACCTTAGGGTTTGGCTTAGAATATGTCTAGGGTGAAACTCGGTAGGGCCGATTTGGAAATATTGGTGGCACGGAATTTGAGTGGTAGGGTTTAGACAGAGTATTTTGTGGGAGAATTTCATGGGTATTTTTGGTGGCTAACTTTAAGCACTTGAGCAACCAGATCATCATGGATATCTCATCCCCTTTTAATAGTATTGGCTTTCCTATGGACTCAAAAGTGATTTCTCACAAAATGCAAAATGTATAGTATTGAAGCTTGATGACTTGCCAATCCTATTCCTTTCATTCTTCTTTTCTTGTGGATTCTCCACAAATTTCAGCCAATTCTCTCTATGGACTTTTTTTTTGAAATAAACTAGTTAAACCTATTAGTCCAAGAGACAATGTATGTTGTCATGAATTATCAAAACCTCCAAGGGAGCATATGTGCTTTCAATCTCCCCCTCTTTGGTAATTGATGACAACATACAATCAAAGCTTCAAATTTAGATATGCAAAGATATATGAAAGCTTTGAGAGACACATGACTAAGACAAGCTCCCCCTAAATGTGTGCAATCCCTTTCAGAGGATAGTTGCTTCGGAATGCATGAACACACACAAAGTAGGAAGGACATGATAAGTCATGTGTATCTTGGCTATATGCATCAAACAAACGTGAGTGAGGTGTTTCCATGTTCAAGACTCTCTCTTGCAAACAATATGTGCAAGAAAACAAGAGATCATCTTGATCAGGGATATGGTGCATATACTTACCTTGAAGTTCTTGAGTATTTTAAAATTAGGAACATACTTGAGAAAACAATGTTAGAAAACACAAGAGTATTCTTCTTATCCAAATGCAAAAGAGTTCAAAAATACCAAGATGTGGAAGACATATATAAGATAGTATTTCTTATAATTGATATGTCTCCAAGAACATTTAGAACTTTCTCCCCTAAGTATGGATTTGTAAGTCTTCCTTTCCCCCTAAATCTTAGCATGTAGATATTGGGAGTAGGTAGGGCGATACAAGTCTAACACAAGTAGGCAATCAACTCAAATCATATTTTCTCTCTCCTTTAATGATAGTCTTGATTTGGTCTTCTCTCTCCCCCTTAATGTAGTGTTTCTCCCTTTTGGGTGATCTTGAATATTTCTCCCCCTTGATATATATTTCTCCCCCTTGAGAAGCTTTGATATTTCTCCCCCTTTGGCATTAATTTCCAAAAAGGGTCAAAGGGTAAGGGATCCTAGAGAGTAAGGGTCATTGTGGTCATAGACTAAAGATGTCAAGAAAATGGCAATAAACACAAGTGATGGCAAAAAGTCGGTGATTCCGAGGCAAAGTGTATCGGTAGAACCAATAAGGAAATATTAGGGCTCTGGGTAAAATTGGTACAACCGAAGAGTTTCATATCGGTGGTACCGAAGAAGCTCTTGGTATTATATGTGGAACAAATTTTCTTAGCTCGGACAGACCGAAGATGCAAACAGAGACTTGGCAAGATCTTGCTTGTTCATTTTTGTTGACAAAGATGATTTTCAGAAGATCTCAATGAATTATAAAATATTTGCAATGAATTTTCAAAAATATTTGCAATGAATTTTCAGGAAGGTTTGCAATGAATTTTCAATTATATGAAGATTGAGTGGTTCCAAGAAAGCATGCAACCAAAAAATGATCCAAAGAAGAAGCTTCATCTAGATGATGGTCGGTGACTGGGTCACCTATATTAGAGTATATTGACTTAGGAGCCAAGTAAGAATACTTGATCATAGGTCATACTAATCGTTAACCTCAAAATGGGGTTACAATTTTTCGTTTAAGCATTTTGATGTTTCCATATCACTTTGTATTGCTTTGACTCATGACTTGGAGTAAAGCTTCTTCAAGGATATGAGCACATAACTTTACGTGATGTCGATGACATGGCATGTAGGTGGACTTGTTGTGGATTCTCAAAGTTGACGAAGACCATCTTGATTTGGGACCAATCCTTCTTTTCTTTGTAGATATGTCCTCCTACAATGGTTAGTCATGCAAGGAAGAACAAGATATATCCAAATGACAAGAGTGAGGTTTTCATCATATGTATGTCAAGGATATAGTTTGTGTTGTCTTCTTCCTCCATCACGAAGTAGATTTGCGAATACTTGGCCAAGATAAGATTGCTTTTGATAGTTGTTGTTGACAATCGTATGGAATGTAGTTCATCCAAGTACCTATAAGAGGTTATATGCAATACAAGGGAGTATAGATTTCCAAGATATGAGATTTGGTCAAATCATTAGTGTCAAGGAGTAGTCAAGTAAGCTCATGCCCTTGCATGCATCCGAGTGAGTATAGCTCAAGTTTGAAGCATCAAAGATGTTCAACTCACTCGTCAAGTGACAAAACGCTTTATCATCAAGTGGCTTAGTAAAGATATCGGCCAATTGCTTGTTGGTGCAAACATGTTTGAGGTTAATGTCCCCTTTAGCAAGATGATCACGAATGAAATGATGACGAACTTGAATATGTTTAGTTCGAGAATGTTGCACGGGATTATGAGCAATCTTAATAGCACTCTTATTGTCACACAGCAATGGAACATGCCTCACATGTATTCCATAGTCCTTAAGAGTTTGAGTCATCCATAGTAATTGCGCACAACATGATCCGGTGGCAATGTATTCCGCTTTGGCAGTAGATAGAGATAACGAGTTTTGTTTCTTGGATGACCAAGACACAAGATATCTCCCAAGAATTTGACAAGTACCCGAGGTGGATTTTCTATCAACCTTATCTCTGGCATAGTCCGAGTCGGAATAGCTAACAAGGTTAAAGGAAGATCCCTTGGGATACCAAATGCCAAAGTTTGGTGTATGTATCAAGTATCTCACAATTCTTTTCACGGCCTGAAGATGACACTCTTTAGGAGTGGCTTGATATCGAGCGCACATGCACACACTAAGCATGCTATCGGGTCGGGAGGCACATAGATATAGCAATGAACCGATCATTGATCGATAAACCTATTGATCAACTGGTTTGTCCTCCTTGGTGAGGTCAACATGTCCACTAGTAGGCATAGGTGTTTTCATACCTTTACACTCTTGCATGTTGAACTTTTGATCAAGTCCTTGGTATACTTGGTTTGAGAGATAAAAGTTTCGTATCTTGTTTGCTTGATTTACAAACCAAGGAATTTTTTTAGCTCACACATCATAGACATCTCATACTTCTTGGACATTAACCTTCCAAATTTCTCACTAAGATGTGGGTTAGTAGATCCAAACATAATATCATCCACATAAATTTGGCACACAAATAATTCACCGTTAACTCTTTTTGTGAACAAGGTTGCGTCAATTTTACCAATTTCAAAACTCTTTTCAATAAGGAACTTCGTTATGCATTTGTACCAAGCTCGTGGGGCTTGTTTAGGACCATATAGATCTTTACAAAGTTTATAAACATGATTAGGTTTCTTAGGGTTCACAAAACCGGGAGGTTGTTTAACATAAACTTCCTCCTGAATTTCACCATTTATATAAGCGCTTTGGATATCCATTTGGTAAAGAGTAATATCATGGTGATTGGCATAATCAAGAAGTATACGAATAGCTTAAAGTCTAGCAACAGGGGCATATGTCTCACCATAGTCCATACCTTCGACTTGAGTGTAATCTTGGGCTACGAGACGTGCCTTGTTGCATACCACTTGACCGTCTTCATCTTGCTTGTTCCGAAACACCCATTTTGTTCCAATGATGTTTTGCTCGTCCTTGGGCTTCTCCACTAGTGTGCACACTTCATTCCTCTTGAAGTTGTGTAGCTCTTCGTGCATGGCATTCACCCAATCTAGGTCTTCAAGTGCTTCTTCCACCTTCATAGTCTCAATGCTAGAGATAAATGAGTAATCTCACAAAAGTTAGCTAAACGAGTTTTAGAGCGAGTGATTCTCCCGGTTTGTATGTCATTGAATATTTTCTCTAAGGGATGATTCTCGTTCACTCTTGCTCGGACTCGTGGTAGCTTTTGCTTGTTGGATAGTGGAGCTTCCTGTAAAGGTGATATGAATTAGGGCTGCAGGATTGCACGCCTCCTCTCTTCTCATTATGTCATAATATATATATATATATATATATATATATATATATATATATATATATATATATATATATATACACACACACACACAAGTACATGGCAATCAACATGGGTTACAAGTTTAGGTAGGATACAAACCGACTTGATCTATATTAGGAATTCTATCTATGGCAGTCGGACTAGGACTCTCCAACACGCCCCCGCAGTCTGAACTGGGGAGAGAAGCGACGTGAAGACTTGATCGAAAATCACGAAAGAGTGCAGACGGTAGCCCTTTTGTGAAAATATCAGCATACTGTGATGAAGATGGAACATGGAGAACACGTACATCACCGACAGCAACCTTCTCACATACGAAATGAATGTCAAGCTCGATGTGTTTGGTCCGGCGATGTTGTACTGGATTATGAGCAAGATAAACATCACTAACATTGTCGCAAAACACAACGGTGGCACTCGTGACTGGCGATGAAGTTTTGTAGTAACAGACGGACCCAGTAGGACTCGGCTACTGGAGTTGCAACAACTCGATATTCGGCTTCCGCACTTGAGCGAGAAACAATAGTCTGCCGCCGAGAAGACCATGAAATCAAATTATCGCCAAAAAACATGCAAAAACCGAAAGTGGAGCGTCTGGTGTTGGGACAACCAACCCAATCGGCATCTGAATAGACAATGAGTTTATGAGAGGAAGAGATATGAAGTGTCAAACCAAGGTCAAGTGTGCCTTTTAGATATCTGAGAATACGTTTAAGGAAGAGCAGATGGGGTTCGCGAGGATCATGCATATGAAGACACACTTGTTGAACAACATATGCTATATCTGGGTGAGTGAGGGTAGCATACTGAAGAGCACCAGCAAGACTACGATATAGTGAAAGATCAGACATAGGGGAACCAGTGGTGGAGGAGAGTTTGGCGTGAGTGTCGTCCGGAGTAGAAACATGATTACAGTCATGCATGCCGGCCCGAGAGAGAATGTCGAGAAAGTACCGTCGCTGGGATAATTTTAAGCCACTAGATGTGCGAGAGACAGAAATTCCAAGAAAATGATGAAGAGGTCCAAGATCTTTCATAGCAAACTCTTTAGCAAAGGAAGTGATAATCTATGAGAGAGAAGGAGAGGAGGCAGTAAGGATGATGTCATCTACATATAGAAGTAAATATGCAGTAATGTTTCCCTTGTGAAGAATAAACAAGGAGGCATAAGACTTGGACTCAACGAAACCAACAGAATGAGCATAGGTTGCAAACCGTTGAAACCACGCTTGAGGAGCTTGCTTAAGACCGTACAAGGATTTATGCAAGCGACATACATAGTCAAGATAGTGAGGATCAATGAAACCAGAGGGTTATTGTCTATAGATGACCTCATCAAGATGACCGTGAAGAAAGGAATTTTTAACGTCGAGTTGATGAATGGGCCAAGAAGAAGAGAGAGCGATAGAGAGAACCAACCATATAGTGGCCGACTTAACAACAAGGCTAAAGGTCTCATCATAGTCAACTCCGGGCTGTTGGGCAAAACCAAGGACTACCCAAGGAGCTTTGTGACGAGCAAGTGAGCCGTCAGAATGATATTTGTGTCGAAAAATCCATTTACCACTGACAATATTTGCACCAGGAGGGGAAGGAACCAGTGACCAGGTGTTGTTTAAAGTGAGAGCATCAAACTCTTCTTGCATCGCACTGCGCCATGATGGGTCACGGAGAGTCGTGAGATAATTATGAGGTATGGGTGAGGTTACGATGGCAGAAAGATTAAGGCGATCAATCGGTGGTGGTAAACGACCGGTCGTTCAGCGAGTTCGATGAGGAGGTGCTTGGTCAGGTCCCGGGAATGTAGGCGATGGGCTGGCGGGGGCCGGAGAGGGAGATGCGACAACTGAGGTAGGCGGGCTGATGGGAATGAGTGAGCCAGCCGGACTGGGCGGGCTATCAGGTGTAGGCGGAGCCGATGAAGAGGTGGTGGGTGCATGCATAGCTGGTGCGGGGGTAGCGGGCGCATGAATAGTGGGTGCGGGTGTAGCGGGCACATGCAGTGGAAGTAGGAGAGGAGGGGAATGTGAAGGGATGGCTTCTGGTGGTGATGTGGAGACGAGAGGTTGCGATGGCGGGGCATAGGGAAAGGTTGTTTCGTCAAAAACAACATGCCGAGAGATGATAATGTGACGTGTGTCTAAG
The DNA here is from genome assembly GCA_039707655.1 of Elymus sibiricus. Lineage (NCBI taxonomy): Eukaryota > Viridiplantae > Streptophyta > Magnoliopsida > Poales > Poaceae > Elymus > Elymus sibiricus. The sequence continues at coordinate 349,618,092 of CM077675.1, forward strand.
TCAAGACAACGATAGCCTCTGTGTCGTGGGGGGTATCCAAGAAAGAGACATTTGACCGATCGAGGAGAGAGTTTGTTAAGTGTCGTAGAGGTGATGTTTGGATAGCAAAGACAACCAAAAACACGAAGATCGTTATAGGGTGGTATGGTGCCGAAAAGAGTTGTGTACGGTACGGAAAATTTGGTGGCTGCGGTAGGACGGATGTTGATGAGATATGTGGCGGTATAGAGAGCTTCGGCCCAAAAAGAAGGGGGGAGGGAGGCCTGAAGCAAAAGAGTACGGATAACATCATTCGTAGTGCGAATGGCACATTTGGCCTTGCCGTTTTGTTGAGAGGTGTGAGGGCATGAAAAACGAAGAAGAATCCCATGTTGGGAATAGAAGGTGTCTCCACCGTTGTCGCATTGGATAGCTAAGATGGGTAGGTTAAATTGTGTATGAGCATAGGCATGAAAAGCGACGAGTGTGCATAGACATCAGATTTCTTTCAAAGCGAGAAACTCCAAAAATAGTGGGAAAATCATCCACAACAATGAGATAATAGCAAAAACCAAAGGTACTAGGGACATGGGATGTCCAAAGGTCACAATGTAGAATCTGAAACGGACGAACTGTATATGTTTGAGAATCATAAAATGGAAGCCTAACATGTTTTCCTAACTGACGGGCATGACAAAGTGGCGGCCCATCTTTATTGTATGAAATAAACTTGGATTGTTGCATACGTGACATGGAGTGATGACCGGGATGTCGGAGGCGGCGATGCCAGACTGATGACGGAGTGGTTGTGAGGAGGGCTTCATCTTGTCGAGGACGACAGACGGGATAGAGGGGTCCGGGACTATTGCAGCGAAGGATCACGGCCCTGGAAGGAAGCGCCTTCACCGAGAATCCAAAAGGATCAAATTCAAGGGCAACAAAATTGTCAGTAGTGAGTTGGCGAATAGAAAGAAGATTTTTAATAATGTGAGGAACGATAAGAATATTACGAAGAGAGAGAGGTTGGGCAGAGGAGGGAAGTCTAGATTGACCGACATGAGTAGCAGGAACGTATTGTCCGTTGCCCACCGTGACAATTTGAGTGGAAGGTTTTAGAGAGGAGATAATACCGTGGTTAGATGCCATGTGGGAAGAAGCTCATGTATCCATAAACCAATCCTAGTTTCCGAGAAGATGCATGTTGTTCAGTGCGTTCAGAAGTGCTGGGTCGAGCTGCTGCTGATGGCCGTTGTACGTGGGAGCTTGTTGCTGATGGCCGTTGTACACGGGAGCTGTGGGAGCCGGGCCGTACGGCGCGTATGCCTGTGGGGAAGCTCTAGTAGGCCGTGGACCAAGTACGCCTGGAGCATGCCACGACTTTGGCTGCCATGGCGCTGGAGTAGGCTGTTGTTGAATCTGTGCGCGCGTCGGAAGGCCGGTCCAGGGATTGTACATCCAGGGCTCAGAGCGACCCCGTCCGCGGCCGCCGCGACCACGGCTGCGATTGGTTGTGAAGGTGCCATGGCCACTGCTATTGGACGAGCCGGAGGATGGCCGGAAAGGATGCTGGTCGCCGTTGCCGCGTCCGCCCCCTGACGAGGGAACGCGGTCGCCGCCCGCACGTGGCAAGATACTGTTGCCGCTTGCCCAGAGCACAGTGGCGGTAGCATTCTTTGCATTAGTTTTCTTCCGTGCTTCTTCAAGGACGAGGGCCAAGCACGTCTGGAGGAAGGATGGAAACGACACCTGAAACGGAAGGAAGGATCGTAGATGGCTGAATTGTTTGTTGAGGCCGCGGAGCACCGTGAGGACGAGCGTCTCATCAGAGATGGATATGCCGACGTCGCCGAGTGCATCGGAGAGGGACTTGAGCTTGGCGCAGTAGTCATGGATGGACATGTCTCCTTGTGGTGTGTTGCAGAACTCGGCATCGAGGGCGAGGGTGCGACTTTTCTTGTTGTCGTGGAAGAGGTTGGTGATGGAGTCCCACACCTACCGCGCCATTGAGCCCGGAGCCATGATGATGCCGAACACCTCAAGGGAAATCGAGCCATAAATCCAGGAGAGCACCGTGTAGTCATCACGCCCCCAATCGGAGATGGGCGATGTGTCGGAGGGGGCGTCGGTGGCGTCGCCGCCGATGTGGTTGGGGAGACCATAGCGCCCAAGAGCTATGTGAAAAAGCTCACGCCACTTCGAGTAGTTAGAATCCTGAAGATCGAGGGTGATGGGCACATAGGTTTTGATTGAGGCAACGTAGGAGGAGGGTGCCGGGATGGTGGCGTGGGAGGGTGTGACGGTGGCCTTGCCTGGCTCCGGGGCAAGGCGCTTGAGTTCTTCTTCGCGGGTCCTGATGATGGACTCACGGTTCTTGAGCTCCTCTTCGAGCTTCTTCAACTCGTCGGCGTTCATGATGGTGGAGAAGGAGAAGCAAGATGTGGTGTTGGTCGACGACGGCGACCGTGATCTGATTTAGGGCTGATCTGCTTGATCAGATTTAGGATCGATCTGCTTGATACCATGTAAAGCTGATATGAATTAGGGCTGCAGGATTGCACGCCTCCTTCTTCTCATTATGTCATATATATATATATATATATATATATATATATATATATATATATATATACAAGTACATGGCAATCAACATGGGTTACAAGTTTAGGTAGGATACAAACCGACTTGATCTATATTAGGAATTCTATCTATGGTAGCCGGACTAGGACTCTCCAACACTTCCTCCTCCTCATCGTCATCTCCTTCTTTGTTGTTGTTGAAGGTGTTGTTTCCTGGAGGTGATGGTGAAGGAGGTTGTGGTGAATCATCATGGTGTACTTCTTCCTCCTCTTCATCTTGTCATGTACCACTTGTGGATGCTTCCATGTCGTTTTGTGGTTAGCCTTGACGCGAAGTGGGACCTTCTACTTGTGTTGATGAAGTGCTTTCCTTCACCTCCATGGGACGTATATTGCCAATGGACAAATCTTGAATGGTTTCCGAAGGTTCCTTATCTCCTACATCATTTGGCAATTGTTCGACTTGCGAACCATTAGATTCATCAAACTTCACATCTACCGTCTCTTCAACTTTTCGAGTGAAGTTGTTGTAGACACGGTAAGTGTGAGAGTTTGATCCATAACCGAGTAGAAAACCTTCATGAGATTTAGGAGCAAATTTAGAACGATGGTGCTTATCAAGAATGTAACACTTTGAGCCGAATACCCGAAAGTATCCAACTTGGGGCTTGTTACCGGTGGGTAGCTCGTATGTCGTTTTACCGAGAAGCTTGTGTTGGTAGAGTCGGTTTGTAGCATGACAAGATGTTTCCATGGCTTCTGCCCAAAAGTGTCTTGGCGTCGTGTATTCGTCAAGCATCATTCTAGCCATCTCTATAAGAGTTTGGTTCTTCCTCTCAACAACTCCATTTTGTTTAGGTGTGTACGTAGCCGATAACTCATGTGAAATCACTTCTTCGTCAAGAAAGGTATCCACATTGGTGTTCTTGAACTCCGATCCGTTGTCGCTCCAAACTTTCTCGATCGCCACTTCAAATTGATTTTGGGCCTTGCGAGCGAAGTTCTTGAAGATCTTTTGCACCTGCTACTTGTCATCAAGAAAGAATACCCACGTAAATCTGGAAAAATCATCAACTATAACTAGACCAAAGGAATTTCCACCGAGGTTCTTATAAGCATTGGGACCAAAAAGATCCATATGAAGCAATTCGAGTGGTCTCCTAGTAGTCATGATGTTCTTTATGGAATGACTTCCACCCACTTGTTTTCCTGCTTGACAAGCACTACAAAGTCTATCTTTGTCAAAGATAACATCTTTAACCCCAAGTATACGATTGCCTTTGATGAGCTTGTCTAGATTGCGCATACCAACATGTCCTAGCCTTCTATGCCAAAGCCAACCTTTAGAAGATTTTGCAATAAGCTAAGTACAAGGTTTGGAGCTATTAGTGAAGTCAACAATGTATAGATCACCTCTACGAAAACCGGTAAAGACCATGCTATGATTATCTTGACAAAACACTTGGCAATAAACTTTAGTAAACAACACATTTAAACTGAAGTTGGCTAGTCTAGATACGGAAAGAAGATTGTAGCCAAGGGATTCAACAAGCATGACATTTTGAATGGAGCTATCATGAGATATGGACACCTTACCAAGGCCGAGTACCTTACCCTTGAAGTTATCCCCAAAAGTCACATACCTCCGTGGTCCATGGTTTGGTGTGATCTCTTGAAACATGTCTCTATCTCCAGTCATGTGATCGGTGCATCCACTATCGAGAATCCACTCTTTTCCTCCGGACATGTAGTCTTTGAAGTTCACCATGAGACTTAGATTCTTCATAGTCTTCTCATATTTGATGTCAAACAACTCATCTTCATCATAGTATCCATGTTCCACATTGTCATCATCAACTGAAATATCCTCGTCATAAGAAACAAGAGATTTGTTAGAATTGTGATCATGACAATGTTAAAGATTATGAATGTGGATGGCTTCAACAATGATGTTGTTCATAGTTATGACATCTACTTTAGCTTGCATGAGGTCTCTAAGCTCGAGAAGATAATCATCAAAATTAGGATCACTAGGTTTCATCTTGTGAAATGCAATAGTCTTATGGAGAATGACATCAAGATTTTTCAAAGAGTAGTTTGGATATCTATTCTCTAAGTCATTCCACAAAGTATAAGCACACTCAAAGTTTCTCATTTGATCAAACACAATTCTTCGCAATCCTCTAATGATAGGATTAAAAGTTCTAAAATTGCGAAGCATGTCAATTTCTTCTTCGTGTGAGGGATGTAAGGGATCAATGGGAGGCACATAAGGGCTCTTAACATACTTGCTCAAATGGAATTCATTGAATAGATCAATCATCTCATCTTTCCATTGACTATAGTACTCCCCATCGAGAATAGACACTCTACAACTAAGTCTCCCCAAACTAGACACATCCATTTTCCTCCAATGGTGATAAAACCAAAGCTATGGAGACCAAAGCTCTAATACCAATTGTGGGATCGAGAAGAGACGTCTAGAGGGGGGGGGGTGAATAGACTACTTGACAAATAAAATCCTAACCTTTTCCCAATTTTAATGGTTTGCAGATTTTAGCAATTCTAACAAGTCTAGTGCACCCGACACATGCATGCAAGTCAATGAGTATAGTAGCGGAAAATAAAAACAATCACATGTAATAAAGAGTAGAGATAGGAGATCAAACACAATTGGAGACACAAAGATTTTTCCCCTGGTTCCGATAGGTGGTGCTATCGTACGTCCACGTTGATGGAGACTTCAACCCACGGAGGGTAGCGGCCGCGAGAGTCCACGGAGGGCTCCACCCACAATGGTCCATGAAGTAGCAACCTCGTCTATTCCATCACGGCTTACGTCCACAAAGGACTAGCCTCACTCGGGGTAGATCTTCACGAAGTAGGCGATCTCCGTGCCCTTACAAACTTCTTGGTTCAACTCGACACACGAAGACGAAGGATCCCAAGCGACACCTAACCAATCTAGGAGACACCACTCTCCAAAAGGTAATTGATGTGGTAACAATGATGAACTCCTTGCTCTTGTACTTCAAAAGATAGTCTCCTCAACACACAATCACTCTCTCATGGATTTGGCTTGGTAGAAGAGGTTGATTGGGTGGAAAGCAACTTGGGGAGGCTAGAAATCAAGATTTATATGGTTGGAGTGGAAGATCTTGATCTCAACACATGAGAAGGTGGTTCTCTCTTAGAAAAATGGATGGGGCACGTGTTGGTCTGTTCTGAGTGCTTCCTCTGCAAATGAGAGGTAGGTGGAGGGGTTTATATAGGCATCTCCAAAAATCCAACCGTTACAACATTATTGCCCAACTCGGTGAAACCAAAGCAAAAACTTGGTTGCACCGACTAGTGCAAAATGTGGCAACTTTTGGTGTTTCGGTGAGACCAATATATAAATCTTGGTGGGACTGAATTAACAGACCTAGGCAGTTACCAAAACTCGGTGAGACCGATTCCTAAAACTCAGAAATTCCGATTCTTAGAAATAGGATACCCGGAAATTGGTCACTGATTGCGGTTTCACCGAAATGGAAGTTGGTGTCACCAATACCTTAGGGTTTGGCTTAGAATCTGTCTAGGGTGAAACTCGGTAGGCCGATTTGGAAATATTGGTGGCATAGAATTTGAGTGGTAGGGTTTAGACAGAGTATTTTGTGGGAAAATTTCATGGGTATTTTTGGTGGCGAACTGTAAGCACTTGAGCAACCAGATCATCATGGATACCTCATCCCCTTTTAATAGTATTGGCTTTCCTATGGACTCAAAAGTGATTTCTCACAAAATGCAAAATGTAGAGTCTTGAAGCTTGATGACTTGCCAATCCTATTCCTTTCCTTCTTCTTCTTTCGTTGGGGATTCTCCACACATTCCAGCCAATTCTCTTTGTGGACTTTTTCTAAAATAAACTAGGTAAAACTATTAGTCCAAGAGACAATGTATGTTGTCATGAATTATGAAAACCTCCAAGGGAGCATATGTGCTTTCACCCCCGTAGGCTCCGGAGTGACACTTTTGTAGGATCTGTCCCTATTCATGCTCATGTACACAACGTCTAATAACACCATCTACTCCTTCTTTATAAAGATGTGGGTCATCCCAAAAGTAATGTCTCAAATAATAGAAAAAACTTTTTGTTTTGTTGATAGGTGAAACTAGGTGGTATATATTTAGCAGCAATGTAATTAGCATAGTCTGCATACCAAGGAGTACTATGGGAAGCATTTATAACAACAAGTTGCTCATCAGGAAAATTATCATCAATAGGCAGTGGGTCATCAAGAACATTTTCCATCCTAGACAAATTATCTGCTACGGGATTTCCAGCTCCCTTTCCATCAGCAATGTACATGTCAAACTCTTGGAGTAAAAGCACCCACCTAACCAGCCTAGGCTTAGCGTCTTTATTTTCCATAAGGTATTTAATAGCTCCATGATCGGTGTGAATAGTAACTTTGGAATCAACGATATAAGGTTTAAACTTATCACATGCAAAAACAACTGCTAAAAATTTCTTTTCGGTAGTAGCATAATTCTTTTGAGCATTGTCTAGGGTCTTACTAGCATAATGAATAACATTCAATTTCTTCTCTACTCTTTGCCCTAGAACGACACCGACATGATAATCACTAACATCACACATGATCTCAAATGGTAAGTTCCAATCAGGTGGTTGAACAATAGGTGCATAAATCAAGGCTTTCTTAAGTATTTCAAAGGCTTCTACACAATCATCATCAAAAACAAAAGGAATATCTTTTTGAAGAAGATTAGTTAGTGGCCTGGAAATCTTTGAGAAATCTTTAATAAAACGCCTATAAAAACCAGCATGACCAGGAAAACTTCTTATACCTTTAATATCTTTAGGACATGGCATTTTCTCTATTGCATCAACTTTAGCATTGTCTACCTCAATGCCTCGCTCAGAGATTTTATGCCCAAGTACTATACCTTCTTTCACCATAAAGTGGCACTTCTCCCAATTCAAGACAAGATTAGTTTCTTCACATATCTACAAAACTCGATCAAGGTTGCTCAAGCAATCATCGAAAGAAGTATCGTAAATGGAAAAATCATCCATGAAAACCTCAACAATCTTTTCAGAAAAAATCAGTGAATATAGTAGTCATACATCTTTGAAAGGTAGCAGGTGTGTTACATAAATCAAAAGGCATATGTCTATAAGCATAAGTTCCAAAAGGGCAAGTGAAAGTAGTTTTCTCTTGGTCATCTTTTGACACAAGTATTTGAGAGAAAGCAGAATATTCATCAAGAAAAAAATGTGTGTGCTTAGATAGCCTTTCTAACATTTGATCGATAAAAGACAAGGGGTAATGATTTTTTCTAGTGGCTTTGTTTAATTTCCTGAAATCAATTACCATCCTATAACCAGTTATGATTCTTTGTGGGATAAGTTCATTTTTATCATTAGGAACAACAATTATACCTCCTTTCTTAGGAAGACAATGAGCATGACTTACTCATCTACTATCAGGTATATGATAAATTATACCTGCCTCCAGAAGCTTTAGTATTTCAGTTCTTACCACTTCCTTCATCTTAGGATTTAATCGACGTTGATGATCAATGACAGGTTTAGCATCCGGTTCCATATTAATCTTGTGCTGACATAGAGTGGGGCTAGTGCCCTTAAGATCATCAAGTGTATATCCAATAGCAGCCCTGTGCTTCTTCAGGGTTTTAAGTAATCTCTTCTCTTCATGCTCTGAAAGGTTAGCACTAATAATAACATGATATATCTTCTTTTCATCAAGATAAGCATATTTCAAAGTATCGGGTAATGTATTTAACTCAAACAAGGGATCTCCCTTGGGTGGAGGAGGATCCCCTAATATTTCAACAGGCAAGTTGTGTTTAAGAATAGGTGTTTGTCCAAGGAGTATATCATCTATCTCATTTCTTTCATTCATATGCATATCATTCTCATGATCGAGCAAATATTGTTCTACTAGATCAGTAGGAGGCACAACAATAGAAGCAAGACCAATTATTTCATTCTTACTAGGCAATTATTTTTCATAATGTTTACTGCCAAACTTAGAGAAACTAAATTCATGAGACTCATCACCAAAGCTTACCTTCACTTTCTCAGTAACACAATTAATTTCAGCATTAACAGTATTCAAGAAGGGTCTACCAAATATAATGGGACAAAAGCTATCTTGTTGTGAACCAAGGACTAAGAAATCCGTGGGGTACTTTACTTTTCCTCACAAGACCTGTTTCTGTTTCAGATTCATCATTGTTTCTACTCATCTTATGAATCATCCTAAAGGCTCTACTTGGCACAAACACTAAATAAACCATAAAAACACAATCATAACAGAGGCATAATTGTGTCAACACTCAAAAACAGAAAGGGAAAAGCAAAAATAAATTTATTCATTGGGTTGCCTCCCAACCAGCGCTATCGTTTTACGCCCCTAGCTAGGCATAATGCATAGTTTCAAGTATTGTCATCTTTGGTTTTGGTAGAGGTGTTTTTGTCAAGAGGTTTTGCAAATAAAACTTGGAACACATCATCCATAGTAACCTTAGCATTATCAAGTTGTCCCTCTACGTAAACCCTTTGATTCCCGGCCACAATCCAAGAATATTGTTGGTTCACATCATTGAAAACTTGTTGGATCACTAGTGCAGCCGCGTGCTATACAAACGGTTTTTAACCCCTTTCTGTAACGTAGTCTTAAACCGTCTCCTTGCATGTGTGGGCGATAGGGGGGGGGGCTATCCCACACGACAGGCAAAACCCGTCGGCGATGCCTGCACCTGGTCGCACACGATGGACAAAAACATATCGTTTGCGATTGGAAGGACCATCACAAACAGACATATTGGGGAAGACGTGTGAGATGAGCTTAGCATCCCACACAGGGAATCCCAAGGGTACGTTTCTGTTCGTATTGCAGATCACACACAATTTCTGCATCACATCGTTTGTGATAGGTGTGGTCATCACACACGATAGTTATAATTCTGTCGTTTGCGTTACGCAAAACATCACTCACGGCATCTAGAAGAAACTGTTTGGCATTGGGCTGCCCATCACACACACTAGCTATGTGAAAACGTTTGTGATTGGGTGTCCTAAAGCACACAGTTATCGACCAGAATTCGTGTGTGATTGCTCAACGATCCAACACGCCAACTTTCTAGAAACCGTGTGGGTTTGTTCAGGTCATCGCCCACAGTGTTGTCTTAGAAACCGTCTGCAATGGGATCCCCAATAATCAGCTTGATTGATCAATTATTTATAATCCATTTAGTAATCAAAATTAACATTTTGTATCAACCACATAATATATTTCCTATTCATAGTACGGCAACCAGGATTTCATAATTGAATTCATCAGGGTACAACAACATATAGGCATATACTGCCTAGCTACCCAATTGCACAACAAGAAAAAGTTTCAAATGCAACATCTAAAACCTTTGGAAATTAAGTATCATCATATACGGTAAATAGACAGATGAATCTCATCTAGAAAACTGTTAAAGGGGAAGGCGGATACTGAGCCTTCAATGATGTTGAAGGTCCTGGCAACTTTAGGCCAGTGCCTGTGGATGATTGCCCGCCCATCCTTCGTCCTCTTAAGGAAGACTTCAAGATTATACCGTGGGTGCAATATGAATACCTTCATCGCCTCTTGATCATACAGGTGGTTTGAGACGTAATCATCGATGAACTGCCTTGAGAAGGACTGAAAACAAACATATGCATAAATATCTTTTCTAAAATTTGAAATGGCGCAAATGGAAAAGGACAAGGTGAAAGATATGGTACCATCCTATAGTTGACTGATGTCTTTTTCATTGTGCAGACAAACAACTTGTTGTTTTTCGTAGCTAGTTTCTTTATCTTAACAATCTTTCTGAGTTTCTTGATTTGACTGATATTCGAGGACACCTCATTTCCCCACATGCAAAAAGGGTCGGACAGTGGGTCTAAACCTCTTGTAGCAGGACCTACATGTGCAAGAACAAATTATTAATAAAAACATTCATATTACAATGGTTTCTGCAATTGCACAATAATGTGCTATTAGCAAAACGACTATGGATGTGCAAACCTCGATGGTAAACTTCAGTGTCCCCCCATTGTTTCCCCCTGCAACATATTTAAGAAAAATATTGATCAGGTTACAAGTGATATTTGGCATACTATCACTGAAATATGTTAATGGAAAATAAACACATTGCGGATCCAACAGATTAGATCGAGCCACATTGAAAATCCACTTATCTAAACCAAGCGTGCTAAGAACTAGGAAATGTAGCAGTTCTATATGTTGCACATGTATTTACTACATGTAAATTCGATTTATTCGTCACATGCATAACAATACAAAATTGTACCAACAAAAATCGTACATCACATTCCAGAATAGAATTAAATAGTTAAATGATCACCACAACAAATGAACGAAACAGTTAACTAAGCACCACATTGCACAATAGAACATACTAGAAGTTCAGGTTGCAGTAGCATTACATTGGACATTTCACTAGAATTTCTAAATGAAAGGCAGTAGCGGCACACGCAACAGCTAAACAAAACGTGCTTAACCGGCATAGCTAGGTGAACATAGGTCCTTAGTGATAAAGCTAAGAAAAACAAGTTATTCCTCATCATCGGAGATATCGATGATGATGGGCTCTGTCAAGTTGGAAGAGGGCGAGGCCTCCACACCATGGGTGCACCCGTCGTAGTGGTGAGTGGCCTGATCCTGCCCCGGCACCAACATGCCGGCTCTGGAGTTGAGGTAAGCACGTGCACGCTGAGAAAACACATCGAAGTCTTCGTCGAACGCACCGGCGATGCCCTCGAGAAAAGACCACGAGCTGTCGTTTATAGCAGCCAACTGCGTGGCTGTGTCAGCGCGTGAGGCCTCGACGGTGGCCTCGACGGCGAGGTGCTCCTCCAAGATTTGGGGGTCGGCACGCATGGAAGCCATAGCTACCTCATCCGCACGTGCAACCGCGATTTGCTTCTCCGCAGCCAAATGCTCTTTGAGATCCTGGCTATACTGCGTGCACCATGGCTTTCGGCGGCAATTATTTGGAGGATGGGGCGGTGATTTGGGTGGAAGGTGTCGCGCCGACGGTCGGGCCATGTGGGATGGAGGAGGAGGGGGTGAGGGGGTATTGGGGAGGTGTCGATTACCTGACTAGATGGACGAGGCCAAGCAGCAGGAAGGAGCGTTGCCGGCAAGGAGGCGGCGCTGCAAGCAAGCAATGTAGGTTTGAACTAGGAAAGGTAGAGGAAAAGGGGGAAATGTGGCTTTCGATTGGTACCGGGGGGCGAGGGAGGTAGATATTTCCGCGGCAGCCCAAAATTTTCATTCGGTGCAGCGAAAAACTGGCGCGGAAAGCACCATCGGAAACAGTCCCTTATTCAGAACCATGTGCGATATCAAAACATCACAAACGAATCCTGTGTTATACACCGTGTGTGATGAACTTGAACATGCAAATTTTTCAGAATAGTTCTCAATATTAACACATCACAAACGAAGCCTGTGATATACCCCGTGTGTGATGAACTTGGACGTGCAAATGTTTGTCTCCAATCTTCGGACGTAAGATTGGGTACTACATTGCACATGGTTCATTCCAAAAAAGTGTGTGTGATGAACTTCAATTTCATTTTCAATTGGAAGATGGAATGGGGATATGGCGGCAAATTTTTGGTCCGAATTTTCCTGGTTACAGTGGACATCCACGTCATCGCATAATTTAACATCAATTGCTAATTTGGGTACTGCACAAAAGAGCCTACACCACAGCCCACACTTACTTAATCGAGCAATTAAACAGAGCTGGTTGACCTAAACGTTACTCTAACAAAAGACCAGCGCTCTAAAGAACGACTAATGTTCCGCCTGACGCTCGCCGATCTCCGCCGCATCCTCCATGACCAGCTCGCGCTCGACGACCTCCAGGGGAAGGGGCTCCATGGCATCCATCGCGACATACTCTGCAAGCATCTCGCCGTCCGCGTCCGCCATCTCTTTGGAAAAGGCCGCCACGAGTTTGGCGTGGGCGGCCGCGGTCCGGGCATTGACGGCCTCCATCTTGGCAAGGGAGGCTGCCGACGAATGGACGGCTGCCCGAGCACTCTCGGCGATTGCCAACTCTTCGGACATAGGTTGCCGACTGTTGTCGGAGAAGGTCGCTGCTATTTGTGCAGTGACCGACACGAGCTGGGCATGGGCGGCATCGGCATAGGTGTGGGCAGCTGCCATCAGGGCTACGGCGGTCGCCGAGGAACGAACAACTGCTGTGCCGTTCTCGCCATTTGCTATCCCGGTCGCGGATGTTGCTGCCGCCATCTCAGATGCAACAGCTGCCCTTTCGGCGGCCGCAGCCGCCCTGTCGGAGAGTGCGGCCATGCTCAAGGATGTTGTGAGCGTGTTCATGGCTGATGCAGCCGCGCTCGGGCCAGAGTGGGTCGCCGAAGTTGCCCTCACGACGCGGATCCACGTCCCCTTCTTTCACCGGCGACGCTTGAACATTATAGTTGTCTTGGGGAACAAGTGTGACTGTGTGGTTGACGCGCCGGCGGTGGACTGAAGCTTCTAGCATAAGCCATATATGAGGATTGGCCCAAGATATTTTGATACCACATCACACACGTTTCATGATCAAGAACTGTTTGCGATGTATTTGATTTTCAAACTGCTTTGAGACGAAAAATAAAGTTACATTGGCAATGTAAGGTGTTTGGATGGCAATAACATTTATCTGCAGTGAACTTGCAACTATAGGAATGTGTGTTAAATATGGAATAATTCAGGGTTGTTTAGGCCTTTTAAAACATTTAAAGAGTTTTTTAGACATTTCATGTGCATAGTTCAAATTTGAACTACAGTTAATTAAGCACATACTAGCTAGAGTGCACCTGAATGGGTTGAAAATCAACTACTTGTCACTAGATACATGTTTTGGTCCCATGCAAGAAATGGAAATTAAACGAATTCCAAACCTCACGGTATTTTGGCTCGGCCGTAGACTTTGAGAAGCCGTGTTTTCAAATTCCAGTAAATCCAAATATCATGAGAAATCCATGAAACTTGGCATGGTGTGATGTCATGGCGCATGTGTGTTGTGGTAAAACAATGCCTAGTTCCGGACAAGTTTTGGCACAAACCTTTTACAAACCGAAGATTCTCACAAGAAGTCGTGTGGTTCCGGTAGGGACAGTTCACATTTTATGTGCGAAACAACATCCGATGTCGCTTCTCGCCTTGAATTTATTTCTAGAGTCTCCATACAGTAACATGAATGTGTCGTGCCAAACAATGGAATCTTACAGAGTTCGTTTGGCCTTTTAAGTACATTAATTGAGTTTTCTAGTCATTCAATGTGCATATATAATTCAAATATGAACTACAATCACTACACGGTCCAGCTCATGAAAATATGTCGAAAAACCATATACGTTTCCCTGGCTGCATGTTTAATTAGGTCCCACACAATAAATGGGAATGAATTTCAAACATATCATCATCGTCTTGGCTCGACCACAAACATCGGGAAACTTACTTTTAAAATTCATGTAAATGCAAACCTTGACAGAAATTCATGAAATTTGGGCATGGTGCCATCAATTGCCCTGTGTGTGTTTGTTGTGGTAAAAAAATTGCCCAATTTTGGACAAGTTTTGGCACAAAGCCTCTTACAAACTGAAGGTTCTCACAAGAAAGTCATGCTAAACTGTGGATTTTTCCAGGGTTTGTGAGACCTGTTTAACACATAAATTTAGTTTTCTAGTCGTTTAATGTGCATAATTCAACTTTGACCTACAATCACAAGGTCCAACACATGAAAAATAGGTTGGAAAAATATATGCCTTTCCCTGGATGCATGTTTAGGTCCCACACAAGAAATGGGAATGGATTTCTAACATCTCATTGACTGTTTGCTTGGGCACAAACATTGAGATGCTTGGTTTTCTAATTCCCGTAAATCCAAAGCACGTCAGAAATTCATAAAACTTGGCATGGTGTCGTGACAAGGGCACACACATGCCGTGGTAATTTTTTTTCCAATTTGGACATGTTCTTGCACAATCCCCTTACAAATCGGAGCTCCTCACAAGAAGCTTTGTGGTTTCGATAGGGAACATTATATATGCATGTCACATATGCGGGCGAAAAGACATCTGATGCCTCTTCTCTCCTTGATTTTCTTTATATAAACAACATAGACATGTACGTGCGAAGTGCAAAAATATGATTAAATTAAGGGATCATCTGGCTTTTAAATACATTAATTGAGTTTTTGATGCATTATTTAATGTGCATAATTCAAATTTGATCTACAATCACAAGGTCCGGGGCGGCAAAATGGGTTGAAAAATCATATATGCATCCTTGGATGCATGTGTTAGGTCACATGCTAGAAATGAGAACGAATTTCAAACATCTAAGCATGTTGGCTTGGCCACAAATATCGAGAAACTTTGTTTCCAAATTCTCGTAAATCCAAAACTCTATCAGAAATTCATGAAACTTGGAATGGTGTCATGTGAAGGCACACATATGCCGTGGTAAAAAAAATACCAAGTTTGCCATGTTTTGTCACAAGCCTCTTACAAACATGAGGTTCTCACACAATAAGCTACGTATAGTGGTTCCGTTAGGGAACATATATATGCATGCTACATCGGCGGGTGAAAAATGACATCCGATGCCTCTTCTCTCCTTGATTTTTTCCTAGAAACAACATAAAGCAATAGGTGTGTACTACAAACATATTAAATTATTAACGGTTTGTATGGCTTTTTTATACATTAATTGAGTTTTATGTGCATTTAATGTACATAATTCAAACATGAACTACAGTCACAAGGTCTATGTTGGGCAGGGCCTCATCATATAAAGCATAAATATGTTGTGCTATTTTTGGTGTCCACTTTGAGAGAAAGAGTAAGCATTATTAATAGCCAACAAAGGCATTTTGGAACAATAATCTGTCATGTTACCATCGCAAACGGGCGTATTATTTATAATTCGTGGACGTTCTACATACCATTTATGTGCGGGCCACGTGTCGCTATGTGTATTGGCAAGGAGGTAGCATGCGGACAGGTGTTTGAGTAGACGGGTGGCGTGCGAGCAGTGTCCTGCGCATGCTCATCGGGGTGGCGTGTCCTTTGCCAGTCGTCAAAGACGTTTCAGACTGAATACCCATATGCAAACCGAGGGCAATTGTTCCTTCCCTACTAAACCAAGGGAAAATCTGGCGCGAAGGAATTTTTCCATTGCGTCATCGCGAACGGTTGTGAATAATGACCCGTGTGCCCTTCCCGATGCTACAACTTCTACTGTTGCTAACTGCCGAGGTTGCCATGTATGCAAAAAAATCTAATGTGGGAAGGTAATTAAGGAGAGATATGAGTTTGGTGACCACATGAAGAAACAATGCCTAGCGCGTGAACCTTGGCAAAACACTTAAGTGAAGGAACTCACCAATGCATGAAAGAGTTTAGTTGCTAAATCATTAAATGAAGGGACCTTAGCAACAATGCATTGTGGACTTGAGTTGCTAAGACATTTAATACACTAAGCACCCTATGTAAGCATCGATCGATGCATTGGCAGCAGGAGTCAGGTAAGATTCGAATCTGTCATATTGGGTAAATTTTCATTTGTCAAATTGGAAACACTAAGATTTGTCCAATTTTGCAGGAACAAAATCACTATTACGGTGCAATTTTGCAACTGAAATTCAGTAAACATGGATTTCATTCATAGATCAAGCATTGGTCTTTGTACAAAATAGTTCAACTTGACAGCTGAATCGAACAAACTTTTCCCCATTTGTTGCCAACCACGTACTGAAATAGCTAGTTCAACTATATATACTAGCTAATTTAAAGTACGTGGTACAGTTCAACCATATGGATAGTAAGATGAACTGAACAAAATAGCCCCTAAATACTACTCCAGAGGGGCTTCGTGCTACTGCCAGCAGCCTTCTCCTCTGCCGAGCGCGTTCAGTAAGAGGCAGAGGAGGAGAAGCCTACCGACGAGCTGGAGGAGTCGACTTCGTCGGCTGCCACCGTTGCCCTCCGCCTCTCCTGACGCACCTCCTCGAAGCGGCGGTACTCGGCATAGATCTCCTCATTCTGTGCCATAGCTGCAGCGTCTGCTGCGGCCACGACGGCGGTGAGCCTCAGTGCGTGCTCGACCTGGCGCTCCTCCTCCTCATGTAGGAAGTTGATGTAGCGCGCTAGGCCACTAACGCAAAAGCCGAGAGGCTGTGCTTCGGCGGAGGCCTCCTCCTCCCGCCTTCGGGCTGCGATGGCGGAGCAGGTGATGGCCCCGGCGGCTGACCGTGGGGTGGCTGCCAAGGCGGACGCTGGTGTGGTGGCAGCGAAGGAGGCATCTGGTGGGGTGGCGAAAACGGCGGCCGGCGATGGGGTGGGGGCGACGGCGGTCGCCGACAGCAGCTGCCTTCGGGCAAATGTGAAGGAGCGTGTGGTGGGTGCCGTGCACACAGCCAACAAGGACGCCACACGCACTTCACGCTTACGGGTACTGCGCCGCTGACGTGGTGCAGCCTCCCAGCTAGAGCTGCCCTCTGGCGGTGTGGCGGAGCGACGACGACAGACAGGTGGCATTGGCTATTGGGGGAGAAGCAAACTTGGGAAGCTACAGGCAGGGAGGGGATGAATGCGATGTGGAGAGGCCGGCCGTGAGGGTTTATAAAGCAGGCGGCCAAGGCGAGCCGGGCGGGAAGCTTGCGCGTGTTCCTGCGCGGGAACTGGAAGCTTGCACGCGTTCCAGCGCGGTTGCGCGGGAACTGGAAGCTTGCGCGCGTTCCAGCGCGGTTGCGCGGGAACGGGAAGCCCAAAAGAAATGTTGTGCGCTCCCGAAGCATGCACTGGAATCCTCGTGCGGCAATGTGGTGATAAGACGGGACGGAGGTGGGAGAAATGACAAGTACGCAGATGGTTAATAATAAAAAACTGTTTGCGTTTTATTACAAAGCAAACGGTCATTCTGTATGCACCGCCGCGAATGAATGTAAGCATGAGGCAGTTGATACGGCCTCGGCGCGCTGTGCTCACGTCCGTGCACGCCCACTCTGCCAGCGTCCACGCGCGAACGATCAGGCGCGTTCGGGGAGCCATATGCAAGCGGTTGCGCCGCTCCCGGTGCCACCATGCAGTTAAGCGCTGCAAAAACTGCCATGCGGTTGATGCAGCCATTTACCTTCGTATTTTCCACGTTCCGATCGTGCCACACAACCCAAGGAGCACACCCACGATGGCAAATAATACAGAGAGGATGCACATCTCTTCATCGCTTCAACCTTCCCGTGCGGATCCAATGGCGGCTGCCGGCGCTGAGCGGCAGTTCGCCAAAATTGTCAAAGTGGACACACACATCAGGAAGACGGACCTCTCGGTGGTGTAAACCAACGACCCGGTCATGGTGGTGAACTCCATTAACACGTTGGAGCAGCTGCTTGCTGAGGATGACAAGTACAAAGTGGTCGGCTTCGACCTCGAGTACACCGGCGGTCGTGCCGGGCATGATGAGAAGGTTGCCGTCGCCCAGTTGTGCGTGCGCCATCACGTGCTCGTCTACTACTACTGCCTGGCCACAAGGCCTTGCGAGCGTTTCGCCAGGTTTGTCAACAGCCCCGACTACAGGTTCACAACGGTGGACACCACCAACAATCTAAAGGTGCTCAAGACTTTGGGCTTGTCCTGCTAGAAGCTTGTCAACATCCAAGGTCAGTACAGGGTCTTGGGCGGCAAGAAGAAGAAGCAGAAGGACTCCCTGGTTGACCTCGCCACGGCCATCATCGACCCCAACTACAGATACGTGAAGGCTGAGTGCCCCAAGGACAAGACTGCCTGGCACACGGCCTGGGTGAACGAACTGGATGAAGAACACATCAAGTACGCGACCAAGGACGCGTACACCAGCTACGAGATGTACAGGTGGATCATTGACATGAGGAAGTGCCTCCTTCCTGTAGACGGCGAGGGATAGCCACAAGCAGAGCAGTGTCGGCAATCGTCGTCAGAAGAACAGTATGATTTGGTGATCGTCTACTTCTTGTAAATTTATATTGAGGAATGTACATGTGTTGTGTAGTCACTTATGTAACTGTATGTTCAAGTTGGTTATGCAACAATAATGTTGGTGTTCGGTAGACAGAGCATATAGATGTTGTGAAAATAGAGCAAATCACATCTCATACAATTATTAGCAGCAACCGTGTGTCCACAACACACACAGGTTGTCAGGATGAATCGTTTGGGTTATTGTTGGTCTTCCCACACAGGTCTGATGGATGAACTGTTTGCCGCGTACCCACAACACACACGTTTGTCAGGATGAATCGTTTGGGTTATTATCGGTCTTCCCACACAATTATGATGAATGAACTATTTGCCAGGTATCACACACGCCTTCTTAGGCTAACTCGTTTGTGTTCTGCTGGATCAGCGCAAATAGTTTGTCCAAGTGAACTGTATGCCGCACTACGCACACGTATATAGTTTGTTAACCGTTTTTGTTATCTTCCATAATCACAAACAGTTCATAAGAACAAACTATATGCAACGCATCACACATGCAACTATTTTTTTGGACCGTATTTGCTCGTTCTTCATCGCACACGGTTTTCGTCATTGGCGGCGGAGCTTGAACTATACCGTTTGCGATTGATGGATTGCAAACAGATTCGTCGAAGGGTCTCTGATTGATGAGTCGTGTTTGGACCATTCTGTAGTAGGGGATCATGTCTAAAACGGGGACCTCCTTTTTGAGATTCTCATCGAAAATTTGATTATTTCCAAGCAAATATCTCATCATGTAATCACTATTGTAAAGGATCTCTCCTATTACCGGTTTTTCACGGCTCATACCATAAGAGTCAAAGATCTCCCTAGCTTCCCGTATTATGTGATCAAATTAATTCATGAGAACAAGGGTAGCTAACTTCTTAGCTTTGGGTTTTTTTATGACAGGTAGCTCATAAAACAATCTTTGCAAGGTAGGATGGGTACGAATAAACCTATTTTCAAGTTTCAGAACTAGCGCCGAGATAGCTTCCGCATAAGTTTTAGTTCTTTTCAGTATAGGAGTATCATCGAAGGTCAAATTCCCAACGCAATTGAAAAACTCTTGGATAGTTTCTTTTCCTATAACGTTCCCTTGCCCCAAACCAAAAGTTTTAGCATCCAGATTACCAGAACGTCCAATTTTAGGAGTCCTGCCATCATCTGTTTCTGCCATACCAAAATCACTCATGGTGACAAGCAAACAAGAGATCTGACGTGAAAAAGGCAAACGAAAAAGAGGGCGAATAAAACAACAAATTGGTGAAGTGGGGGAGAGGAAAACGAGAGGCAAATGGAAAATAATGTAATTGCAAGGAGATGAGATTTGTGATTAGGAACCTGGTAGATGATGATGGTGTCTCCTCGGCGCCAGAGATTGGCACGTAGAAGAGACCGCTTCCTCCCCGGCAACGACGCCAGAAATTCCTTTGACGTGGCTTGAGACCACGTCGGTATTTCCCCAAAGAGGAAGGGATGATGGAGCACAACGACGGTAAGTATTTCCCTCAGTTATGAAACCAAGGTATCGAACCAGTAGGAGGATCACCACCACCTAATAAGTAGCACCTGCACACAAATAACAAATAATTGCAACCCGACGCAAAAGAGAGGTTGTCAATCTCTCTACGGTAAAAAGATAGATTAGGATATGATAGATAGGAGAGATAGATCTCTCAAGAACACAAAATAAAAAGGGCAAATAAAAAGTGCAGCAATATATTTTTGGGTTTTTGGTATAGTAGATCTGAAAACAAAAAGGAAAAAAGATAGATTGGAAAGCGATATGTAGGAAAAGTAGACCCGGGGGCCGTAGGTTTCACTAGTGGCTTCTCTCATGAGTATAGCGCACGGTGGGTGAACAAATTACTGTTGGGAAATTGATAGAAGATCAAATAATCATGATGATATCCAAGGCGATGATCATTATATAGGCATCACGTCCAAGATAAGTAAACCGACTCCTGCCTGCATCTACCACTATTACTCCACACATGGACCGCTATCTAGCATGCATGTAGTGTATTAAGTTCATGGAAAAATGGAGTAATGCAATAAGAACGATGACATGATGTAGACAAGATCTATTCATGTAGGAATAGACCCCATCTTGTTATCCTTAATGGCAACGATACATGCGTGCCTTGCTGCCCCTTCTGTCACTGGGAAAGGACACCGCAAGATCAAACCCATCACAAAGCACCTCTTCCCATGGCAAGAAAAATCGATCTAGTCAGCCTAACTAAACCAAAGATTTGAAGAAGAAATACGAGGCTATAAGTAATCATGCATATAAGAGATCAAAGAAGACTCAAATAATATTCATGGATAGAAACTGATCATGAACTCAAAATTCATCGGATCCCAACAAACACACCGCAAAAGTTTACATCAAATAGATCTCCAAGAGACCATTGTATTGAGAATCAAAAGAGAGAGAGGAAGCCATCTAGCTACTGCCTACGGACACGTAGGTCTATGGTGAACTACTCACGCATCATCGGAGAGGCACCTATGAAGAAGATGAACCCCTCCGTGATGGTGTTAGATTGGATCTTGAGGCTCTGGAACTTGCGGCGAATGGATGTGTTTTTCATCGACTCCCTTAGGGTTTTCTGAATATTTGGGTATTTATAGGCATCAGAGGCGGTGGAGGGGGCCCCGTGGAGGGCACAACCCATCAGGGCGCGCTGGGGCCCCCCTGGCGCGCCCTGGTGGGTTGTGCTCTCCACAGCCCACCTCTCTGGCACTTCTTTGGCCCACTGGGTATCTTCTGGTCCAAAACAAATCTTCAAAAAGTTTCGTCGCGATTGGACTCCGTTTGGTACTGATATTCTGCAAAGTAAAAAACAAGCAAAAACAGCAACTGGCACTTTGGCACTATGTCAATAGGTTAGTCCCAAAAAATGATATAAAGTTGTTATAAAGTGATTGTAAAAAATCCAAGAATGATAATATAACATCATGGAACAAGCGAAAATTATAGATACGTTGGAGACGTAACAACCTGCAAGCTTAAAAAATCCACAAATCTCATCTACATATATCAAGTGGTAATCAGGATGAGTTGTACTGTCATAAGGATTAGCCAGCAGTTTCTCTAACATACCCGAAGGAATCTCATAATAAATATTTTCAGTAGGTTTAGTAGGTTGAGTGGAAACTTTTTTCACTTCCGTTCGAGGCGAAGATGCCCCGAACAAGCCACTCAAAGGGTGAGTGTCCATAGTAACAAGCAACAGTAAATTTCAGCACGTATCGCAAATGTTTCCTTACCAAGTTCCACTTACCAGAGGCGCTTCACTCCCTAGCAACGACACCAGAAAAGAGTCTTGACGACCCACAAGTATAGGGGATCAGTCGTAGTCCTTTCGATAAGTAAGAGTGTCAAACCCAACGAGGAGCAGAAGGAAATGATAAGCAGTTTTCGGTAAGGTATTCTCTGCAAGTGTTGCAAGTAACAGTGACACATAGTTTTGTGGCAAGGTAATTCATTACAAGTGACAAGTAGCAATAGTAGAAAAGGTGTAGCAAGATAGCCCAATCCTTTTTATAGCAAAGGACAGGCCTGAAAGTACTCTTATAATAAGTAAGCGCTCCCGAGGACACATGAGAATTTCTGTCTAGTCATGTTCATCATGTTGAGTTGATTCGCGTTTGTTAGTTTGATAATTTGATATGTGGGTGGACCGGTGCTAATGTGCTGCTCTTACTTGAACAAACAACCTACTTATGATTACTCCCTCTCGCAAGCATCCACAACTACGAAAGAAGAATTAAGATAAATCTAACCTTAGCATGAAACATGTGGATCCAAATCAGCCCCTTATGAAGTAACTCATAAACTGGGGTTTAAGCTTCTGTCACTCTCGCAGCCCATCATCTACTTGTTACTCCACAATGCCTTCCCTTAGGCCCATAACATGGTGAAGTGTCGTGTAGTAGACGTTCACAGACATGACTAAGAGAAGCAACAACACTCACATAATCAAAATATCGAACGAATACCAAGTTCACATGATTACTTATAACAAGAATTCTCCCATGTCCTCGGGAACAAAAGTAACTAATCACACATCATCAACATGTTCAAGATCAGAGGTGTAATAATGGATATCAAGGATCTGAACATAATATCTTTCACCAAGTAAGCCAACAAGCATCAATTACGAGATGTAATAAACACTACTGGTAACCCACAGATACCAATCTGAGGTTTTCAGACAAAGATTGAATACAAGAGATTAACTAGGGTTTGAGATGAGATGGTTTTGGTGAAGATGTTAATGAAGATTGTTCCTCCCACGAAGGAGGAAGTGCTGGTGATGTCGATGGCTTTGATCTCCCCCTCCCGGAGGGAACTTTCCCCAGCAGAATTAGCGTACCGGAGTGCAAAAGGGGCTCTGCCCAGGTTTCCTCCTCGAGACGGTGGCGCTTCATCCTGAAAATATCCTTATGGTTTTTCTAGGGTAAAACACACCATATAGAAGACGAGGGGGGTCGGGAGACCTGCTGGTGCCCCACAAGGCAACAGGGCGCGCCCAGGGAGGGTGGGCACGCCCTGTTGGTTTGTGGCCAGCACGTGCCCCCCTCAGGTATATTCTTGGCCCAATAATCTATTATATTATTAAAACGATAGAAAACGTATGGCTCGGATGTTACTGTAGAAAAATAGTTAAAAATAACGGTTGTGATTTGCATGACAGGAGCAGTTTTTTTTTTCATCGGTATAAGCATGTCTCCTTATCCTGTACGTTTAGAGCCACCTTAAAAGGAATGAGTCAGAGTAAATAAAAACAATCACTAGGCAAACCGGTCAGACTAGCAAAGACACCATTGATTCATGTGCGAGGCAAGCTGGAGTCCGGACCCAATACATATAGGTGTCTTTCCATCGTAAGTGTTTTTTTCACCTTTTTTTTGGGAGTGAGTGTTTTTTTCACTATGAACTCAATATTTTAAGAGCGAAGGAACAGGAGGTATTGCCCCCAGCCTAATTTAATATTTGTGGGCCAAGCACAAGTTGAAGCCCAGAAAAGAAACATACGTGTGCTTCTTTTTTAGTATCCACTACATTACGTGTTGGACTAAAATAACTACATTTTATGTGCTAATCGAAGGAACTAGCGCCCAACTCTGTTTTTCTGATGTCTCACTTTATTAAAACGATAGAAAACGTATGGCTCAGATGTTACTGTAGAAAAATAGTTATAAACAACGGTTGTGATTTGCATGACAGAAGCAGTTTTTTTTTCATCGGTATAAGCATGTCTCCTTATCCTGTACGTTTAGAGCCACCTTAAAAGGAATGAGTCAGAGTAAATAAAAACAATCACTAGGCAAACCGGTCAGACTAGCAAAGACACCATTGATTCACGTGCGAGGCAAGGTGGAGTCCGGACCCAATACATATAGCACTGCGTTTGGATGTCTCCATTGCGGCCCAGGAAATCGAATTGGTAATCATCTTGCCTCAATACAGATGTTTGGTTGTACACCGAATTCGTATTGGAAACACCAGGCCAATTCAGAGCTGTTTTGCCTCGCACGTAAAGCTCCCTCCCAGGATTCGGAGGGCTCCCGCTCCGTTTTCCTCTGAATTGCCCATGTCCCGCAAAACATACCCCTTCGATCCCAGCAACCAGAAAAGAAAAGAAGGAAAGAAGGGAGACGAGAGGGGATCTCGGGGCGACCTAGCTACCGGAGCGGCGGCGGCCAACCGCGGCGCTCGGCGGCGGCGGCCAACCACGGCGCTCGGCGGCGGCCCAGATCTGTTCCTCCCCCGTCCCACCCTCTCCTTCCCATCCCCTACTGCACCCCTCCGCTCCTGGTCTCGAGCGGCGACCACCATGGAGACCGGTCTCCATCCTCACCCCGGTCGGCAGGTGGACGAGAGGATGCCCGGCGGCGTCCACCATCCTGTCCGACGGCAGTAGCGACCAACATACCATCCTGTCCACATCACCATGTGAAGCAAGAGGATAGAGCTACAGGTGCAAGAGGATAGAATGTCAGCAGTATATGAGTTTCGAAGTACCTGGTAGAATATTTATTAAATTTTACTGCTACATATTCGTTTAATTATAGTCACATGTGAGAAGTTTGTCAGTTTTGAGTCATGTAGAACAAGGTAAAATCATCATGGTAATGTAGCTATGCAATTCCAAAGTTTGTCATCCAAACATGATTTGGTATTGAAATCTCAGAGGCATTTCAAGGGCTAATTCACTGGACAACCAAACAGGTGAATTCGTATTCATGCCATTTCAGTTTCCTCCACTGATTTGGAATTCAGACCAATTCAATACGGAGCTCTCCAATGAAGACATCCAAACGAAGCGTAGTGTCTTTCCATCGTAAGTGTTTTTTTCACCTTTTTTTTTGTGAGTGAGTGTTTTTTTCACTATGAACTCAATATTTTAAGAGCGAAGGAACAGGAGGTATTGCCCCCAGCCTAATTTAATATTTGTGGGCCAAGCACAAGTTGAAGCCCAGAAAAGAAACATACGTGTGCTTCTTTTTTAGTATCCACTACATTACGTGTTGGACTAAAATAACTACATTTTATGTGCTAATCGAAGGAACTAGCGCCCAACTCTGTTTTTCTGATGTCTCACTTGCTAATCTGCATGAAAGAGCCAATCTGAACTAGCGCCCAACTCTGTTTTTCTGATGTCTCACTCGCTAATCTGCATGAAAGAGCCAATCTGATTCATATGCTAATTACACTTGACGGTGTCATGAAGCATCATCAAGAAAGTTAATATCAACCTTTTTTATGTAGCACTTCATAATTTGTACAAATGAGCCAAACAGATCCGTGCATGCTAATTACTATTGATGATGTTATGTTGACATAGAAAAGGTAGCACACCCGCCAAAAAAGTACATAGAAAAGGTAGCAAGCATATACTTTTTTTGCTCATTAGCCACGTCATAGGGTCTAATTGGCACATAATTTAGTGATTACGAGCATGTAGTGAAAGGATAGATAAGAAAATAAATATGCTTGTGAAATTAAAAATAATAATAGATAGACATATTTGAAGTATTAATAAACATTATTAAAGCACGTACATAGGCGCTTTTTTTCTTTTGCGGCAACACGTAGATGTTCAATATACAGTTATAATAAACGATGCATCTGTAAAAAATGCAAGAACAGATGCATCATGTATTTTGTTAGGAGCTCTGTTTGACACATAATTTGGTATTGCTTTGATGGATTAGGAACATGCAATAGAACGACGACTAATAAAAACATGGCTGGGCAATCAGAGATATCTAAAATATAAATAACGGTATAAAAAGGGTATACATAGGTGTTCACTATACAATAATATAAACTATGTAGCATAAAATATCAATACAAAATGCAAAAACTGATTCATGGATTAAAATATCAAAATATGGTTAACTAATCAAATATAATAAAAATCTATCCGTTGGTTCTAATTATAATGGTCGCGATTATAAGATACAGAAGTTATACATAACATGAGTCACATACAAATGGGTCTACCATATGTCAGAAATTGTGGACATTCAGCTAGCCATTTTTATTAATGCACCTTGATATAAATAAGGAAACTGCTAGCCCGACATGAGGGTGTATACACCAAATGAGAACTTTAGCATTTTACGTTTGGATATATGAGGTTCACCCAACAAAATATAGGAAGAAAATACTTTTGCATCAGACATATATGCCCAATGATTTTACATGAGCTATATAGGGATTTCAGCAAGGTGGAATCGACAATAAGGAGATAACGGAACAACAAGAACTGTCAACTGAATGTAGTAAACCAGTCCCTTACCGCAATCTGGAAAAACATCCCATGCATGTAAGCGACGCTATTAGAGAAGCACATGCGAAGATAATCCAAACAATCATGAACTTTAAGGACAACAATATGCTGATTTAAGATAAAACTGATGTGCTCTTAGTTTATTACGGTTAATTCTGATTATTAGTATTTTTAATACATAGTAGACAAATCTTTATAATGTGGATAAAGAAAGGGCCGGCGTGGATGGTCCAAAACCATCACAACCACTTTTTTTGGGTTAAAAATGATGTTATAGGACAGAAGCGATCCATTACAAGAAATCACTCATTTAATAGTGTTCCCAAGTGTCAAAAGTACCATCAGGATGAGTTAATAGCCATGTTTTCGCTTTAGCGGCTGGCGTCTAGCTAAAAAGCTTAAATTTCATATCATCCTAAGTGAAAGCATTTAAATTAGGCGTCTCGGATATTTCATCAAATATCTGATATTGTTTGCATGGATCCTCCATACTATCATATCTAATGTTCGAGTACTGAATACAAGTTTTAAAATATCAGATTTGCCAACAATAGTGCACTTAATATAATTTTTGTATTTTTTTCTTCTATAATTTGTAATATGACATTGCTCCTTTGATAGAAAACTTAAATCAGTAAATTTGGCTGCTAGGGGAGATAATGGTCGAGAGAGCAATATTGTGGGCACAATAAAAAAAGTTAGGATAACCAGAAAAAATAGAGAGTTAGAGTAAGAGGAGAAAACATCGAAGCATGTGGATCATGTATGATATAGTACCATTAGAAAAACATAATTGCAGTGTGGCAAGACAACTGATTGTACCAGTTTTGATACAATTCACCAATGATTATGTTGACTTAAAATATAGAGACCTAGAGTAAGATCAGAAGACATCGAAGCATGTGGTTCATGTACGATATAGTATTAGTAGGAAACATAATTGCAATGTGGCAAGTGACAAGGCAGGGAATTGAATGGACAATAAGGTTCATATATAAGCCATGAATATTACATATTAACTAAATACAATTAAAAAATGTGACAAATTAAAGTATCAAGCAATGATGTAAAAGAGTCTTTGTTTTTTCACTGTCACACGTCCAGATCTATGACACCATATTAGTAGTTAGTATAGCATAGGAACATATATACAAATAAGTAGAAAATCTAGCCGCGCAAATGCGCGGGTCACCCCGCTAGTTCTTATATATTCCATAAAAGTTCTCCGTGAAGTTTCAGGTCATTTGGAGTCGAGTGAATTTTCAGCCATTTTCTTGGTTTTCAGGTCCATAATTTCAGTTTCGAGTGATTTCCCTCCTTGTGATGTACCTTGCATATTCAGAGAGAAAAGGCATAAGAATTGTATCATAACGGGGGATAATGGACAAGAATGAGATAAATATCAATAAGAATTCATTTATGCAAAATGGACTTATCAGGTATTCGGATTTGTATTGGGCGAGAGGCCGTGTGGAGAAGATGTCCACTTCCGGAGGGTGCCAATTCCTTGATCGGTCTTTGGTGATTTGGTCTGCCAAGGATTACGGTATCACTTGTGACAAAGTGCCTCTTCTATGTGACAATGAAAGTGCGATCAAGATCTCCTACAACTCCATGCAACATAGCAAGATAGAGCATATTGAGATTCCTCATCACTTCATTTGGGATCACATCAAGTGTGGGGAGATTAATCTCATTTTTGTAGGGACTATTGAGAAACTAGCGGATATTTTCATGAAGCCATTGGATGAAGCAAGATTTCACGAGTTAAGGCATGAGCTAAATATCATTTATTTGATCAATGTGGCTTGAGGCAATGCACATCCCACCGCACTCATCATTTTTATCTTGTTTTATTTGTAGGCATGGACATAGGGGGAGTGTTCTTCCTCTCATGAACTCACACTCCTATTATTATGCATAAATAAGAAGGGTAATTATTTGTGTGCCCTTTGTTAAGTCCCACTCAACAGTTTTGCCCCTAATTTCCGTAAACACCCGGTCCTACCGAAGCCACTTCCTCTTCTTATCGTTTTGCCCTTCCATCACGGTTTCGTCCAGTTAGTGTCGTTTGACCGCATGTTGACCGTCTGTTGAATTTTTGTTGGATCATTTTGCCCCTGCTTCTCCACTCTGTTGTGAGACACTGCCAAGTGGAACCTGTCACTCAAAAAGCAATCACACTTTCCCTTTTATTTCTCTCCCGTCGATCAAACCGTAGTCCCAGATCCTCTCGTCCCTCTCTCTCAAGTCCCATCGGTGGTGGAGCCATAGATCTCGTCAATGGCCGGCGGGGGAGGTCAACGGGGGGCCTGTCAGTAGTGGAGCCACGGATCCCGTCAGGATTGGGCTCAAGCGCCCGCAGGAGGAGATCAGCCTCGTCTTCGCGCCCGAGTTCTGTGTCGTGTCCCCTCCATGCTTGATCCATCGTGGTTTGGGTGCATGCACCGCCCTGCCCGTGCTCCACAACTAGGGGTATAAACTTGATTATCCCAAATAAAAACAATCTTTCACATTAGCCATTTTTATGGTACTTGTACATCAAAGATGAGTCTTGGTCTCGGACCCAAGGTTAAAATCTTCGCAGTGCCAAATCATTCAACTCAAAAATAGGTGGTTTCGGCCACCGCCCTCCTTCGTTGAAAGAGGGTCAGTTTCCTTGGATTTTCTCAATCTATCTAGACTATAGGTATTTTGTGTTTTGGTTCATTCCATGGTTGCTATCCTTTCTGTTGTTCTTTGAACTTGGAGTGTTCCTTGCCATTTGTTGTCTTTCGAGTCTCCAACCCAAGGCCATCTCATCTTCAACCTCTCAAATTTGCGTAAGCCACCACTTCTTCGAATTGATCCTGGCAGTTTTTCTACCTGCAAGTGGTACTATCGCTGGTCCAGGGATGGTACTACCGCTTACGCGGTACTACCGCCCCGGCCAACGGTACTACCTCTTAGGCAGTACTACTAGGCATCCTACCGCGCAGTAGTACTGGGGTGGTACTAGTACTGCTCCTCAGAGTGGTACTACCGCTTAGGAGCCCGTGGAGAGGGTGAAAGTACCCCTGCTCCCTTTGTCATTTTGGTAATTAATGTAAACATATATATCATTGGACTAATAGTTTTCTCAAGTATATTTCAGGAAAATTTCAATGTTGGCATGGCTAGGATATGTGATTGTGGACCTCTCAAGACGCTAAGGAAACACGTTGGCAAAAGCTTCAAGACTCTACATTTTCTCCTAAGTGATCAATGATCTCATTGAGTCCATAGGAAAGCCAATTCTATTAAGAGGGGATGAGGTTTTGATGATGACTCAATTGCTAAAGTGCTTAGAAATTTCCCACCAAATACCCTCAACCACTTTCTCAATTACATATGTCCAAAACCCTGAAGTCAAACTCGGTCCCACCGAATAAATCTTATCCGGACCCATCGAGTCAACCAAGACAGAGCCATAAAGCCAAACCCTCGAAACTTGGTGCAACTGATATAGCCTTTGGTACCACTGAAGTGCAGTGACCAAGTTACTTTAATTGATTAATTTCATCTCGGAATCTCCGAGATGAACCGATCGGAATTACCAAAACGGGGAATCTGCTTGAGCCATCACCGTGTGGATTCATTCGTTCGTATCGAAAAAGCCAAAAGTTGGGACCTTTTGCATTGATTGGTTCCAGTGAGATTTCATGTCGGTGTCACCGAGTTGTGTATAAAGTTATAATGGTTAGAGTTTTGGTAGAGGATATATATACCCCTCCACCACCACCTACTCTCGAAGAGAGAAACTAGGTCGAAGCATACACCTTCATATCTATTTTCTGAGAGTGAACCACCTACTCATGTATTGAGATCAAGGGATTCCATTCCTGCCATGCGATCCTGTTGGAAATATGCCCTAGAGGCAATAATAAATTAGTTATTATCATATTTCCTTGTTCATGATAATCGTTTATTATCCATGCTAGAATTGTATTGATCGGAAACTCAGATACATGTGTGGATACATTGACAACACTATGTCCCTAGTGAGCCTCTACTAGACTAGCTCGTTGATCAAAGATGGTCAAGGTTTCCTGGCCATAGACATGAGTTGTCATTTGATAATGGGATCACATCATTAGGAGAATGATGTGATGGACAAGACCCAAACTATGAACGTAGCATATGATCGTGTCAGTTTATTGCTATTGTTTTCTGCATGTCAAGTATGTGTTCCTATGACCATGAGATCATGTAACTCGCTGACACCGGAGGAGTACCTTGTGTGTATCAAATGTCACAACGTAACTGGGTGACTATAAATATGCTCTACAGGTATCTCCGAGGGTTGTCTGTTGAGTTGGCATGGATCAAGACTGGGATTTGTTACTCCGTGTGACGGAGAGGTATCTCAGGGCCCACTCGGTAATACAACATCACAATGAGCCTTGCAAGCAAAGTGACTAAAGTGTTAGCCACGGGATCTTGTATTACGGAACGAGTAAAGAGACTTGCCGGTAACGAGATTGAACTAGGTATGGAGATACCGACGATCGAATCTCGGGCAAGTAACATACCGATGAACAAAGGGAACAACGTACGGGATTAACTGAATCCTTGACATAGAGGTTCAACCGATAAAGATCTTCGTAGAATATGTAGGAACCAATATGGGCATCCATGTCCCGCTATTGGTTATTGGCTGTAGAGGTGTCTCGGTCATGTCTACATAGTTCTCGAACCCGCAGGGTCTGCACACTTAACGTTCGGTGACATTTTGGTATTATTGAGTTATGTATGTTGGTGACCGAAGGTTGTTCGGAGTCCCGGATGAGATCCCGGATGTCATGAGGAGCTCCGAAATGGTCCGGAGGTAAAGATTTATATATGGGAAGTCATATTTTGGCGACCGGAAATGTTTTGGGTTTTTCCGGTATTGTACCGGGAAGCTTCTAGAAGGTTTCGGAAGCTTCCAGAGGAGTCCGGAAGTCCACCAAGGGTTCCACCACGTCCCGAGGGTTTGCATGGGCTGAGGGGAGGCATCCTGGCCTTATTGGGCCAGACGCACAAGTCCCTCAAGGCCCATGTGGCTTGGGAGAGGTGCAAAGTCCACCTGTTTATGGAAAAGGAGGGAATTGGACTAGGAGTCCAACTCCCCCCCCTTGGCTGCGCCCTAGGGCTTGGAGGGGCTGATCTCCACGCCCGTCCACCTATATATAGAGGGGAGGGGGTGCCCCAAGAGCACACACGAAGCCCTTGGCGCCCCTCTCTCTCCCTAGATTCTTTTCTCCTCCGTTCGCGGTTTCGGTAGCGCTAGGCGTAGCCCTGCCGGGATAGCACCACCACCACCGCCTCCACGCCGTCGTGTTGCCGGAGAACTCATCTACCTCTCCGCTCTCCCTTGCTGGATCAAGGAGGTGGAGATCGTCATCGAGCTGTACGTGTGCTGAACGCGGAGGTGTCGTCCGTTCGGCGCTAGATCGTGATTGGATCGCGGGACGGCTTGCGATTTGGATCGCGAAGACGTTCGACTACATCAACTGCGTTTCTTAACGCTTCCCGCTTAGCGATCTACAAGGGTATGTGGATCCGATCTCCCTTCTCGTAGATGCTCATCTCCATGGATAGATCTTGTATGTGCATAGGAAATTTTTTGTTTCCCATGCAACGTTCCCCAACAGTGGCATCATGAGCTAGGTCTATGTGTAGATGAGATCACGAGTAGAACACAAAGGAGTTTGTGGGCATTGATATTCAGATTGCTTCCTCCCTTGGTCTTTTCTTGATTCGGCGGTATTGTGGGATGAAGCGGCCCGGACCAACCTTACTCGTACGCTTACGAGAGACCGGTTCCATCAACTGACATGTAACTTCATTGCATAAAGATGGCTGGCGGGTGTCTGTCTCTCCTACTTTAGTTGGATAGGATTCAACAAAGGCGGCCCTTGAGAAGGTTGAATAGCAATGTGTGTATCACCGTTGTGGTTTTTGCGTAGGTAAGAATCGTTCTTGCTAGATACGCGTAGCAGCCACGTAAAACATGCAACAACAATTAGAGGACGTCTAACTTGTTTTTGCAGGGTATGTTGTGATGTGATATGGCCAATTACATGATGAGATATATGTGATGTATGAGATGATCATGTTTTGTATAGAATATCACGACTTGCATGTTGATGAGTACGGCAACCGGCAGGAGCCATAGGGTTGTCTTTAATTTATTTTCGCCGTTTTGCTTTACTTTATCGCTATGAGTTAGCAATAGTCGTAGAAGCAACAGTTGGCGCGACAACCTCATGGCGACACGTTGATGGAGATCAAGATGATGGAGATCATGGTGTCATGCCGGTGACGATGGAGATCATGTCGGTGCTTTGGAGATGGAGATCAAAAGCACAAGTTCATGGCCATATCATGTCACTTATGATTTGCATGTGATGTTAATCCATTTATGCATCTTATTTTGCTTAGGACGATAGTAGTATTATAAGGTGATCCCTCACTAAAATTTCAAGATAAAATTGTGTTCTCCCCGAGTGTGTACCGTTGCGTAAGTTCGTCGTTTCGAGACACCACGTGATGATCGGGTGTGATAGACTCTACGTTCGCATACAACGGGTGCAAGCCAGTGTTGCACATGCGGAACACTTGGGTTAAACTTGACTAGTATAGCATGTATAGACATGGCCTTAGAACACAAGAGACCGAAAGGTCGAACATGAGTCATATAGTAGATATGATCAACATGAAGATGTTCACCATTGAAAGCACCTCATCTCACGTGATGATCAGACTTGGGTTGGTGAATTTGGATCAGGTGACACTCGAATGACCAGAGGGATGTCAATTTGAGTGGGAGTTTTTAAGTAATATGATTAACTAAACTCATTATCATGAACATAGTCAAAATGTCTTTGCAAATTATGTTATAGATTACTAGCTTGCGCTGTAGCTCCCTTGAATTTTTATGTGTTCCTAGAGAAATAGAGTTGAAAGATGATAGTAGCAATAATGCGGACTGGGTCTTATGTTCCTAGAGAAATAGAGTTGAAAGATGATAGTAGCAATAATGCGGACTGGGTCCGTGATCTGAGGATTGTCCTCATTGCTGCACAAAAGGCTTATGTCCTTAATGCACCGCTCGGTGCGCCACCCCCTCAAGCGTCGTCTGTAGATGTTGTGAACATCTGATAGGCACGTTCTGATGACTACTTGATAGTTCAGTGCGTCATGCATTACGGCTTAGAATTGAGGCTCCAAAACGTTTTGAATGTCACGGAACATATGAGATGTTCTAAGAGCTGAAATTGGGATCTCAGGCTCGTGGCCGTGTTGAGAGGTATGAGACCTCCAACAAGATTCTTTGCCTGCAAGATGAAGGAGAATAGCTCAATCGGTGAGCATATGCTCAGATTGTCTGGGTGCAACAATCGCTTGAATCGAGTGGGAGTTGATCTTCCAGATAAGATAGTGATTGATATAGTTCTCCGAGTCACTGCCACTAAGATACTAGAGCTTCATGATGAACTATAAAATGCCAGGGATGGAAATAATGATCCTTGAGCTATTCGTGATGTTTGACACCGCGAAGGTAGAAATCAAGAAGGAGCATCAAGTGTTGATGGTTAGTAAAACCACTAGTTTCAAGAAGGGCAAGGGCAAGGAGGGAAACTTCATGGATGGCAAGCCAGTTGCTGCTCCAGTGAAGAAACCCAAGGTTGAACCCAAACCCGAGACTAAGTGCTTTTATTATGAGGAGAGCGGTCGCTGAAGCGGATCAACCCTAGATACTTGGTAGATAAGAAGGCTGGCAACATCAACAGAAGTATATTTGATATACGTTTTGTTCATGTGTACCTTACTAGTACTCCTAGTAGCACCTGGGTATTAGATACCGGTTCAGTTGCTAAATGTTGGTAACTCGAAATAAAAGCTACGGAATAAACGGAGACTAGCTAAGGGTGAGGTGACGATGTGTGTTGGAAGTGTTTCCAATGTTGATGTGATCACCATCGCACACTTTCTCTACCTTCGGGATTAGTGATGAACCTAAATAAATGTTATTTGGTGTTTGCGTTGAGCATGAATGTGATTAGATCATGTTTATTGCAATACAGTTATTCATTTAAGTCAGAGAATAATGGTTATTCTGTTTACATGAATAATACCTTCAATGGTCATGCATCCAATGTGAATGGTTTATTGAATCTCGATCGTAGTAATACACATGTTCATAATATTGAAACCAAAAGATGCGAAGTTAATAATGATAGTACCACTTACTTGTGGCACTGCCGCCAAGGTCATATTGGTGTAAAGCGCATGAAGAAACTCCATGCTGATGGATCTTTTAACTCACTCGATTTCGAATCGGTTGAGACATGCGGACCATGCCTCTTGGGCAAGATGACTAAAGACCCCGTTTTCCGATATGATGGAGCGGGCTAGTGACTTATTGGAAATGATACATATTGATGTAGCGATCCAATGAGTGTTGAAGTGTTCGGTGGATATCGCTATTTTCTTACCTTCACTGATGATTTGAGTAGATATGGGGATATTTACTTAATGAAACACAAGTCTGAAACGTTTGAAAAGTTCAAACAAATTCAGAGTGAAGTTTGAGATCATCGTGACAAGAAGATAAAATGTCTACGATATGATCGTGGAGGTAAATATCTGAGTTACGAGTTTGGTATACAACTTAAGACAATGTGGAAGTTGTTTCACAACTCACGCCACCTGGAACACCATAGTGTGATGGTGTGTCTGAATGTCGTAGCCGTGCTCTATTGGATATGGTGCGTACTATGATGTCTCTTATCGATTTGCTACTATTGTTTTGGGGTTATGCATTAGAGACAACTACATTCACTTCAAATAGGGCACCATCTAAGTCCGTTGAGATGACACCGTATGAATTTTGGTTTGGCAGAAACCTAAGCTGTCATTTCTTAATGTTTGGGGCTACGACGCTTATATGAAAAAAGGTTTCAATCTGATGAGCTCGAACCCAAAGCGGACAAATGCATCTTCATAGAATACCCTAATGTAACAGTTGAGTAAACCTTCTATCTCTGATCCAAGCGCAAAGTATTTGTTGCTAAAAACGGGTCCTTTCTCGAGAAAAAGTTTCTCTCGAAAGAATTGAGTGGGAGTCAAGTATAACTTGATGCGGTTGTTGAACCATCACTTCAGTTGGATAGTAGCACAATGCAGAAAGATGTTTCTGCGACACCTACACCAAGTGAAGAGGAAGCAAATGATGATGATCATGAAGCTTCGGATCAAGTTACTGCCAAACCTCGTAGGTCGACAAGGACTCGTACCGCCCCTGAGTGGTACGTCAATCCTGTCTTGGAGGTCAGGTTGTTAGACAACAGTGAACCTACGAGCTATGAAGAAGCGATGGTGGGCGCGGATTCCAACAAATGGCTAGGAGCCATGAAATCCGAGATAGGATCCATGTATGAAAACCAAGTATGGACTTTGGTAGACTTGCCCGTTGAACGGCAAGCCGTTGAGTACAAATGGACCTTTAAGAAGAAGACATACGCTGATGGTAAATGTCACCATTTATAAAGCTCGACTTGTCGCAAAGAAGTTTCCGACAAGTTCAAGGAGTTGACTACGATGAGACTTTCTCACCCGTAGCGATGCTAAAGTCTGTTGGAATTATGTTAGCAGTTGCTGCATTTTTCGATTATGAAATCTGGCAGATGGATGTCAAAACAGAGTTTCCTTATCGATTTCCATAAGGATAGGTTGTATGTGATACAACCAGAAGGTTTTGTCAGTCCTAAGGATGCTAAAATGTATGCAATCTCCAGAGATCCTTCTATGGACTGGAGCAAGCATCTCGGAGTTGGAATATACGCTTTGATGAGGTGATCAAAGTTTTTGGGTCTATACAAAGTTTATGAGAAACTTGTATTTACAATAAAGTGAGTGGGAGCACTATACAATTTCTGATAAGTATATGTGGATGACATATTGTTGATCGAAAATGATGTAGAATTTCTGGAAAGCATAAGGGGTTGTTTGAAAAGGAGTTTTTCAAAGGAAAACCTGGAATGAAGCTACTTAAATATTGGGCATCAGGATCTATAGAGATAGATCAAGACGTCTGATAAAACTTTTAATGAGTACATACCTTGACAAGATTTTGAAAGAGTTCAAAATGGATCAGTCAAAGAAAGAGTTCTTGCCTGATTTGTAAGGTGTGAAGTTGAGTGAGACTCAAAGCTCAACCACGGAAAAAGAGAGAAAAAGGACGAATGTCGTCCCCTATGCCTTAGCCGTAGGCTCTATATAGTATGACATGCTGTGTACCGCACCTGGTGTGTGCCTTGCCATGAGTTTGTCAAGGGGTAGAAGAGTAGTCCAGGAGTGGATCACTCGACAGTGGTCATAATTATCCTTAGTAACTAGAGGACTAAGGAAATGATTCTCGATTATGGAGGTGACAAAGAGTTCGTCGTAAAGGGTTACGTCGATGCTAGCTTTGACACCAATCCGGATGACTCTGAGTAGCAATCCGGATACGTATAGTGGGGCAACCATTTGGAATAGCTCCAAGTGGAGCATGCTAGCAGCATCTACAGTATGACATAATATTTGCAAAGTGCACACGGATCTGAATGTTGCAGACCCGTTGACTAAAAACCTCTCTCACAAGCAAAACATGATAAAACCCCAGAACTCATTGGGTGTTAATCACATGGTGACGTGAACTAGATTATTGACTCTAGTGCAAGTGGGAGACTATTGGAAATATGCCCTAGAGGCAATAATGAATTAGTTATTATTATATTTCCTTGTTCATGATAATCATTTATTATCCATGCTAAAATTGTATTGATCAGAAACTCAGATACATGTGTGGATACATAGACAACACTATGTCCCTAGTGAGCCTCTACTAGACTAGCTCGTTGATCAAAGATGGTCAAGGTTTCCTGGCCATAGACATGAGTTTTCATTTGATAACGGGATCACATCATTAGGAGAATGATGTGATGGACAAGACCCAAACTATGAACGTAGCATATGATCGTGTCAGTTTATTGCTATTGTTTTCTGCATGTCAAGTATGTGTTCCTATGACCATGAGATCATGTAACTCGCTGACACCGGAGGGGTACCTTGTGTGTATCAAACGTCACAACGTAACTGGGTGACTATAAAGATGCTCTACGGGTATCTCCGAGGGTTGTCTGTTGAGTTGGCATCGATCAAGACTGGGATTTGTTACTCCGTGTGACGGAGAGGTATCTCAGGGCCCACTCGGTAATACAACATCACAATGAGCCTTGCAAGCAAAGTGACTAAAGTGTTAGCCACGTGATCTTGTATTACGGAATGAGTAAAGAGACTTGCCGGTAACGAGATTGAACTAGGTATGGAGATACCGACGATCGAATCTCGGGCAAGTAACATACCGATGAACAAACGGAATAACGTACGGGATTAACTGAATCCTTGACATAGAGGTTCAACCGATAAAGATCTTCGTAGAATATGTAGGAACCAATATGGGCATCCAGGTCCCGCTATTGGTTATTGACCGTAGAGGTGTCTCGGTCATGTCTACATAGTTCTCGAACCCGCAGGGTCTGCACACTTAACGTTCGGTGACATTTTGGTATTATTGAGTTATGTATGTTGGTGACCGAAGGTTGTTCAGAGTCTCGGATGAGATCCTGGACGTCATGAGGAGCTCCGGAATGGTCCGGAGGTAAAGATTTATATATGGGAAGTCGTATTTTGGCGACCGGAAAAGTTTTGGGTTTTTTCGGTATTGTACCGGGTAGCTTCTAGAAGGTTCCGGAAACTTCCAGAGGAGTCCGGATGTCCAACAAGGGTTCCACCACGTCCCAAGGGTTTGCATGGGCTGAGGGGAGGCACCCTGGCCTTATTGGGCCAGGCGCACAAGTCCCTCATGGCCCATGTGGCTTGGGAGAGGTGGAAAGTCCACCTGTTTATGGAAAGGGAGGGAATTGGACTAGGAGTCCAACTCCTCCCCCTTGGCTGAGCCCTAGGGCTTGGAGGGGCTGATCTCCATGCCCCTCCACCTATATATAGAGGGGAGGGGGCGCCCCAAGAGCACACACGAAGCCCTTGGCGCCCCTCTCTCTCCCTAGATCGTTTTCTCCTCCGTTCGCGGTTTCGGTAGCGCTAGGCGTAGCCCTGCCGGGATAGCACCACCACCACCGCCTCCATGCCATTGTGTTGCCGAAGAACTCATCTACCTCTCCGCTCTCCCTTGCTGGATCAAGGAGGCGGAGATCGTCATCGAGCTGTACGTGTGCTGAACGTGGAGGTGTCATCCGTTCGGCGCTAGATCGTGATTGGATCGCAGGACGGCTTGCGATTTGGATCGCGAAGACGTTCGACTACATCAACCGCGTTTCTTAATGCTTCCCGCTTAGCGATCTACAAGGGTATGTGGATCCGATCTCCCCTCTCGTAGATGCTCATCTACATGGATAGATCGTGTATGTGCGTAGGAATTTTTTTGTTTCCCATGCAACGTTCCCCAACAGATCCTTGATTTCAAGCCTCCCCAAGTTGGTTTACACCCAATCCTTCTCTTCTACCAAGAAAATTCTATGAGAGAGTGATTGAGTGTTGAGGAGACTATCTTTTGAAGCACAAGATCAAGGAGTTCATCATCGACACAACATCTATTACCTTTTGGAGAGTGGTGTCTCCTAGTTTGGTTAGGTGTCGCTTGGGAGCCTCCAAATCGTGTGTAGTTGAACCAAGAAGTTTGTAAGGGCAAGGAGATCGCATACTTCATGAAGATCTACCCTGAGTGAGGCTAGTCCTTCGTGGACGTAAACCATGATGGCATAGACAAGGTTGCTTATTCGTGGACCTGTCTTGGGTGGAGCCCTTCGTGGAATCGCACAACCGTTACCCTCCGTGGGTTGTAGTCCCCATCAACATGGACGTACGATAGGACCACCTA
Organism: Elymus sibiricus; assembly: GCA_039707655.1. Lineage (NCBI taxonomy): Eukaryota > Viridiplantae > Streptophyta > Magnoliopsida > Poales > Poaceae > Elymus > Elymus sibiricus. The sequence goes on from CM077675.1 coordinate 349,657,512, forward strand.
TCGAAACCATGCCAAAAAATTTATGTCAGTGTTGTGCTTGATCCTCTTATCTCTACCTCCCTTTACTTTCTTGCACTTGCATGACATTCACTTTCTGCTGCTCAATCTCTAGATATGCTTGTGTAAGAATTATTGGTTGTGACTTAACTTGTGCTAAAATCTGCCTAAATTTCGAGAGAATTAAAAATTGCACATCTGCCATGTTAAATGTCTATTCACCCCCATCTAGACCACTTTTATCGATCCCACAATTTGTATTAGAGCTTTGGTCTCCATTGCTTTGGTTTAAACACCATTGGAGGAAGATAGATGTGTCTACTTTGGGGAGTCTTAGATGTAGAGTTCCCATTCTCAATGGAGAGTACTACAACTTTTGTAGAGATTAAATGCTTGATATATTTGATGAATTTAACTTAAACAAGTATGTTCATAGCCCCTATGTGCCTCCCATTGAACCCTTGCACCCAATTCCCGAGGAGCAAATTGACATGCTTTGAAATCTCAGGACCATCAATCTTATCATTAGAGGTTTGCCTAAAACTGTGCTTAATTGTATGCAAAACTTTGTGCGTGCTTACACCTTGTGGAAATATTTGGAAAAGAGATGTCCAAACTTCTCTTTAAATAATCTTGATGTAATTCTTCATAAGATTATTACTTTTCATAATATGAAGCCTAGTGATCCTAAATTTGATGATTGTCTTTCTGAGCTTTGAGATCTTATGCGTGCTAAAGGAGATGCTAGGACTTCAACGATATCATCTTAGAAGCCATTCACATTCATACTATTGAACAATGTCATGATCATGAAACTAATGAATCATTGCCTTTACATGGTGAATGCGCCCCAAATGATGATGATGGTGTGGAACATGGCCACTACGATGAAGATGAGTAGTTCAACATCGAATATGAGAAGACTATGAAGACTCGGTCTCATGGAAAATCTTAGAGACTACATGTCTGGAGGAAAAGAGTGGATTCTTGATAGTGGATGCACCGATTACATAACCGGGGACAAAGACATGTTTCGTGAGCTTGCTTCTAATGATGGCCCACACAAGTATCTTCGCCTTGGTAAGGTACTTCGCCTTGGAAAGGTGGCCATATCTCATGCTACTCTATTCAAAATGTCATGCTCGTTGAATATCTTTGGCTACAATCTTCTTTTCGGGACAAGTCCACCAATAATGTAACCTCCAACATTAAAACTACTATCATTACTAATCCTTCTTTGATGGATTGTGTGGATGAACAAGAGAAGGTAAAGATGGATGAGAATGCCTTTGAAAAGTTCATGGGTATGATCAAAGGTGAGACCAAGAAGCATTTCATTGCTCTCTTGGAGCAACTAGGTGAGGCCAATCATATCATTGAGTCTCATGAAGAGACCATCCGTAAGATGGAAGGGCATAGCCATGAGTATGCCGATGAGATTGCAGATCTTTCTCAAGCTCTTGAGGGAGAGCAAGGTCTTCGAGTGGATCTTGAGGAGCACAAAATATTGGCCTTGCTAAATTTAAGAAAGATCATGATCATGCTCAAGTTCTTGCTCGTGTGCTTAAATCTGAGAATGTTGACCTTTGGGTTGGACATGATAGACTCAAAGAGGAGTTTGAGTTACTTGAGAAGGCTCACAAGGCCTTGAAAAGTTCTCACACTATTCTCAAGGAGTCTGATGATCAACTCCAAGTGAAGCTAACAAAGGAGATTATCACTTGTCCTCCTTTTGTTTTGATTGGTAATGCACATGATACTAACCTTTGTTGTGAGCATGCTCATCTTGGTGAGGAGAACGCCGAGTTGAAATAGCAACTTGAGATAGGCCTTGTCACTTGCATACAAGGTGAGAAGAACCTCAATGACCTTTTGAATAATCAAAAGGAAGTTGTGGCAAAGGACAGACTTGGGGATCGAACCCAAGTCAAATAAGAAGAAAACACAAAAAGACTAGCAAGACCAAGCAAGCTCTCCCTCTCAAAGAAATATTTGTCAAAGAGGGAGAGAGTGCTCCTAGTGAGAATAATAACAAGGTGATTGGTGGTGGTGTCAAAAGGGGTGATACGTCTCCAACGTATCTATAATTTTTGATTGTTCCATGCTGATATATTATCATTCTAGGATACTTTTTGGGTCTTTATTTACCAATTTATAATATTTTTGAGCACTAACCTATTGACCCAGTGCCCAGTGCCAGTTGCTGTTTTATGCATGTTTTTGGCTTTCCAGGTTTATAGTACCAAACGAAGTCCAATTGCCACGAAACTTTTTGATGATTTTTTCTGGACCAAAAGAACACTTGGGAGCTTCAGAAGGAGGTCGAGAGGCGCACGAGGTCCCCACTACACATTAGGGCGCGCCCTGATATGTGGTAGCCCCCTCGTGGCTCTCCCAACGTCCCTCTATGGCCTATAAATTCTCTAATATTGCAAAAACCCTAGAGGCAGTCCCGAAACCCTTTTTCCACCGCCGCAATTTTCTGTTCCGTCGCGAGGCCATCTGGAGCTCCCTTCCGGCACCCTGTCGGAGGGGGGGATCGATCACGGAGGGCCTCTACATCAACCTTGCTGCCCTCATGATGATGTGTGAGTAGTTCACCATAGACCTACGGGTCCATAGCTAGTACCTAGATGGCAATCTCTCTATTTCTTGATCTTCAATACAATGGTCATCGCATCTTCGCTTTGATCTATCCGATGTAATCCTATTGTGCGGTGTGTTTGTTCGGATCCGATGAATTGTGGGTTTATGTTCAGATTATTCATGAAAAGTATTTGAGATACCTCTGATATATATTGTCTCTAAATTGCATGATCATTATAGCTTCGTAATGCTCTCCGATCTATTGATGTGCTTTGGCCAGCTAGATTGATATTTGATCGGTGGGAGTGGTGCATTGTGGTAGGTTCAATCTGACGAGTTTCTATATCCAAGTGACAAAGTAGGGGACAAGATGCGTCTTTGTGTTGTTGCTACTAAGGATAACATGATGGGGTTCATTCATATTGCTTGAGTTTACTTTGTCTACATCATGTCATCATTCTCCATGCATTACTCTGTTTTACTTAATACTCTAGATGCATGCTGGATAGCGGTCGATGAGTGGAGTAATAGTAATAGGTGCAGGCAGGAGTCAGCCTATTTGTTTATGGACATGATGCCTATATACACATGATCATTTCCGTGGAAATCGCATAACTATCCGCTTTTCTATCAATTGCCCAACAGTAATTTGTTACCCACCGTATGCTGCCTACATGAGAGATGCCGCTAGGGAAAACTATGGCCCCCAGGTCTATTCACTTATATATTTACAAACGCTACAATTACCTTGCTGTCTTTATTTACTTTTTATTTATTTTGCAATTTATATTTATCAATAATTATCTACACAACTTATTTGCTTGCAAATAACGATATCAAGGGGATTGACAACCCTCTTGCCCGCGTTGGGTGCAAGTTGTTTGTTCATTTGTGTGCAGCCGCTGAAGACGGTTGAGGATTGATATTCCTATTGGTTTGATAAACCTTGGTTTCATAACTGAGGGAAATACTTACCCACTTTGTTCTGCAATTACCCGTTCCTCTTCATGGAAAACCCAACGCAGATCACAAGTATCAAGGGGCAAAAGCACTCCACCCAACAACGTCGGCGATTATAACCAACCTTATGTTTTATGTTGTGCTAGTGATGGGCATGTCTATGCCAACTTTGTTGGTTCTCCTTTGAGTACATTGAATGGTCTATTTAGGTACCTAAGACCATTGTTACTAACAACAAAGGACCCGGCTAAGAATGGGTACCTAAAAGCAAGTATTGACTTATGTAGGAGTTTGCTTCTGGTGGAGGTTCATGGTTGCTCGATAGTGGATCGACAAATCATATGACCGAAAGCAAGGACTTGATGGTCGATGTTCAATAAAGTTCATGTATGCCCACTCATGTCTAATATGGTGATGTGTCAATGTCAAAGGTATTGGGTCTTGGTAAGGTGGTGATCTCACCAGACTTCTCCATTGAGAAAGTCATGCTTGTTGAGACCCTTGCATACAATTTATTTTCCATTCATCAACTTCTCCTCATGGGCTTTTCTAGGTTCTTTGATCTCAATATTGTGTCCCTTTTGTTGAGCAAGGCTCTTAAAGTGGCCTATGTTGGACATGTTAAGAATGTTCTCTTTGTGATCAACTTCTTGGAAAATCCCACTAAGACATCGACATGTCTAATGGCTAAAGTTGATGTGGGGTTGGTTTGGCATCGCCTTTTAGCCCATGTAAATATGATATATTTGCAAATTTTCCTCAATGGGGACCATGTTTGTGGACAAACAAATGTTAGTTTTGCTAAAGATCATGCTTGCAGTGCTTGCATCGAAGGAAAGCTACATGAGATGGCTCACCGGCCCACGACTATTATATCTTCCAAGAGGCCTTTGGAGCTTCTTCACATGGATCTCTTTCGGCCTCCATATTTGATAGTCTTGGGGGAAGAAAGAATTGCTTGGTGATTGTAGATGATTATTTAAGATACACATGGGTATATTTCTTCAAGAGGAAGAGTGAAACCCAACAAACTGTCATCAACTTTGCAAATGAAGCTAAATGTCAACATGATGCAAAGATATTGATCATTAGAAGTGACAACGACACCGAATTCAAGAATTACACCTTGGATGAGTTCCTTAGTGATGAGGGGATCAAGCATAAATATTTCACACCTTATACCCCTCAACAAAATGTTATAGCGGAAAGGAAGAACCAGGCGTTAATGGATGTGACAAGGACCATGGTGGAGGAATTCAAATCTCCGTACAACTATTGGGCTGAATCCATAAACACTGCATGCCATGCATCCAATAGGCTCTACCTCCGCAATGGCATGAACAAGACTCCATATGAGATACTTACCGGTAACAAGCCCAACCTCAAGTACTTCTGGGTGTTCGGTTGTAAGTGTTTCATTCTCAAGAAAGCTGCTTGTTTGTCTAAATTTGAAACTAGAGCTCAAGAGGGCATATTTGTTGGTTATGGTACAAACTCTCATGATTACCTTCTCTCAAAGAACAACTTCTCCCTGTCGGGGTACGACGATCTATGGGACCTGCAAGGTCCCTTTGTGGTTCGGTAGTGAGGGCTCTAATGCGCAAAGAGCATCACTGATTCCCGCGTACGCGAGGATTTAGACAGGTTCGGGCCGCTGGAGCGTAAAACCCTATGTCCTGTGTTCTGGTGGTTTATGAGTGTTCACAGTACAGGGCGCAACAACCCCGACAAGAGGTGCCTCGGGGGTGCAGCTACGCGTGTACAATGAATAGAGTATCGACCTTTGTAAAGGTAGCCATGGGCCTCCTTTTATAGACAAGGGGTTATCATAGTGGCAAAATGGTCTTTACATCTGGTAAACGGTGGATACTGCCCTCTGTCAGAGTGTCAACAGAGGTGGTAGTGGGAAATACCTAACCCTGACGGACTAGGACAGGCGCATTGAATGCGCCGTGAGGTGTCAAGCTGGCGACCTCTCCCGGTAAGGACTGCATCTCCTTCTGTGTCGTCCACCCAGCTACCTTCTATTCTTTCGCCACGCCGTGGGACGAGTGTCATTAAAGCTGCTGTAAATCCCTCCATGCTAGCATGCGCCCCGACCGGCTCCACCTAACCGCTTGCCCGCTCGCCACCTAGCCGATGTAGACAACCAGTTCGGTGACGTGGAGCTAGGCCTTGGCGGGCAGAGTCCTTGGCGGGTGCGCTCGCCCTTGAGACCCCGGCAAGGCGTCTTGCCGGGTTACTTGGTCCTTCGCTTGGTGTAGTTGGAGGAATGCTTCTGCCCGGCAAGATCTTGCCGGTCTTGAGGCTGCGGGTGTCTAGTGCACAAGTCAGGGTGCTAAGGGCCCCGTTTCTTAGTACACCGATAGGAGCCCCTGAGCCTGGGCCACACATGCGTCCGTGATGTTTGTTGGGCTAGGCCCAAAAAAGTGCACAGATGCACACGGCCGCAATTCTCTGCGGCTATGATGATTTTTACTGACCTTTCCCACGACACGCAGTAACTGCGGGTTGTGGGAGTGGCGGAGCGGGGCGGCGTCTTGAAGGGCCGCGCCCAAAAAGCCGCGCCGTGCTAGATAGGGAGCAACGCTCCCTTCATGCCACGTGTTCCCACGTGGGGTCATGCGCGGGGAAGGGAGATGGTCACCCAAGCAGCGTGCTTGGTACCGAACAGTCGACTCCCAGGTTCTCGAGCGTCGCTTGAGCGTCTCTGCTCCCCCCCGTCGCATCCCGCATGACGCCTGTCATATGCGGGGTCTGGCATTGGTTGAGAGGGGCGGTCGCGGGCGCTGACTGAGAGACAGTGCGCGTCCAACCCAGGTCATGAAGAGTCGGCCCTTCCCCTTCCCCAGCCCTATTAAGAGGGGAGGACCAAGGGGAGGCGTTGCTCATTCGCGCCCTCTTGCTCTCAGCCCGCCATTCATCGTCTTTTTCCCTCGACTTCCGCCATCTTCTCCGGCGTGTCACCCTCGAGATGGCAAAGGGTCATGATCCCGCTCGTGGGTCGTGTGGCGCTATGAGGGGTGCTTCGCAGAGCCCAATGCGAATCGTTGTGACGACAGCGGGGGCCGGGCCCAGCTCCCGTGGACGGTCGGCGTCCACGGGTTGCGGGCAGGCGGCTCCATCGATCCGCGAGGGTCGTGGTGGCCAGGCGGCTCTGTCGACCCGCGGTGGCCGCCGCGGCGGCGCACCTCTCTCCCAACCCCACGCGGGAATCCATGCAGGGGAGGAGGTGCTGGAGTTTGTTGTGGCGGTACCTCGCCGTCCCGAAGCTGGCTGCGCCTCCCCGACCCATTTGCTCGGGCCATGGAAGGCGGTCTGCCCAAGGGGCTATGGCTGCGGGCGGATGGTTGCTACAATGGCCCCGCCTGGGTGGCCATCTACCTCTCCCCCGGAAGCGCCATGTTCCTTACGCGGGGGTGTAAGTCGTTCGCCCGCTCCCGTGGTCCGGGCCCTGGTCATCTCCTCCAGTTCAAGTTCGACGGCTCCGCCACCCTCTTCGTGAAGATCTTTGGGGTGTTCGGCGTCCGCCTAGAGTGTTGCACGGAGAGCTCGAGCAGCAGCGACTACGACTCCTCCAGCGACAATGACAACGACAGCAGCACCTTCGGCATCAAGCAGGAGGAGTCCGACTAGACGTGCATTGCGTTGTAGTGTTGGGGAACAGAGCATGAATTTCAAAATTTTCCTACGCTCACGCAAGATCTATCCATGGAGATGCATCGCTACGAGAGGGGAGAGTGTGTCTACGTACCCTCGTAGACCGTTAGCGGAAGCGTCTCACAACGCGGTTGATGTAGTCGAACAACCCTTCGAGCTCCACCGATCGAGTACCGAACGTACGGCACCTCCGAGTTCTACACACGTGCAGCTCGGTGACGTTCCTCGCCTTCTTGATCCAGCAAGACGTCGAGGTAGTAGATGAGTTCCGTCAGCTCGACGGCGTGGCGATGGTGACGGTGAAGTGATTCTGGCAGGGCTTCATCAGCAAAGCACCGTCATGATCTCCATCGTCACCGGGTTGACACCTTGATCTCCATCGTAGCGTCGTGACACCTTGATCTCCATCGCAGCGTCGAGGTCGTCTCGCCGGCTATTGCTACTACTACTACTGCTAACTCAAAGCGGTAAAGTAAAGCAATTACATAGCGTTGGCATTGCATACAATAAAGAGACAACCATAAGGCTCCTGCCGGTTGCCTGATAACTTTACAAAACATGATCATCTCATACAACAACTTATATCACATCATGTCTTGACCATATCACATCACCAGCATACCCTGCAAAAACAAGTTAGATGTCCTCTACTTTGTTGTTGCAAGTTTTACGTGGCTGCTACGGGTTTGCAAGAACCGTTCTTACCTACGCAAAACCACAACGTGGTGTAGTGATTGCTTTTTGATCTTCTAAAAGAACCCTCTTCATTGAAACCGATTCAACTAAAGTGAGAGAGACAGACACCCGCCAGTCACCTTTATGCAACGAGTGCACGTAGCGGTGAAACCTGTCTCGCGTAAGAGTACGCGTAATGTCGGTCCGGGCCGCTTCATCTCACAATACCGCCGAATCAAGTATCAACTAGTAACGGCAAGCAATATGTATACACCCACGCCCACAACTCAATTGTGTTCTACTCGTGCAAATCACATCTACGCATAGACCTGGCTCGGATGCCACCGTTGGGGAACGGAGCATGAATTTCAAAATTTTCCTACGCTCACGCAAGATCTATCCATGGAGATGCATCGCTACGAGAGGGAAGAGTGTGTCTACGTACCCTCGTAGACCGTTAGCGGAAGCGTCTCACAACGCGGTTGATGTAGTTGAACAATCCTTCGAGCTCCACCGATCAAGTACCGAACGTACGGCACCTCCGAGTTCTACACACGTGCAGCTCGGTGACGTTCCTCGCCTTCTTGATCTAGCAAGACATCGAGGTAGTAGATGAGTTCCGTCAGCTCGACGGCGTGGCGACGGTGACGGTGAAGTGATTCCGGCAGGGTTTCGCCTAAGCTCTCCGAAAATATGACCGAGGTGGAAAACGGAGATCGGGGCACCGCACACGGCTATGGGACAATTGTGTGTCCTTTGGGGTGCCCCCTTGCCCCCGTATATAAAGGATGAGAGGGAGGAGGCCGGCCCCCTAGGGGTGCGCCAAGTGTGGGGAGTCCTACTAGGACTCCTTAGTCCTAGTAGGATTCCACCTCCCATACGGAGTAGGAAAGGGGGAAGGGAGAGGGAAAGGAAAGAGGGGGCTGCGCCCCCTCCCCTAGTCCAATTCAGTTTGGGCAAGGGGGGGCGCGCGCCTCCTCACGTGGCCTGCCTCTCCTTTTCCCGTATGGCCCAATAAGGCCCATTACTTCTCCCGGTGAATTCCCGTAACTCCCCGGTACTCCGAAAAATACCCGAATCTCTCGGAACCTTTCCGACGTCCGAATATAGCCTTCCAATATATGAATCTTTACCTCTCGGACATTCCGAGACTCCTCGTCATGTCCGTGATCTCATCCTGGACTCCGAACAACATTCGGTCACCAATCACATAACTCATATAATACTATATCGTCATCGAACCTTAAGTGTGCGGACCCTACGGGTTCGGGAATGATGTAGACATGACCGAGATGACTCTCCGGTCAATAACCAACAGCGGAACCTGGATGCTCATATTGGTTCCTACATATTCCACAAAGAACTTTATTGGTGAACCTCATATGACAACATACGTTGTTCCCTTTGTCCGGCGGTATGTTACTTGCCCGAGATTCGATCATCGGTATCCAATACCTAGTTCAATCTCGTTACTGGCAAGTCTCTTTACTCGTTCCGTAATACATCATCTTGCAACTAACTCTTTAGTCACGGTGCTTGCAAGGCTTCTGTGATGCTGTATTACCGAGAGGGCCCAGAGATACCTCTCCGATAGTCGGAGTGACAAATCCCAATCTCGATCCATGCCAACTCAACAAACACTTTCGGAGATACCTGTAGTGCACCTTTATAATCACCCAGTAACGTTGTGACGTTTGATACACCCAAAGTATTCCTACGCTATCCGGGAGTTGCATGATCTCATGGTCAGAGGAACGTGTATTTGACATAGTGAAAGCAATAGCAATAAACTGAACGATCATTTGCTATGCTAACGGTTGGGTCATGTCCATCACATCATTCTCCTAATGATGTGATCCCGTTATCAAATGACAACTCATGTCCATGGCCAGGAAACCTTGACCATCTTTTGATCAACGAGCTAGTCTAGTAGAGGCATACTAGGGACATAGTATTTGTCTATTATCCACACATGTATTTTGTTTCCGGTCAATACAATTCTAGCATGAAAAATAAACCATTATCATGAACGGAGAAATATGATAATAATAAACACTTTATTAATTGCCTCTAGGGCATATTTCCAACAGTCTCCCACTTGCACTAGAGTCAATTACATTGTAATGAATCTAAGACCCATCGCATTCTGGTGCTGATCATGTTTTGCTCGTGGAAGAGGTTTAGTCAACGGGTCTGCCACATTCAGATCCGTGTGTACTTTGCAAATCTCTATGTCTCCATCCTTATTCAAATTCCTAATGGAGTTGAAGCGACGCTTTATATGCTTGGTTCTCTTGTGAAACCTGGGCTCCTTTGCTATAGCAATTGCTCCAGTGTTGTCACATTAGATAGTCATTGGACCCGATGCACTAGGTATGACACCTAGATCGGATATGAACTCCTTCATCCAGACTCCTTCATGTGCTACTTCGAAAGCAGCTATGTATTCCGCCTCACATGTAGATCCCGCCACGACGCTCTGCTTAGAACTGCACCAACTGACCGCTCCACCATTAAGAATAAATACGTATCCAGATTGTGACTTAGAGTCATCTGGATCTGTGTCAATGCTAGCATCAACGTAACCCTTTACGACGAGCTCTTTGTCACCTCCATAAACGAGAAACATGTCCTTGGTCCTTTTCAGGTACTTCAGGATATTCTTGACCGCTGTCCAGTGATCTACTCCTGGATCACTTTGGTACCTCCCCACCAAGCTTATAGCGAGGCACACATCAGGTCTGGTACACAGCATGGCATACATAATAGAGCCTATGGCTGAAGCATAGGGGATGACACTCATCTTCTCTTTATCTTCTGCCGTGGTCGGGCATTGAGTCTTACTCAATCTCATACCTTGCAATACAGGCAAGAACCCTTTCTTTGACTGATCCATTTTGAACTTCTTCAAAATCTTGTCAAGGTATGTGCTTTGTGAAAGTCCAATGAGGCGTCTTGATCTATCCCTATAGATCTTGATGCCTAATATGTAAGCAACTTCTCCGAGATCCTTCATCAAAAAACTTTGTTCAAATAACCCTTTATGCTTTCCAGAAATTCTATGTCATTTCCCATCAACAATATGTCATCTACATATAATATGAGAAATGCCACAGAGCTCCCACTCACTTTCTTGTAAATACAAGCTTCTCCATAAGTTTGTATAAACCCAAACGCTTTGATCACTTCATCAAAGCGAGTATTCCAGCTCCGAGATGCTTGCACCAGTCCATAGATGGATCGCTGGAGCTTGCATACTTTGTTAGCGCCTTTAGGATCAACAAAACCTTCCGGCTGCATCATATACAATTCTTCCTTAAGGAATCCATTAAGGAATGCCGTTTTGACGTCCATTTGCTAGATTTCATAATCATAAAACGCGGCAATTGCTAACATAATTCTGACAGACTTTAGCATCGCTACGGGTGAGAAAGTCTCATCGTAGTCAACTCCTTGAACTTGTCGATAACCTTTAGCAACAAGTCGAGCTTTATAGACGGTGATATTACCATCAGCATCCGTCTTCTTCTTAAAGATCCATTTATTTTCAATAGCTCGCCGTTCATCGGGCAAGTCTACCAAAGTCCACACTTTGTTCTCATACATGGATCCTATCTCGGATTTCATGGCCTCAAGCCATTTCTCGGAATCCGGGCTCGCCATAGCTTCTTCATAATTCGAAGGTTCACCGTTGTCTAACAACATAACCTCCAAGACTGGATTTCCGTACCACTCTGGTGCGGAACGTGTCCTGGTTGACCTTCGAGGTTCAGTAGCAACTTGCTCCGAAGTTTCATGATCATCATCATTATCTTCTTCTCTGGTCTGTGTTGGTGTCACAGAAATTTCTTTCTGTGGCGTACTACTATCCAGAGGAGGTACAATTACCTCATCAAGTTCTACTTTCCTCCCACTCACTTCTTTCGAGAGAAACTCCTTCTCTAGAAAGGATCCATTCTTAGCAACGAAAACTTTGCCTTCGGATCTGTGGTAGAAGGTGTACCCAACAGTTTCTTTTGGGTATCCTATGAAGACGCACTTATCCACTTTGGGTTCAAGCTTATCAGGCTGAAGCCTTTTGACATAAGCATCGCAGCCCCAAACTTTCAGAAACGACAGCTTAGGTTTCTTTCCAAACCACAGTTCATACGGTGTCGTCTCAACGGATTTAGACGGTGCCCTATTTAAAGTGAATGCAGCTGTCTCTAATGCATAACCCCAAACGATAGTGGCCAATCGGTAAGAGACATCATAGAACGTACCATATCCAATAGAGTACGATTACGACGTTCGGACACACCATTACGCTGTGGTGTTCCAGGTGGCGTTAACTGTGAAACAATTCCACATTGTCTTAAGTGAGTGCCAAACAAGTAACTCAAATATTCTCCTCCACGATCAGATCGTAAGAACTTTATTTTCTTGTTACGATGGTTCTCTACTTCACTCTGAAATTCTTTGAACTTTTCAAACGTTTCAGACTTATGTTTCATTAAGTAGACATAACCATATCTACTCAAATCATCTGTGAACGTGAGAACATAACGATATCCACCGCGTGCCTCAATACTCATTGGACCGCATACATCGGTATGTATTATTTCCAACAAGTCTGTTGCTCGCTCCATTGTTCCGGAGAACGGAGTTTTAGTCATCTTGCCCATAAGGCACGGTTCGCACGTCTCAAATGATTCATAGTCAAGTGATTCCAAAAGTCCATCAGCATGGAGTTTTTTCATGCGTTTAACACCGATATGACCTAAGCGGCAGTGCCACAAATATGTGGTACTATCATTATCAATTTTTCGTCTTTTGGCATCAATATTATGGATGTGAGTATCACCACGATCGAGATTCAACAAGAATAAACCATTCACAAGTGGTGCATGACCATAAAAGATATTATTCATCAAAATAGAACAACCTTTATTCTCTGATTTAAATGAATAACCGTCTCGCAATAAACAAGATCCAGATATAATGTTCATGCTCAACGCAGGCACCAAATAACAATTATTTAGGTTCATAACTAATCCCGAAGGTAGATGTAGAGGTAGCGTGCCGACGGCGATAACTTCAACTCTTGAACCGTTCCCGACGCGCATCGTCACCTCGTCCTTAGCCAATCTTCGTTTATTCCGTAGCTCCTGTTTCGAGTTACAAATATGAGCAACCGAACCAGTATCAAATACCCAGGTGCTACTACGAGCATTGGTGAGGTACACATCAATAACATGTATATCAAATATACCTTTGTTGATGTTGCCATCCTTCTTATCTGTCAAGTACTTGGGGCAGTTCCGCTTCCAGTGACCAGTCCCCTTGCAGTAGAAACACTCAGTCTCTTGTTTGGGTCCAGACTTGGGTTTCTTCGTGGGAGCAGCAACTGATTTGCTGTTCTTCTTGAAGTTCCCTTTCTTTCCCTTGCCCTTCTTGAAACTAGTGCTCTTCTTTACCATCAACACTTGATGCTCCTTCTTGACTTCTACCTCCGCAGCTTTGAGCATAGCGAAGAGCTCAGAAATAGACTTTTCCATTCCTTGCATATTATAGTTCATCACAAAGCCCTTATAGCTTGGTGGCAGTGATTGGAGAATTCTGTCAATAACCGAATCATCTGGAAGATTAACTACCAACTGAGTCAAGCGGTTATGCAACCTAGACATCTTGAGTATATGCTCACTGACAGAACTATTCTCCTCCATCTTACAGCTAAAGAACTTGTCGGAGACATCATATCTCTCGACCCGGGCATGAGCTTGAAATACAAGTTTCAGCTCTTGGAACATCTCATATGCTCCGTGATGCTCAAAACGTCTTTGGAGCCCCGGTTCTAAGCCGTAAAGCATGGCACACTGAACTATTGAGTAGTCATCAACACGTGTCTGCCAGGCGTTCATAACGTCAACAGATGAGGGAGGGGGCGCGACACCTAGCGGTGCATCAAGGACATAAGCCTTCTGTGCAGCAATGAGGATGATCCTCAGATTACGGACCCAGTCCGCATAGTTGCTTCCATCATCTCTCAACTTTGCTTTCTCTAGGAACGCATTAAAATTCAGTGGAACTACAGCGTGGGCCATTGATCTACAACATACAATTGCAAAGATTATTTAGACTATGTTCATGATAATTGAAGTTCAATTAATCAAATTACTTAAGAACTCCCACTTAGATTAACATCCCTCAAGTTGTCTAAGTGTAACATGATCCACATCAACTAAACCACGTCCGATCATCACGTGAGGTGGATTAGTTATCAATGGTGAACATATTTCATGTTGATCATATCTACTATATGACTCATGTTCGACCTTTCAGTCTCTTGTGTTCCGAGGCCATATCTGTATATGCTAGGCTCGTCAAGTTTAACCCAAGTATTCTGCGTGTGTAAAACTGGCTTACACCCGTTGTATGCGAACGAAAGAATCCATCACACCCGATCATCACGTGGTGCTTAGAAGCGTCGAACCTTCGCAACGGTGCATACTAGGGGAGAACACTTATCTTGAAATTTAGTGAAGGGATCATCTTATAATGCTACCGTCGTCCTAAGCAAAATAAGATGCATAAAAGGATTAACATCACATGCAATTCAATATATGTGACATGATATGGCCATCAACGTCTTGTGCCTTTGATCTCCATCAGCAAAGCACCGTCATGATCTCCATCTTCACCGGGTTGACACCTTGATCTCCATCATAGCGTCGTGACACCTTGATATCCATCGCAGTGTCGTGGTCGTCTCGCCGGCTATTGCTACTACTACTAGTGCTAACTCATAGCGGTAAAGTAAAGCAATTACATAGCGTTGGCATTGCATACAATAAAGAGACAACCATAAGGCTCCTGCCGGTTGCCTGATAACTTTACAAAACATGATCATCTCATACAACAACTTATATCACATCATGTCTTGACCATATCACATCACCAGCATACCCTGCAAAAACAAGTTAGACGTCCTCTACTTTGTTGTTGCAAGTTTTACGTGGCTGCTACGGGTTTGCAAGAACCATTCTTACCTACGCAAAACCACAACGTGGTGTAGTGATTGCTTTTTGATCTTCTAAAAGAACCCTCTTCATTGAAACCGATTCAACTAAAGTGAGAGAGACAGACACCCTCCAGTCACCTTTATGCAACGAGTGCACGTAGCGGTGAAACCTGTCTCGCGTAAGCGTACGCGTAATGTCGGTCCGGGCCGCTTCATCTCACAATACCGCCGAATCAAGTATCAACTAGTAACGGCAAGCAATATGTATACACCCACGCCCACAACTCACTTGTGTTCTACTCGTGCAAATCACATCTACGCATAGACCTGGCTCGGATGCCACCGTTGGGGAACGGAGCATGAATTTCAAAATTTTCCTACGCTCACGCAAGATCTATCCATGGAGATGCATCGCTACGAGAGGGGAGAGTGTGTCTACGTACCCTCGTAGACCGTTAGCGGAAGCGTCTCACAACGCGGTTGATGTAGTCGAACAATCCTTCGAGCTCCACCGATCAAGTACCGAACGTACGGCACCTCCGAGTTCTACACACGTGCAGCTCGGTGACGTTCCTCGCCTTCTTGATCCAGCAAAACGTCGAGGTAGTAGATGAGTTCCGTCAGCTCGACGGCGTAGCGACGGTGACGGTGAAGTGATTCCAGCAGGGCTTTGCCTAAGCTCTCCGAAAATATGACCGAGGTGGAAAACGGAGATCGGGGCACCGCACACGGCTATGGGACAACTGTGTGTCCTTTGGGGTGCCCCCTTGCCCCCGTATATAAAGGATGAGAGGGAGGAGGCCGGCCCCCTAGGGGTGCGCCAAGTGTGGGGAGTCCTACTAGGACTCCTTAGTCCTAGTAGGATTCCACCTCCCATACGGAGTAGGAAAGGGGGAAGGGAGAGGGAAAGGAAAGAGGGGGCTGCGCCCCCTCCCCTAGTCCAATTCAGTTTGGGCAAGGGGGGGGGGCGCGCGCCTCCTCACGTGGCCTGCCTCTCCTTTTCCCGTATGGCCCAATAAGGCCCATTACTTCTCCCGGTGAATTCCCGTAACTCCCCGGTACTCCGAAAAATACCCGAATCACTCGGAACCTTTCCGACGTCCGAATATAGCCTTCCAATATATGAATCTTTACCTCTCGGACATTCCGAGACTCCTCGTCATGTCCGTGATCTCATCCGGGACTCCGAACAACATTCGGTCACCAATCACATAACTCATATAATACTATATCATCATTGAACCTTAAGTGTGCGGACCCTACGGGTTCGGGAATGATGTAGACATGACCGAGATGACTCTCCGGTCAATAACCAACAGCGGAACCTGGATGCTCATATTGGTTCCTACATATTCCACGAAGATCTTTATCGGTGAACCTCATATGACAACATACGTTGTTCCCTTTGTCCGGCGGTATGTTACTTGCCCGAGATTCGATCGTCGGTATCCAATACCTAGTTCAATCTCGTTACTGGCAAGTCTCTTTACTCGTTTCGTAATACATCATCTTGCAACTAACTCTTTAGTCACGGTGCTTGCAAGGCTTCTGTGATGCTGTATTACCGAGAGGGCCCAGAGATACCTCTTCGATAGTCGGAGTGACAAATCCCAATCTCGATCCATGCCAACTCAACAAACACTTTCGGAGATACCTGTAGTGCACCTTTATAATCACCCAGTAACGTTGTGACGTTTGATACACCCAAAGTATTCCTACGGTATCCGGGAGTTGCATGATCTCATGGTCAGAGGAACGTGTATTTGACATAGTGAAAGCAATAGCAATAAACTGAACGATCATTTGCTATGCTAACGGTTGGGTCATGTCCATCACATCATTCTCCTAATGATGTGATCCCGTTATCAAATGACAACTCATGTCCATGGTCAGGAAACCTTGACCATCTTTTGATCAACGAGCTAGTCTAGTAGAGGCATACTAGGGACATAGTATTTGTCTATTATCCACACATGTATTTAGTTTCCGGTCAATACAATTCTAGCATGAATAATAAACCATTATCATGAACGGAGAAATATGATAATAATAAACACTTTATTAATTGCCTCTAGGGCATATTTCCAACATGTAGCTAGAGTTTTAGGGATCCGGCAATGAGGCTTCATCCACGAGACCTCGTTTCCAGATCAATTGCCACATCGTAGTGGCAGATCTCCCTTCGGGGGCCGACGGGGACGTTAGAGGAAATCGTGCTCCGATTTGACCCCGTCGCCACCGTCGCCGATCTTGGCGTTCTCCTTTTGTATTTAAGCTGAGCTCAGCGTTCTCCTTTTGTATTTAAATCGTACCCAATGTAACCCTGCAAGGAAATGAAGGG
Organism: Elymus sibiricus; assembly: GCA_039707655.1. NCBI lineage: Eukaryota > Viridiplantae > Streptophyta > Magnoliopsida > Poales > Poaceae > Elymus > Elymus sibiricus. The sequence goes on from CM077675.1 coordinate 349,674,731, forward strand.
AAAATATTGGGTAGCTTAAAAACAACAACGAGCTTGCTATGTGTTTTATGAATGTCTGTTTCCCTTCCGCGAAAGAAACTTTCATCTATGTGTTCCTTGGGTCCTCTCGCTTGCCAGGGGCACTTGCCGACGCACACGCCTTCCCATCGGACGCTTTTAAGGATAAATCCTGAGCACCCTAATAGAGGTGTTGCTTTCGGCAAGGCCGGCTTGCCGTCCTCGCCGTGGCAACTTAAGGTGTTGGGCATGCTTCCAACACCTAACCGCGCAATGAATTTGACAAGGGTCCTTAGCGCGCAAGTTTTCCCACACAAACAGGGAAAGGCTTGAATTTCTTTCGAAGACTTTGTTGCGCTTCTTGCCGCCGCCGAACGCGTTTGTATGTGCCCGTATGGTTACCCCCCGGGAAGACTTGCACGCGGGGTCCCTTCTCCCTTTTGAGAAAAAGAAATAAGAGAAAATAGAGTAGGCCAGGAACCCAAGTGGTCCAACAGTCATCAAACGCAACATGTCATGAAAAGATACACAAGATAAATATGTACTTTGGACAAGGGGTTGTGAAATACTTAGCTTTATATACGACGCACAGGGTCATCGCCTGGCTTTGTACAAAGGATTACATGCCTTGCTAGCACAACTTGCACAAAAGGGTTTGTCAGGCGGACCCAGCAACCGCGCCTCACGGGTAGAACTTTCGAAGATGCTCGATATTCCACGAGTTTTGCACCGGAGTGCCATCTTCGGTGTCCAGGCCGACTGCGCCATGCCTGGTGACTTGTACCACCCGGTAAGGGCCTTCCCACTTCGGCGTCAACTTGTTTGATCCCTTCGCGGACTGAATCCGTCGAAGAACAATGTCGCCTTCCTCAAAAATCCTGGCACGCACTTTGCGGGTATGGTAGTGGCGCAAGGCCTGCTGGTACCTAGTGGCATGCAGTGCGGCCTGGAGACGATCTTCCTCGAGGAGCATGGCATCGTCATGCCGTAGTCGCTCTTGTTGGTCCTCGTCAAAGGCCTGCACTCTCGGTGACCTGTACATGAGTTTCGTGGGGAGAACTGCTTCTGCACCATAGACTAGGGAGAAGGGTGTCTCGCCGGTGGCTCGATTTGGCGTCGTTCTAATCGACCAAAGAACCGCCGGCAGCTCATCAATCCAGCGCCTTCCGTGCTTGCGCAGCTTGTCGAAAGTTCTCGTCTTGAGGCCCCGCAGCAGTTCGACATTTGTCCTCTCCACTTTCCCATTGCTCCTGGGGTGGGTAACCGAGGCGAAGCAGACCTTGGCACCAATATCTTGACAGTATTGCATGAAAGTGCTGCTGGTGAATTGCGTGCCATTATTGGTGATGGTCCTGTTCGAGACACCGAAACGACAAACAATCCCTCTAAGAAACTTGACTGTTGCCTGCGCCGTTACCTTTCTTGCTAGCTCCACCTCGGTCCACTTAGTGAACTTGTCGATGGTGACAAACAAGAACTCAAAGCCCCCTGTAGCATGGGGGAGGGGGCCGACGATGTCTAGCCCCCAGACCAAGAATGGCCAGGAGAGCGGCACAATTTGAAGGGCTTGTGCTGGTTGATGTATCTGCTTGGCGTGAAATTGGCATGCTTCACATGTTGTTACCACCGCCAAGGCGTCTTGAAGGGATGTGGGCCAGTAGATGCCTTGCCGGAACGCCTTCCCGACAAGGGCTCGTGATCCTACATGGGAGCCAGAAATCCCCTCGTGTATCTCCGCCAACAGCTGTTGTCCTTCTTCCCAAGGGATGCACTTCAGTTTCACGTCGTTTGGTCTTCTCTTGTACAAGGTGTTGTCCGCAAATTGGTACATGCTCGACCGCCGGGCTACTCTTTCAGCTTCTTCCTGTTCCTCGGGAAGGTCCCCTGTCTGAAGGTATTGGACAATTTGCTGCGCCCATGTCGGAGCTTGTGGCTCGACGACAAGGACTAAAGGCAATTCTTCCGCCACGGGGACACTAGCTTCTACGACAAGGACCATCGAGTCAGTCGGAGCTTGGGATTCCCCGACACGCGGGTGGTCGTTCCTGGCAACCCTCTTGGCGGCCACTAATGGCTCTGCCGGGAGATAATCACCGGGACTGACTTTCCTTTTTCTGTTCTGCCACGCTGATGGGTTGACCGAGGGTTGTGTTAATCGGAGGACAAAAGTGCCCAGTTCCACGAGCAGCTTCTGCGCAGCTCTCTTGACAGGTCGTCGGCAATATCATTCTCAACACGGGGGACGTGCTCCATTTGAAGACTGTCAAAATCGCTCCTGCAATCTCCGTACCTCATCAACATAGGCCTCCATCAGGGGACTATGATAATCTTTATACACTTGGCGCACGACAAGCTGTGAGTCTCCCCGTACTACCAACTTTCTGATGCCAAGATCGGCTGCTATCCTCAATCCGGCCAGCAGCGCTTCGTACTCAGCTGTGTTGTTTGTTGATTCCTCCCTGGCAATGTGCATCTAGATCACGTACTTGAGGTGCTCTCCGGTGGGTGCAATGAGTAGCACTCCGGCACCAGCGCCTTGGAGCGAGAAAGCTCTGTCAAAGTACATGACCCATTCCTGAGGGGCTTCTTTGCCGTGGAGTGCTATCTCAGTGATTTCTTCATCCGGCGTTGGTGTCAATTCTGGTATGAACTCCGCCAAGGCCCTGCTATGGATTGTCGCCGTACTTTCAAAGCTCAAGTCAAAGCTGGCCAGCTCCAACGCCCATTCGACGATCCTGCCGGTTTCCTCCGGATTCCTCAAGATACGCTGCATCGGGAACTGGGTGACGACGGTGATGTGGTGTGCTTGGAAGTAGTGGTGCAACTTTCGAGAGGCCATAAGGAGACCGAAAAGCATCTTCTGCATCCCAGAGTATCTTGATCTAGCCCCATGCAGGAGGGAGTTAACAAAATACACTGGTCACTGCACCATCTTCTTCTTCTGCACAACTCACCGATTCCCTTGCTACGTCATATATGTATCTGACCCTGGCTTGTCGGCTGCCGGTTCGGGGGCCTCTTCCTCGTCTCCGTCAGCTTCCCTCTCTGCCACTAGTGCAACACTAACCACTTGGTTTGTTGCCGCTAAGTACAGCAGCAACAGTTCCTCTGGCTTAGGCACAATTAGGATTGGCATTGAGGACATGTACTTCTTCAGATCCTGCAGTGCTGCCTCTGCTTCCGGGGTCCAAGTCATTGGGCCCGCTTTCTTAAAAATATTGAGAAATGGCAAGGCACGCTCTGCGGACTTGGAAATGAACCTGCTGAGGGCAGCGATGTAGCCCGCCAAACGACGCATGTCCTTGATGCTCTTTGGCGCCTCCAGCTGCTCAATTGCCTCGAACTTGGCAGGGTTGGCTTCAATCCCGCGTTGCGAGACGAATAACCCAAGGATCTTGCCGGAGGGGCCTCCGAAGACGCACTTCTCAGGGTTGAGCTTTAGGTTGATCTTGCGCAGGTTTGCGAAGGTTTCTTCCAGGTCTTGCACCAGCGTGTCCTTGTTCTTGGTCTTGACCACTATATCATCAATGTAAGCTTCCACGTAACTGTGCAGCTGTGGGCCTAAACCAATCTGGACTGCTCTTGCAAATGTGGAACCGACTCTCTTCAACCCGAATGACATGGGTTGGTAGCAATACGTGCCGCAGGGGTTGATGAATGCCGTGTTCTCCTCGTCCTCCCTGGCCATGAAGATCTGATGGTAGCCAGAGTATGCATCAAGGAAGGACAAGAGGTCGCAGCCAGTAACGTGGATTGAGACTGCGTCGGTATTTCCCCAAAGAGGAAGGGATGATGCAACACAGCGACGGTAAGTATTTCCCTCAGTTATGAAACCAAGGTTATCGAACCAGTAGGAGGATCACCATCACCCAATAAGCAGCACCTGCACACAAATAACAAATACTTGCAACCCGACGCGAAAGAGAGGTTGTCAATCTCTCTACGGTAAAAAGATAGATTAGGTAGTGACAGATAGGAGATATAGATCTCTCAAGAACACAAAATAAAAACAGCAAATAAAAAGTGCAGCAATATATTTTTGAGTTTTTGGAATAGTAGATCTGAAAACAAAGAGGCAAACAAAGATAGATCGGAAAGCAATATATTGGAAAAGTAGAACCGGGGGCCGTAGGTTTCACTAGTGGCTTCTCTCATGAGTATAGCGCACAGTGGGTGAACAAATTACTGTTGGGCAATTGATAGAAGATCAAATAATCATGGCGATATCCAAGGCGATAATCATTCTGTAGGCATCACGTCCAAGATAAGTAGACCGACTGCTGCCTGCATCTACCACTATTACTCCACACATCAACCGCTATCCAGCATGCATCTAGTGTATTAAGTTCATGGAAAAACAGACTAATGCAATAAGAACGATGACATGATGTAGACAAGATCTATTCATGTAGGAATTGACCCCATCTTGTTATCCTTAATGGCAACGATACATGCATGCCTTGCTGCCCCTTCTGTCACTAGGAAAGGACACCGCAAGATCGAACCCATCACAAAGCACCTCTTCCCATGGCAAGAAAAAATCGATCTAGTCGGCCTAACTAAACCAAAGATTCGAAGAAGAAATTTGAGGCTATAAGTAATCATGCATATAAGAGATCAAAGAAGACTCAAATAATATTCATGGATAGAAACTGATCATGAACTCAAAATTCATCGGATCCCAACAAACACACCGCAAATGTTTACATCAAATAGATCTCCAAGAGACCATTGTATTGAGAATCAAAAGAGAGAGGGGAAGCCATCTAGCTACTGCCTACGGACCCATAGGTCTATGGTGGACTACTCACGCATCATCAGAGAGGCACCTATGAAGAAGATGAACCCCTCCGTGATGGTGTTATATTGGACCTCGAGGTTCTGGAACTTGCAGCGGCTGGAATTGTCTTTCGTCGACTCCCCTAGGGTTTTCTGAATAATTGGGAATTTATAGGCGTCAGAGGCGGTGGAGGGGGGCCCCATGGAGGGCACAACCCACCAGGGCACGCCGGGGCCCCCTGGCGCGCCCATGTGGGTTGTGGCCTCCACATCCCGCCTCTCTGGCACTTCTTTGGCCCACTGGGTGTCTTCTGGTCCAGAAAAAATCTCCAAAAAGTTTCGTCGCGATTGGACTCCATTTGGTACTGATATTCTGCAAAGTAAAAAACAAGCAAAAATAACAACTGGCACTTTGGCACTATGTCAATAGGTTAGTCCCAAAAAATGATATAAAGTTGTTATAAAATGATTGTAAAACATCCAAGAATGATAATCTAACAGCATGGAACAAGCAAAAATTATAGATACGTTGGAGACGTATCAGCCAGCGGTTGAGTCTACTCTCTGATCGATGCGCGGCAAGGGGAACATGTCCTTTGGGCAGGCCTTGTTGACGTCGGTGAAGTCGATGCAAAGCCTCCATTTTCCCGTTCGCCTTGCGCACAACCACAGGGTTTGCCAACCAAGTTGGGTGGATCACGCCCCTGATCACACCTACCGCTTCTAGCTTTTTAATCTCTTCGGCAATGAACTCTTGCCGCTCTAGTGCTTTCTTTCGGACCTTCTGTTTGACGGGGGGCGCGCGGGGACAAACGGCAAGGTGGTGCTCAATCACCTCCCTGGGAACACCGGGGATGTCGGATGGTGTCGGTGCACTAGGAATGGGGTACCCAGTGCCCCTGACTTATTCACACGCAGTAGTAGGAGAACCCGTCAACATAAACCCAATCCAAGCCAGAGAAGCCGCTCTTCATGAGATCAAGGAGCGCATCAAGAAGACGAAGACAACATTCAAGACCAAGACCCCGGCAGAAGTAACCTACATTAGCTAGCTACACCGGCAAGGTCGACGCAACGGCCCAGAACGGGCCCGAACCGCGCCAGCCACGTCCCCGGTGCCTGCCGGGGACCGAGGCGCACACATCTTCAGGAAGACCCGGCAAGCCATCCCCCGGCAGGCGCGAGCCGATCGGCCACCGCTCCACCACATCGCAACACCAGTCAGTTGTCAATGCAGTGTCGAGCCCTCAGATGGCTAAGTGGCTCTCGCTAAGTACATGGCGACGCGCTGGGAGACACATTACGCCTGATTGACACCCGTCCAGGGGCGTGTCAAGATACTAAGCAATAGCCAGGTAAGCGGTGGTAAAACTTGCTGGGGATGCATCCCCGAACGCCACCTAGGCTAGCATTTATGGCATTTTGTCCTAAGTGCCAGAGTTAGGTATGATAGCACTGTTAGCTATATAATCACTAGGTAATGTTTATTTTGCCACTGTGGTTGCCCCTTGAGCTATAAAAGGAGGCCCAAGGCAACCTAGCGAAAGGGTCGGACCTTTGGACACTTGTATTTGCGTAGTAGCTCCCCCAAAGGCAACCTTGCCGGGTTTGAGCTCTGCATGTGCTTCGTGTTCCCCCCGATCAATCCACCAAAGCAGGAGTAGGGTTTTACGCTTCCCAGTGGCCCGAACCTGGGTAAAACACCAACGTCCCACCGCCGTGCTGTCTCATCACCTCTGCTCTTTGTGCAACGTGACCTCACCCCCGCCGAACCACAAAGGGGCCCATGGCTCCATAGGTGATCGTGTGCATCATGGCCCGACATCTTTGGCTTGCCAGGTAGGGGGCATCATCTGCGCGAACCTGAGATCATGAGCGGCCCGTCGATCTTCATCGCCGTCTTCTTCATCCATGGCTCCCAAGAAGAAGACCGACGCGACCGCGCATCCCTCCACTTTGAAGGCCCCCTCGCATGCAGTCGCCAACGTCGTGGGTACCACGGCAGCGGCGAATGTGGTGGGCATCGTGCGCGACGCAACTGGCGCAGGCGGCGCCACCGTCGTGTCCCCCGCATCCGAAGCTGGAGCAAGGAACGCCGAAGAGGAGCATCAGCAACAACATTTTGGCGAGCTCAGCCCTAACACCGCGGGAGGAGGAAACATTCAGTCTCGTCCTCCCCGCTGCGCTGGTGGCCGCGGCCACAATAGTGGCACCCAATCTGGGGCAAGCCACGATCTTCCAGTTGAGCCCGTCACAGGTGTGGCTGTTGGGCGCGCGCCTCGCCCAGGACAAGACGGAGCGCCGAACCAGGCCGTAGACCCGCAAGTTCGGCCTCCTCCACGTCAGACCCCTTGGCGACCGGTGCACGGAGACGAGAATACGGCGAAGATCCTCTTGGTTCCACCAGGAGTCGAGCAACGTCGCGATTCGCTTCTCTAGCCATGCCGGCCACGGCGGCGGAAACGATGGCGCGGGCCCAGCTGATGTTAAATTTCCCGCCAGCGGCTGACAAGATGGACGAGTGGAGAGCCACCATCCAGAGTTTGATCGACTTCATCGAAGCCAACAAATCGTAGCATGCAGAGCCGTCGCGGCGTTCAGGGACGGTGACGGCGGCCCAGGCTGACGGTCGTGTCGAGGGGGACGCGCCAACGGTGCAATCCCCTCCGCGACAACAGGCCCAGAGGCAGCCACAATGAACTCCACATAGAGCGACGAGCCCGACAAAGCGTCTATGGTCTCGTCCGGCCCGCACGATCGCCGGGACCAGCGGCGTGTCCTGGAAGACCGGCGGAGGGAAGATGCGCGCGTCACCATAGAGCGACGCCGGGAAGGACACCGCCAATTCGACAGGCGCAACGGCCCAGATTCTGGCTCCCCCGCGCCTAGTGTTGGCGGGTACCTGCCTTATGAGGTTGGGTGCTCTGCCTTCACTCGCGAGCTGCGATAGGTCCGCTGGCCATCGGCCCGAGATTTCAAGGCTGATCTGACGGAGGAATACGACGGGAAGTTAAACCTGGCGGAATTCGTGGGCATCTATAGGATAGTCATTCAAGCCGCCGGAGGAAGAGATGAGAAGGTGCTCGCCAACTATTTTCCTTTGGCACTCAAGCCAAATGTGATGGCTGATGCACCTACCGGAGAACTCTATTTCATCATGGGCTGACTTGTGCAACGAGTTTGTCGGTGCCTTCATAGGTGGCCACCAGGAGACAGGACAGCCCAACGACCTGCAAGTCCTTCCGCAGAAGGAGGGGGAAACCTTGTGGAAGTACATCCAGAGATTTAGTCGAGTACACCACAATATTCCAGAGATACACCCCGTAGCCATGATTGCCGCGTTCCATTCGAACGTGCGCAACAGGAGGATGCGGGCCAAGATGAATGTTAAACTCCCCAAGACTGTCAATGAGTTGTACACATTGGCGGACAAGTGTGCTCGGGCTGAGGAAGGAAGGCGACTCCCCGGAGAGGAGGCTGGCGTCGAAGTCGACTCAGGCGATGATGATGATGCCCTTGGCTCAAAGGGGAAAAGCCGGAGGCGCAACAAGAAGCGTAAGGGAAAGGCAGTGATGGCCGTTGAGAGCTCTGGTAATCTCAATGCCGGCAAGAAGGCCAAGGCCGAGGCCCCCGGCAAGGGAGTTGCCACGTGTGCTGATTGCTGGGAGGCCGCGGCGGTAGAGAAAACTAGAAAGTCCGATGGACCATGCTGCAAAATCCACTGCACCAAAGGTCATGATCTCCAAGAATGCCGCCAAGTTGAGCAGCTTGCTGAAAAGCAAAAGGTTGAATACGAGAAGCGTGACATGGAGAGAGGCCAAGACGGTGCTGCCGGGAAGGGCCGTGGTGGTAGAGGAGGCCGCCGCGGCAAGGCCCCGTAGCAGAAGGAAAAACTAGCTAGAGGTCGTGAGAAGAAAGAAGGAGATGATATGAGTGATGATAAGGATGATGAAGAGTCTAGTGATCGAGAGTTCCAGAAGGCAACTGAAGCCATGTGTGTTGACGTGGGTGCGTCCTTGCATTTCTCCCATCGCCAGCTCAAGCAGTGGGCGTGTGAGATCAACGCCATGGAGCAAGTTGCAGAGTCCAGAAGGCCACTCAAATGGTCCCGCACGCCTATCATCTTTGACGAAAAGGATCATCCTGACCGGACCACTGCGGTCGGATGTTTGCCGTTGTTGATCTCCCCAACGATCCGCAACCTCAAAGTAACCAAGATGTTAGTTGACGGCGGGGCGGGGTTGAACTTAATCTCCCCTAAGGTGGTTGAAAGGCTGCAGATCCCCGATGGAGAGCTCAAAGCTACGGGCACGTTCCAAGGAATTGACCCCGGCAGGAGCCGACCCAAGGGAAAGATCACTTTTCTTGTGACGTTTGGCGGGGAGTTGAACTACCGGACTGAGAAGGTGGTGTTTGATGTGGTCAAACTCCCTCTGCCTTATAATGGAATCCTTGGTCACCTAGCTCTGGCAAAATTCATGGCTTACAAGACTTTGAAGATGCCAGGGCCCGTGGGAATCATCTCCATCCCATCTGATAAGAAGGATGCAGTTATATGTGTGGACAAGATGTATCAAGACGCGGTAGCAGCTGAAGTCACGGAGGCACCAGCTCCCACCAAGGAATCAAAAAAGGAGAAGAAGTCTAGCAGAGACGCCGGCAAGGACTCCGGGAAGCGCGCCTCTTCGGAATGCGTCGCGCCCGTCGATGACCTGCCGGAGAGTTCCACTAGCAAGAGATTCAAGGTCACCTATCCTGCGACGAAGAAGGTCCCGGTAGGGCATGATGGCGCTGATGGTACATTTATCATCAGTGCCACCCTTAATGACAAATAGGAAAGCGCGCTCGTTGACTTCCTGCGGGTGAATGTCGATCTGTTTGCTTGGCAACCATCTCACATCCCCGGTGTTCCCAGGGAGCTAATTGAGCACCACGTTGCTGTCTGCCCTCATGCCAGGCCCGCCAAGCAGAAAGTTAGAAAGCAAGCCTTGGAGCGGCAGCAGTTCATCGTCGAGGAAATCAAGAAACTCGAAGCAGCTGGTTTGGTCAGAGGAGTGTTGCATCCAACTTGGTTAGCCAACCCGGTAGTGGTGCGCAAGGCGAATGGGAAATGGAGGCTTTGCATTGATTTCACCGACTTAAACAAAGCATGCCCGAAGGACCCTTTTCCCTTCCCGCACATCGATCAGATTGTTGATTCCACTTCCGGGTGTGACTTGCTTTCCTTCTTAGACGCATACTCCGGATAGCACCAGATATTCATGGCCAAGGAAGATGAGGAAAAACCGCGTTCATAACTCCATGTGGCACGTACTGCTTTGTACGTATGCCCTTCGGGTTAAAGAGCATTGTTTCTACCTTTGCAAGGGCCGTGCAGATTGGATTTGAACCTCGGTTGCACAGGAATGTGGAAGCTTACATGGATGACATAGTAGTCAAAACCAAAGATGAAGCAACCCTCATACAAGACCTGGAAGAAAGTTTTATAAACTTGCACAAGATCAACTTGAAGCTCAACCCTGAGAAATGTGTGTTTGGTGTCCCATCCGGCAAGCTGCTTGGGTTCTTTGTATCTCAGCGGGGAATAGAAGCCAATCCTGACTAGATCAAAGCAACCAAGCAGATACAAGCACCCAAGTCCGTCAAGGACGTTATACGCTTGGCCGGATGCATTGCCGCGTTGAGTAGGTTCATCTCCAAATCCGCTGAACGCACCCTGCCATTTTTCAAGATTCTGAAAAGGGCCGGCCCGATGAAGTGGACCCCGGAAGCAGAAGCAGCGCTGCAAGATCTGAAAGCTTACCTTTCCTCCGCTCCCACCTTGGTCGCGCCTAAACCGCAAGAACCGTTGCTGCTATATTTGGCGGCAACGAATCAAGTGGTTAGTGAAGCACTGGTGGCGCAGCGAGAAGTAGATGAAGATGCGGCCGCTGCGACTAATTCTGCCAGGGGTGAAACCGAAGCATTCGCGGCAAGACCTGATACAGATCAAGGGGAACCTGAGCAAGCAAACGAAGGCAGTTTCAAGGAAGTGGCGAAGAAGAAAGTGGTGTAGTGACCAGTGTACTTTGTCAGCTCCTTGTTACAGGGGCTAGGTCGAGGTACTCTGGAGTGCAAAAGCTGATCTTCGGCCTTATCATGGCCTCGAGGAAACTGCGCCACTACTTCCAAGGCCACGAGATCACAGTTGTCACTCGCTTTCCACTACAACATATATTGAGGAACCCCGAAGCCACTTGCAGGATAGTTGAATGGGCGCTAGAGCTGTCAAGTTTCGGTTTGAAGTATGAGAGCACTTCCACAATTCAGAGCAGAGCGTTGACGGAATTCATTGGGGAATGGACGCCCACACCAGACGAAGAGGTTCTAGAGACAGTCTCCCCGGCAAGGAAGCGCCTAAGGAATGGATCATGTATTTTGACGGTGCTTTCTCGCTTCAGGGTGCTGGAGCAGGCGTGCTCCTCATCGCCGCCACCGGAGAGCATCTCAAATATGTGGTTCAAATGCACTTTCCCCGGGAGGAGGCCACCAACAACACCGCTGAATATGAGGGGCTCCTTGCCGGACTCAGAATCACGGTGGAGTTGGGAATCAAGAAACTAATCATCCAAGGAGACTCTCAACTCGCGGTAAAACAAGTCAACAAAGATTATCAGAGTCCGTTGATGGAAGCATACATGGAAGAGGTGAGGAAGCTGGAGGAGCACTTTGATGGATTGCAAGCAGAGCATGTGCCACGTGCAGAAAACAGCATCGCTGATCATCTGTCAAAGTGCGCCGCGCAAAAGGTTAATGTGCAACTAGGAACCTTTGTCCTCCACCTCACTCAACCATCAGTATCCCCGTCAACGATGACCAAGAAAAGAAGAAAGCTGAACTCCGGCAAACATTTCCCGGCAGAGCTTCCTGAAGCCGCTGGTAGAGAGGCTACCGGGGACAGTCTCGTTTCGGTTGGTGAGCAGCTCCCTCCTGCAGAACCCCGGGTTCTCGCGGTCAAGATAAGCGCTCCCACGAATGAGGAGATGCCTTTAGTCCTCGTTGTTGAGCCACGGGCTTCAGCTTGGGCACAACACATAGTCCACTTCCTTCAAACAGGAGAACTTCCCGAAGAACAAGAAGAAGCCGAGAAAGTAGCCCGTCAATCAAGTATGTACCAGTTTGTCGATGACACTCTGTACAGAAAAAGACCAAACGGTGTGAAATTAAGGTGCAATTGCCGGGAAGATGGACTGAAGCTGTTGGCAGAGATTCACGGAGGCATGTGTGGGTCTCACATTGGATCAAGGGCCCTTGCCGAAAAAGCCTTCCGGCAGGATTTCTATTGGCCCACCGCCCTCCAAGATGCAACTGAGCTAGTCACCATGTGGGAAGCGTGCCAGTTCCATTCCAAGAACATCCATCAACTAGCGCAAGCTCTCCAGACAATCCCTTTATCCTAGCCATTCTCGGTCTGGGGGCTCGATATTTTGGGCCCCTTTCCCCGCGCTGTCGGGGGCTTTGAATTCTTGGTCGTAGCAATCGACAAGTTTACAAAGTGGCCAGAGGTGGAACCAGTGAGGAAGGTGACCGCACAGTCAGCTATCAAGTTCCTGAAAGGACTGGTGTGCCGTTTTGCAGTGCCCAACAGGGTGATCACCGATAATGGCACCCAGTTCACGAGCCGCACCTTTATGCAATACATCCAAAGCCTTGGAAGCAAGGTCTCCTTCGCCTCTTTTGCCCACCCGAGAAGCAACGGGCAAGTCGAGAGGATGAATGCTGAAGTGTTGCACGGGCTCAAGACAAGAACTTTCGATAGACTGTGAAGAAGCGGCAAGCGCTGGATAGATGAGCTGTCGGTGGTTCTTTGGTCCCTCAGAACGACACCGAATCGAGCTACCGGCCAGACGCCCTTCTCCCTAGTGTATGGGGCGGAAGCAGTTCTCCCCATGAAACTCATATACGGGTCACCTCGAGTACTTGCCTACGATGAAGTAGAGCAACAATAGCTACGGCATGACGATGCCATGCTCCTCGAGGAAGATCGTCTCCGGGCCGTTGTGCGTGTTGCATGCTACCAGCAAGCTCTGCGCCGCTATCATAGCCACAGGGTCCACGCCTAGAGTCTTGAGGAAGGCGACCTTGTCCTTAGGCGCGTTCTGTCCGCCAAGGGTACCAACAAGTTGACGCCGAAGTGGGAAGGCCCTTACCGGGTAGCACGAGTCACCAGACCTGGCGCAGTCCGTTTGGAGACCGAAGATGGCATCAAAGTGCTTAACTCATGGAATATGGAGCATCTTTATAAGTTCTACCCATAAGGCGCGGTTGCCGGGCTCAGTCCCCGGCAACCACCTTTTGTACAAGCCTTGCCGCAGTGCATGTAACCCTCTGTACAAAGCCAGACGCAAATCCTGTGCATGCAATAATAAAGCCAGGCATTGCATCATACCATCGAACTGCATGTTTACTATGCATTTTTATGTTGCAATGTTATCGCTTTTAAGTTTTAGAAATTTGCTAGAGTACTTGATGAGCCTGTGATCCTTGTTATTGCATTCTCTCTCCCTAGCAGATAGAGGCCTCTTGCCTTACATGTTTTACCGTCAGGAAAACAAAGAAGGAGGGCAAAGAGACAAGGACGGCGGCCCATCGTACTACAGAAAGGGATGTTGCCTGAAAAGATAAGTCTAATCGCGTATCCCAAGCTCTGTGCCATTTACTCCCTTAAGGAAACCCCTCCTGTTCCTTTTTGATTGTGTACCATGGAGTTCATCATGCAACGGAAACCCTTGTCGGGACGAGCCATCTCCCAGCTCTTGTTGCTCATCAGCTTTGGGGGGCCGCGCCGATACCAATAAGGAGCCTTGCTGGGGAACGATACCAGCCTGCTGCCGGGGGCTCGCCCCCCCTTTGGCGCTCACGGTTAGTACTGACCCGGCAAATAGTTCCGTGCGGCAAGGACAAACATGTTGACACAGTATAAACAAGGAGAAAAGAAAGGATAGTACTTAAGGAAGTAAAATAGCATTCTTTCATTCATTTTCAGTACAAAATGGATAAAGATACATCAGAGGACGCCCCTTTGATAACCCTTTATTTGAGTTTCTCCCCTAGGAACAAGCTACAAAAAGGAGAAAGGACGAAAGGAGGGCCCAAGTAGAAGCCCAGCCTAACCCCGCCAGGACCAGGAGGGCGCGGCTCGACAGGGCCACCGACAGCGAAGACGAAGCCGAAGTCCACGAGACTGCCAGCGTCCAGCTGACGGAGGAGGCAGCGCCCAAGTTGAGAACCCCCGGCAAATCGCTCTGCCGAGGGGGGCTAGCTGACAGTGATGGTGCGACCGGCAGTCAGCTGGAGTCCAGGTCGTTGTACTCCAACTTGACGGCCTGGGGCTCGCTGTCGCCGTCTTCACCGACACTATCCTCCTCGTCACTGTCGCTCGAGGAGGAGCTTTCATCGTCGCTCGAGCTCTCTTCGCAGCAGCCGAGACGAGCGCCCGAACGCCCATAGATCTTGATGGAGAGTATGTCGGCCTCCACCAACTTGAAGCGGAGGACGTATCCACTCGCGAAGTTATGAGCGCGTGCAAAGGATTTCCACCCGCTCCTGAGGAACATGACGCGGGGGGCCGGAAACTCGACGCTAACCTGCACGGCGCCATTACAACAGTCGTGCACGTGCAACCACATCACGTGCGGCTTGCCGACCTCCATCACCCTGGTGAAAGGACGAGGAAGTCACAAGCGGCTACGAGGAGGGCCACACAGCCTGACGACGAACTCTAGCGCCGTACTTTCGGTATGTCCCGTCGTTGGGGGAGGAACCGCCGGAGGAGGATCGGGTGCGGCGTTCCACCTCCCCCGGCCGCGAGCCCCGCATCGGCCCCGACCTCTCCCAGTGCTCCTACCGCGTGCGCTGGAACCATCTCCCGCCATCGCGGCTGAAGCAATGCATGATCCCGAAGGGAAGCTCTCATCGCCGCGGCGGAAGCTGGGAGTCGTCCTCGCCCCCTCGTCATGGTGGTGATTGGTGCGTCCAAAGACGGAGAAGAAGGACAAGCTATGCGAGCTTGAGATTGAGGAGGAGAAGGGGATGGATAAGCATCGCCGTTGTGACTCCCCAATTTATAGGGAAGGTCACGAGGGCTGGCTCTCCTCCGCTCCAAGGCGGCCGCCCATCTCCACCAATCCCGCTACCCATGATCACGGGCAAACAGGTAACTGCCCATTTACTCCAATCCCTGGCGCTACAGCTTCTGCCACTCCCACGCCTTTGAGCCATGCGCATCCACCGCAAACTCCCCGCAATGCATGCGGCGCACGTAGCGGAAACGGCCTGAGGTAGCAGGTAATTGCTATCTGGAAAGCCGGCAGTTACTCCCACACATTGCGCACATGTGCATAAATTTTGGGCCTGACCCAACGACACTAGACAAGCATGTTTGGGCCAGAACCGGGGGATCCTGTCGGAGCACTAGGAATGGGGAACCCAGTGCCCCTGACTTATGCACAGGCAGTAGTAGCAGAACCCGTCAACATAAACCCAATCCAAGCCAGAGAACCCGCTCTTCATGAGATCAAGGAGCGCATCAAGAAGACGAAGCCAACATTCAAGACCAAGACCCCGGCAGAAGCAAACTACACTGGCTAGGTACGCCGGCAAGGTCGACGCAACGGCCCAGAACAGGCCCGAACCGCGCCAGTCACGTCCCCGATGCCTGTCGGGGACCGAGGCGCACACATCTTCAGGAAGACCTGGCAAGCCATCCCCCGGCAGGCGCGAGCCTTTCGGCCACCGCTCCACCACATCGCAACGCTAGTCAGTTGTCAATTCGGTGTCGAGCCCTCAGATGGCTAAGTGGCTCTTGCTAAGTACATGGCGACGCGCTGGGAGACAGATTATGCCTGATTCACACCCGTCCAGGGGCGTGTCAAGATACTGAGCAATAGCCAGCTAAGCAGTGGTAAAAGCTTGCCGGGGATGCATCCCCAAACGCCACCTAGGCTAGCATTTATGGCATTTTGTCATAAGTGCCAGAGTTAGGTATGATAGCACTGTTAGCTATCTAATCACTAGGTAATGTCTGTTTTGCCACTGTGGTTGCCCCTTGAGCTATAAAAGGAGGCCCAAGGCAACCTAGCGAAAGGGTTGGACCTTTGGACACTTGTATTCGCGTAGTATCTCCCCCGAAGGCAAACTTGCCGGGTTTGAGCTCTGCGTGTGCTTCGTGTTCCCCCCGATCAATCGACCAAACCAGGAGTAGGGTTTTACGCTTCCCAGCGGCCCGAACCTGTGTAAAACACCAGCGTCCCACCGTCGTGCTGTCTCATCACCTCTGCTCTTTGTGCAACGTGACCTCGCCCCCGCCGAACCACAAAGGGGCCCATGGCTCCATAGGTGATCGTGTGCATCGTGACCCGACAGATGGTTGCGAGGCAAACACATCCACATTCGCCCGTAGGAAGGCGACGAGCGCGCTTTCCTATTTGCTGTCGAGGGTGGCACTTATGGTGAAAGTGCCGCCCTCGCCGTTCTCCCGGGCTGCCACTTGCTTCATCTTGGCGATGGTCACCTTGTCTTTCTTGCTCCTGGTGGCAGAGGTCTCTGGTAAGTCCTCAATGGGTGTGCTACACTCTGCCGTGCGCTTCCCGGAGTTCTTACGAGACTCACCAGAGCCAGAGTTCTTATCCTTGTTCTCCCCCCGGGAGCTTTGCCGGCAGGAGTGAGTGCCTCGTCGGCAGACGCTGCTACTGCCTCCCGGAAGAGCTTGTTTATGTAGAGGACTGCATTCTTGTTGTCAGCTTGGATGGTGATGACGCTCATCGGCCCTGGCATCTTGAGCGTGTTGTAGGCGTGGTGAGACGCCGCCATGAACTTTGCCAGTGCCAGTTGGCCCAGGATTCCATTATACGACAGCGATATCTTCGCGACATCAAAGATGATCTTCTCCGTCCTGAAGTTGAGCTCGTTGCCGAACGTAACCGACAGAGTTATCATCCTCTTTGGCTGAGATCTTCTCGGGTTGACCCCTTGGAAAGATCCCGTCGGCTTGAGATCTGAGTCCGGGATCTGCAGGCACTTGATCACATCTGGCGAAATCAGATTCAGCCCGGCCCCACTATCAACCAGCATCTTGGTGACCTTGAGGTTGCATATTGTTGGTGATACAAACAACGGCACACACCCGACGGCAGTGATACGGTCAGGGTGGTCCTCAGCATCAAAGATGATGGGAGTGTTGGACCACTTGAGGGGCCTCCTTGCTTCTACCGCTAGTTCAGCCAGGTTGATCTCACGGGCCCATTGCTTGAGTTATCGGTGAGAGGAGTGCAAAGACGCGCCTCCATCAACGCACATGGCATCCACAGCCTTCTGGAACTCCGGGTCTTCGGACTCCTCATCGTCCTCGTCGTCATCGTCGTCATCAGATTTGTTGTCTCGGCCTCTAGCAGGTTTCTCTTTTTGCTGCTTGGCCTTGCCGCCGCGGCCGCCAAAATCGCCGCTATTTTTCTTGCCGAAGCCACCCGCACCGTCTTGATTTTTTTCCTTGTCGCGCCTTTCGTACTCTTGCCTTTGCTTTTTGGCAAGCAGTTCTACTTGTCGACAACTGTTGATGTCATGGCTCTTAGTGCGGGGATCTTGCAGTATGACCCACCGACCTTCTCCCCTGCCACGGCCTCGTCATCTCCGGAGCACGCGGCAACATTTTTGTTGGACCCCTCTGACTTGGCTTTGTTGGTGGAGTCGGAGTTGCCGGCCCCTTCAACGGCCATCACAACTTTTCCCTTGTGCTTCTTGTTGCGCTTCCGTCTCTTCTTCTTGGCAGGTGACGCATCGTCGTTGTCGAAGTCGACCTCCGTGCCAGCATCTTTTCCGGGGAGTCTTCTCCCCTCTTCAGCGCGCGCGCACTTGTCAGCCAGAGCGTATAGCTCAGCCACGTCCCGCACCTTGTTGATGCTCATTTCCTCCCGCATCCGCCGGTTGCGCACGTTCGTGTGGAAGCGGAAATCACGGCAGCGGGGTGGATGTGAGGGATATTATGCTGCACGCGGCTGAACTTCTAAATGTACTTGCGGAGGGTCTCGCCGTCCCTTTGGGGAAGCACATGCAAGTCGCTGGGCTGCCCTGGGAGATGTTGGCCCCCATGGTATGCGCCAACAAACTGGTTGCACAGATCCGCCCAAGATGAGACGGACCCCTCCGGCAAGTTCATCAACTAACTCCTCACGTTGGGCTTGAGCACTAGCGGCAAGTAGTTAGCGAGTATCTTCTCGCCCCTCCCCTAGCAGCCTGCACGGCGATGGTGTAGATGCCGAGGAACTCTGAAGGACTGATCTTGTCGTCGTACTTGTCGGGCAGCTCGAGTTTGAAGGCCATGCTGGATGGCCAGCGAACTTGCCGCAACTCACGGTTGAATGCCGGGCATCCCACCTCGTAAGGTAGGCTACCGGGTACTCCGGGCGTGGGTTCATCGACGGCTGAGTCCGCGCCTGTTGAATTGACAGCAAGTCTCACGCCACCTCTCGATGGTCGTGTAGGCGTCTGATACGTCTCCAACGTATCGATAATTTATAAAGTATTCATGCCATATTCACCTATGTTTAAAACACTTTTATATGGTTTTGATGCATTTTATATGATTTATTTAGAACTAACCCGGACTGATGTTGTTTTCAGCAAAATTACCGTGATGTTGTTTTTGTGCAGAAAATGAAAGTTCTCGGAATCGCCCGAAACTTTTTTGTGATTTTTTCTGGAGGAAATAAGCAACATTGGAGCGAAGACCTGTCGGAGGGGGTGTGCCAGTGTTCCACCACGCAACAGGCCGCCCCCCTAGTGGCGCGGTGAGATATGTGGTGGGGCCCACGTGGCTCCGTTTGGCGTGATTCCAACATTGAAAAATCCCATAAATACCAGAAACCCAAAAAATAAAGAGAGACTCCTCGTTCCGCTGCCGCAACTCTTTGTATCGACGATAAACCAATCTGGAGGCATTCCACTACCCTGCCGGAGAGGGTAGATCATCTCCGGTGGCCATCTTCATCATCTCGGCGGAGGCCATGACGAGGAGGGAGTAGTCCACCCTCGGGGCTGACGGTTTGTACCAGTAGCTATGTGTTCAATCTCTCTCTCTCTCTCTCTCGTGTTCTTGAGATGGCACAATCTTGATGTATCACGGGCTTTGTTAATATAGTCAGATCATATGATGTTATTCCCTTGCTACCTTGTTGTGATGAATTGAATCTTTACCTTTGAGATCTCATTATGTTGGATTGAATATTATGGTTTGAGAACACTTGGTGTGCGTCTTGCGTGGGATACCCGTAGTGACATTGGGGTATTCTATTGATTCACTTGATATATGTTGAGGCATCAACTTGTGGATTCCGGTGACCTAGGGGATCTATGCATAGGGGTTGATTGCACGTTTTCATACCACGTTCTTTGATAGAAATCTTGGGATGCTCCTTGAAGTTCTTTGTGTTGGATTGAATATGATAGATCTGAAATTGTTTGATGCATGTCGCATAATTTACCCACGGATAATTGAGGTGAGATTGGAGTATCTAGGTCACATTAGGGTTGATTGATATATATCAATGGTGTTATTCTAGTAGGAACTCTAGGGCTGTTTGTGACACTTATAGGAATAACCCAATAGATTGATCGGAAAGAATAACTTTGAGGTGGTTCTACTACCTACACCAATTTCATCTTATTGTTCTCTGCTAGATAGGAACATTGGAGTGATTCTTTGTTGCACATTGAGGGATGATCATATGATTCAACTATTTTAGCATTGTTTGGAGATTGCACTAGCGAAAGTATGAACCCTAGGCCTTATTTCCAAGCATTTATACACCGTTTTGCTTGCTGTTTTACACTTGCTACCTTGCCGTTTTTATATTTCCAGATTACAAAAACCTATATCTATCATCCATATTGCACTTGTATCACCATCTCTTCGCCGAACTAGTGCACCTATACAATTTGCCATTGTATTGGGTGTGTTGGGGACACAAGAGATTTGTTGTATTTGATTGCAGGGTTGTTTGAGAGAGACCAACTTCATCCTACACCTCCCATGGATTGATAAACCTTAGGTCATCCACTTGAGGGAAAATTGCTACTGTCCTACAAAACTCTGCGCTTGGAGGCCCAACACGAGTCTACAAGAATAAAGTTGCGTAGTAGAAATCAGCGTCCTCCTTACGCATATCCTTCAGGACTTGGCGCTGATCTTGGTCCCGCCATGGGTCCGGCGAGGCACACGACACCTCGTCTTGTATGTCGGTCCAGTGGGAGGTTTGCTACAGAGGTGACTAGACCGTAGGCGTGCCGCCAGGGTTGCGCCCTGTGGCTGGGCCTCCCGGAGCTGCTTGGCATACGTGCGACGGTCCTGCACCCTCCGAATTGTCGCGGTTCGCGAAGGTCAGCAAACTCTGTATAGTTTCCATCCAGTCCTCCATCTTCGCCGGTGCAGGCGGAAAGTTCAGGAGTAGATGTGCCTGCGCCAGAGCTTCTTCCGCGGTTTTGGGTAGGGAGCGGTGCGAGGCATGGGTGGCGCTCTTACTTCTGACAGTGTGAGGAGGAGTGTTCGCCCACGCTGTCGCACGCCGCCCATCTTACCCAGGAGGTTGTTGTCGAGCTTGGCCCTGCACGTCTTGGGAGGGACGCGCGGGGGTCTTGTCGACGCGCCGCCCGGGCTCGCCGCCTCGGGGGTCTTGGTCGTGATCGCCCTACGAAGGACGCAGCGGGGGTGCTGTCGCCCTCTCCACTACTGCGGCCGCCGCCGCCTCGGGGTTAGCCCCCGACGCCGTTGGTGCATCCCGCGTTTCTATGACAGCGGGGTCCCGGTCGCGGCTCGCGGAGCTTCGCGCGGTGTTGTGGTTGCGCTCACCAGTGCGGTGAGCGTGGGGGTCGCCTCCGTCGGCGCTGCCGACGACTACCTGAGATGGTAGCTTGGATGTGGTCGCAGCAGGCGTCGCCGCGCCCTTGGCCTTCTTGGGGGCGATGGGTGTCGATGAAGCTACTGATCAAGATGCGCAGAGATCAGCGAAGGTTCACACAAGAGAACCCCCTACCTGGCGCGCCAAAGATGTCGGGGTACGACAATCTATGGGACCTGCAAGGCCCCTTTGTGGTTCGGTAGTGAGCCTCTAACGTGCAAAGAGCATCACTGATTCCTGCGTACATGAGGATTTAGACAGGTTCGGGCCGCCGAACGTAAAACCCTATGTCATGTGTTCTGGTGGTTTATGAGTGTTCACAGTACAGGGCGCAACAACCCCGGCAAGAGGTGCCTCAGGGGTGCAGCTATGCGTGTAGAATGAATAGAGTGTTGACCTTTGTAAAGGTAGCCATGGGCCTCCTTTTATAGACAAGGGGTTACCACAGTGGCAAAATGGTCTTTACATCTGGTAAACAATGGATACATTACCCTCTGCGAGTGTGTCAGCAGAGGTGCTGGTGGGAAATACCTAACTCTGAAGGACTAGGACAGGCGCATTGAATGCGCCGCGAGGTGTCAAGCTGGCGACGTCTCCTGGCAAGGACTGCATCTCCTTCTGTGTCGTTTGCCCAGCTACCTTCTTTTCTTTTGCCACGCCGTGGGACGAGTGTCGTTAAAGCTGATGTAAATCCCTCCATGCTGCCACGCGCTCTGACCATGTGGGGACCCCAACTCATAAGTCGTGATCACCGAATGCACGTGTACAGTGATCCCAGAGATCAATGCTCACTGAACACACAGAAGCTGAATAACAAGAGTCTTACATCCATACTTAGCGTCTTACACAAATAGAGACCATGAAGGTCAAGTCTTACATAGATAGGACCATGAAGGCCAAATAACAAACATAACTAGCAGCGGAAATCTTGATCGAAAGCGTAGACCCATGCCATCTGCCTTAACCCTACAGGCATTCTGACTGGGAAGCGTCCTAGTTCGCATGTTCGTCACCAACGAACTCTTCACCATATTCCTGCTCTTCCATGCCTGGCCAATTAAATAACCAGTGGCAAGCCAATGAGTACTTTGAATGTACTCGCAAGCAACCCATGTTTTGGAACAAGGTATAACAATGCATGATGTAGCACTAAGTAGGTAAGTTTGCAGAAAGCTAATTTTGAATGCAATGACATGATCAAATAACTTGTGTAAGCATGCATCAACAATTGGCAGATATCCATATGAACAAGTACAGATATCATCATAAGCAAGGGGGGGGGGTTGAACATCTCATGTTCAGTCATCATGTCAAGTCATCCGACTTAAATCAAGTATCATCTTTGTCACCAACACACGCACACCAGGTTTGCAAAAACATCGGATGTAGTTTAAGCAGGACCTCCAACTGTCCATGACCGTGGACACGGCTATTCGAGTAGTTTTACACTCTGCAGAGGTTGCACACTTTTCCCACAAGACTCGGGAAACTACCGTGTCAAGCCACGACTCGCGGGATTATTCATACCCGAGGTAAGTACCCGAACATTGCCTTTCCCCTAGCGACACTAAACAAAGAGTCCACTCATTGGCACACAACCCGCATGATGTAAATCACAAGTAACATCCATGCAGGGACCAACGGTGTGCCCGGTGCCTGTTAAGACAGCGCATGATCGTCCTTACCGACACGACCCCGTATCGAGAGTGACCACATCACTCCCACCACTAGTAATGCGGGCTCTATGCTAGTACCCACCAAAGTAATCAACAAAGCCCCGTCCCATAAGGGGTATCGTGGTTGTACATGTAAGGTTGGGATGGTCACCACATCTTAAATCTCTCCGTTTTCGAAACCACACACACACACACACACACACACACAACTTGCTCCGGTACACCACTTCTTTCTCAAGTGGTTACCTAGCTCAACTTCATCTCCCTCAGGCATTAGTGGCACCCGTCGGGGTTTTCGA
The DNA here is from genome assembly GCA_039707655.1 of Elymus sibiricus. Lineage (NCBI taxonomy): Eukaryota > Viridiplantae > Streptophyta > Magnoliopsida > Poales > Poaceae > Elymus > Elymus sibiricus. The sequence goes on from CM077675.1 coordinate 349,697,411, forward strand.
AAGTATTTGAAAACACTTTTGTTTCCATCACCATGCATATTCCCGTCCCACTTTGCATAGCATCTAATAAGCATCCTATCTACTCCCACCCGCATAACCCTCATAAGGAGGTAGGGTCATGCACGATGCAAGTATCAACAAGAAGTATCGGAGGCATCCCACCGAAGTGGTCACCACATCAACATGATCAACATCACAAAATAAAGTGCTATATGCCATGCAATAAAAGGGTTTCATAGTCATGGTCAAAGGGCTGCTTGCCTGGCTCAACAAAGTCTTCGGGGTCTTCAAAGTCTTCGGGTCCAACTCCCTCGTCAACAGCGCAATCTATCATCGCGATAATAACGGAAATAATAAGAATCACAACCAAAAACAGGGCACAAAACTCACTTCTAAAATGTTACCCTACTCTGTAAAATACTACATACCAAACTAAAAATATTTGTCTAAGGTTTTGTAGTGAAAAGGATTTTGAAAAATATTTAAACAGAGGCTAAAAATAATCAAAACTAGCCTTTAAATAAAACCAATACTAAAAATGTTTTCAACAATTTACACAAGTGGCACTATTAAATTCTACAGAATATTACAAGATTTGTGGTGGAAGAATATGTGGAATTGGACAAATATTCTTCTCTGTGGAATTTTTGGAAAAATCCACAGAAAAAGATAAAAAGGGCTCTGTGCCCTGGGCAGAGCCAGCCAGCTGCTGGGCCGGCCCAGTGGCTAGCCAGGCCAGGCACGCTGGCGCCCCTGCGCGCGCCAGGTTTGAACCTGACGTGCGGGGCCCAAGGGTCAGCGACAGCGGGAGGGAGAGGGGAGAGGGGGCAGAGGCTGACGGGTGGGGTCCCCTTGTCGGGACCCTCGTCAACCTCTCGCCAGAGGGCGGCGAGGCTCACCGGCGGCGAATGAGGGCACGGGGAGGGGAGCTGAGGGCAGGAACGGCTTCAGGGCGTCGTCGCTGTCTCGGGAGAGGTGGAGCTGGTCGAAGAGGGGCCCCTGGTCGCTGGCGACGAAGGAGCCGCGGCGGAGGTGCGTCGGTCGAGCTCAAGCCGATGCTGCGAGCTGCAAATAGCACGGGGAGGAAGGGGAAATCGATTAGAGGCGCCAGGGGAAGCCAGAGGGAGAGAAGGGAGGGCCAGAGGGGTTCCCTACCGCGAGATCGACGGCGGCCCGTGTCGGCGGCGCCGAGCTTGATCCCGAGCACACAAAGAAAGAGAGGAGCTGGGGCTCTGCCGGGGGTCGATTGGGTAGGTGTGAGAGTGAAACGAGGGCAGAGGGGCTCGGAGGAGGCCCTTTATAGAGGGGGCGGCGGTGCACCGAGCGTGGGTGAGCCGGCAAGGAAGTAGCGCTCGCTGGAGGGCACGGGGAGAGAAGGGGCATGTCTGGGGAGTTCCTGGGCGTGGTCCACGACCAGAGGGAGCAAGAGAAGGAGCGGGGCGTGCGCGCGTGTGAAGCAGCCCACTGGCCAAGCCGGCGGTGCTCGTCACGCACGGGAGGGGGAAGAGGGAGGAGGAGAGAGGAGGGGCCCGACCACTTGGCGTCTTGCGGACGTCGAGGAGGGCCATGGGGACAACTTCCCCCATCCCAATGTGGTCGGGAGCCTCGGGATGCTCCTGCTACAGTGCGGTGGCGCACTGTAGCGTGCTCCAGAGCGTGCGTTTGGCATGCCAGTGGCATGTCCACGCGCTCTCGGCATGCCACAACTTGTCCACTAGCTTATGGGGGGTTCTGGAGATGCTCTAGGAGCTAGTGGGGGCTAGGGAGAGTAGAGGTAAAAGGAGGGGGAGGTAAAATGGTGCTGAACATGCTGTCCGGAGGTAGAAATTGGGGTTTTACCCCACTCTATGATTGAGATGGGCCATGCAAACTTTACTGGAGGTGAAATACATCAGTGAGGAGTTGTGGTAAAAAGTTGAAGTGAAGGAGAATAGCAGAAGGGGGTCAAAATAGGTTTTTACCAAATCACCAAAAGGTGTTTGATGAAGATTTAGGCAATCAAATGGAGTTTTCTTGACTTGAGATTTAACAGGATGGAAATGTAGGTAAAATTAGAGTGGATCACCAAGTTTGAGATGGTTTGAAGAAAGTTGACAGTACAAACTTGAAAAACTCTAGAATTGTACAGAATCAGATTTCTGCAGATCCAGGCATGCAATTAATTTCTCCCAAATCCACCACTTGGTGTGGTATCATTATTTGGGGGTTAGAACATGACCACAAAGTTTGGGGGCAATAGGAGAAACTTCACAATGCAAAGTTGTTCAAACTTGACTTTGGACAAGAATGGTTTTGGAATATTTTGGTGGATCAAATCAATTGGGATTGAGATGAAACTTTTCAAGATCATCACATATAACATGTGTGACTTGCTAGAATTTTCCTGGATTTTATTGAGAATATTTCCAATAGAAATATTTCAAAATCTTGATTTAAACAGAAAGGGTTTTGGATGGTTTTGCCCATTATGTTGAACGTGACCATGTTTTGAAACTCATATATATGGAAAATATATGTCCACTGAGTTTCCCTAAATTTTCTCAAATATTTTCAAAGCATTTAAATAATTTTTCCCTATGGAAAACCATTTCTGGCCTTAAGAAAAAGCCTTTAAATAAAATAGCAAAATAATCTTTAAAATTAATATTTGGTGGTTTTGGGAAGTCTTATATATAGTAGGTTTCAAATAAAGTCTTCGGGGAAAAAGGATCCACCCAATTTGAGGACTTGTAGTACAAACCTCAACTTAGGGGTTTTTGAAAACCTAATTTGAATAAATCCTTTTTGGCCAAAATAATATTTGATAAAAATAATTTTGGGTACTATACACATGGTATGATCATTGGGCAAGATGTTTGGGTCAAGGAAGATGAGTATGGAGAGGAGTAGAATCTATGAGTGCCAAACACAATCAATCAAGCAAGCAAGCATCAAACAAATCAAACAAGCTCATGCACTCAAAAGTTTTAATTGGTTCCAAATTTTGTAAATCCATAGCATAGCAAAGTGATACAAACACAGGGTGTGACAAACCTACCCCCCCTTACAATAATCTCATCCCCGACATTCCTAGGCTAAGCGCTAAAAAGATAAGGTAACTCTGATCTAAGGTAGTCTTCACGCACCCAGGTTGCTTCCGCTTCAGTGTGTTGCTCCACTGGACCTTCAAGTACTTGATGGTGCGGCTTCGGGTGCAACGCTCTACTTCATCCAAAATACGAACTGGCCTCTCGCGATAAGTGAGGTTTGGCTGAAGGTCGATGGCTTGATGGTCGATGTCCTTGTAGAGGTCGGGGCGGTTGGGAACTTGGAGACACTTCTGGAGTTGTGACACGTGGAATACGTTGTGCACGTCTGATAGCTCGGACGGTAGTTCTAGCTGGTAGGCAACTTCTCCTCGTCTTGCGGTGATCTTGGAGGGGTCGATGTATCTTGGTGCAAGCTTTCCTTTGACGTGGAAACACTTGGTTCCTTTGAGAGGCGTGACTCGGAGATAGACATGGTCACCGACACAGAAGTTCACTTCTCGGCGGTGAGAGTAGGCGCAACTCTTCTGTCTTGAATTGGTGGTCTCCATATGTTCTCGGACGAGTTGAACTTGCTCTTCTGCTTCGCAGAGGATATCTGGTCCAAAGACTAGTCCTTCTTCGGTTTCCGACCAATTGAGGGGAGTGCGGCACTTGTATCCGTACAATACCTCAAACGGTGCCATCTGAAGAATTGACTGATAGCTGTTGTTGTAGGAGAACTTGGCGAATGGTAGGCAATCTTCCCACTTGGCTCCATATGCCAAAACACAAGCACGGAGCAGATCTGCGAGTATCTGATTTACTCGTTCCGTCTGTCCACCGGTCTAGGGGTGGAAAGCAGTGCTGAAGGAGAGCTTGATTCCCATTGTCTCTTGAAACTGCTTCCAGAACCTTGAGGTGAATTGTGTTCCTCGGTCTGACACAATCTCCTTTGGAACTCCATGAAGGCTCACAATACGCTCGATGTAAAGACTGGCTAGCTTGTTACCACCATAGGTGGTGTGACGGGAATGAAATGGTCTACCTTGGTCAGGTGATCGACAATGACCCAATTGGAGTCATGTCCCTTGCTTGACCTTGGCAATCCGGTGATGAAGTCCATACCGACTTTGTCCCACTTCCATTCAGGCACTTTGAGAGGTTGCAATAGTCCAGCGGGTCGCTGATGCTCAGCTTTGACTCTTCGGCATACGTCACACTTAGCAACAAAGGTGCCTATTTCCCGTTTCATGTCATGCCACCAAAATCTTGTTTTGAGGTCTTGGTACATCTTGGTTCCTCTAGGATGGATGGAATATGGAGTGTCATGAGCTTCTTGCAAGATCAAATTATTGACCTCAACCTTGTTGGGTACGCAGATGCGCTTCCCGAACCATACAACTCCTTGTTCGTCCACTGAGAATCCTGGGGCCTTGTCTGCCTTGACCTTCCTCTTGATGCCTTCAATGCTCTCGTGTCCCTTCTTTGCTTCTTTAATATCATATTGTCGGATTTCGGGCTCCACAAAACCCTAAAGAGTTCGAACCCAGGGGCGTGTACGAAGATCTCCAACTGCCTCGCCCCCTCCAAGCTCACAACACGATAACCCCGCACGAAGGCAAGGAAGAAGATGTCACACGAGAGTTTACCCAGGTTCGGGCCGCTGCGAAGCATAAAACCCTACTCCTGCTTTTGGTGGATTGCCTCACGAGGAGGTTTGTGGATGAACTAGTACAGTGGTGAGTTGCATCGCAAGCGCGTTGGTTCGACCCCCTTCCTCTGAGCAGCCTAGCCTCTATTTATAGCGGCCCGGGTCCTCTTCCCTTATCGCAAAGGCGCGAAGGGATCCCACAACGGCCAAATTTAAAAGGGGACAGGAGGTACACCCTATCCTGACGAAAGGCGGTCTCCGCCTGCAAAGCAGCTGGTGGTGATGCAGATGTGGGTTCGGTGATGACGTCTGTTCTGCAGGGATCGGGGTCTTGGTCTTGTTGCACCAAAAGGGAAACCTTTGGGGGCGCTTTAGGAACCTGCGCTCGTCCTTGTCCCTTTTGCACCAAAGAGGAAACTATCCCCTCTGGCGCGCTGGCGTCCGCCTGGTCCGGCTGTCGTCACCCTTGACCTCCTGAGGCCTAGCGTTGCATGGAGATCTCCGCCGCTCGGGAGGAGGCCTGGGGAGACCTAACCCCCTGCGGGTCCTGGCGTTGTTTCCCTCGCGAGCTCTGGGTCTCGCGAGGGCCTTGTGTTGAACGGGTCGTTGAGGTGGGCCACGCCCTGGGCCGCAGGAAGGCAAGTCTGGGTACCCTGGTATCCAGAACGCCGACAGTAGCCCCCGGGCCCGAGGCGCACTCGAGCTAGCTTCGGGGTGAAGCCACGGAGGATGGCCTGAAGCGCCGTGGGCCCCAATCGCCTGCGGGCCCGACTCGACGCGTGGCGCACCATGAGACGTGGGCGTCTCGGCTCCCCGAAGATGTCGGGAACCGCCCTGAGTCGGGCTGACGCGAGGCCTGCGCACCTCCTCGGCCATCATTGCTCTTCTTTGAATGCTGCTGACCCCTTGCGTCCTCCCCCGCCTCGGGCCACGCGGATGTGACCCGACAGGGGCATGGGAAGCAACGTGAGGCAGGATAGCACGCTGATCGAGCCTGGCACGCATCGCTGAAGGTGCACGGCAGCTCCACTCCCCACGACGCCTCGGCAACCGCTCCGTCTGGCCTTCAACCGGCGCACGTTGCGGGGCCATCATTACTCGGGATTGGGAAAACGCCGGTCGGCCTCCATACAACTATAAATGGGCGGGGGGAAACTAAGCCCCCGGCCCATCCCTACTTCTTGCTCCCCCACCTTTGTCCTTCGTCTACCCCATCATGACGCCGGTGAGGAGGTTCTCCGCTGCCGAGAAGGGAAAGGCCTGCCAGGGGGCGCCGGGCCAACAACCTCCCAAGAGGAGTAGGGGTTGCCACCGCAAGTATGCGGGGCGTCTCCGGCGGCACCCCATGGGCGGGGGCGACCCTCCGCGGGGCCCGGCGTTTCCACCGGCGCAGCCGGAGGTGGCGGGCGCGGTGGCCATGGCAGGAGGAAGGGACTTGCAGTCGGTGCCCGGCCACCGCATCCGCAAGCCCGGTCGGCCGACGCGAGCCTGGAGTTCCTGGTGTCGGTGGAGAGGGCGGCGAGCTCCTGGTTGCAGCTCCCACGCTCCTTCGCAGAGACGTTCCGGCTGACGCGCCTGCGGGCCTGTGGCTGCAGGCCGACGGGTGTTGCAGTGGTGCGTTGTTGGTGGAGGTTGAGGTCACCCCCGCAGGCAACGCCTTCTTGGGCCGCGGATGGCAGACCTTCGGCCGCGCCCACGGCCTGGAGGGGAGGCCCACGCTCCACTTCAAGCACGGCGGCGCCGCGACGCTTTTCGTCAAGATCTTTGGTGAGGATGGCAGGCGTGTGGAGTGATGCCCGGAGGGCGGCGGCAGCGGCGATCTTGGAGGTGAGCTTGCCCTTTGGGACGGCCGCCGTGTTTCCAGCAGCAGCGATACATCCTCCGAGGAGAGCCCAAGCGACGACAGCTATGACGCCCCGCCATGCCGTTGCACCCGGACTTCGGGAGGAAGCCAGCCGCGGCGGCGCCGCTCCCCCGCCCGGGAAGCGGCCACGCCGACGTGCCACCACGGCGCCATCAAGAAGGAGGAGGACTCCGACTGAGCGCCGGCGTGCCAAGGTCGGGGCCTCAGGAGCGGCGGCCCCCCGGGGCAGGGGCCCCTTCGCCTTCTTTTCTTCTGCCTGTAATCAAAATCATGGGGGGCCCTTTCGGGTGTATGACGAACTTTGGCGCTTGCGCCCTCTTTATTAGCATTCTCGTTACGCATTACGATCGCTGCATTACTGTTAACTGAGGCCTCCCTTTGATCGTAGTTAGAGTGCTTAGCTTGATGCGTCCGCGGCGGGCTTCCGCGTCGTGAGTTTTAGCAATGGCGCCCGGTGGGCTAGTAGCGCTTGGAGATCTTGGGGAGGTTCCTCCTTCCTGCGAATGATTCGACTTGGGGGGGTCCCTTTCGGCGCTCTACGTCTGCAGGGCCCGATCCCGTGCATGCCCCGCCACCGTTGGGGCGTCCGGATCACCAGGACGAGACCAAAGGGGGCGAGGCCTCGACCGCCATTGGGGCGTCAGGATCACCAGGACGAGACCAATAGCGAGCGAGTAGCCACACGATCAGTGAGACTCCTGAGGCGCAGTGCTCAGGAGCCCCCCTTTTGACGCTCAAGTGGCACTCTACGTCGGCGGGGCCCGATCCCGTGCATGCCTCGACCACCGTTGGGGCGTCCGGATCACCAGGACGAGACCAAAGGGGCGAGGCCTCACCCGCCATTGGGGCATCCGGATCACCAGGACGAGACCAAATAGCGAGCGAGTAGCCACGCGACCGGTGAGACTCCTGAGGCGCAGTGCTCAGGAGCCTCCCTTGACGTTCAAGTGGCGACCAATCCTTTCTGCCGATTCTTGTCCCCAGGGGGCGTGAGCCCCCAGGGGTTTTTAAGACAGCGCACCGAGCCGCGGCCGAGCCCCCGAACGAGGGTGAGGCGGCGTGCGCCTGCTAGCTTACTCGAGAGTGCCACGCGAGGACCAGGACGCCAAGGCCACGCGGGGACCAGGATGCCAAGGCCTTGGCGAGGTGTGCGCGTCGTGCCAGTAGCCCCCGCTCGCGGGGTGCGGGAGGGAGAGGTTGGCAGTCATTATCTCGAAGAATGAAATTTCAAGAGAGAGGACCGCAAGAAGAAAAAATTCCTGCCCCTTTTCCTTTAAATAGAGTCAACAAAAAGCATCGGACTTCGTTCCAGGGAAAAGGCAAATTCGAACACAAGAAAGGCAAAGAACAGCCGCGTCCGGCACCTAGGCTAGTCTTCGTCTTCCCCCAGCGCACAACATAGGGCATCCATGTTGCGTGGGCATAGTCATTGGAGGACAGTGTTGTCCGCCAGCGCGGAACATGGGGCTTCCACTTGGGCGTGGGTGGGAACCCCTCCGCGTCCTCGGGGGGCTCCAGGCGTATACAGCCCACTCATTATTACGTGAGAGTGTCACATGTAGAACTTGCGGAGGTGCTGGATGTTCCAGTCATTCTGGATGGGAACTCCGTCTTGAGTCTCCAGACGCACGGCGCCAGGTCTGGAGACGCGGGCGACCTTGAACGGGCCCTCCCACATGGGCGAGAGCTTGTGCAAGCCTTCCCTGGAGAGGACCCGCCTCAGGATGAGGTCTCCAACTTCGAGGGTCCTGGAGCGGATGTTACGACAATGGTGGCGCCGCAGCGCCTGCTGGTACCTCGCGGCTCGGAGCGAGGCTCAACGCCGGGCCTCCTCCCTGAGCACGATATCCGTCCCCCGCGAGGCATCTTGACGCTCCTAGCCAAATGCCAAAACCCGCAGGGAGCGGTGCTTGACTTCGTGCGGGAGGACGGCCTCGGTGCCGTAGACGAGAAAGAACGGGGTCTCGCCGGTGGGCTTAGTCGCGGTGGTGCAGATAGACCACAACACGGACTAAAGCTCGTCGACCCAACCCTTGCCGCAGGCCTCAAGCTTCTTCTTGAAGCTCCTTGCCTTGAGGCCCCGTAGGACCTCCGCGTTGGCGCGCTCTGCCTGACTGTTGCTTCAGGGGTGCACCACTGAGGCGTAGCATATCTGTGTTCCAAGGTTAGCGCAATAGTTCCTGAAGAGGTTACTTGTGAACTGCGAACCGTTATCGGTGATGATGCGGTTGGGGATGCCGAAGCGGCTCACGATGCCCTTGATGAACTTGATGGCTGATCCAGCGGGGATGGTGTGGACGGGCTCCACCTCCGCCCACTTGGTGAACTTGTCGATGGCGACGTAGAGGTAGCGGTACCCGCCTGCTGCCCGCGGAAAGGGCCCCAGTATATCCAGCCCCCGGACCGCAAAGGGCCAGGAAAGCGGGATGGTCTGGAGGCCCTGCACGGGCTGATGAATTTGCTTTGCGTGGAACTGACAGGCCTCACAAGACCGGACCAGCTCGGTGGCGTCGTTGAGCGCCGTGGGCCAGTAGATGCCAGTGCGGAACGCCTTCCCTACAAGGGTGCGTGACGAGGAGTGATGCCCGCTGTCTCCCCCATGGATGTCAGCCAACAGCTCGCACCCCTACTCCCTGGATACGCACCGCAACGAGACGTCGTTCGAGCGCCTGCGGTACAGCTCGCCGTCCCGAAGACAATAAGCTGTGGCCTGTCATACCACACGCTCCGCGTCTTCCTCCTTTTCGGGTAATGTGCCGTGAAGCAGGTACGCCTTGAACTCCTATATCCAGTCGTCGACTTGGGGCTCCAGCGCCAGGAGCAGTCGGGCTCCTGAGGGTGGCGTTGGGGGCATCTCTTCATCCCGCGACGCCCGATCCCCAGTTGGTGGTGTCGCGGATGGCTTGAAGAGCCGCTCCTCGAAGACGCCCAGCTCTTGAGGCTCATGGCGCGATGCCCTCTTGGCGATGTCATCGGCCTCCTTGTTCGCGCTGCGCGGGATGTGCTGCAACTCCAAGCCCTGGAAACGTTTTTCAATCTTACGTACCTCTGCCAAGTATGCCTCCATGTGCTCGTCCTTAGGCGTGTACTCTTTGTTGGAGAAGTTGACGAGGAGCTGGGAGTCCCCCTTGATGGTGAGGCATTGGATCCCCAAGGCGACTGCGGCCCGGAGGCCGGCGAGTAAGTCCTCGTACTCTGTGATGTTGTTGGAGACCTTTTCACCATGCTGGAAACAGAGTTGCACGGCGTAGTAGAGCTTGTCCCCGGTCGGGGAGATGAGCACGACTCCGGCCCCTGCTCCCCTGCGCGCGAAGGCCCCATCGAAGTGCATGATCCAATTCTCAGGCGCCTCATTGCCGGGGGCAAGGGACTGGCCCTCACCCAGACCCCGGTCGGGAGCGTCCGTCCATTAGGCTACAAAGTCCGCCAGGGCCGCCCCCTTGATGACCCTGGTCGTGCTGAAGTCTATATTGAAGGCCTGCAGCTCGATGTTCCATTCTGCCACCCTCCCTGCTGCGTTGGGGTTGCGCAGCACCTTCTCCAAGGGGTACGCGGAGACGACCCTGACGGGATGCCCCTGGAAGTAATGGCGCAGTTTCCTTGAGGCGACAAGGAGTGCGAGCAAGAGTTTTTGCTGCATAGGGTAGCGCGAGCACGCGTCCCGCAGCACGGTACTCACGTAGTACACTAGATGTTCGACGAGGGAGAGGCCTTCCGCGCTGCCTCTCTCCACTTCGGGCTCCCGAGGCTCGGGTGCCTCGGGGGTCGCCGGAGCGGCTGGGGCCCCGGGAGCATTGTCTCGAGGGGATGGAGGTTCCTTGGCATCTGACGAGTCGCTCTGCCCCCCGCCCGGGGGCCCGCCCGGGCCTGAAGGCATAATGCGCTTGTCAGCACGCTCCTCCCTGACCGCCACAAGCGCAGCACTGGCGGAGTGCGGGTGGCAGCCAGGTACAGCACCAGGGGCTCCCGAGGGCGAGGTGCCACCATTACTGGTGGGCTCGTGAGGTACCGCTTGAGGTCCTCGAATGCCGCGCCTGCCTCCGGAGTCCACTCGAAGGGGCCCTTCCTCTTCATGAGCTTTAAGAATGGCAACGCCCGCTCGCCCAGCTTTGAGATGAAGCACCCCAAGGAGGTCACGCAGCCCGCCAGCTTCTGCATTTCCTTGAGTGTCTGGGGCGGGTTCATCTTGCTTCTAGCCTTGACCTTCTCCTGTTTCGCCTCGATCCCCCGGTGCGACACCAGGAAGCCGAGCAGTTTGCCCGACGGGACCCCGAAGACACACTTCTCGGGGTTGAGCCTCAGGTTCACCCACCTTAGGCTGGCGAACATCTCCTCCAGGTCCTCGATCGGGGTCTTGGCTTCTCGCGACTTGACCACGATGTCGTCAACGTAGGCTTCTGCGTTCCTCCTGAGCTGCGGCCCCAGGGCGATGTGCATCAGCCGCTGGAAGGTCGCGCCCGCGTTCCGCAGCCCGAAGGGCATGCACGCGTAGCAGAAGACACCGCACATGGTGAGGAAGGCTGTCTTCTCAACGTCTTCCACCGCCATCTTGATCTGATGGTGGCCCGAGAAGGCGTCCAGGAAGCACAGGAGATCGCACTCGGCGGTGGAGTCCATGATCTGGTCGATGCGCGGCAGCGGGAACGGGTTCTGAGGGCAGGCCTTGTTGAGGTTCGTGAAGTCGACACACATGCGCTCCTTCCCGCACTTCTTTGGGACATCTACCGGGTTGGCGAGCCATTCCGGGTACTGCACCTCCCGGATGACTCCGGCCTCTTTCAGTTTGCCAACCTATTGGGCGATGAACGCCTGCTTTTCTTGAGCCTGCCTCCTCGCCTTTTGCTTCACTGGGCGCGCATTGGGACACACCATGAGGTGGTGCTCGATCACATCCCTTGGGACCCCCACCAGGTCAGAAGCGTCCCACGCGAACGCATCCTTGTTCGCGCGGAGGAAGGCTACCAACGCCTCTTCCTGCTCCCGAGGCAGGCCGGCGCCGATAATGAAGGTAAGGCCAGGATCCTCGTCGCCTACGGGCACCTGCTTCGTCTCAGCCCGGTTCTGAGAGAACAGTTGTTTATTCTTCACCGGCGCGATGTTGGCGACATCCTCAATGCCCTCCGAGGCCTGCGGGGCGTCGCCTGTGCTGGGGCGCGCCACGGCCGCAGCTTTGTAGGCGAGCTTGAGTGCGCGGGCTGCGTCCTTGGTGTCTCCAGTGACGGAGAGGATGCCGCCGCTCCCAGGCATCTTGATGACGTTGTAGCCCGAGTGCGTTGCCGCCATGAATTGGGCGAGGGTGGGGTTGCCAAGTATCGCGTTGTAAGGGAGGTGGATGTGGGCGACGTCGAAGTCAATTTGCTCAGTGCGGTAGTTGGAGCGGGTGCCGAAGGTGACGGGGAGGCGCACCCGCCCCAAGGGGGCGACGGAGCCCCCAGCCACCCCGGAGAAAGGCCTTAAAGGCGCGAGCTGGCCTTGGGGCACCTGTAACGCGTTGAAGGTCTCCACGGAGAGGACGTTGAGGCCGTCCCCGCCGTCTATGAGGGTCCTGGTGACGACCACATTGTGTATGGTTGGTGTGCACAACATGGGGAGCGCACCGGCGGCAGCCGTTTTTCTGGGATGATCGTCGGGGCCGAAGGTGATGTTGATCTCCGGCCACGCTCGGTGCTGTGGGGTCTCGGACCGTGGCCGGATCGCGCCTGCCTGGCGGAGGAACCACATGACCTGGCGATTGGAGGCGGGTGCCTGTGATCCGCCAAGGATGCAAACGACCGACGGGCCGACCCTGCGAGTCGAGGCGCCGCCGCGCACCAAGGGCTGCCCGGCCTCGGGGGTTGCGTCGGCCATTGACACGACGGGGCGAAGAAGAAGCAAAGCTTGCTGAAGCCTTCGACATGCCCCCTACCTGGCGCGCCAAATGTCAGATTTTGGGCTCTGCAAAACCCTAAAGAGTTCGAATCTAGGGACGTGTACGAAGATCTCCAACTGCCTCGCCCCCTCCAAGTTCACAACACGATAACCCCGCACGAAGGCGAGGAAGAAGAGCACACGAGAGTTTACCCAGGTTCGGGCCGCTGCGAAGCGTAAAACCCTACCCCTGCTTTTGGTGGATTGCCTCACGAGGAGGTTTGTGGATGAACTAGTACAGTGGTGAGTTGCATCGCAAGCGCGTTGGTTCGACCTCCTTCCCCTAAGCAGCCTAGCCTCTATTTATAGCGGCCCGGGTCCTCTTCCCTTATCGCAAAGGCGGGAAGGGATCCCACAACGGCCAAATTTGAAAGGGGACAGGAGGTACACCCTATCATGACGAAAGGCGGTCTTCGCCTGCAAAGTAGCTGGTGGTGATGTAGATGTGGGCTCGGCGATGACGTCTGTTCTGCGGGGCTCGGGGTCTTGGTCTTGTTGCACTAGAAGGGAAACCTTTGGGGGGCGCTTCGGGAACCTGCGGTCATCCTTGTCCCTTTTGCACCAAAGAGGAAACTGTCCCCTCTGGCGCACTGGCATCCGCCTGGTCCGGCTGTCATCACCCTTGACGTCCTGAGGCCTAGCGTTGCATGGAGATCTCCGCCGCTCGGGAGGAGGCCTGGGGAGGCCTAACCCCCTGCGGGTCCTGGCGCTGTTTCCCTCGCGAGCTCTGGGTCTCGCGAGGGGCCTGTGTTGAACGGGGCCGCGCTGGGCCGTACTCGGTCGTTGAGGTGGGCCACGCCCTGGGCCGCAGGCAGGCATGTCTGGGTACCCTGGTATCCAGAACGCTAACACATATATCAAGGTAGGCTTTGCTTCGAGGTTGGCTAGGAATCCAAGTGCAACTAGTTCCAAGCTGAAACTTTTTTGCTCTTCATACTGGGCGGGTAGCCTTTCCTTAATCATAGCATTCAAGGAACAAGCCTTTGTGCTTAAGGCGTCTGCGACCACGTTAGCCTTGCCGGGGTGGTATTGAACACTTAGGTCATAATCCTTGATCAACTCCAACCATCTCCGCTGCCTCATGTTCAATTCCTTTTGAGTGAAAATATACTTCAAACTCTTGTGGTCTGTATATATCTCACATCGCTTCCCCGGAAGGTAATGTCGCCATGTTTTCAAGGCATGAACTACGGCTGCCAACTCAAGATCATGAGTAGCATAGTTCTCTTCATGAGGACGTAGCTGTCTGGATAGATATGCTATGACTCTGCCTTCTTGCATCAGAACACCTCCAAGCCCGGTTCTCGATGCATCACAATATATCACAAATTCCTTGTGAATATCAGGGGTGGCCAAAACTAGGGCTATGGTCAATCTCTTCTTGAGCTCTTGGAAGCTTTCTTCGCACTCCGGCATCCATTTGAACTTCTTGTCCTTCTTCAAAAGCCGAGTCATGGGTCGGGCAATGCTCGAGAATCCTTCGACGAACTTGCGGTAATATCCCGCGAGTCCGAGGAAGCTTCTGACTTCCTTGACATTGCTTGGGGATTGCCATTCAGTCACGGCTTCAATCTTGGCAGGATCCACTGACAATCCTTCTCCAGTCAACACATGACCCAAGAATCCAACTTCATGCAGCCAGAATTCACACTTGCTGAACTTGACATAAAGCTGGTGCTCTCGAATCTTGTCTAGGACTAATCTCAAGTGTTGCTCATGCTCTTCTTCAGACTTGGAGAAGACGAGTATGTCATCAATGAAGACGACAACAAACTTGTCAAAGTACTCCATGAAAACCTTGTTCATGAGGTACATGAAGTAGGCAGGGGCATTGGTCAACCCAAATGACATGACCGTATATTCATACAGGCCGTACCGGGTTACAAACGCCGTCTTCGGAATGTCTTGGGGTCTAATCTTCAACTGGTAGTACCTAGACCTGAGATCGATCTTGGAAAACACCTTAGCTCCATTCAGCTGATCGAACAGGTCTTCAATCTTGGGGAGTGGGTACTTGTTTTGTATTGTGACGTCATTGAGAGAACGGTAATCGACATAGAGTCTGATAGTTCCATCCCTCTTTGACACAAATAGAACAGGTGATCCCCAAGGCGAGGCACTAGGGCGAATGAATCCTTTTCGGAGCTGCTCTGCGAGTTGCTTCTTTAATTCGGCCAACTCTTCGGATCCCATTCTATAGGGCTTCTTATAGATGGGTCTTGCTCCGGGCATTAGCTCAATGATGAACTCAATGTCGCGGTCAGGAGGCATTCCGGGCAGCTCATCAGGAAATACATCCAGGTACTCACATACCACTGGCACTTGATCCAACTCAATTCCCGACACATAGTTAGCCTGAGGGGCTTGAGCAGAGACAGGGTTGGGAACATACTTGACTTCCACTCCTTGGCTATTGGTCATGATAACAATCCTCTTGGCACAGTCTAACAAGCCTCTGTGCTTGGTTAACTAGTCCATGCCTAGGATCACATCCAAGCCTTCCGACTTCAGGATGATAAGGTCTGCTTGGAAGTCTACCCCGTTGATGTTAATCTCAACTCCTTTACAACCTATCCCGGACTTCATAACTGATCCTGGGGTTTGTATCAACATATGACTACCCAGGGGCGTAGGCTTCATCCCACTCTCTAGTGCAAACTTTTGAGTGACAAAAGAATGCGAAGCTCCACAATCAAACAGTACGGTTGCTGGGGTTGAGTTGACAAGGAACGTACCCAGTATGATGTCCGGGTCTTCCTGGGCTTCCTCAGCAGTGACGTGATTCACACGACCCTTGCCATTGTTGGGCTGGTTGCGGGGAGCTGGGTTACGGGTGGTGCTCCACGGCCTTGACCTTGGTTGGCCGCATTGGGGCGCGGTGCATCTGGCTTCTTGTTGGGGCATTGCCTAGAGATGTGTCCTGGCTGACCACACCCAAAGCAAGTGACTTGTCCATGGTTGTTGTTGTTGTTGTAGTTCTTGCCGCCGTTGTTGTTATTGGGCTTGTTGTAAGCAGGCCTGGGATTGGCATACTGCAGAGGCTGGTAGCTCGAACGAGGTGCAGGAGGTCTAGCCTGCTGCGGCTGATAGGTTGGCTTGGCTGGGGCTGGCTGCCAGGGGCGAGGCTTCTGGTTGCTGGAACTACCCTTGCTAATCATCTTGCGCTTGCGAGTGTCGTCCATGGCACGACGCTTGTCTTCAAGCATGAGGGCCTTGTTCACCAGGTCGAAGAAGGTCCGCCAGTCGCAGACGATGAGTTGGTACTGCAGGGTCTGCTGGAGTCCTTCCATGAAGCATTCCATCTTAGCAGCCTCCGTGTTGACATCTTCAGGTGCATACCTTGACAACAGGTTGAACTTCTGCATATATTCCTTGACAGAGCCACTTCCTTGCTTCAGCACTCAGAATTCTCTCTTCTTGATAGCCATGATCCCAGAAGGAATGTGGGCGTGCGGAATCCTTCCTTGAAGTCTGCCCAGGTGATCACACGGTCGCCTTGCATGACTTTGAATCCATCCCACCAAGCTCTGGCGGTACCTCCGAGGTAGTGAGAGGCATACAACACCTTCTCATGATCCTCATTGCAATTGATCAGTGCAAGGAGGTCCTCGATGGTGCGGATCCAGTCATCAGCATCCAGGGGTTCAGCAGTCTCGGTGAAGGTTGGGGGCGAATTCCTCATGAACTCAGACAGAGTGGAGCGGCCATTGCCGTTCCTGCCTTGCTGCTGGTTGTTCACAAGGACTTGAGACATCTGTTGGATAGCAGTAGTGTTGGCCTGGCGTTCCTCTCGGAGAACTTGGAGAAACTGAGCTATGGTCATGTTCTCCGGTGGAGGTGGTGGCGGGGGAATGTCGCCTTGTGGCTGCTCCGGTTGATCTCCAGCGTGAGCAGCCCCACCAGCTCCATGTTGCTAGCTGGAGTTGCCGGCTTCAGGGTTGGTGAAGGAGCTGTTGCGGGTTGCAGTCACCATCCTATTTGAAGCAGCCAAGTCAAATAACTGGGATAGACAAGAGGAAAAGCAATACTAGAAAAAGCGCGCCTAAGGGGGTTGGTATAGTGCAAGTGTGGTAAAGCAAAGGTCAAAAGACCAACACATATATTAAGATGAGATAGACGATGGAGTCGCTTACATGTTGCCTAAGGCAAAAGCGCGACTTGCATCGGGACACAAACAACAAAAGCAAACAACAAGCACGCATGGTTTCATATGAACCATTACACGGACTCGACTTCGAATGAGGGGTACATGACTGATCCTACCCTAGGGGTTCTCAGACTCAGGTGGTGGAGTGCTCGGTCTCGTAGTCACGCTCCTCTGGGTCTTCCTCCTGATCATCATCCGTACGGGCATCGTCTCCGGTCGAAGGGGTCGGAGAACGAGGAGGTCCATCCCGACGACGCTTTGTCGGTGGGTCAGTGAAGAGCTCACGGTACTCCTTCGCACTTGTGCGACGTCGATGTGTGGGTGCATCTCTAGCTGGGGGTACTCCTCCTTGGTAAGCGACTGCTGGTCGTCCCTCGGGGGCGCCATCCTTCTTGATCCTGTCTGGCTTCGCCTTGGCCTGACGAAGTAGCTCTCGGGTGTGGTGAAGTTCCTCGCGGAGCTTCACGGACTCCTTAATCAAGTTGTGAACCAGACTGTCGGCGGAGAGGCTAAAGTAGGTCTGGAACCTGAGTGGGGTGCCATCCTCCTTGGATGGGATCAACGTCCAACTTTTGCCAAAATCATCCTTCCTGAAAGGTAGGTAGCGAGTAGCTGGCTCGTCAGCCATCTCTCGAATGATGTCTCGAAGGTGTAGGAGTGCCTTGCGTGCAGCAGTCTCAACTGCGAGTGCCAGGGTCTCCATCTGTGGTCCTTCAAAGAGCCAACTAGTCGGGGAGTCGTTTGCCTTCACGACCACATCAACGTGGTACTCCTTCGTGATGGCTTCGACCCAGTGCTCATGGTAGAGGAAAACAGGTGATCGGCAAAACTGGCACTTCTCCAGGCTATCCTCAAGGAGTAGGGGAAAGCCGGATGTCAGGAAGGCTTCGGGTACGACGGCCATCTACAAAGATTTGAAGGGAGGAGAGTCAATATAGTGCTGTGAGAAGACTAGAAGAGGTAAGAAATGCAGAAACTCCTAAGCATAGGTGCTAGGTATAGTTTTGAAAACGGTTTTATCCTAACTAATGTCCATGCTAACTAAGGGCTTCCTATAGTAAGGATGGCTCTGATACCAGCTCTGTGGGGACCCCGACTCATAAGTCGTGATCACCGAATGCACGTGTACAGTGATCCCAGAGATCAATGCTCACTGAACACACGGAAGCTGAATAACAAGAATCTTACATCCATACTTAGCGTCTTACACAAATAGAGACCATGAAGGTCAAGTCTTACATAGATAGGGCCATGAAGGCCAAATAACAAACATAACTAGCAGCAGAAATCTTGATCGAAAGCGTAGACCCATGCCATCTGCCTTAACCCTACAGGCATTCTGACTAGGAAGCGTCCTAGTTCGCATGTTCGTCACCAACGAACTCTTCACCATATTCCTGCTCTTCCATGCCTGGCCAATTAAATAACCAGTGGCAAGCCAGTGAGTACTTTGAATGTACTCACAAGCAACCCATGTTTTGGAACAAGGTATAACAATGCATGATGTAGCACTAAGTAGGTAAGTTTGCAGAAAGCTAATTTTGAATGCAATGACACGATCAAATAACATGTGTAAGCATGCATCAACAATTGGCAGATATCCATATGAACCAATACAGATATCATCATAAGCAAGGGGGGGGGGGGTTGAACATCTCATGTTCAGTCATCATGTCAAGTCATCCGACTTAACTCAAGTATCATCTTTGTCACCAACACAGGCACACCAGGTTTGTGAAAACATCAGACGTAGTTTAAGCAGGACCTCCAACTATCCATGACCGTGGACACCGCTATTCAAATAGTTTTACACTCTGCAGAGGTTGCACACTTTTCCCACAAGACTTGGGAAACTACCGTGTCAAGCCACGACTCGCGGTATTTATCATACCCGAGGTAAGTACCCGAACATTGCCTTTCCCCTAGAAATACTAAACAAAGAGTCCACTCATTGGCACATAGCCCGCATGATGTACATCACAAGTAACATCCATGCAGGGACCAACCGTATGCCCGGTGCCTGTGAAGATAGCGCATGATCGTCCTTACCGGCATGACCCCGTATCGAGAGTGACCACGTCACTCCCGCCACTAGTAATGCGGGCTCTATGCTAGTACCCACCAAAGTAATCAACAAAGCCCCGTCCCATAAGGGGTATCGTGGTTGTACATGTAAGGTTGGGATGGTCAACGAATCTTAAATCTCTCCGTTTTCGAAAACACACACACACACAACTTGCTCCGGTACAACACAAATCGACAAAGTCTTCGGGTCCAACTCCCTCATCAACAGCGCAAACTATCGTTGCGATAATAAAGGAGATATTAAGAATCACAACCAAAAATAGGGCACAAAACTCACTTCTAAAATGTTACCCTACTCTGTAAAATACTACATACCAAACTAAAAATATTTGTCTAAGGTTTTGTAGTGAAAAGGATTTTGAAAACTATTTAAACAGAGGCTAAAATTAATCAAAACTAGCCTTTAAATAAAACCAGTACTAAAAATGTTTTCAAAAATTTACACAAGTGTCACTATTAAATTCTACAGAATATTACAAGATTTGTGGTGGAAGAATATGTGGAATTGGACAAATATTCTTCTCTGTGGAATTTTTGGAAAATTCCACAGAAAAAGGAAAAAAAGGGCTCTATGCCCTGGCCCAGAGCCAGCCAGCTGCTGGGCCGGCCCAATGGCCAGCCAGGCCAGGCGCGCTGGCGCCCCCGCGCGCGCCTTGTTTGAACCTGACATGAGGGGCCCAGGGGTCAGCGACAGCGGGAGGGAGAGGGGAGAGGGGGCAGAGGCTGATGGGTGGGGTCCCCCCGTCGGGAACCTCGTCACTCTCTTGCCAGAGGGCGGCGAGGCTCACCGGCGGCGAAGGAGGGCACGACAAGGGGAGCTGAGGGCAGGAACGGCTTCAGGGCGTCGTCGCCGTCTCGAGGGAGGTGGAGCTGGTCGGAGAGGGGGCCCTGGTTGCCGGCGATGAAGGAGCTGCGGCGGAGGTGCGTCGGCCGAGCTCCAAGTCGATGCTACGAGCTGCAAACAGCACGGGGAGGAAGGGGAATCGATCAGAGGCACCAGGGGAAGCCAGAGGGAGAGAAGGAAGGGCCGGAGGGGTTCCCTACCGCGAGATCGACGGCGGCCCGAGGCGGCGGTGCCGAGCTCGATCCCGAGCACACAGAGAGAGAGGAGATGGGGCTCTGTCGGGGGTCGATTGGGTAGGTGTGAGAGCGAGAGGAGGGCAGAGGGGCTCGGGGGAGGCCCTTTATAGAGGGGGCGGCGGTGCACCGAGTGTGGGTGCGCCGGCAAGGAAGTAGCGCTCGCTGGAGGGCACGGGGGAGAGAAGGGGCGTGTCTAGGGAGTTCCTGGGTGTGGTCCACGACCATAGGGAGAAAGAGAAGGAGCGGGGCGCGCGCGCGTGTGAAGCAACCCACAGGCCAAGCCGGCGGTGCTTGGCACGCGCGGGAGCGGGGAAGAGGGAGGAGGAGAGAGGAGGGTCCTGACCACTTGGCGTCTTACGGACATCGAGGAGGGCCAGGGGGACAACTTCCCCCATCCCAATGTGGTCGGGAGCCTCGGGATGCTCCTGCTACAGTGCGGTGGCGCACTGTAGCATGCTCCAGAGTGTGCATTTGGCATGCCAATGGCGTGTCCACGCGCTCTGGGCATGCCAATGGCGTGTCCACGCGCTCTGGGCATGCCACCGCTTGTCCACTAGCTTATGGGGGGTTCTGGAGATGCTCTAGGAGCTAGTGGGGGCTAGGGAGAGTAGAGGTAAAAGGAGGGGGAGGTAAAATGGTGCTGAACATGCTGTCCAGAGGTAGAAATTGGGGTTTTACCCCACTCTATGATTGAAATGGGCCATGCAAACTTTACTGGAGGTGAAATACATCAGTGAGGAGTTGTGGTAAAAAGTTGAAGTGAAGGAGAACAGCAGAAGGGGGTCAAAACAGGTTTTTACCAAATCACCAGAAGGTGTTTGATGAAGATTTAGGCAAGAAAATGGAGTTTTCTTGCCTTGAGATTTAACAGGATGTAAATGTAGGTAAAATTAGAGTGGATCACCAAGTTTGAGATGGTTTGAAGAAAGTTGACAGTACAAACTTGAAAAACCCTAGAATTGAACAGAATCAGATTTTTGTAGATCCAGGCATGCAATTCATTTCTCCCAAATCCACCACTTGGTGTGGTTGTTGGAAATATGCCCTAGAGGCAATAATAAATTGGTTATTATTATATTTCCTTGTTCATGATAATCGTTTATTATCCATGCTATAATTGTATTGATTGGAAACTCAAATACATGTGTGGGTACATAGACAACACTGTGTCCCTAGTAAGCCTCTAGTTGACTAGCTTGTTGATCAAAGATGGTTAAGGTTTCCTAGCCATGGACATGAGATGTCATTTGATAACGGGATCACATCATTAGGAGAATGATGTGATGGACAAGACCCAAACTGTAAACGTAGCATTTGATCGTGTCAGTTTATTGCTATTGTTTTCTGCATGTCAAGTATCTGTTCCTTTGACCATGAGATCATGCAACTCACTAACACCGGAGGAATACCTTGTGTGTATCAAACGTCGCAACGTAACTGGGTGACTATAAAGGTGCTCTACAGGTATCTCCGAGGGTGTCTGTTGGGTTGGCATGGATCAAGACTGGGATTTGTTACTCCGTATGACGGAGAGGTATCTCAGGGCCCACTCGGTAATACAACATCACAATGAGCCTTGCAAGAAATGTGACTAAAGTGTTAGCCACGAGATCTTGTATTACGGAACGAGTAAAGAGACTTGCCGGTAACGAGATTGAACTAGGTATAGTGATACCGACGATCGAATCTCGGGCAAGTAACATACCGAAGAACAAAGGGAACAGCATACGGGATTAACTGAATCCTTGACATAGAGGTTCGACCGATAAAGATCTTCGTAGAATATGTAGGAGCCAATATGGGCATCCAGGTCCCGCTATTGGTTATTGGCCGTAGAGGTGTCTCGGTCATGTCTACATAGTTCTCGAACCCGCAGGGTCTACACACTTAACGTTTGGTGACGATTAGTATAGTTGAGTTATTATGTTGGTGACCGAAGGTTGTTCGGAGTCCCGGATAAGATCCCGGACATGACGAGGATCTCCGGAAGAGTCCGGAGGTAAAGATTGATATATGTGATAATAGTGTTTCGATCTCCGGAAGAGTTCCGAAGTTCACCGGAAGGGATTCCGGATGTTTACCGAAGTGTTCGGGTGCAGCAACACTTTATATGAGCCAAAGGGATAAAGCCCACAAGGTATTGGAAAGTGCAAAAAGTAGTTTTGCTGCCGCGTAAGCGGTACTACCGCTTGGTGAAGCGGTACTACCGCCGGAGCGGTACTACCGCTTGTGTGAAGCGGTACTACCGCCCAAGCGGTACTACCGCTTGTGTGAAGCGGTACTACCGCTTGTGCGCGGCTGTACACGATTCGGCAGGGTCCGAATTGGACTCTTTTCCTGTGGGCCAAACCGACCTTGTGCGGGCAAAACCGACCCGGAGGAGGCTTTTACTCCAAGTTTAGACCCCAAGGCTCAACATATAAATAGAGGGGCAGGGCTAGCACACGGGATACATCAGGATTTCCCAAGCCGTGTGCCGGCAACCCTAGCCCTCTAGTTCCTCCGTCATAATCTCCGTAGCGCTTGGCGAAGCCCTGCAGAGATTGTTCCTCACCACCATCACCACGCCGTCGTGCTGCTGGAACTCAACCACTACTTCACCATCGCTCGCTGGATCGAGGAGGTGAAGGCGTCATCAAGCCGTACGTGTGTTGAACGCGGAGGTGCCGTCCGTTCGGCACTAGATCGGAAGGATCGTGATTGGATCGCGGGACGCTCGGCGATTTGGATCGCGAAGACGTTCGACTACATCAACCGCGTTTATTAAACGCTTCCGCTTAGCGATCTACAAGGGTATGTAGATTCACTCTCCCTCTCGTAGATGCTCATCACCATGGATAGATCTTGTGTGTGCGTAGGAAAAATTTTGTTTCCCATGCAACGTTCCCCAACAGTGGTATCAGAGCTAGGTCTATGCGTAGATGAGATCTCGAGTAGAACACAAACGAGTTGTGGGCGTGGGTGTATACATATTGCTTGCCGTTACTAGTTGATACTTGATTCCGCGGTATTGTGAGATGAAGCGGCCCGGACCGACATTACGCGTACGCTTACGCGAGACTGGTTTCACCGCTGCGTGCACTTGTTGCATAAAGGTGACTGGCGGGTGTCTGTCTCTCTCACTTTAGTTGAATCGGTTCAATGAAGAGGGTTCTTTTAGAAGATCAAAAAGCAATCACTACACCACGTTGTGGTTTTGCGTAGGTAAGAACGGTTCTTGCAAACCCGTAGCAGCCACGTAAAATTTGCAACAACAATTAGAGGACGTCTAACTTGTTTTTGCAGGGTATGTTGTGATGTGATATGGCCAATTACATGATGAGATATATGTGATGTATGAGATGATCATGTTTTGTATAGAATATCACGACTTGCATGTCGATGAGTACGGCAACTGGCAGGAGCCATAGAGTTGTCTTTAATTATTGTATGACCTGCGTGTCAATCATTAAGCGCTATGTAATGCTTTACTTTATCGCTAAACGTTAGCTATAGTCGTGGAAGCAACAGTCGGCGCGACAACCTTATGGCAACACGTTGATGGAGATCAAGATGATGGAGATCATGGTGTCATGCCGGTGACGATGGAGATCATGCCGGTGCTTTGGAGATGGAGATCAAAAGCACAAGTTCATGGCCATATCATGTCACTTATGATTTGCATGTGATGTTAATCCTTTTATGCATCTTATTTTGCTTAGGACGACGGTAGCATTATAAGGTGATCCCTCACTTAAATTTCAAGATAAATTGTGTTCTCCCCAAGTGTGCACCGTTGCGAAAGTTCGTCGTTTCGAGACACGCCGTGATGATCGGGTGTGATAGACTCTACGTTCGCATACAACGGGTGCAAGCCATGTTGCACGTGCGGAACACTCGGGTTAAACTTGACGAGCCTAGCATGTACAGACATGGCCTCGGAACACAAGAGACCGAAAGGTCGAACATGAGTCATATAGTAGATATGATCAACATGAAGATGTTCACCATTGAAACCACCTCAACTCACGTGATGATCGGACTTGAGTTGGTGGATTTGGATCATGTAACACTCGAATGATCGGAGGGATGTCAATTTGAGTGGGAGTTTTTTAAAATATGATTAACTAAACTCATTATCTAAGAACAATAGTCTAAGTTGTCTTTGCTATATTTATGTTGTAGATCATGGCTCGCGCAGTAGCACCCCTGAATTTTAATGCGTTCCTAGAGAAAGCTAAGTTGAAAGATGATGGAAGTAACTTTGTGGACTGGGCCCGTAATCTAAGGATTATCCTTACGGCTTCCCAGAAGGCTTATGTCCTTGATGCACCGCTTGGTGATCCACCCGCTCCAGTTGAGTCTCTAGACGTTGTGAACGCCTGGCAGGCTCGTTCTGATGATTACTCAATAGTTCAATGTGCAATGTTGTATGGCTTAGAACCGGGACTTCAAAGACGTTTTGAACGTCATGGAGCATATGAGATGTTCCAGGAGTTGAAGTTTATCTTTCAGAAGAATGCCCGGATCGAGAGATATGAGATCTCCGATAAGTTCTATGCTTGCAAGATGGAGGAGAACGGGTCTATCAGTGATCACGTGCTCAGAATGTCTGGGTACTCCACCCGTCTGGCTGAGTTAGGGATGCCCCTTCCGCCAGAGGCTATCACTGACAGAGTTCTTCAATCATTGCCACCTAGCTACAAGAGCTTCGTGTTGAACTATAACATGCACGGGATGAACAAGTCAGTCGCCGAGCTGTTTGCGATGCTGAAAGCCGCTGAGTCTGAAATTCAGAAGGAGCATCAAGTGTTGATGGTCAATAAAACCACTAGTTTCAAGAAAAATGGCAAGGGTAAGAAGGGTAACTCCAAGAAGAGTGGCAAAGCAGTTGCTCCTCTCGTGAAGAAACCCAAGGCTGGACCCAAACCAGAAACTGTGTGTTTTCATTGCAAGGGAACTGGACACTGGAAGCGGAATTGCCCCAAGTATTTGGCTGACAAGAAGGCGGCCAACAACAAACAAGGTATATATGATATACATGTTATTGATGTGTACCTTACCAACTCTCGTTGTAGTGCCTGGGTATTTGATACCGGTGCGGTTGCTCATATTTGCAACTCAAAACAGGAACTGCGGAATAGACGGAGGCTGGCAAAGGACGAAGTGACGATGCGCGTGGGAAATGGTTCCAAGGTTGATGTGATCGCCGTCGGCACGCTCGCTCTTCGATTACCGTCGGGATTAGTGATGAACCTAAATAAGTGTTATTTGGTGCCTGCGTTAAGCATGAACATTATATCTGGATCTTGTTTATTGCGAGACGGTTACTCATTTAAATCAGAGAATAATGGTTGTTCTATTTATATGAGTAATATCTTTTATGGTCATGCACCCAATGTGAGGGGTTTATTCTTATTGAATCTCGATAGTAATAATACACATGTTCATAACATTGATGCCAAAAGATGTAGAATTGATAATGATAATACCACTTTCTTGTGGCACTGCCGTTTAGGTCATATTGGCGTAAAACGCATGAGGAAGCTCCATGCTGATGGACTTTTGGAGTCACTTGATTTTGAATCACTTGACACATGTGAGCCATGCCTCATGGGCAAGATGACTAAAACGCCGTTCTCTGGAATAATGGAACGGGCAAGTGACTTATTGGAAATCATACATACTGATGTGTGCGGTCCAATGAGTATTGAGGCGCGCGGTGGTTATCGTTACTTTCTCACCTTCACTGATGACTTAAGTAGATATGGGTATATTTACTTAATGAAACACAAGTCTGAAACATTTGAAAAGTTCAAACAATTTCAGAGTGAAGTTGAGAATCATCGTAACAAGAAGATTAAATTCCTACGATCTGATCGAGGAGGAGAATATCTGAGTTATGAGTTTGGCAGTCACTTAAGACAGTGTGGAATTGTTTCACAATTGACACCGCCTGGAACACCACAGCGTAATGGTGTGTCCGAACGTCGTAATCGAACCTTATTAGATATGGTGCGATCTATGATGTCTCTTGCCGATTTGCCACTATCGTTTTGGGGTTATGCATTAGAGACAGCTGCATTCACTTTAAATAGGGCACCATCGAAATCCGTTGAGACGACGCCATATGAACTTTGGTTTGGCAAGAAGCCAAAGCTGTCGTTTCTTAAAGTTTGGGGATGTGATGCTTATGTCAAAAAGCTTCAGCCTGAAAAGCTGGAACCCAAAGCGGAGAAATGCGTCTTCATAGGATACCCAAAAGAGACAGTTGGGTATACCTTCTATCTCAGATCCGAAGGCAAAATGTTTGTCGCTAAAAACGGAACATTTCTTGAGAAAGAGTTTCTCTCGAAAGAATTGAGTGGGAGGAAGATAGAACTTGATGAGGTTGTTGAACCTTTACTTCAACCTGAGAGTAGCGCAGCGCAGAAAGTTGTTTCTGTGGAGCCTACATTAGCTGAAGAGGAAGTTAATGATGATGATCATGAAGCTTTGGATCAAGTTGATATCGAACCTCGTAGGTCGACAAGGACGCGTACTGCTCCTGAGTGGTACGGCAACCCTGTCTTAGAGGTCATGTTGTTAAACAACGATGAACCTACGAGCTATGGAGAAGCGATGATGGGCCCGGATTCCGAGAAGTGGTTAGAGGCCATGAAATCCGAGATGGGATCCATGTATGAAAACAAAGTATGGACTTTGGAAGTATTACCTGAAGGGCGTAAGGCCATTCAGAACAAATGGATCTTTAAGAGGAAGACGGACGCGGACGGTAATGTCACCGTCTATAAAGCTCGACTTGTGGCAAAGGGTTTTTCACAAGTTCAAGGAGTTGACTACGATGAGACCTTCTCACCCGTAGCGATGCTTAAGTCCGTCAGAATCATGTTAGCAATAGCTGCCTTTTTCGATTATGAAATTTGGCAGATGGATGTCAAAACAGCGTTCCTTAACGGTTTCCTTAAGGAAGAGTTGTATATGATGCAACCAGAAGGTTTTGTCGATCCAGAGAATGCTGACAAAGTTTGCAAACTCCAGCGATCCATTTATGGACTGGTGCAAGCATCTCGGAGTTGGAATCTTCGTTTTGATGAGGTGATCAAAGCGTTCGAGTTTATACAAGTTTACGGAGAAGCTTGTATTTACAAGAAAGTGAGTGGGAGCTCTATAGCGTTTCTAATATTATATGTGGATGACATATTGCTGATTGGAAACAATATAGAAATGCTGGAAAGCGTAAAGGAATATTTGAACAAGAGTTTTTCAATGAAGGACCTAGGAGAAGCTGCTTTCATATTAGGCATCAAGATCTATAGAGATAGATCGAGACGCTTAATAGGACTTTCACAAAGCACATACCTTGACAAAGTTTTGAAGAAGTTCAAAATGGATCAGTCCAAGAAGGGGTTCTTGCCTGTTTTGCAAGGTGTGAAGTTGAGTAAGACTCAATGCCCAGCGACTGCAGAAGATAGAGAAAAGATGAGTGTCATCCCCTATGCTTCGGCCATAGGCTCTATCATGTATGCAATGCTGTGCACAAGACCCGATGTCAGCCTTGCCATAAGTATGGTCGGAAGGTTTCAAAGTGATCCAGGAATGGAACACTGGACGGCGGTCAAGAATATCCTGAAGTACCTGAAAAGGACTAAGGACATGTTTCTCGTTTATGGAGGTGATCAAGAGCTCGTCGTAAAGGGTTACGTCGATGCAAGCTTTGACACTGATCCGGATGACTCTAAGTCGCAAACCGGATACGTATTTATTCTTAATGGGGGTGCGGTTAGCTGGTGCAGTTCCAAGCAAAGCGTGGTAGCAGATTCTACATGCGAAGCGGAGTACATCGCTGCCTCGGAGGCGGCGAAGGAAGGTGTCTGGATGAAGGAGTTCATGACAGATCTTGGAGTAGTGCCTAGTGCACTTAACCCAATGACTCTGTTTTGTAATAATACTGGTGCCATTGCTCTAGCCAAGGAACCAAGATTTCACAAGAGGACCAGACACATAAAGCGACGTTTCAATTCCATCCGCGATTACATCAAGGAGGACGACATAAATATTTGCAAAGTACACACGGATCTAAATGTTGCAGATCCGATGACTAAACCTCTTCCAAAGGCTAAACATGAACAACACCAGAACTGCATGGGTGTTCGATTCATTACAATGTAAATCACATAGTGATGTGAACTAGATTATTGACTCTAGTGCAAGTGGGAGACTGTTGGAAATATGCCCTAGAGGCAATAATAAATTGGTTATTATTATATTTCCTTGTTCATGATAATCGTTTATTATCCATGCTATAATTGTATTGATTGGAAACTCAAATACATGTGTGGGTACATAGACAACACTGTGTCCCTAGTAAGCCTCTAGTTGACTAGCTTGTTGATCAAAGATGGTTAAGGTTTCCTAGCCATGGACATGAGATGTCATTTGATAACGGGATCACATCATTAGGAGAATGATGTGATGGACAAGACCCAAACTGTAAACGTAGCATTTGATCGTGTCAGTTTATTGCTATTGTTTTCTGCATGTCAAGTATCTGTTCCTTTGACCATGAGATCATGCAACTCACTAACACCGGAGGAATACCTTGTGTGTATCAAACGTCGCAACGTAACTGGGTGACTATAAAGGTGCTCTACAGGTATCTCCGAGGGTGTCTGTTGGGTTGGCATGGATCAAGACTGGGATTTGTTACTCCGTATGACGGAGAGGTATCTCAGGGCCCACTCGGTAATACAACATCACAATGAGCCTTGCAAGCAATGTGACTAAAGTGTTAGCCACGAGATCTTGTATTACGGAACGAGTAAAGAGACTTGCCGGTAACGAGATTGAACTAGGTATAGTGATACCGACGATCGAATCTCGGGCAAGTAACATACCGAAGAACAAAGGGAACAGCATACGGGATTAACTGAATCCTTGACATAGAGGTTCGACCGATAAAGATCTTCGTAGAATATGTAGGAGCCAATATGGGCATCCAGGTCCCGCTATTGGTTATTGGCCGTAGAGGTGTCTCGGTCATGTCTACATAGTTCTCGAACCCGCAGGGTCTACACACTTAACGTTTGGTGACGATTAGTATAGTTGAGTTATTATGTTGGTGACCGAAGGTTGTTCGGAGTCCCGGATAAGATCCCGGACATGACGAGGATCTCCGGAAGAGTCCGGAGGTAAAGATTGATATATGTGATAATAGTGTTTCGATCTCCGGAAGAGTTCCGAAGTTCACCGGAAGGGATTCCGGATGTTTACCGAAGTGTTCGGGTGCAGCAACACTTTATATGAGCCAAAGGGATAAAGCCCACAAGGTATTGGAAAGTGCAAAAAGTAGTTTTGCTGCCGCGTAAGCGGTACTACCGCTTGGTGAAGCGGTACTACCGCCGGAGCGGTACTACCGCTTGTGTGAAGCGGTACTACCGCCCAAGCGGTACTACCGCTTGTGTGAAGCGGTACTACCGCTTGTGCGCGGCTGTACACGATTCGGCAGGGTCCGAATTGGACTCTTTTCCTGCGGGCCAAACCGACCTTGTGCGGGCAAAACCGACCCGGAGGAGGCTTTTACTCCAAGTTTAGACCCCAAGGCTCAACATATAAATAGAGGGGCAGGGCTAGCACACGGGATACATCAGGATTTCCCAAGCCGTGTGCCGGCAACCCTAGCCCTCTAGTTCCTCCGTCATAATCTCCGTAGCGCTTGGCGAAGCCCTGCAGAGATTGTTCCTCACCACCATCACCACGCCGTCGTGCTGCTGGAACTCAACCACTACTTCACCATCGCTCGCTGGATCGAGGAGGTGAAGGCGTCATCAAGCCGTACGTGTGTTGAACGCGGAGGTGCCGTCCGTTCGGCACTAGATCGGAAGGATCGTGATTGGATCGCGGGACGCTCGGCGATTTGGATCGCGAAGACGTTCGACTACATCAACCGCGTTTATTAAACGCTTCCGCTTAGCGATCTACAAGGGTATGTAGATTCACTCTCCCTCTCGTAGATGCTCATCACCATGGATAGATCTTGTGTGTGCGTAGGAAAAATTTTGTTTCCCATGCAACGTTCCCCAACAGTGGTATCATTATTTTGGGGTTAGAACATGCCCACAAAGTTTGGGGGCAATAGGAGAAACTTCACAATGCAAAGTTGTTCAAACTTGACTCTGGACAGGAATGGTTTTAGAATATTTTGGTGGATCAAATCAATTGGGATTGAGATGAAACTTTTCAAAATCATCACATATAGCATGCGTGACTTGCTAGAATTTTCCTGGATTTTATTGAGAATATTTCCAATAGAAATATTTCAAAAGCTTGATTTAAACAGAAAGGGTTTTGGATGGTTTTGCCCATTATGTTGAACATGACCATGTGTTGAAACTCATATATATGGAAAATTATGTCCACTGAGTTTCCCCAAATTTTCTCAAATATTTTCAAAGCATTTAAATAATTTTTCCTTATGTAAAATCATTTCCGGCCTTAAGAAAAAGCCTTTAAATAAAATAGCAAAATAATCTTTAAAATTAATATTTGGTGGTTTTGGGAAGTCTTATATATAGTAGTTTTCAAATAAAGTCTTTGGGGAAAAAGGATCCACCCAATTTGAGGACTTGTAGTACAAACCTCAATTCAGGCAGTTTTGAAAACCTAATTTGAATAAATCTTTTTTGGCCAAAATAATATTTGATAAAAATAGTTTTGGGTACTATACACATGGTATGATCATTGGGCAAGATGTTTGGGTCAAGGAAGATGAGTATGGAGAGGAGTAGAATCTATGAGTGCCAAACACAATCAATCAAGCAAGCAAGCATCAAACAAATCAAACAAGCTCATCCACTCAACAGTTTTAATTGGTTCCAAATTTGGTAAATCCATAGCATAGCAAAGTGATATAAACACAGGGTGTGACACACCGGCTCCACCTAACCGCATGCCCGCTCGCCACCTAGCCGATGTAGACAACCAGCTCGGTGACGTGGAGCTAGGCCTTGGTGGGCAGAGTCCTTGGCGGGTGCGCTCGCCCTTGAGCGCCCGGCAAGGCGTCTTGCCGGGTTACTTGGGCCTTTGCTTGGTGTAGTTGTAGGAATGCTTCTGCCCGACAAGATCTTGCCGGTCTAGAGGCTGCGGGTGTGGTGCACAAGTAATGGTGCTAAGGGCCCCATTCTTTAGTACACCAACACTCCCTGATACGTCTCCAACGTATCTATAATTTTTTATTGTTCCATGCTGTATTATATCATTCTAGGATACTTTTTGGGTATGCCAATTCATATTATTTTTGAGCACTAACCTATTAACCCAGTGCCTAGTGCACTTGTTGTTTTCTGCGTGTTTTTGGCTTTTCAGGTTTACCTTACCAAACGAAGTCCAATTGCCATGCAACTTTTTATGTTTTTTCTGGACCAAAAGAAGACCTGGAAGCTTCGAGAGGAGACCGGAGGCTACACGAGAGAAGCAGCATATATCAGGGCACGCCCAGGGGGTGGTCATGCCCTGTTGTGTGCTAGCACCTCCTGGCATCTCCCGACGTCCCTCTCTGGCCTATAAATTCCAATATATCCCAAAAACCCTAGAGAGCCTCCCGAAACACTTTTGTCGCCGCCACAAGTCTCTATTCCGCCATGTGCCCATCTGGAGCCCTGTTCTGGTGCCCTGCCGGAGAGGGGATCGATCACGGAGGGCCTCTACATCAACCTTGCTACTCCCATGGTGATGTGTGAGCAGTTCACCATAGACCTACGGGTCCGTAGTTAGTACCTAGATGGCTATCTCTCTCTCCTGATCTTCAATACAAAGTTCACTGCATCTTCGCGGTGATCTATCTGATGTAATCACTTTGTGCGGTGTGTTTGTCGGGATCCGATGAATTGTGCGTTTATGTTCAAATTGTTCATGAAATTATATTGAGTTCCTTGCTGGTCCTTCTTTACATATGCATGATTATATGATAGCTTCGTAATTATCTCCGATTTATTGAAATAGTTTGGCCAACTAGATTGATATTTCTTCAGTGGGAGAGGTGCGTTGTAGTGGGTTCAATCTGGCAGTGGTCTATATCCCAGTGACAAAGTAGGGGACAAGACACGTCTTTGTATTTATTCCACTAAGGATAAAATGATGAGGTTTATTCGTATTTATTGGATTTTCTTTGTCTACATCATGTCATTGTTCTCCAAGCACTACTCTATTTTACTTAATACTCTAGATGCATGCTGGATAGCGGTGGATGGGTGGAATAATAGTAGTAGATGCAAGCAGGAGTCGGTCCACTTGCTTACATGCGTGATGCCTATATGTAATGATCATTACCATGAATATATATTGCATAACTATGAGCTTTTCTATCAATTGCCCAACAGTAACTTGTTTACCCATCGTATGCCTACTACATGAGAGATGCCACTAGGGAAAAATATGGCCCCTGGGTCTATCCACTTATATATGTACAAAATCTTCCATTACCTTGCTGCCATTTATTTATCTTTTTATTTATTTTGCGATTTACAATTATCAACTATCATCTACACACATCATTTGCTTGCAAATAAGGAGTCCAAGGGGATTGACAACCCTCTTGCCCGCGTTGGGTGCAAGTGTTTGCTTCTTTGTGTGAAGTCACTAAAGATGGGGATTGCATGCTACTCCTATTGGTTCAATAACCTTGGTTCTCACTGAGGGAAATACTTACCTATAATGTGCTGCATCACCCGCTCCTCTTCGCGGAAAACCCAACGCAAATCACAAGTATCAGGAAGGATTTCTGGCGCCGTTGTCGGGGAGTATCACAAACCTACTACCAAGTACCTTCGCATATATTATCATTCACTTGTTCTACTTTTTATGTTCTGTTATATTTTGCTTGCTTTATAAAAATCAAAAATACAAAAATATTTATCTTTGCTAGTTGCTAGTTTACTTCTTTGCTTGCTAGTTTACTTGTTCTGCTTGTTACTTTGCTTGCTCGGTCACCATGTCTAAGATACTACTAAGTTGTGTGACTTCTAAAATACTAATAACAATGATTTTATTAGTACTCCTATACCACCCACCACTACTACGGAGTTTTATGCTATTAATGTTGCATTGCTGAATCTTTTGATGAAAGAACAATTTTTGGGAAAGTCATGATGAGGATCCTGCTGCTCATATTAATACCTTTATTGAATTATGTGATACGCAAAATAAAAAGGATATGGATAATGATGTGGTCAAGTTAAAATTATTTCCTTTTTCACAACGGGATAAAGCTAAGGCTTGGTTTTCATCTTTACCACGTAATAGTATTGGAACATGGGATAAGTGTAAAGATGCTTTTATTGTCAAGTATTTTCCTCCTGCAAAGATCATCTCCCTTAGAAATAAAATTATGAATTTTAAGCAACATGACCAAGAACATGTTTCACAAGCTTGGAAGAGGATGAAATTGATGATTAGAAATTTCCCTACTCATGGTTTAAACTTGTGGATGATTATCCAAAATTTCTATGCTGGACTAAACTTTGTGTCTAGAAATCTTCTAGATTCTGCTATAGGTGGTACCTTCATGGAGGTGACATTAGGAGAGGCCACCAAACTTCTGGACAACATCATGACAAACTACTCTCAATGGCATACCGAAAGAGCTCCAACTGGTAAGAAGGTAAATTCTATTGAGGAAATCGCTACTTTGAGTAAAAAAGTGGATGCTCTTATGAGTATGGTTGCTAGTAAACATGCTCATGTTTATGCCAATGATATGCCTTTTTCTACCTTGATTGAGAAAAATAAAGATGCTATTGATGTGAGCTTTATCTTGCGAAACCTGTTCAACAACAATGCTTATAGAGGAAATTTCAATGCTAGACCGTATCCTGGTAATTCATCTAATAACTATGGAAATTCTTCTACAAATAATAATAGGTTATACTCTGATCTTGATAACATCATTAAATAATTTATTAGTTCTCAAAATATTTTTAATGCTATGGTAGAAGAAAAGCTCCATAAAGTTGATGATTTGGCTAAGAACATGGATAGGATTGCTCTTGATGTGGAAACTCTTAAAATTAAAAATTTGCTACCAAAGCATGATTTTAGTGAGACTATTAAATCTATCCAAATATATATTAATTAAAGTAAGGAGAGGACCACTAAGTTGAAAGCTAACCGATAATTCTTAGAAAAAGCTCTTCCACCCGGTTTTTACCGTAATCATGATGAAGATCTTAAAATGATTGGTACTTCTCCTATTAATTCCTTGTTTAATAAACTGAAAGTAAATGATAAAGGTACTGAAGGTGAGTCATCTTTAGCTAGAAGGCGTCCCGTTTGCTTGGAGGGTGATGATTCTAATGATAAAATTGAAAAAAGTTGGTTTGGAGAGGTCAAAAATCTAACTAGTAATGTGCCAACTATCTTGGATTACAAGGAATTTAATTATGAAGTTGCTATTTAGTATAATTTATTTCCTTGTTGCAATCCATTATTAGCTGACCCAATGCCTATGAACAAAATAAAGCTTCTACTCAACATATAGTAGAAGCGATGATAAAAGTTTATGATGAGAAACTTGAGCTAGAAGTTTCTATTCCTAGAAAGTTGTAGATGAATGGGAACCTACTATCAAAATAAATCTTAAAGAATATGAATGCAATGCTTTGTGTGACCTTGGTGCTAGTGTTTCAACAATAGCTAAATCTCTTTGTGTTATGCTTGGTCTCACCAATATTCAAGATTGTTCCCTTAACTTGCATCTTGTGGATTCTACCATCAAGAAACCTTTGGGTAGAACAAATGATGTGCTTATTATTGCATATATAAATTATGTGCCTGTATATTTCATTTTACTTGATATTAAATGCAATCCAACTTGTCCAATAATACTTGGATGACCTTTCTTACGAACTATAGGTGCAATTACTGATATAAAAGAGGGAAACATAAGGTTCCAATTTCCATTAAAGAAAGGGATGGAACACTTCCCTAGGAAGAGAATGAAACCACCTTATGAATATATCATGATAGCTACTTATGGGTGGAGTGTCAAAGATGACAACACTTGATCATATGCATTATACCTAGCTAGCGGCGTAAAATAATAGCGCTAGTTGGGAGGCAACCCAATAGTTATCTTATTTTATTGCTTTTACTTTGTGTTTGATTTTCATAAAATGATTATTACCTCTGTAATTATTGTGTTTTTATGTTTAAATTAGTGTTTGTGCCAAGTAAAGCCTTTGGGATGACTTGCATGATGAGTAGAATTGATATGGTACAAAAACAGAAACTTTAGCATCCAGTGTAGAATTTCTCTGATTTTACCGGTACGTATTTTTGATTTGAAATTTTTGCACAGTATTTATATATAAATTCCTCAGGCTTTCCTAATTTTCCAAATTTGTGGAGCTACAGTATAGGTTCTCTACAGATAATTACAGAGTGTTCTGTTTTAGGCAGATTTTGTTTTTTTGCTTGCATAGTTTGCTTGTTTTGATGATGCTATGGGTTGTATCGGGGGGGGGGTATAATCCAAGGAGAAGTTAGAATACAGTACCTTATACAATAATAAAATATGAATCAATGTATAAAAGCACCTAAAGTATTTGAACGGATCTCACGAAGGTTTCTGTTGAGTTTTGTGTGCTGAAGTTTTCATGTTTTGGGTGTTATCACGATGGATGAAGGAATAAGGAGCGGAAAGAGCCTAAGCTTGGGGATTCCCAAGGAAACCCATGGTAATATTCTAGGAAGACTCAAGCGTCTAAGCTTGGGGATGCCCCGGAAGGCATCCCCTCTTTCGTCTCAATCCATCGGTATGTCACTTGGAGCTATATTTTTATTCATCACATGATATGAGTTTTGCTTGGAGCGTCATTTGCTTTAGTTTGCTTTTGTTTTAGTTTTACACAATCATTGTTTGATGGACACACCCACTAGAGAGATACACAACATCACCATGATTTATTAGAATACTCTTTGTGTTTCACTTATATCTTTTGAGCTAAGCAGTTGCTCTAGTACTTCACTTATATCTTTTAGAGCACGTTGGCGTATAGATTTTAAAGAAATAATTTCACTCTTGTTCTTAACTTATATTTATTTGAGAGTTAATAATAGTGACGGTAAGTTTCATGGGTTATAAGACTAGTCCAAAAATAATAGGTATTCAAGAGTTCATAATCAAAACCTTCATGTAGCACATACAAGAGAAATTTTGAGTTAATGACATTAATGTGGTAATGTGAAAGGGCATGAGTGCATGATCATTGGGTAATAATAATATCATAAATTAGAGGGTGTTAACTTGCTATTCATCTAAATGTTTTTCTATGGCATGGTGATGATGTGTGAGCATTCTTATTCCTCGTTGAAATCCTAGTGTTGTTTAAGTCGGAGGCGTGCGATGGTTAATTCCTCCCAACCTCCTCCCTAGGGGCATGCCAGTAGTACTTTGGTTTGAGAGAGCTAATAAGACCTTGCAATAAGTATGTGAGTTCTTTATGACTAATGTGAATCCATGGATGTACGGACTCGCACCACCTCATATTTGCTAGCCTCTTCCGTACCGTGCATTGCACATTCTCACCTCAAGGATTGGTCCAACCTTCGCCGGTGCATCCAAACCCCGTGACATGATACGCTCTGTTGCACATAAGCCTCATTATATCTTCCTCAAAACAACCACCATACCTACCTATTATGTCATTTCCATAGCCATTCCGAGATATATTGCCATGCAACTTCTACCGTTACATCATATGACTAGTACTTTCATTGTCATATTGCTTTGCATGATCAAATAAGCTGACATAGTATTTGTGGCAAAGCCACCATTTGTCATTTTTTATACATGTTATGCTTGATCATTGCACATTCTTGTACACTGCCAGAGGCATTCATATAGAGTCATACTATAGTTTTTCATATTGAGTTGTAAGTAAATAAAAGTATGATGATCATCATTATTAGGGCACTGTCACAATGATTCCCCCACAAGTCGGGATGAGACTCTGGACGAAAAATAAAAGAAAAAAAAGAAAAAAAGAAAAAAGGGAAAATAAGAAAAAAAAAGACAGAAAAGAGAGAAGGGACAGGGCTACTACCTCCTTTTCCACACTTGTGCCTAATGTCTACTATGCAACTTTATTCTTGTAGACTTTGTTGGGCCTCCAAGCACGGAGTTTTGTAGGACAGTAGCAATTTTCCCTCAAGTGGATGACCTAAGGTTTGTCAATCCGTGGGAGCTGTAGGATTAAGATGGTCTCTCTCAAACAACCCTGCAACCGAATAATAAAAAGTCTCTTGTGTCCCCAACACACCCAACACAATGGCAAATTGTATAGGTGCACTAGTTCGGCGAAGAGATGGTGATACAAGTGCAATATGGATGGTAGATATAGGTTTTTGTAATCTGAGAATATAAAAACAGCAAGGTAACAAATAGTAAACAACGAGCAAAATGGTATATTAATGCTTGGAAACAAGGCCTAGGGTCCGTACTTTCGCTAGTGCAATCTCTCAACAATGCTAATATAATTGGATCACATAACCATCCATCAACGTGCAACGAAGAATCACTCCAAAGTTCTTATCTAGTAGAGAACATAAGAAGAAATTGTTTGTAGGGTACAAAACCACATTAAAGTTATCCTTTCCGATCGATCTATCCAAGAGTTCGTACTAAAATAACACCAAGTTATCCTTTCCGATCAATCTATCTAGAGTTCGTCCTAAAATAACACCACATGATACGCATCAACCAACTATAATGTCACCTAGATACTCCAATGTCACCACAAGTATCCATGAGTTAATTATACGATACGCATCAAACAATTTCAGATTCATAATACTCAATCCAACACAAAGAACCTCAATGAGTGCCCCAAGATTTCTATCAGAGAACTTAGGACAAGAACGTGCATCAACCCCTATGCATAGATTACCCCAATGTCACCTTGGGAATCCGCAAGTTGAGTACCAAAACATACATCAAGTGAATCAATAGAACACCCCATTGTCACCACGGGTATCCATACACAAGACATATATCAAGTGTTCTCAAATCCTATATTCAATCCAACATAACGATATCCCAAAGGGAAAGATTCAATTCATCAGAACATGATAGCAAGGGAATAACATCATTCCTAGGGGAGCTTTGTTTAATTATTTGCTTTTTTTTTCTCGGGACTGGGAATCCCTATTCCCGCCCCTCTCATGGAAGGACGAGTGAATAAACACTGATCATGAGAATAACCCTCTTAACATGGAAGATACTGACCGCCCCCCGTCGCTCCATGAGCGGTCCAGGAACACAAAAACAGATGTTTATTATAATGTTTAGAGGTGGCACATGCAAATTTACTTGGAATGGCAGTGAAATACCATATATAGGTAGGTATGGTGGACTCTTATGGAAGAAACTTGGCTCAAGGATTTGGATGCACAAGTTGTATCTCTACTTAGTACGAAGTGTTGGCTAGCAAAAGGTTCTAAACAAGCACCACATGTTGGAGGATCCATAACAATATAACTTCTATGCAAATATACACAACCATAACTCATTACGCTGTCTTCCTTGTCCAACTTCAACTAATTTGCTCAAGTTTGAAAATAATTAATGGGTATTCACAATCATAGAATATGTCCAAGATAATAAATTTGTATGTGAAAGTTCTCTTCCTTATACTAATCATTCACGAATTGCTTGTATGACCAATATTGTGATTGTCAAGCTTCAAAAGATTTCAGTATCTAAACCCAATGCGAAGCTACTACTAGGCATGATCTGATCATATAATTTCAACTTCATGGTATTCAATTCATTCAACAGTTTACTCATAGGATATAAGTGAAGCACAAGAGTAAATGATAAGCTACTCCAAAAAGATATAAGTGAAGATCAAGCAAGTAGTTAAGTAAATGGATAGCCATTTCAAAACCTTTCAGATCTGAGTATTTTATTTAAACAGCGAGCAAAAGAAAAATAGCACTCCAAGAACACCACATATCATGTGGACAAATAAAAATTTAGGCTCAACATAGGCTAACCGATAATTGTTGATGAAGAGAGGTGGGATGCGTAGCATCCCCAAACTTAGATGCTTGAGACTTATTGAAATATTTACTTGGGGTGCCTTGGGCATCCCCAAGCTTGAGCTTTTTTATCTCGTTCAATCCTCTCATATCATGGTTTCACCTATTCTCAAAAACTTCATCCACACAAAACTCGAAAAGAACTCGTGAGATAAGTTAGTACACATAAGAATAAATCAACACTTCATGTACTGCCAAGACAAGTTGCACAATAATTTTCAAACATCATCTACTGTTTACTATCGTTTCCCCAATTTATATCTACCAATATAGGCTATGGAAACTATAGGATTAGTAGATAACAAAACTATGACAGCAATCTGTCCAAATAGAACAGTATGTAGCAATTTATGAAAACAGTGTACTTCTGTAACTCAAAAAATTATGAAAATTTAGTACGTGATAAAGAATTTACATGACAATACTGTGTAAAAACTTCAGAAACTTTCCACGTTCCAGTAAAATATGAAAATTCAAACACTACAGCAAAAGTTTTTGTTTTTACACAGCACACTTCAAACATGCAATTAAAGCATCCTAAAAGCAATTCTTGGAACTTTTTTTTGAAAGGCAATATTATAAATAACACCTAAAAGAAAATAACAAAATATAATGATGATCCAAGCAAACCACATATTATGTGACGAATAAAAATATAGCTCTAAGTAAGATATACCGATAATGTCGAAGACGAAAGAGGGGATTTGTAGCGTCCTGACTCAAAACGAGTCAAGCCTCTGTGTGTCAGTGCCATCCCTGGATCAGTATGCTGGCACACACAGTACATCAATGTATATATCAAAGTGCAATCACATGTAAATACCGTAAAATTGATATATACCTCTTAAATCTCAGCGGAAACAGTCAACGGGAGTGGAGTCCCAATAAACACCAACGGCAGGTTGAGTGTAGACCGTAACCCTGAATCGTACTCTTACTCGTCGTAGAAAAGTATCTGCAACATAAGATGTTGCAGCCATGTAGGTCAGTACATTGAATGTACCGGCAAGATCACCATAGAATGAAATGATAAAAACTATTCTATATGCAAAAGGCTTTATGGCTCTGTGTCTGAGTTTTTGCAGAAAAGCTGGTTTTATTTTCCCTACAACAAAGGAGTCAAACGGAAATATCACTACAAAAGTTGGTTGTTAATGAGATGGTTCCACCAACCAATTCTCATGTCCCAAAATTATTAATAGACCCACTCATCATAAAATTTTATTAATTGTGTTGAGACTGGCTGATAGTATCATCTCCGGTGCTCATGTTGTCCATAACCGGGGACACGGCTAATCGATTAGTTTAACACTCTGCAGAGGTTTGTACACTTTACCCGCAAGATTCGATCCCTCTCGTTGTGTCCTCGCACTGCATGATGTTTGAGAACGAGACGATCGAAACATGGTCTTCCAAAGTGATCCTCTGATAGAAAGTCAGTGCCCATCCAATCCTACCGTTCTTCTACGTCTCGTAGCAATCTGACCTACCAGAGTCACCACTAAGGTCAACCAAGCCAGAGCCCATATTGACTTGCGGTTGCACACG
Organism: Elymus sibiricus; assembly: GCA_039707655.1. Classification (NCBI taxonomy): domain Eukaryota; kingdom Viridiplantae; phylum Streptophyta; class Magnoliopsida; order Poales; family Poaceae; genus Elymus; species Elymus sibiricus. The sequence continues at coordinate 349,737,775 of CM077675.1, forward strand.
TAAGCTTTCCGGCCTTGAAGTATCCATCCATCTCTTTGAGCCTGGGTGGCATTCCGTTGGGATGATCACAGGTAGATACCAGGATTCCCGGCATAACCATGATAGATATCAGGCTGCCAAAATGCATGTCCAATCCACCCAGAGGTATATTGAGTCCTTGAAGTCTTGAAGTCTTGATCATCATGTAGGTCTTGAAATAATTAATTAACCTCACAACACTCCTGAATCTCACAACCAAACCTCGTCTACTAAAGCGTAGCAATTGTGAAGTAACGTCCCTTCCCGGGCAATGGTAACAGGGTGTTGGGTTTCTCCTACCTCATGATACTACAACAAGTTCAAGCTCAATATCCTACTGGATGTATGATGGAGAGATTTATTCTAATGCAAATAAAACATAGGTAATGTAAGATGATCAAAGTGAACTTGCCTGTACTGTTGATGAAGATAAATATCTCTCTCAGAAATAACTTGATAGAACTATTCGTCACTCTCCGATGAAAATCTATATAATCAAACATTGCACTCATATAAGCAATCATACTAGCAATCAATACTAACAATCAAAAAGCAACACAAAAACCAAACACAAAAGTGTTGTGATGAAGGAAAATACTTAAGACAAAAGTTAAAACAACAAAACTTCATCACAACAACCAAAATAGTTTTCCCTAGAAATAATCCTATTTTCAATAGCAACAAGACAACAAAAAGTAAAATCTAACAAAAATATTTTATTAAATATTTTACTAGCAAAAAGAATTACTTTTGAAGAACAACTAAGAACTAAGAAAACAACACCCTAAACAATGTAAGTTTTCTAGCTAATAGAACATAACAGCAAAGAAAACACTAAGATAATAAAATAACAGAAAACAAAATATAAAACAACTAAGTTAACAGAAGATATTTTCTCATAAAACTTTATTACAAAAAAAAAACTAATAGAAAAGCTTTTAGTAAACTATTCCTATAACCTAAACAAAGTTAACCTTGAATTGACCACAAACAATTTCAACTATAATACAAATTGTTTTCTGGTCTAAACTAAAGTTAACAGAAAATAAAATTTATAAAACAATATATGGAAATAATTTTCAAATAGGAAATCAAACTAGCAATGAAATCAATTTGCAAGTTATTATGAAACTAGAATTGATTTCATGCAAACAAAAAGAATAAACAACATAGAAATAAACTTGGTTGAAATACTATTCCTAAATAACAGAAAACAAAGTAAAAATTTTCAACTAATATAAAAGAAAATAAACTAAAACAATTTAAAACAAAAGAAATAGAAATAAACCTAAAAAGAACTAAAACAGAATCTGTTTTGTTAAAAATCCTAATTTAAAATATTCTAAAAAAATTCTAAAATTCTACCTACTATTAAATAAAGTCACTAATGACTAGTAGCAAAAAGAATCAACTAAAAAGCTATTTTTAAACTCAAGTTATTCGCAAAACAAGATTTGAATCAAATCTGTTTGAATTCAAATTTAAAATTTTCAAACATGGCCAAACTTTATATCCACAGAAACTAGAATAAATTTGTGAAACAAATCAAAAAGAATCACTCAAAAACAATTAAAAACATAAAAGTTATAGCTATTTTAAAAACAAAAACAATTCTGTTAACTAAAACAAAAACAGAAAAAGATAAACTAACCTGACGAACAGGGGGTCTACGTGGCGCACTGTGAGTGGTTGTGAGGTGCGTGTGAGCGAGTTCTTCGGGCGGACGGCCGATAATTAATAGAAAACGATTCGGCCTATTAAGTGATCTAATCTTGGCCTTAGGATCGAGATCTAACGGTGAGAGGGGGCTCCGGTGACTTACCGCGGTGGAGCAGTTCTCCGGCGAGGTTCCGACAATGTCCGAGGCGGCGGGCTTGACGGGGACGGCGTTCCAGGGGCCCTCCGGCGATGGAGAGGTGCTCAGGAGAAGAGGACGACGACGGCGAGCACGATGGTGACCTCGGGGTCGGTTGGGAGCGACGGGGTTGACGACGGCGAGCTCGTGGGCGGCGGATGGCGTTCGGGTGTCGACGGGGAGCTCACTTTGGTGGCTCTGGAGCTCAGGCGAGTGCACGGGGAGGCGCGGACGGTGACGATGGTGGCGATGGTGGTCACGGCGACGGTTGGGGGTGACGGAGGTGAGCGGGGGAGCAACAATGGCGCAGCGACGGCTTCGGACTCCGGCGAGAGATTGCGGCGAGAGGAGAGGGTCGGGCGAGCGGGATTCGGGCGAAACGGGGTGCGGGGCTCCCGGCTTTTATAGGCGGCGGCTCGGAGTGCTCAGAAAGAAAGGGATCGACGGGATCCGGAGGGGATTTGGTCGCCGGCGTCGGGAAGGAAAGGGGAAGGGAGAAAGGAAAGAGATGACCGGGGTGGGATGCGGTCGGACGGTGGGGCCAGCGTGTCAGGGAGAGAGAAAGGAGACGAGGGCGATCGGGCACCGATTAAGAAGGGATTCGTACCCTGTTCAAAACAGATCGGGCCGGATCTGGTTCCTGGGCCGGCTCGGTTTACTTCCTATTAAAGGATTTTTCCTTTTATAAAACAAAACAGAAAAGAAAACTAAATAAAAGTAAAACTAAAATACTTTTATATAGACATATTATATACCAAAACGACCAGAAAAATATTTCCTACAACATGCACATATTTTCTTGTTCAAAATAAATTCTCACAAAATGAGGAAATTCAAACAGTGCTACTGTTGCATATAAAATCCAAAGAAAACATTTTGAAAATACCAAAATGATCAGGAAATGAAAGTCAATAAGATGAACATTTTTCCACGGCAAAAATAAATACTTCAGAGAAAATTATTTTCAGAAAAATGCCTTATTTGATTTGTTTCCTTTTGCAAATATTTTTTTCAAATGGCCCCCTAAGTTTTAGGGTTCAAATATTTCTCAAAATGCCCCTGGTTGGAGGGTCCTGTTCCTCCTCTCATATTTCTGATATTTGACAGGGGAATTTGAATTCATTCAAACTTTTAAAATAGAGCCAAAATGAAATGAATTCCAAAAGAATATTTCAGAAGTTTTCAAATCCACTTTTCAAATCCTTTTATTTGAAGAAGTCATGTCATCTTCTCTCATTGATCTGAATTGGATGAAATTGAAATCAAACACAAAGGGAAAGTTATTTTATTCCCTCTCATTCAAAAGTTTCAAAAAGTTTCAAATTTTCACTCAAATTCAGTCACTCAAACAAACATTCAATCATTCTATTAATTAATATAACATTCCAAAATTTGGGATGTTACAAACCTACCACACTTAAAATGAATCTCGTCCTCGAGATTCGAAGAGCTAGAAAGAAAAGGTTAGGGTTTGGGGGTCTTCTAGCAAATCCACTGGTCTGATAAGTGTGGGTACTACCACAATTAAAATGAGAGTTACTGGTCTCTCAAAATCTTGACAGTCCTCTGGGGTCTTGACATCTGTCTCTTCACATTCTCCACAGAAAACTCTTTTGGTGATGCTCTTCCTTTATAGTCACAACGTTTCCTGCAAAATCCAGTGTTTCCTTGGTCAATACAAACTTCTTCCGTTACTGGGTCTTCTTAACTGACAAGTCTCGTGATCATTTCTAATTAACTTATTGATGATCTCATGGTGGTCTACCATTTGTGGCTTTCCAGCAGTGAAATGGCTATTGGCTTCATCCTCACCGTAAAATTCTTACGTGTGACAACAGCTGCCATGTACAAGGGGTCTTCATCATACCATTCTAAGGCTTAAAACAAAAGCTTCAAAGAACGTCGTCTCTTTACTATGGGTAAGTCACTCAGATTTACCATTCCAAATAGCAAGAGAAATGATAAGAGTAAGTCGTCATGGTGATCAATCCATTCCGCACCCAAATCATTACTTTGTATAAGGTTTAGCGAATCTCGTATTCTAACACTTGGGCTTCCTCACAAGCTTTGCAGAAATTTCTCTTGTCCGCGAACGAAGTTCGGTTAAATCCATTGATTCTGCAAGCTAAACAAAATATCTAGCGTTCCTTCACAACTCTCAGGTTTACGTATCTTCCTAAGAAAACGTCTGCTGATCATGCATAGCTTTTTCCAAGTACCTGCCTTCATAGCGGTAGGGCTTGATCCTTATCAATCCTGAAGTTGTGGCTCACTTCAATACTTGTACGGCTTTAACTCACCCTTGGGGTTACTAGCATTTCATATTCCAACATTACCTACAATTCATTCCATCATACCCTTGGGGTAATCAAATAATTCACAGACTTATTCTTGTCCAGGGTCCACTCTGCGGAATTCATTTTTCCTTTCCATTGGTCTGTTTACCAACAAGGTATTGGCTCATCATAATCATTCCTTCATTTCATCCTTATTTTATTCTCAAGATTCACACCTCAATGGTACTTTATTACAAATGTTGTCATCCACATAGTTTGATATGGTCCAACATTACCTTCAACTGTATTCATTGTGTCTAGACTTATTGGCATGAATAGTACATTATTTTTCCTTGGGTCCTGTGGTTTTACCGGTTACTACCACACTTAAAATGAAATGTACCTATGCATGCACAGACCATATTTTTTTTTCTCATATCCTCAAAATTGGTCGGAGATCTTTGTTTACAGAGTAACAACTCCTACAATTCATCATAGGAAATCATGACACAATAAATTCTATTGATTCATGAAGTTATTATAATCTCTAAGACTTCCGTTACATAGTTCAACTCCATAGTCTCAAGTAAAGTAAGAGTGCTTCCTATTACATTTATTACTTCCAAAAAAAATCCACAACTCAACTACTCATATTTAGTCTTCTTCTCCGGACAGGTATAGGAGTAGTGTCCTGTCTTGTTGCACCGATGACAAGTGATGTGACTCGGCTCCTTCCGTGTAGAAAACCATGGAGTCTTCCTCTTCTTCTTGGGTTGGGCTCCTTGCTTGATGCTTGGCTCATACTTCTTGCAATAACAATGAGGTCTCTCCAAGCTGCAATGCAAACATTTGATGCCTCCACTTACATGGCCTTTCTTCTTGTCCAGGTTGATCATTCCTTCTATCTCCTGAGGATCATATTGCACTTCTGCTGTCGGAAAATCTCCCAGATACTCATTCGGACAATTCAGGGAAATATGTCCTTCTTCTCCACATGAATAACATGTCTTGGTATCTACGATTGGGTCTGGTGTATCTCCCATTTTCATGGGTTCTTCTAACTTTTTCCCGAGGACTTCTTTCATTGCTTCCTTCTGCTGCTTGACAAATTGTTGTACCTTGGGGTAAATGTGGCACTGAGCCGGGTAGTGGGTGGTTCCTTCACACAAGAAACAAGTCATGTGACTAGTTGGGCATTCCTCGGCTGGATGATTTTCTTCACAATGAGGGCATCCATCCTTGTGTTCTTCCTGGGTGTGTCCTATTTCTCCACAGATCTTGCATGCACAAGGCTTCTTCATCGTGTTATCACGGTGCTTCTGAATGAGACGGGATCTTAAAAGAGTCTTCTTGAATTCCTCCCAGGTTTTTGCTCCGTTACATCCTTGTATGGCTTGATGCATTTTCCACCAAGTTGCAGCACTTGGGTAAAGTACTGAAGAGCGTATTGAACTTCATACTTCTGTGCAATCGAGTTTCTCCCGAAGCTATCCTCCATGTTTTGAATCCATACTTCTGCCTCCAGCTGGGTCATTGGTCCAGAGAATACAAGTCCAACTTCATTCACCATCTATTGGGTCCAAGGTTTTGGGGATGAGATACGAGAGAGAGAAAGGAGGGGATACACACAATACAAACAATAGTTTTGAAAATAGGTTTTATTTGCGGCTGTTGGAAAAACATCACACAATGACAGCTCACAAATCATCGCATCTAACATGAGTATACAACAGGGGTTTGGTCTTCTAAAGGTCATAATAATTCTGGGATTCTTCAGGGTCTTCAATCTCTTCGATTCTTCGGAGTCTTCAACCGTTGTAGCTTCAATTATTCTAATGCATGGTGAAATCTTCATTACTCCGAAGTGGCCATCAGTTGTCCGATATCTGGTCCTTCTTGGAGTGGCTTTGGTTGATCCTCCGTGTGGTCATAGGGAAGGGTATTATCTAACTATTTGAGGGAGAGGGAATATTTGATAAAGCTTAGAAAAGAGGAGAGGTAAAAGGTCTTTTTGAAAATAAAGTTTTAGAGAGATCCTGTCCTAGGGCTTTCCAGTTTCTAGGGTCACGTCCTACAGTCAACATGTGCTCTGATACCATCTCTGTAGCGTCCTGACTCAATACGAGTCAAGCCTCTGTGTGTCAGTGCCATCCCTGGATCAGTATGCTGGCACACACAGTACATCAATGTATATATCAAAGTGCAATCACATGTAAATACCGTAAAATTGATATATACCTCTTAAATCTCAGCGGAAACAGTCAACGGGAGTGGAGTCCCAATAAACACCAACGGCAGGTTGAGTGTAGACCGTAACCCTGAATCGTACTCTTACTCGTCGTAGAAAAGTATCTGCAACATAAGACGTTGCAGCCATGTAGGTCAGTACATTGAATGTACCGGCAAGATCACCATAGAATGAAATGATAAAAACTATTCTATATGCAAAAGGCTTTATGGCTCTGTGTCTGAGTTTTTGCAGAAAAGCTGGTTTTATTTTCCCTACAACAAAGGAGTCAAACGGAAATATCACTACAAAAGTTGGTTGTTAATGAGATGGTTCCACCAACCAATTCTCATGTCCCAAAATTATTAATAGACCCACTCATCATAAAATTTTATTAATTGTGTTGAGACTGGCTGATAGTATCATCTCCGGTGCTCATGTTGTCCATAACCGGGGACACGGCTAATCGATTAGTTTAACACTCTGCAGAGGTTTGTACACTTTACCCGCAAGATTCGATCCCTCTCGTTGTGTCCTCGCACTGCATGATGTTTGAGAACGAGACGATCGAAACATGGTCTTCCAAAGTGATCCTCTGATAGAAAGTCAGTGCCCATCCAATCCTACCGTTCTTCTACGTCTCGTAGCAATCTGACCTACCAGAGTCACCACTAAGGTCAACCAAGCCAGAGCCCATATTGACTTGCGGTTGCACACGTAAGCTTTCCGGCCTTGAAGTATCCATCCATCTCTTTGAGCCTGGGTGGCATTCCGTTGGGATGATCACAGGTAGATACCAGGATTCCCGGCATAACCATGATAGATATCAGGCTGCCAAAATGCATGTCCAATCCACCCAGAGGTATATTGAGTCCTTGAAGTCTTGAAGTCTTGATCATCATGTAGGTCTTGAAATAATTAATTAACCTCACAACACTCCTGAATCTCACAACCAAACCTCGTCTACTAAAGTGTAGCAATTGTGAAGTAACGTCCCTTCCCGGGCAATGGTAACAGGGTGTTGGGTTTCTCCTACCTCATGATACTACAACAAGTTCAAGCTCAATATCCTACTGGATGTATGATGGAGAGATTTATTCTAATGCAAATAAAACATAGGTAATGTAAGATGATCAAAGTGAACTTGCCTGTACTGTTGATGAAGATAAATATCTCTCTCAGAAATAACTTGATAGAACTATTTGTCACTCTCCGATGAAAATCTATATAATCAAACATTGCACTCATATAAGCAATCATACTAGCAATCAATACTAACAATCAAAAAGCAACACAAAAACCAAACACAAAAGTGTTGTGATGAAGGAAAATACTTAAGACAAAAGTTAAAACAACAAAACTTCATCACAACAACCAAAATAGTTTTCCCTAGAAATAATCCTATTTTCAATAGCAACAAGACAACAAAAAGTAAAATCTAACAAAAATATTTTATTAAATATTTTACTAGCAAAAAGAATTACTTTTGAAGAACAACTAAGAACTAAGAAAACAACACCCTAAACAATGTAAGTTTTCTAGCTAATAGAACATAACAGCAAAGAAAACACTAAGATAATAAAATAACAGAAAACAAAATATAAAACAACTAAGTTAACAGAAGATATTTTCTCATAAAACTTTATTACAAAAAAAAAACTAATAGAAAAGCTTTTAGTAAACTATTCCTATAACCTAAACAAAGTTAACCTTGAATTGACCACAAACAATTTCAACTATAATACAAATTGTTTTCTGGTCTAAACTAAAGTTAACAGAAAATAAAATTTATAAAACAATATATGGAAATAATTTTCAAATAGGAAATCAAACTAGCAATGAAATCAATTTGCAAGTTATTATGAAACTAGAATTGATTTCATGCAAACAAAAAGAATAAACAACATAGAAATAAACTTGGTTGAAATACTATTCCTAAATAACAGAAAACAAAGTAAAAAATTTCAACTAATATAAAAGAAAATAAACTAAAACAATTTAAAACAAAAGAAATAGAAATAAACCTAAAAAGAACTAAAACAGAATCTGTTTTGTTAAAAATCCTAATTTAAAATATTCTAAAAAAATTCTAAAATTCTACCTACTGTTAAATAAAGTCACTAATGACTAGTAGCAAAAATAATCAACTAAAAAGCTATTTTTAAACTCAAGTTATTCGCAAAACAAGATTTGAATCAAATCTGTTTGAATTCAAATTTAAAATTTTCAAACATGGCCAAACTTTATATCCACAGAAACTAGAATAAATTTGTGAAACAAATCAAAAAGAATCACTCAAAAACAATTAAAAACATAAAAGTTATAGCTATTTTAAAAACAAAAACAATTCTGTTAACTAAAACAAAAACAGAAAAAGATAAACTAACCTGACGAACAGGGGGTCTACGTGGCGCACTGTGAGTGGTTGTGAGGTGCGTGTGAGCGAGTTCTTCGGGCGGACGGCCGATAATTAATAGAAAACGATTCGGCCTATTAAGTGATCTAATCTTGGCCTTAGGATCGAGATCTAACGGTGAGAGGGGGCTCCGGTGACTTACCGCGGTGGAGCAGTTCTCCGGCGAGGTTCCGACAATGTCCGAGGCAGCGGGCTTGACGGGGACGGCGTTCCAGGGGCCCTCCGGCGATGGAGAGGTGCTCAGGAGAAGAGGACGACGACGGCGAGCACGATGGTGACCTCGGGGTCGGTTGGGAGCGACGGGGTTGACGACGGCGAGCTCGTGGGCGGCGGATGGCGTTCGGGTGTCGACGGGGAGCTCACTTTGGTGGCTCTGGAGCTCAGGCGAGTGCACGGGGAGGCGCGGACGGTGACGATGGTGGCGATGGTGGTCACGGCGACGGTTGGGGGCGACGGAGGTGAGCGGGGGAGCAACAATGGCGCAGCGACGGCTTCGGACTCCGGCGAGAGATTGCGGCGAGAGGAGAGGGTCGGGCGAGCGGGATTCGGGCGAAACGGGGTGCGGGGCTCCCGGCTTTTATAGGCGGCGGCTCGGAGTGCTCAGAAAGAAAGGGATCGACGGGATCCGGAGGGGATTTGGTCGCCGGCGTCGGGAAGGAAAGGGGAAGGGAGAAAGGAAAGAGATGACCGGGGTGGGATGCGGTCGGACGGTGGGGCCAGCGTGTCAGGGAGAGAGAAAGGAGACGAGGGCGATCGGGCACCGATTAAGAAGGGATTCGTACCCTGTTCAAAACAGATCGGGCCGGATCTGGTTCCTGGGCCGGCTCGGTTTACTTCCTATTAAATGATTTTTCCTTTTATAAAACAAAACAGAAAAGAAAACTAAATAAAAGTAAAACTAAAATACTTTTATATAGACATATTATATACCAAAACGACCAGAAAAATATTTCCTACAACATGCACATATTTTCTTGTTCAAAATAAATTCTCACAAAATGAGGAAATTCAAACAGTGCTACTGTTGCATATAAAATCCAAAGAAAACATTTTGAAAATACCAAAATGATCAGGAAATGAAAGTCAATAAGATGAACATTTTTCCACGGCAAAAATAAATACTTCAGAGAAAATTATTTTCAGAAAAATGCCTTATTTGATTTGTTTCCTTTTGCAAATATTTTTTTCAAATGGCCCCCTAAGTTTTAGGGTTCAAATATTTCTCAAAATGCCCCTGGTTGGAGGGTCCTGTTCCTCCTCTCATATTTCTAATATTTGACAGGGGAATTTGAATTCATTCAAACTTTTAAAATAGAGCCAAAATGAAATGAATTCCAAAAGAATATTTCAGAAGTTTTCAAATCCACTTTTCAAATCCTTTTATTTGAAGAAGTCATGTCATCTTCTCTCATTGATCTGAATTGGATGAAATTGAAATCAAACACAAAGGGAAAGTTATTTTATTCCCTCTCATTCAAAAGTTTCAAAAAGTTTCAAATTTTCACTCAAATTCAGTCACTCAAACAAACATTCAATCATTCTAGTAATTAATATAACATTCCAAAATTTGGGATGTTACAGGATTCCTTACAGGGCATCCCCAAGCTTGGGCGCTTGAGTATTCCTTGGATATTACCTTGGGGGTGCCTTGGGCATCCCAAATCTTAGGTTATTGTAACTCCTTATTCTCCTCATATCGGTGTCTCACCCAAAACTTGAAAACTTCAATCACACAAAACTTAACGGAACTTCGTAAGATGGGTTAGTATAATAAAGATAGATCATACACTTAGGTACTGTCAAGACAAGATTCATAATTGTTCCCACATGATACCTACTTTATTCTACCATTCCCATAATTTATACCACTAAATATAACCTATGGAAACACTAAAACAAGCGAACTATGCATGCAAAACAGAATCTGTCAAAAACAGAACAGTCTGTGGAGATATGTAGTGTAACCATACTTCCCTGTCTCTACAAATTCTGAAACATCAAAACATGATTAATACAGTAGCTTAATCATGTTAACACACAAAAACAGAAAGTAAAAGTGTTGGGTTGTCTCCCAACAAGCGTTTTTCTTTAATGCCTTTTAGCTAGGTATGATGATTTCAATGATGCTCACATAAAAAGTAGTAATTGAAACATCCAAGAGAGCATCATGAATCTCATGACAAGCACATTTAAGTCTAACCCACTTCCTATGCATAGGGATTTTTTGAGAAAAAAATTTAGGGGAGCAAGAATCAACTAGCAAAGGAAGATAAAACTAGCATAACTTCAAAACTTTGAACACATAGAGAGGAAAGTTGATATTATTGCAATTCCTACAAGCATATGTTCCTCCCTCATAATAATTTTCAGTAGCATCATGAAGGAATTCAACAATATAACTATCACATAAATCATCCTTTTCATGATCTACAAGTATATAAAATTTATTACACTCACCATAAGCAAATTCCTTTTCATCCATGGTAGTGGGAGCAAACTCAACAAAATAACTATCATGAGAAACTAGATTGACATAACCACATTCAATATTAAAATCACGATGACAAGTTTTATGGTTACTATCACTCTTTATAGCATACATGTCATCATCATAATCATCATAGATAGGAGGCATGTCATCATCATAATAAATTTGCTCATAAAAACTTGGGGGACTAAAAATATCATCTTCATCAAACATAGCATCCCAAAGCTTGTGGCTTTGCATATAATTAGCATCATGGATATTCAGAGAATTCATACTAGAACCATTACAATCATGCTCATCATTCAAGGAATTCTCATTAAGTATTTTCATAATTTCTTCCTCTACCAATTGAGCACAATTTTCTGAATCCTTATTTTCATGAAAGACATTATAAAGACGATACAAATGATGCAACCTAAACTCCATTTTTTGTAGTTTTCTTTTATAAAACCAAACTAGTGATAAACAAGAAACTAAAATATTTAATTACAAGATCTAAAGATATACCTTCAAGCAGTCACCTCCCTGGCAATGGCGCCAGAAAAGAGCTTGATGTCTACTACGCAACTTTATTCTTGTAGACTTTGTTGGGCCTCCAAGCGCAGAGTTTTGTAGGACATTAGAAATTTTCCCTCAAGTGGATGACCTAAGATTTATCAATCCATGGGAGGTGTAGGATGAAGATGGTCTCTCTCAAACAACCCTGAAACCGAATAATAAAATGTCTCTTGTGTCCCCAACACACCCAATACAATGGCAAATTGTATAGGTGCACTAGTTCGGCGAAGAGATGGTGATACAAGTGCAATATGGATGATAGATATAGGTTTTTGTAATCTGAAAATATAAAAACAGAAGGTAACAAATAGTAAACAGCGAGCAAAACGGTATATTAATGCTTGGAAACAAGGCCTAGGGTCCGTACTTTCGCTAGTGCCATCTCTCAACAATGCTAATATAATTGGATCACATAACCATCCCTCAACGTGCAACGAAGATTCACTCCAAAGTTCTTATCTAGCGGAGAACATAAGAAGTAATTGTTTGTAGGGTACGAAACCACCATAAATTTATCCTTTCCGATCGATCTATCCAAGAGTTAGTACTAAAATAACACCAAGTTATCCTTTCCGATCAATCTATCTAGAGTTCGTACTAAAATAACACCACATGATACGCATCAACCAACTCTAATGTCACCTAGATACTCCAATGTGACCACAACTATCCATGAGTTAATTATACGATACGCATCAAGCAATTTCAGATTCATAATACTCAATCCAACACAAAGAACCCATAGAGTACCCCAAGATTTCTATCGGAGAACGTAGGACAAGAACGTGCATCAACCCCTATGCATAGATTACCCCAATGTCACCTCGGGAATCCGCAAGTTGAGTACCAAAACATACATAAAGTGAATCGATAGAACACCCCATTGTCACCACGGGTATCCATATGCAAGACATATATCAAGTGTTCTCAAATCCATAAAAGTATTCAATCTGGTAACAAAATCTCAAAGGGAAAACTCAATTCATCACAACTAGATAGAGAGGGAAACACATCATATGATCCGACTATATTAACAAAGCATGTGATACATCAAGATCGTGACATCTCAAGAACACGAGAGAGAGAGATTGAACACATAGCTACTGGTACATACCCTCAGCCCCGAGGGTGGACTACTCCCTCCTTGTCATGGCCTCCACCGGGATGATGAGGATGGCCACTGGAGATGATCTACCCTCTCCGGCAGGGTATTGGAACGCTTCCAGATTGTTTTTTCGCCGATACAGAGAGTTGCGGCGGCGGAACTTCTTGTCTAGGGTTATTTCTGGGGGTTTCTGAATATATAGGATTTTTGGGCGTCGATTTCACGCGAAGATGGGCCACGAGTGGACCATAAGACACCAGGGCGCGCCAGAGGGGCCTGGCGCGCCCTGGTGGGTTGTGCCCACCTCGTGGCTCTTCTGGCCCTCCAACGAAGCTTCTAGTGCCTCTTTTGTTCCAAAAAATCATCAAAAAGTTTCATTGCATTTGGAGAACTTTGATTTCTGCACAAAAAACAACACCACGGTAGTTCTACTGAAAACAGTGTCAGTCCGGGTTAGTTCTAAATAAATCATGTAAGGTGCATCAAAACCATATAAAAGTATTGTAAACATAGGAAATCATGGCATGAATACTTCATAAATTATTGATACGTTGGAGACGTATCAGAATCCCCAAGCTTAATTCATGCTCGTCCTCGAGTAGGTAAATGATAAAAGAACTAATTTATGAAGTGTGAATGCTAGCATAATATATAAGTTTGATCATTGATAATTTCAGTCAGTTTTCTAGCATCATAACCAACAACTTTTTCTCATAAAAATCATCATGATAGAGCAATCAATTCACATGTCATGGTTCAAATAATGAATTCTCTTGAAACTTAACAACCTATGTTCTTAGTCACCAAACAATTGCAATTCAACTTATTCTCAACAAAGTTTAAGTAAGAGCTCCCCATACTCAATCATCATATAGTCTTCTATGATTGCTAGTACTCAAAGCAAATTTTTAGAACAAATGGCATCCATCAAACACAGAGAAAGATAGGGGCTTAATGTTTCGCCTCCCAACTCATTTATCATAGAGATAATTGTCAACAATAATAAGTCATGATCAAATATATTTGACTCGCCATATGTGCCTAGATCTTTCCCCACCACATGATGCTTGCCAACTAGAGAATAATTGAGGTTGAAATGAGAATCCATACTATTGACTCTTGCATAAAAGTAAATACTAAAAGGTAAAAGATAGGCCCTTCGCAGAGGGAAGCAGGGATTTGCAGAGGTGCCAGAGCTCAAAGCTTAAATCAGAGATAAATATAATTTTGGGAGCTGCACCCTTCCTGTCAACGTTACGACCAAGAGTTATAAATATCTTCCATGTTAAACACATTAGCGGCGGTTCCCAAGTGGTAAAAGTAAAGGTTTACTCCCCCTCCACCAACAAACACACTCCACGGCTAGCCGAATTCACGGGTACCGTCCATACCAACAACATTCCTGGGGGAGTTTTGTTTAATTATTTGCATTTTTTTTCTCGGGACTGGGAATCCCTATTACCGCCCCTCTCATGCAAGGACGAGTGAATAAACACTCATCCTGAGAATAACCCGCTTAACATGGAAGATACTGACCACCCCCCGTCGCTCCATGAGCGGTCCAGGCACACAAAACAGATGTTTATTTGAATGTTTATAGGTGGTACATGCAAATTTACTTGGAATGGCAGTGAAATACCATATATAGGTAGGTATGGTGGACTCTTATGGAAGAAACTTGGCTCAAGGATTTGGATGCACAAGTAGTATCTCTACTTAGTACGAAGTGTTGGCTAGCAAAAGGTTCTAAACAAGCACCACATGTTGGAGGATCCATAACAATATAACTTCTATGCAAATATACACAACCATAACTCATTACGTTGTCTTCCTTGTCCAACTTCAACTAATTTGCTCAAGTTTGAAAATAATTAATGGGTATTCACAATCATAGAATATGTCCAAGATAATAAATTTGTATGTGAAAGTTCTCTTCCTTATACTAATCATTCACGAATTGCTTGTATGACCAATATTGTGATTGTCAAGCTTCAAAAGATTTCACTATCTAAACCCAATGCGAAGGTACTACTAGGCATGATATGAACATATAATTTAAACTTCATGGTATCCAATTCATTCAACAATTTACTCATAGGATATAAGTAAAGCACAAGAGTAAATGATAAGCTACTCCAAAAAGATATAAGTGAAGATCAAGCGAGTAGTTAAGTAAATGGGTAGCCATTTGAGAACTCTCTCTCTCTCATCTAAAACCTTTCAGATCTGAGTATTTTATTTAAACAACGAGCAAAAGAAAAATAACACTCCAAGAATAGCACATATCATGTGGACAAATAAAAATGTAGGCTCAACATAGGCTAACCGATAATTGTTGATGATGAGAGGTGGGATGCGTAGCATCCCCAAGCTTAGATGCTTGAGACTTATTGAAATATTTACTTGGGGTGCCTTGGGCATCCCCAAGCTTGAGATTTTGTATCTCGTTCAATCCTCTCATATCATGGTTTCACCTATTCTCAAAAACTTCATCCACACAAAACTCGAAAAGAACTCGTGAGATAGGTTAGTACACATAAGAATAAATCAACACTTCATGTGCTGCCAAGACAAGTTGCACAATAATTTTCAAACATAATCTACTGTTTACTACCGTTTCCATAATTTATATCTACCAATATAGGCTATGGAAACTATAGGATAAGTAGATAACAAAATTATGACAACAATCTGTCCAAACGGAGCAGTCTGTAGCAATTTATGAAAACTTTGTACTTCTCTAACTCAAAAAATTATGAAAGTTTATGACGTGATAAAGAATTTACATGACAATACTGTGTAAAATTTTCAGAAACTTTCCACGTTCCAGTAAAATATGAAAATTCAAACACTACAGCAAAAGTTTCTGTTTTTACACAGCACACATCAAACATGCAATTCAAGCATCCTAAAAGCCATTCTTGGAAATTTTTATTGAAAGAAAATATTATAAATAACACCTAACAGAAAATAACAAAATATAATAATGATCCAAGAAAAGCACATATTATGTGATGAATAAAAATATAACTCTAAGTAAGATATACCGATAATGTTGAAGACGAAAGAGGGGATGCCTTCCGGGGCATCCCCAAGCTTAGGCGCTTGCATATTCCTTGGATATTAACTTGGGGGTACCTTGGTCATCCCCAATCTTAGGTTCTTGTCACTCCTTATTCTCCTCATATCGGTGTCTCACCCAGAACTTGAAAACTTCAACCACACAAAACTTAACGGAACTTCGTGAGATGGGTTAGTATAATAAAGATAGATCATTCACTTAGGAACTGTCAAGACAAGATTCATAATTGTTCCCACATGATACCTACTATATTCTACCATTACCATAATTTATACCACTAAATATAAGCTATGGAAACACTAAAACAAGCAAACTATGCATGCAAAACAGAATCTGTCAAAAACAGAACATTCTGTGAAGATCTATAGTGTAACCATACTTCCCTGTCTCTAAAAATTACAAAACATTAGGACAACCTGAAGGATTTGTATATGAAGACTTTGTAAAAATTTCAGCTCATTATCATGCTCCCGTAAAAAATGAAAATTCCTGTACTAGAGTCAAAAGTTTCTGTTTTGGTTCAGCATCAATTCTACTCATCTTGTGAGTCATCCCAAAGGCTTTACTTGGCACTTCATTGAAATAAAAGACACAAAACATGATTAATACAGTAGCTTAATCATGTGAACACTCAAAAACAGAAAGTAAAAGTGTTGGGTTGTCTCCCAACAAGCGCTTTTCTTTAATGCCTTTTAGCTAGGCATGATGATTTCAATGATGCTCACATAACAAGTAGTAATTGAAACATCCAAGAGAGCATCATGAATCTCATGACAAGCACATTTAAGTCTAACCCACTTCCTATGCATAGGGATTTTGTGAGCAAACAATTTAGAGGAGCAAGAATCAAATAGCATAGGAAGGCAAAACAAGCATAACTTCAAAACTTTGAACACATAGAGAGGAAACTTGATATTATTGCAATTCCTACAAGCATATGTTCCTCCCTCATAATAATTTTCAGTAGCATCATGAAGGAATTCAACAATATAACTATCACATAAAGCATCCTTTTCATGATCTACAAGCATAGAAAATTTATTACTCTCACCATAAGCAAATTCCTTTTCATCCATGGTAGTGGGAGCAAACTCAACAAAATAACTATCATGCGAAACTTGATTGACATAACCACATTCAATATTAAAATCATGATGAAAAGTTTTATGGTTACTATCACTCTTTATAGCATACATGTCATCATCATAATCATCATAGATAGGAGGCATGCCATCATCATAATAAATTTGCTCATCAAAACTTGGGGGACTAAAAATATCATCTTCATCAAACATAGCATCCCCAAGATTGTGGCTTTGCATATAATTAGCATCATGGATATTCAGAGAATTCATACTAGAACCATTACAATCATGCTCATAATTCAAGGAATTCTCATTAAGTATTGTCTTAATTTCTTCCTCTACCAATTGAGCGCAATTTTCTGAATCCTTATTTTCACAAAAGACAATACAAATGATGCAACCTAAACTCCATTTTTGTAGTTTTATTTTATAAAACCAAACTAGTGATAAACAAGAAACTAAAAGATTTAATTGCAAGATCTAAAGATATACCTTGAAGCATTCACCTCCCGGGCAACGGCGCCAGAAAAGAGCTTGATGTCTACTACGCAACTTTATTCATGTAGACTTTGTTGGGCCTCCAAGCGCAGAGTTTCGTAAGACAGTAGCAATTTTCCCTCAAGTGGATGACCTAAGTTTTATCAATCCGTGGGAGGTGTAGGATGAAGATGTTCTCTCTCAAACAACCCTGCAACCGAATAATAAAAAGTCTCTTGTGTCCCCAACACACCCAATACAATGACAAATTGTATAGGTGCACTAGTTCGGCAAAGAGATGGTGATACAAGTGCAATATGTATGGTAGATATAGGTTTTTGTAATCTGAAAATATAAAAACAGCAAGGTAACAAATAGTAAACAATGAGCAAAACGGTATATTAATGCTTTGAAACAAGGCCTAGGGTCCGTACTTTCGCTAGTGCAATCTCTCAACAATGCTAATATAATTGATCACATAACCATCCCTCAACGTGCAATGAAGAATCAGTCCAAAGTTTTTATCTAGCGGAGAACATAAGAAGAAATTGTTTGTAGGGTACGAAACCACCTTAAAGTTATTCTTTCCGATCGATCTATCCAAGAGTTTGTACTAAAATAACACCAAGTTATCCTTTCCGATCAATCTATCTAGAGTTCATACTAAAATAACACCACATGATACGCATCAACCAACTCTAATGTCACCTAGCTACTCCAATGTCACCACAAGTATCCATGAGTTAATTATACGGTATGCATCAAACAATTTCAGATTCATAATATACTCAATCCAACACAAAGAACCTCAAAGAGTGCCCTAATATTTCTATCGGAAAACATAGGACAAGAATGTGCATCAACCCCTATGCATAGATTACCCCAATGTCACCTCGGGAATCCGCAAGTTGAGTACCAAAACATACATAAAGTGAATCAATAGAACACCCCATTGTCACCACGGGTATCCATATGCAAGACATATATCAAGTGTTCTCAAATCCAATATTCAATCCAACATAACGATATCTCAAAGGGAAAGATTCAATTCATCACAACATGATAGCAAGGGAATAACATCATATGATCTATTAACAAAGCCCATGATACATCAAGATTGTGACATCTCAAGAACATGAGAGAGAGAGAGATTGAACACATAGCTACTGGTACATACCCTCAGCCCCGAGGGTGGACTACTCCCTCCTCGTCATGGCCTCCGCCGGGATGATGAAGATGGCCACCGGAGATGATCTACCCTCTCCAACAGGATACTGGAACGCCTCCAGATTGGTTTTTTGCCGATACAGAGAGTTGCGGCGGCGGAACTTCTCGTCTAGGGTTATTTCTGGGGGTTTCTGAATATATAGGACTTTTGGGCGTCGGTTTCACGCGAAGATGGGCCACGAGTGGACCACAAGACACCAGGGCGCGCCAGAGGGGCCTGGCGCGCCCTGGTGGGTTGTGCCCACCTCGTGGCTCTTCTGGCCCTCCAATAAAGCTTCTAGTGCCTCTTTTGTTCCAAAAAATCGTCAAAAAGTTTTGTTGCATTTGGAGAACTTTGATTTCTGCACAAAAAACAACACCACATTAGTTCTGCTGAAAACAGCGTCAGTGCGGGTTAGTTCTAAATAAATCATGTAAGGTGCATCAAAACCATATAAAATTATTGTAAACATAGGCAGTCATGGCATGAATACTTCATAAATTATCGATACGTTGGAGACGTATCAGTGCCTCAAAGTGGCACCATGTTCTTCATATAGAGAGTCTCTTGTTTTTTCACTTTCATATGCTAGTGGGAGTTTTTCATTATAAAACTTGGCTTGTATATTCCGATGACGGCATTCCTCAAATGCCCGAGGTCTTGATGAGCAAGCAAGTTGGATGCACACCCACTTAGCTTCAGTTGAGCTTTCATACACTTATAGCTCTAGTGCATCCGTTGCATGGCAATCCCTACTCCTCGCATTGATATCTATTGATGGGCATCTCCATAGCCCATTGATACGCCTGGTTGATGCGAGATTTTATTCTCCACTTTTAGCGCTTTGAAACCTACCATCACATTATATTCCACCTTTATGCTTTATCCATGGTCCACGCTCATATATTGCGTGAGTAATAAAAAGCCAAAGCGCGTTAAAACATACGATCCATTTGCCTAATTGAACACAGTGGTGCTTTACATTTGTATTTATGTGGTGAAGAAGGAGCCATGTCATGCTAATATGATAAAATGAATAGGGGGTGAACATTCTTTAAAAATCATATATTTTGAAACTTGATGATTATGTTACTTATGTTTATGAATATTACTATGTTGATGTTTATTAATTCATCATTTCTCAATGATCATACCTTCAATAGATTACATGTTGGGTAGCATGTCACATCAAAAATTCTTTTTTTATCATTTACCTACTCGAGGACGAGCGGGAATTAAGCTTGGGGATGCTGATACGTCTCCAACGTATCTACATTTTTTGTTCCATGCTATAATATTATAATTCTTGGATAATTTTTGGGTATTTATTTGCCAATTCATATTATTTTTGAGCACTAACCTTTTAACCCAGTGCCTAATGCCAGTTTTTGTTTTCTGCGTGTTTTTGGCTTTTCAGGTTTACCGTACAAAACGAAGTCCACTTGCCGTGAAACTTTTTTATGATTTTTTCTGGACCAAAAGAAGACCTGGAAGCTTCGAGAGCAGACCATAGGCTGGACGAGAGAGGCAACACACATCAGGGAACGCCCAAGGGGGTGGACGCACCCTATTGTGTGTTGGCCCCTCCTAGCGTCTCCCGACGTCCCTCTCTGACCTATAAATTTCAATATATCCCAAAAACCCTAGAGAGCCTCCCGAAACACTTTTTCCACCGCCGCAAGTCTCTGTTCCACCGTGTGCCCATCTGGAGCCTTGTTTCGGTGCCCTGCCGGAGGGGGGATCGATCACGGAGGGCCTCTATATCAACCTTGCTGCTCCCATAGTGATGTGTGAGTAGTTCACCATAGACCTACGGGTCCGTGGTTAGTACCTAAATGGCTATCTCTCTCTTGATCTTCAATACAAAGTTCACCGCATCTTTGCGGTGATCTATTCGATGTAATCACTTTGTGCGGTGCGTTTGTTGGGATCCGATGAATTGTGGGTTTATGTTCAGATTGTTCATGAAACTATATTGAGTTTCTTGCTGGTCCTTCTTTACATATGCATGATTATATGATCGCTTCATAATTCTCTTTGATCTATTGAAATAGTTTGGCCAACTAGATTGATATTTCTTCAGTGGGAGAGGTGCGTTGTAGTGGGTTCAATCTGGCGGTGCTCTATATCCCAGTGAAAAAGTAGGGGACAAGACACGTCTTTGTACTGCTGCCACTAAGGATAAAACTATGGGGTTCATTCATATTAATTGGATTTACTTTGTCCACATCATGTCATGGTTCTCCAAGCATTACTCTGTTTTACTTAATACTCTAGATGCATGCTGGATAGCGGTCGATGGGTGGAGTAATAGTAATACATGTAGGCAGGAGTCGGTCTAGTTGCTTACGGACGTGATTCCTATATGTAATGATCATTGCCATGAATAAATATTGCATAACTATGTGTCTATCAATTACCCAACAGTAATTTGTTTACCCACTGTTTGCCTACTACATGAGAGATGCCACTAGGGAAAACTATGGCCCCCGGGTCTATCCACTTATATATTTACAAAAGATTTCATTACCTTGCTGCCATTTATTTATCTTTTATTTATTTTGCAATTTACAATTATCAACTATCAACTACACACTTCATTTGCTTGCAAATAATGAGTCATGGGGATTGACAACCCTCTTGCCCGTGTTGGGTGCAAGCGTTTGCTTCTTTGTGTGCAGTCACTGAAGACGGGGGTTGCATGCTACTCCTATTGGTTTGATAACCTTGGTTCTCACTGAGGGAAATACTTATCT
Source organism: Elymus sibiricus (assembly GCA_039707655.1). Classification (NCBI taxonomy): domain Eukaryota; kingdom Viridiplantae; phylum Streptophyta; class Magnoliopsida; order Poales; family Poaceae; genus Elymus; species Elymus sibiricus. The sequence goes on from CM077675.1 coordinate 349,759,325, forward strand.
ATACTGTGTTGCATCACCCTCTCCTCTTCGCGGAAAACTCAACGCAGATCACAAGTATCACTCCCTAGGTGGTTTTGGTAATTAATAACAACATATATTTCATTGGACTAATGATCCTATCAAGCATATTTCAGGAAACTTTCAATGAATGGATTGACAAAGGATTGTGAGGAGATCCCCTAGATGCATGGAACGTCAAATTGCAACAAGCTTCAAGATACTACATTTTGCATTTTGTGAGAAATCACATTTGAGTCCATAGGAAAGCCAATACTTATAAAAGGGGATGAGGTATCTATGATGATGTGGTTGCTCAAGTGCTTAGAGTTAGCCACCCAAAACCCTCATGAGTTCTCCCACAAAGATATTCTGTCCAAACCCTGAAGCCTAAATTCGGTGCCACCAAGTTTACACATTCGTCCCTACCGAGTTTTTCCCTAGACAGAATCCAGAGCCAAACCCTAACATCTCGGTGACACCAAGTTCAGTTTCGTTGAAACCGAAAAACAGCGACCAACCTTCGGGTATAAATTTACTCAAAATCGGAATTTTCGAGTTTTGTGAATCGGTGCCACCGAAGCAAGGAACTGCCTAGGCCAGCCAAAATCGGACACACTGAGATTTATATATCGGTCTCACCGATACGCTGAAGGTTGCAACCTTTTGCACTAGTTAGGGTAGCCAAGATTTATCTTTGGTTCCATCGAGTTGGGCAATAATGTTGTAACGGTTGGACTTTTGGAGAAGCCTACATATACCCCTCCACCTCCCTCTAATTCACAGAGAGAGCACTCAGAACAAGCCAACACTTGCCCCATCTATTTTCTGAGAGAGAACCACCTACTCATGTGTTGAGATCAAGATCTTCCACTCCAACCATATGAATCTTGATTTCTAGCCTCCCCAAGTTGCTTTCCACCCAATCAGCCTCTTCCACCAAGCTAAATCTGTGAGACAGTGATTGAGTGTTGAGCAGACTATCTTTTGAAGCACAAGAGCATGGAGTTCATCATCCATACCACATCTATTACCTTTTGGACAGTGGTGTAACCTAGATTGGTTAGGTGTCGCTTGGGAGCCTCCGACTTTGTGTGGAGTTGAACCAAGAAGTTTGTAAGGGCAAGGAGATCGCCTACTTCATGAAGATCTACCCCGATTGAGGCTAGTCCTTCGTGGACGTAAGCCGTGATGGAATAGACGAGGTTGCTACTTTGTGGACCCTTCGTGGGTGGAGCCCTCCATGGACTCTCGCAACCGCTACCCTCCGTGGGTTGAAGTCTCCATCAACGTGGACATACGATAGCACCACCTATCGGTACCACGAGAAAAATCTTCGAGTCCCCATTGGGTTTGATCTTCCAAACCTACCCTCTACTTATATGTGCATGTCTTTACTTTCCGCTGCTATACTCATAGACTCGCATGTGTAGGGTGTGATTGACTTGATATAATTGCTAAAAATTGTCAACCTCTAAAATTGGGAAAAGGCTAGATTTTTATTCGGTCAAGTAGTGTAATCACCCCCCACCCACCTCTAGACATACTTTGGATCCTACAGTGTCCTCAACAAGTCCAATGGACTCATTGAGGATACATGTAACGTGGATTTTGATGAAAATAATGGCTCCCAAGTGTTGCAGAGTGGTCTTTGTGCTATAGGTGATGAAATTCCTCCTCAAGCCATAAGAAGAATGGGTGTGTGGCATTTCCTACCCGTTGACGAACCCCTAGTGGTGGAGGGAAAAGGACAATGTACTACGCAAGTGCAACCATCACCAACACTAGACCCACACGCTTCCGAAGAACAAAGTGATGGCCCTCAACCAAGTGAACAAGATCAAGTGCAAGATCAACCACATGATGATGGTGATGCACCTAATGATGCCCAAGATAAAGCTCACGACCTCGAGAAAGCTCAAGATGTTGAGCAAGCTTATGATCAAGCTCAAGATGATAATGATGATGCTCCTCATGTATCACTTGAAGAGCAACTAGAGATTCATGCCGCCAAGATTGTTTCCAACCTTAAACAAAATAGACACATCATGGAGAATGTCATTGGAAGCTTGAGAAAAGGGGTAACTACTCGTAGATAATTAACAAACTTTTGTGAGCATCATGCGTTTTTTTCTTGTGTTGAACCCCAAAAGGTCTATGAGGCGCTCGAGGATCCGGATTGGCTAGAAGCCATGCATGAAGAACTTCGAGCGAAACAAGGTGTGGCAATTGGTACCGAGGCCATTGGAGAACCATTATGTCATTGGAACCAAATGGATCTTCAAGAACAAGCAAGATGCACATGGCATAGTGATACGTCTCCGTCGTATCTATATTTTTTTATTGTTTCATGCAAATATTATACTTTCATATACTTTTGGCAACATTATATAATATTTTTGGGACTAACTAACTGATCTAGTGCGCAGTGCCAGTTCCTAATGTTTTTGCACATTTTGCAGAAAATCCAACGGAGTCCAAACACGATAAAAAATTACAAAGATTTTTATGGAATATATGTGAATTTGGGGAATAAGAATGAATGCAACACGGTGCCCGAGGTTCTCCCAAGCCAACAGAGCGCGGCCACTGATGGCTTGGGACCATGTGACGCCCCCGCCTTGATCGTACACTAATCATACACGAAAATGCGCACGATCAAGATCAGAGACTCACGGGAAGATATCACAACACAACTCTAGACACAAATACAAACATAAAACTTTATATTACAAGCAGAGCCATGAAGGCTCGATTACATAAGTCAGCAGAAGCAACAATATCTGAGTATAGACATAATTAAACAAGTTTGCCTTAAGAAGGCTGGGGAAAACAACGATATCTAGATCGAGAAGGCGCGGGCCTCCTGCCTGGGAGCCTCCTGTCTACTCCTGGTCGGCGGCGGCCTCCACGTAGTAGTAGGCCCCGTCGGGGTAGTAGTAGTCGTTGGCGGGATCAGCTAGCTCCTGGGCTCCGTCATCAGATCGCAGTAATCGTATCAAAGGGGAAAGGGGAGCAAAACAACTGTGAGTACTCATCCAAAGTACTTGCAAGACTTACATCAGGTCTATACTAAATATGCATTAGTATCAAGGGGAAGGGGTTGTATCTGTGGGCTATACTGCAGAAATGGAAGAATAGAAGGGGAAAGCCTAGCCTATCAAAGACTGGCATATTGCATCGTCTTGCAGCATTAGAAGAGTACATATTAGCATGTCAAAAGTAATAAGTATGTAGTAGCAACGCCCAGAGATCCTTCCTCGACTCCCTGCGAGAAAGAAATCCCGGAGCCATCATATCCATTTAATGTCTCCAGTATCCAGTTCTAGTTGTATAGATCGGGATACTACTCCGAGCGTCCATTGCACGGCTATTCGAACAGATATACTTCCCTGCAGGGGTGCACAAACTTACCCAACACGCTCTTTTAACTTTGGCCGAACACACTTTTTTGGGTCATGCCCAGCCTCAGCTGATCGACATGTCGTAGTCCTACCTAGGCTCAACAGAGAGGTCAACACGCTGGTCTAAATCCTAAGTGCGAAGGGGTCATGGACCCATCACCCTAAGCACTACTGCACATTATGAGGATGGCTGGGATCAGCCTGGCTACCTCTTTATACAAAGTAGGTGCTTACGCGGACCACCTGGGCGCGTGCCGCTCAACAATGATGTCTGAAGAGCTTTCCAAAGAAACGTCCGACGCAGCGTGCCCATACTTATTCCCGCATGGTGGTCAGCGCGAAAAGGCCAGAGGCCTACTCGAATCACATATCCAAACCGTTAGTGTCTTGGGAGCGCACTGAGACGATTAATAATCCACGATATGTGGTCCCGTCACCATGTCTTGCGGACTTACGGCAAGGGCTAAGAATGCCCGGCCCTGCCGCATAATTATCTTGCGAGTACCCTCCAGGTCAACCCAACTTCAACATGGTTCTGGGGTAAAGTCAAAGTAACTGTGTGTCCATAACATCAAGGGGGAATCTGAGGAATCTCCCTCGATGGATGCCACTCGATGTAACCGTCAAGGTGACCTTGGAGGAATCACCCTTGAGGGTTTACACTTGAGGTGTTGCATGACAGAGTCATTATCCGGAGTGGTGAAGGAGGAATCACCCTTTGTAATCCACGACCGACTAGCTTCACTACAGAGTTATCATCAGGAGTGTGTTATGAGGTATCATCCTCGGCACTCGATAGTAGCTCTAAAAAGTCGTACAACTAAGGGGGGTGTGAGGTGATGTGTCGGGCTTAGGACGTCGATCACGTTGATCGAGTCATCGATGATGAAGCGGGGGCAACAGGGACAAGGTGAGGGGTCACTAGTAGATCACTAACCAACCTATACTAAGCATATAGGGTAAGCAGGTAGGTAACAATAGCAGGTTACAAAAATTAGGCTATGCATAAAAATAGGAGCTATCAACAACAGTAGCAAAATCTAATGCAAGCATGAGAGATAAGGAATGGGCGATATGGGAATGATCAAGGGGTTTTGCTTCCCTGGAAGCTCTGCTGCAAGTGGCTGCACCTCAGAGGTGTACTCGTACCTGGTAGCAGCATCGGTCTCGGGGTCTACCGGAGAGAAGAGGGGGAAGAAACAATAAATATAAAGCAAACAAAAGCGTCAAGATACATGACATGGCAATATGCTGTGATAGGGGTGACCTAGTGCAGTGCTACACGTTACAAACGGAGCGGGAAAATATCGGTGGATATTTTCCGTGTCTTTGGCAGTTTCCGCACAAATGAATCGGAGGGGAAGGTTCCATGTTCATCATGTTAGAGGCATGTGACAGATGAACGGATATCATATTCGGATTTGTTATATTTTTCTGAGCAGCTTTCATATATAAATTATTTACATCTAAATTCAGATTAATTTATATGGTTTTTCAAAATTTTAAATAATTTCTGGAATTTTATATTATTTCGAATATATAAGGGCTAATTGCTAGATACACCCAATAGTGTACCCAGACAAGCCACATAGGGGTTAACTGGTGGGCCGTGTTGACTGGGTCAACAGCCTAGCAAGTAGAGGCTGACTGGTGGGGCCAGCTGCTGAGTCAGCAGGTCCAATCAGCAGTCAACATGACCGTTGACTTGTCAAAACTTACCAGAGGGTCCCACTGGTCAGTGGGACAACTAATAAAACAGGTTTTAATTAAACCTAATTAATCTAATTCATGGGTGGGGCCGAGCGGTCTGTGTCTATACTAATTAACAAAATTAGTTTAAATTAAACTAATTAACTACAGTGTGGGCCCACGTGTCAGTGGGCCAGTGAGGAGGTTAGTGACCCGAGGCCCACCTGGCGGTGACCCAGGCGGTGGCCGCGTAGTGGCACGCCAGCGGTGACCCCCGAGATGGTGGCGACGCATGGGATTTGGTCTCCGGCAACAAATCATGTAGCAGAGCGGCGCGTTTGAATGTGGGGGCTCACCCGCATCCGCTCGTGGCTGTAGCCGGGGCTGGGACGGGCGGAATCGACGGCGGCGTCGAGCAGGGCGGCCGACGGAGTTCGGGTGTGGACGGGCACGTGGCTACGGGGCACGACCAGGCCAGCGGGTGGCTACGTTTGACTCGTGGGAGTGTGTCGCATCCATCGATGAAAACAGGAGGCTAAGAGGTGGTCGGAGGTGACCGGACGGTGAAGCTACATGGCGGACGGAGCTCGACAACGCGGCGGGGCGGCTATGGCTACAAAGAGGGACTGGGGAGAGAGGGAGGAGGAGCAGGGGCTCACTAGCGTTGCAGAGAAGGCCCAGGGACGGCTCGAGGTGGCCAGAGTCGGAGAAGAACGTCGGGGGCCGACAGGGAAGAAGACGACGATGTGGCGGCGCTGGGGTGCCTCCCAGCTTGTGTGCGTGGTTGGGGACGACGAGGCGAATGACGACGGGGCTTCAAGGCATGACGGCGAGGCGAGAGGTGGCCGGTGGCCACGGCGGGCGATGGCGGGTGGCGACGACGAGGCGCGGGCGAGGCGGATCTGGAGGAGGGGAGGCGGAGAGCGAGAGGGCAAGCGAGTGGGGGAGCGAGTAGGAGAGGGGACCGAGGCATCGGAGGGGCATGCCGCCCTTATCCTCTCCCGGCGAGGCTGGCGAAGTGGTCGGGGGTCTACCACAGGGCTCGGTCGGATGATCAGTGAGAGGGAGATGACCCGGGGGGAGTGGGCTGGGCTCGGCTGGGCCTGTCCCTATGGCCTAAGGCCCAGGGGCATGGGGCCTTTTCTTTTCCCTTTTAAATTTTTTATTTTTTATTTGAACTTCTATTTTCTATTTTATTTTCAAATGATTTTGTTTTATAAAAATACAAACTTGCACCATAATTAATGTTGCAACTTAAGCCACTGCCACAAAGAGTTTGGCACCTAAATAAAATAGTTTGCAATTTTTATAATTTAAAAAGCATTTAAATTATTGTTATGGCCCCAGTTTTAATTATTTTAGGGCACTTAAACACTTTCCAAAAAGTTGATTTCTCTACCATAATTATCTATGGATTATTTGCCACATTATGAACATTTTAGTTCTCATGTTTGTGAATTTCTTTATTTCACTTATTATTTGAATTTGAATTCAAAGTGGAGTTTGAAATGAGATATGGATCTAAAGATGTTCAAGCAATTTTTAGCAAAATGCCTTAGCTTAATCAAAGGGGTTACTGTAGCTTAATACATGGAGGTGTTACAACTCTCCTCCTCTAAAAGAAATTCTTGTCCCAAGAATTAAGAGGTAGAAGGGAAAAGATCGGGGTATTCCGCACGCAGATTATTTTCGTGTTCCCAAGTGGCTTCAACTTCAGTATGATTCGACCACTTCACTTTGAGGAACTTGGTAACCTTCTGGCGGGTTCGACGTTCAGCTTCTTCAAGAATGCGGATTGGATGCTCTTTGTAAGTGAGATCATCTTGCACTTCGATCAATTCAGGATCCACTTCACGGTGCGGGTCCTTGAAGCAACGACGAAGTTGCGAAACATGGAAGACAGCATGGACATGAGAGAATTGCGGTGGCTATTCCAATTTATAAGCCACATATCCATGTCTGGCGAGAATGCGGAAAGGACCAATGTAGCAAGGAGCTAACTTGCCCTTTACACCAAAACGATGAGTGCCTCTCATAGGAGTGACACGCAGATAAGCTTGGTCACCAGGGTTATAGGTAGATCCCCAATGTTTATGGTCATAGTTGACCTTCTGACGGGACTGGGCCGTCTGAAGATTTTCCCGTATAATGCAAACTTGATCTTCCGCTTGTTAGATAATATCCGGACCGATGTGTGGTCGTTCCCCAGTTTCTGACCAGTTCAGTGGGGTTTGGCACTTACGTCCATATAATAACTCGAAGGGGGCCATCTTCAAGCTAGCTTGATAGTTGTTGTTATAAGAGAATTCAGCATACAGAAGAGATTCTTCCCACTTCTTGCCAAAGGAGATGACACAAGCACGCGACATATCTTCAAGTATTTGGTTAACTCGCTCAACTTGACCTTGGGACTGGGGGTGATAAGCAGTGCTCCAGGTCATATGAGTTCACATAGCTTCTTGGAAACTATCCCAGAATTTCGAGGTGAAAATGCTGCCTTGGTCTGAACTGATCTCCTTCGGAATGCCGTGGAGTGACACAATTCTGGAGATATACAAGTTCGCTAACTGACTAGTAGTGATAGTTTCCTTAACTGGCAGAAAGTGTGCAACTTTTGAGAATTGGTAGATGACGACAAAAATAGCATCATGACCCTTTTGTGATCTGGGAGGGCCAGTGATGAAATCCATTTGAACTTTATCCCACTTCCATTCAGGAATAGGCAATGGTTGCAGAAGTCCAGCAGGTTTCTAATGTTCTGCTTTGACGCGACGGCCAACGTCACATTCTTCAATATAGCGAGCAATGTCTTGTTTCATCTTAGACCACCAATATTTTTGACGAATGTCTAGATACATCTTGGTACTTCCCGGGTGAATAGACAGGGGTGTGTCATGTGCTTATTTCATAACTTTCTCTGTCATAAGGTCGAATTGGGGTACCACAAGGCGATCTCTGAAGAACAAAGTTCCACCTTCATCCAGCAAGAAGTCATTGGCCTTCTCAGAGGTAAGGTCACTCTTAATTCGATCAATTTCAGTGTCTTTCTGTTGTGCGGACTTGATATCTTTCTGAAGAGTCGGTTCTAGGACAAGGTTATTAAGATAACCCTGTGGAACAATGTGAAGGTTCAACTTGCGAAGTTCTTCATGAAGGCGGGGTTGAGCTTTCTGAACAATGTGGTTGTTGCAATAAGCTTTTCGACTCAAGGCATAAGCCATGACATTAGCCTTGCCAGGGGTATAAGAAATACTGCAGTCATAGTCTGTAATTGCTTCCATCCATCGCCACTGATGGAGATTCAGATCTGGTTGAGTAAACAGATACTTCAGACTCTTATGGTCAGTGTAGATCTCACAACGATTACCGAGAAGGTAATGTCACCACAACAACAGTGCATAGATAACTACAGTGAGTTCGAGGTCATGAAATCGATAGTTCTCTTCATGAGGGCGCAACTGTCGTGAGGCATAAGCAATCATCCTACACTCTTGCATTAGGACACAGTGTAATCCTTGACGGGATGCATCACAATAAATGACAAAGTCCTTACGAGAATTTAGAGCAGCAAGCACTGGAGCAGATTTCATCTTGTCCTTGAGTGCCTGGAAACTTTCCTGACATTTTTCTGTCCACTCAAACTTAATGCCTTTGTGAATCAGATTAGTCAAGGGTTTGGCAATCTTGGAGAAGTTCTCGACAAAACGGCGGCAATAGCTGGCGAGTCCGAGAAAACTTGTGACTTGCTTGGCATTCTTCAGGGGAGTCCATTCAAGAATAGCCTGTACTCGTTCTGGGTTGACTGCAATGCCATCCTTGGAGATCGCATGACCAAGGTAAGTCACTTCGTGTAACCAGAACTCACACTTGGAGTATCTGGCATATAGCTGATGCTCTCGAAGCTTTTCTAGTACAAGACGAAGATGTTCAGCATGTTCTTCTTTATTCTTGGAACACACCAGGATATCATCTTGATAAACCACGACGAACTTGTCGAGGTATTCCATGAAGATATAGTTCATCAAATGAGAGAATGTTGCTGGAGCACTGGTTAAACCGAAAGACATGACGGTGTACTCATATGAACCATAGCGAGTAACGAATGCGGTCTCTGGAATATCCTCATCACGAACTCGATCTGGTGGTAACCCAACCTCAAGTAGAGTTTCGAAAATACGGAGGAACCCGTAAGTTGATCATATAGATCATTGATCCGAGGAAGTGGATATTTGTTTGGAATTGTTGCTTGGTTGATGGGTCGGTAGTCTTGGACCAAACGGTTCGTACCATCCTTCTTCTTGACAAAGAGAGAAGGTGCTCCCCAGGCAGAGGAACTTGGACGAATGAAACCTTTGCGAAGTGAACTGTCAATTTCTTCTTTAAGTTCAAGGAGTTCACGAGGAGGCATCTTATAAGGTCGTTTGGCGATAGGAGTGGTGCCTGGTTTTAAGTTGAAGACAAACTCGACAGCTCTAATATGGGGAACTCCTGGAAGTTCGTCTAGAAAGACATCTTGGAAATCACAAACAATTCGAATGCCTTCAATCCCCTCAAGAGGTGACGCATTCAATGCATTTAAGAAATAAATCCAGGCTTCGGCATCTCGAACAAGACGAGCATGGTAGCTTACTATCCTATTCGAAGGATGTAGGAGATGGACAGTTTTTGTGGCACAAACGATTAAAGGAGTATGTGTTTTTAACCAATCCATTCCTAGAGTGAGGTCAATATTGGAAGACTTCAAAATAATGGGAGAGACATGGAATTCCAACCCTTCCATTTCAATGGTGACGTTGTGGCTAACCATGGAGGTTCGACATTGGCCCGCGGGGGTGTGTACCACTAGTGGAGTGTTCATCTCTTCGTATTTAATGCCATGCATGTATGCAAAATCTTCCGACATGAAATAATGCGATGCTCCTAGATCAAATAAAACAAAAACTGGTATTGAATTAACCAGAAGAGTACCCATCACTGTAGCAGGCTGGTCTTGAGCTTCATTCAGTTCAATGTTGTTAGCCTGACAACGACCATAAGAAGGCCTGGCATTGTTGTTGCGGGGCTGGTTGTTACCACAGTCAGTTGAAGGCATTGCAAGTTGATTCTGATTCTGATTGCATTCTCTGGCACGGTGACCTGGACGACCACACTTGAAGCACGGCCCGTTATTGGGACGGGGAGCAGGAGCTCGGGGTGGTGCAGCTGGAGTCTCGGCTGCCTAGGTGGTGGAGGAGGCAGACGAGGCACAGCATAGGACGACCTTGGAGCAGGAGCAGGTGAATGGTACATGTTGTGGGGAATCCATATCCGCCGTTTCTATGATGATGAGCCCGAAGATGGGCCCACGTCACGGTTGCGCTTGAGGCCTTCCTTGTATTCCTGCAGACCAGTCTCAACCTGAATGGCCTTGTTCACCAAGGTAGCAAAGTCAGCAAAGTCCTGAACAAGAAGCGTGAGTTTGATATCAGGGTGAAGTCCTTCACGAAACTTTTCCTGTCTGCGAGCATCAGTAGTGATATCTTCTTCAGCATAGCGGGACAAGTCAAGGAACTCCCGCTGATAATCATCTATGATCTTGTTGCCTTGTGTGAGGTTGCGGAACTCTCGCTTCTTCCTGTCCATGATTCCCTGAGGAATGTAGCAGGCACGAAAGGCAGCTTGGAACTCTAGCCAGGTAATGATGGTTCCAACAGGCAATGAACGACTGTGATTGTCCCGCCATTGAGTAGCGGGACCCTTCAGGAAGTAGGATGCAAAAGTGACATAGTTGGCAAGGGCGACGTTAGCAGATTCCAGTTCATACGTGATGTCGTGGAACTAGTCATCAGCATCAAGGGGCTGAGTTGAGCTACGATAGACAACAGGGTTGAGGCGCACAAAGTCTTGCAGAGTTATTGGGGCTGGCTGCTGATTCATATTCGGCCACGGGAATTGATCCATAAGCCCTTGCATAAAATGGCAGTTCAGCTCAAACTGATGTATCATTCCAGCCATATATTCGGGCGGTCGTGGATTGTTGGCACCACGGCCACAACCAGCTGGCTAACCATTCTGTCAAAATGGAATAGTGCTAGTTGAGTATTGAGTAATAGCAAAGACAAGGAATCTTTCATGAGGTAACATGCACAATGAAAGAAGAGCAATAGGTACATCATAGTAGTCAAACATGACATACATATCCATACATAGGTCTATTACAAGCCAGCGGTTACAAGTTCGGAAAGGAAAATAACCTAGACAAACTAGGCGGCACGCAGGCATGCAGTAGAGGGATACAACAACGGGACATAGCAATGGCTACATCAACGTCGAAGAAAACCACTGAAGCCAGGTACCTGCAGGTGACGATGCAGGTCGCCCTCGATATGAGGAGCCTGTGCTCCGTGAGCACTCTGGTGTAGAACCCGGTCCCGTACGGGGAGCATAGGCCCATGTGGAGGAGTAAAACCTCCAACAGCAGGCCACTCAAAACCTGGTGGTAGCTCTGTCCTGCGCGGGTAAAGGATGTGCTCAGGATGTATCCTCACACTGACTGCTAGCAGCAACTATGTTAGATCGTCCTGAAGATGAGCAGGAGTGGCGTACAACTTGACAGCAAGAGCTCGGACAACACAATCCAGAGCCTCAGTGTACTAAACCAGAACCTGCGGGTCGTAACGACGTCGCACATAAGGGGTGCAGACAGCGGTGTAGTATCCACTCTCATCCCCAGCGGGGACATACGGGATGCATCTGAACCCAGTCTCCTCCAAGCGGGGGTGCTCTCCATGAAGATGGATGATAGCAACATAGGCAGCATCATGGACTGCCATATCAACAATCACTCCAACACCATGATAGTTGTGCAGCTCAGTGATGGAGATAATCTGTCGATCGGAGATACGAACCATAGCGTGGTACTGCTCCTGGTTAAACTCATGGTTGTCCTCGTAAATACTGTACCCGGGGTACCAGCGATACCCCAGCCTGGTCAAGAAGTCGACCAGAATGGCCGGGAATCCAGTCGCATCAACAACCATAGTCTGACATACGAGCTGCCTTGTGGCACGCATCTGAAACAAGTAGGTTCAAAGATGTCAAATGACAGTGTGTGTTGGGGAACGTAGAAATAATTCAAAAAATTTCCTACGTGTCACCAAGATCAATCTAGGAGATGCTAGCAACGAGAGAGAGGGAGTGCATCTTCATACCCTTGACGATCGCTAAGCGGAAGCGTTGCAAAGAACGCGGTTGATGGAGTCGTACTCGCGGCGATTCAAATCGCGGAAGATCCGATCCAAGCGCCGAACGGACGGCGCCTCCGCGTTCAACACACGTACAGCCCGGGGACGTCTCCTCCTTCTTGATCCAGCAAGGGGAGAGGAGAAGTTGAGGGAGAGCTCCGGCAGCACGACGGCGTGGTGGCGGTGGAGCTCGTGGTTCTCCGGCAGAGCTTCGCTAAGCACTACGGAGGAGGAGGAGGTGTAGGAGGGGGAAGGGCTGCGCCAGGGAAGGGGTGGAGCTCCCATGCGCCTCCCCACTATATATAGGGGTGGAGGGGGCTGGTTTCTTGCCCTCGAAGTCCATTGGGGCGTTCGCAAAGGTGGGAGGAAAGAAATCCCATCCTTTCCCTTCCCCACCGATTGTTATCCCCCCTTTTTAGGAATCTTGATCTTATCCCTTCGGGATATGATCTTATTCCTTCTAAGGGGGGATCTTGGTGCGCCTTGACCAGGGGTATGGGGCCTTGCCCCCACTACCCACGTTCATGTGGGTCCCCCCAAGCAGGTGGGCCCCACTTCGGAACCTTCTAGAACCTTCCCGGTACAATACCGAAAAATCCCGAACATTTTCCGGTGGCCAAAATAGGACTTCCGATATATAAATCATTACCTCCGGACCATTCTGGAAGTCCTCGTGACGTCCGGGATCTCATCCGGGACTCCGAACAACTTTTGGTAACCACATACAATTCCCATTACAACTCTAGCGTCACCGAACCTTAAGTGTGTAGACCCTACGGGTTCGGGAACCATGCAGACATGACCGAGACACCTCTCCGGCCAATAACCAATAGCGGGATCTGGATACCCATATTGGCTCCCACATGTTCCACGATGATCTCATCGGATGAACCACGATGTCGGGGATTCAATTAATCCCATATACAGTTCCCTTTGTCCATCGGTATGTTACTTGCCCGAGATTCGATCATCGGTATCCCTATACCTTGTTCAATCTCGTTACCAGCAAGTCTCTTTACTCGTTCCATAACACATGATCCCATGACTAACTCCTTAGTCACATTGAGCTCATTATGATGATGTATTACCGAGTGGGCCCAGACATACCTCTCCGTCACACGGAGTGACAAATCCCAGTCTCGATTCGTGCCAACCCAACAGACACTTTCGGAGATACCTGTAGTGCACCTTTATAGTCACTCAGTTACGTTGTGACGTTTGATACACCCAAAGCATTCCTACGATATCCGGGAGTTGCACAATCTCATGGTCTAAGGAAATGATACTTGACATTAGAAAAGCTCTAGCAGACGAACTACACGATCTTGTGCTATGCTTAGGATTGGGTCTTGTCCATCACATCATTCTCCTAATGATGTGATCCCGTTATCAACGACATCCAATGTCCATGGTCAGGAAACCATGACCATCTATTGATCAACGAGCTAGTCAACTAAAGGCACACTAGGGACATGGTGTGGTCTATGTATTCACACATGTATTACGGTTTCCGGTTAATACAATTATAGCATGAACAATAGACAATTATCATGAACAAGGAAATATAATAATAACCATTTTATTATTGCCTCTAGGGCATATTTCCAACAGTCTCCCACTTGCACTAGAGTCAATAATCTAGTTACATTGTGATGAATCGAACACCCATAGAGTTCTGGTGCTGATCATGTTTCACACGTGGAAGAGGTTTAGTCAACGGATCTGCGACATTCAGATCCGTATGTACTTTACAAATATCTATATCTCCATCCTGAATTTAACCACGAATGGAGTTGAAGTGGCGCTTGATGTGCTTGGTCTTCTTGTGAAACCTGGGCTCCTTGGCAATGGCAGTAGCCCCAGTGTTGTCACAGAAGAGAGTCATCGGGCCCGACGCATTGGGAATCACTCCTAGGTCGGTGATGAACTCCTTCATCCAGACTCCTTCCTGCGCTGCTTCCGAAGCAGCTATGTACTCGGCTTCACATGTAGATGCCACCACGATGCTTTGCTTGCAACTGCACCAGCTGACTGCCCCACCATTCAAAATATACACGTATCCGGTTTGTGACTTGGAGTCATCCGGATCTGTGTCGAAGCTAGCATCGACGTAACCCTTTACGACGAGCTCTTCGGCACCTCCATAAACGAGAAACATATGCTTAGTCCTTTTCAGGTACTTAAGGATATTCTTGACCGCTGTCCAGTGTTCCATTCTGGGATCACTTTGGTACCTCCCTACCAAACTTAGGGCAAGGTTCACATCAGGTCTGGTACACAGCATGGCATACATAATAGAGCCTATGGCTGAGGCATAGGGGATGACACTCATCTTTTCTCTATCTTCTGCCGAGGTCGGGCATTGAGCTGTGCTCAATCTCACACCTTGCAATACAGGCAAGAACCCCTTCTTGGACTGATCCATATTGAACTTCTTCAATATCTTGTCAAGGTATGTGCTTTGTGAAAGACCAATGAGGCGTCTTGATCTATCTCTATAGATCTTGATGCCTAATATGTAAGCAGCTTCTCCAAGGTCCTTCATTGAAAAACACTTATTCAAGTAGGCCTTTATGCTTTCCAAAAGGTCTATATCATTTCCCATCAACAATATGTCATCCACATATAAAATGAGAAATGCTACAGAGCTCCCACTCACTTTCTTGTAAATACAGGCTTCTCCATAAGTCTGTATAAACCCAAACGCTTTGATCACCTCATCAAAGCGAATGTTCCAACTCCGAGATGCTTGCACCAGCCCATAGATGGAGCACTGGAGCTTGCATACCTTGTCAGCATTCTTAGGATCGACAAAACCTTCCGGCTGCATCATATACAATTCTTCCTTAAGGAAACCGTTAAGGAATGCCATTTTGACGTCCATTTGCCAGATCTCATAATCATAAAATGCGGCAACTGCTAACATGATTCGGACGGACTTCAGCATCGCTACGGGTGAGAAAGTCTCATCGTAGTCAACTCCTTGAACTTGTCAATAACCCTTAGCGACAAGCCGAGCCTTATAGACGGTCACATTACCATCCGCGTCAGTCTTCTTCTTAAAGATCCATTTATTTTCTATGGCTTGCCGATCATCGGGCAAGTCCACCAAAGTCCATACTTTGTTCTCATACATGGATCCTATCTCGGATTTCATGGCTTCAAGCCATTTGTTGGAATCCGGGCCCGCCATGGCTTCTTCATAGTTCGAAGGTTCACCGTTGTCTAACAACATGATTTCCAGGACAGGGTTGCCGTACCACTCTGGTGCGGAACGTGTCCTCGTGGACCTACGAAGTTCAGTGGTAACTTGATCCGAAGTTTCATGATCATCATCATTAACTTCCTCTCTAGTCGGTGCAGGCACCACAGAAACATTTTCCTGCGCTGCGCTACTCTCCGGTTCGAGAGGGGGTACAATTACCTCATCAAGTTCTACTTTCCTCCCACTTACTTCTTTCGAGAGAAACTCTTTCTCTAGAAAGGATCCATTCTTGGCAACAAAGATCTTGCCTTCGGATCTGAGGTAGAAGGTATACCCAATAGTTTCCTTAGGGTATCCTATGAAGACGCACTTTTCCGATTTGGGTTCGAGCTTTTCAGGTTGAAGTTTCTTGACATAAGCATCACATCCCCAAACATTCAGAAACGACAGCTTAGGTTTCTTCCCGAACCATAATTCATACGGTGTCGTCTCAACGGATTTAGACGGTGCCCTATTTAAAGTGAATGCGGTAGTCTCTAATGCATATCCCCAAAATGATAGCGGTAAATCAGTAAGAGACATCATAGATTGCACCATATCCAATAGAGTGCGATTACGACGTTTGGACACACCATTACGCTGAGGTGTGCCAGGCGGCGTGAGTTGTGAAACAATTCCACATTTCCTTAAGTGCGTGCCAAACTCGTGACTCAAATATTCTCCTCCACGATCAGATCGTAAGAACTTTATTTTCTTGTCACGTTGATTCTCTACCTCACTCTGAAATTCCTTGAACTTTTCAAAGGTCTCAGACTTGTGTTTCATTAAGTAGACATACCCATATCTGCTTAAGTCATCAGTGAGGGTGAGAACATAACGATAGCCACCACGAGCCTCAACGCTCATTGGACCGCATACATCGGTATGTATTATTTCCAACAAGTTGGTTGCTCGCTCCATTGTTCCGGAGAACGGAGTCTTAGTCATCTTGCCCATGAGGCATGGTTCGCACGTGTCAAATGATTCATAATCAAGAGACTCCAAAAGTCCATCTGCATGGAGTTTCTTCATGCGTTTGACACCAATATGACCAAGGCGGCAGTGCCACAAGTATGTGGGACTATCATTATCAACCTTACATCGTTTGGTATTCACACTATGAATATGTGTAACATCACGTTCGAGATTCAATAAAAATAAACCATTGACCAGTGGGGCATGACCATAAAACATATCTCTCATATAAATAGAACAACCATTATTCTTGGATTTAAATGAGTAGCCATCTCGCATCAAACGAGATCCAGATACAATGTTCATGCTCAAAGCTGGTACTAAATAACAATTATTGAGGTTTAAAACTAATCCCGAAGGTAGATGTAGAGGTAGCGTGCCGACGGCGATCACATCGACCTTGGAACCATTCCTGACGCGCATCGTCACCTCGTCCTTCGCCAGTCTCCGCTTATTCCGCAGCTCCTGTTTTGAGTTACAAATGTGAGCAACCGCACCGGTATCAAATACCCAGGAGCTACTACGAGCGCTGGTAAGTTACATATCAATAACATGTATATCATATATACCTTTGACATTGCCGGCCTTCTTATCCGCTAAGTACTTGGGGCAGTTCCGCTTCCAGTGACCGGTTCCCTTGCAATAAAAGCACTCAGTCTCAGGCTTGGGTCCATTCTTGGGCTTCTTCCCGGCAACTGATTTACCGGGCGCGGCAACTGCTTTGCCGTCCTTCTTGAAGTTCTTCTTACCCTTGCCTTTCTTGAAACTGGTGGTCTTATTCACCATCAACACTTGATGTTCCTTTTTGATCTCCACCTCCGCTGATTTCAGCATCGAATATAACTCAAGAATGGACTTCTCCATCCCTTGCACATTGAAATTCATCACAAAGCTCTTGTAGCTAGGTGGAAGCGACTGGAGGATTCTGTCAATAACCGAGTCATCTGGAAGATTAACTCCCAGCTGAGACAAGCGGTTGTGCAACCCAGACATTTTGAGTATGTGCTCGCTGACAGAACTATTTTCCTCCATCTTACAACTGAAGAACTTGTCGGAGACTTCATATCTCTCGACCCGGGCATGAGCTTGGAAAACCATTCTCAGCTCTTGGAACATCTCATATGCTCCGTGTTGCTCAAAACGCTTTTGGAGCCCCGGTTCTAAGCTGTAAAGCATGCCGCACTGAACCAGGGAGTAATCATCACTACGCGACTGCCAGACATTCATAACGTCTTGAGTTGCTAGGAAAATGGGTACGTCACCTAGCGGTGCATCAAGGACATATGCTTTCTTGGAAGCTATGAGGATGATCCTCAAGTTACGGACCCAGTCCGTATAGTTGCTTCCATCGTCTTTCAGCTTGGTTTTCTCTAGGAACGCGTTGAAGTTGAGGGCAACATTAGCATGGGCCATTGGATCTACAAGATAGATTGTAAAGACAATTTTAGACTAAGTTCATGATAATTAAGTTCATCTAATCAAATTATTTAATGAACTCCCACTCAGATAGACATCCCTCTAGTCATCTAAGTGATACATGATCCATATCGACTAGGCCGTGTCCGATCATCACGTGAGACGGACTAGTCATCAATGGTGAACATCTCCATGTTGATCGCATCTACTATACGACTCATGTTCGACCTTTCGGTCTCTCGTGTTCCGAGGCCATGTCTGTACATGCTAGGCTCGTCAAGTCAACCTAAGTGTTTCGCGTGTGTAAATCTGGCTTACACCCGTTGTATGTGAACGTTAGAATCTATCACACCCGATCATCACGTGGTGCTTCGAAACAATGATCCTTCGCAACGGTGCACACTTAGGGGGAACACATTTCTTGAAATTTTAGTGAGGGATCATCTTATTTATGCTACCGTCGTTCTAAGCAAATAAGATGTAAAAACATGATAAACATCACATGCAAATCATAAAGTGACATGATATGGCCAATATCATCTTGCGCCTTTGATCTCCATCTTCGGGGCGCGGCATGATCACCATCGTCACCGGCACGACACCATGATCTCCATCATCATGATCTCCATCATCGTGTCTTCATGAAGTTGTCTCGCCAACTATTACTTCTACTACTATGGCTAACGGTTAGCAATAAAGTAAAGTAATTACATGGCGTTTTTGATTGACACGCAGGTCATACAATAAATTAAGACAACTCCTATGGCTCCTGCCAGTTGTCATACTCATCGACATGCAAGTCGTGATTCCTATTACAAGAACATGATCAATCTCATACATCACATATATTTCATCACATCCTTTTGGCCATATCACATCACATAGCATACCCTGCAAAAACAAGTTAGACGTCCTCTAATTGTTATTGCAAGTTTTACGTGGCTGCTATGGGTTTCTAGCAAGAACGTTTCTTACCTACGCAAAAGCCACAACGGTGATATGCCAATTGCTATTTACCCTTCATAAGGACCCTCTTCATCGAATCCGATCCGACTAAACTGGGAGAGACAGACACCCGCTGGCCACCTTATGTAACAAGTGCATGTCAGGCGGTGGAACCAGTCTCACGTAAGCGTACGGGTAAAGTCGGTCCGGGCCGCTTCATCCCACAATACCGCTGAATCAAGATAGGACTAGTAACGGCAAGCAAATTGACCAAATCATCGCCCACAACTACTTGTGTTCTACTCATGCATAGAATCTACGCATAGACCTAGCTCATGATGCCACTGTTGGGGAACGTAGTAATAATTCAAAAAAATTCCTACGTGTCACCAAGATCAATCTAGGAGATGCTAGCAACGAGAGAGAGGGAGTGCATCTTCATACCCTTGAAGAACGCTAAGCGGAAGCATTGCAAAGAACGCGGTTGATGGAGTCGTACTCGCGGCGATTCAAATCGCGGAAGATCCGATCCAAGCGCCGAACGGATGGCGCCTCCGCGTTCAACACACGTACAGCCCGGGGACGTCTCCTCCTTCTTGATCCAGCAAGGGGAGAGGAGAAGTTGAGGGAGAGCTTCGGCAGCACAACGGCGTGGTGGCGGTGGAGCTCGTGGTTCTCCGGCAGAGCTTCGCTAAGCACTACGGAGGAGGAGGAGGTGTAGGAGGGGGAAGGGCTGCGCCAGGGAAGAGGTGCAACTCCCATGCGCCTCCCCACTATATATAGGGGTGGAGGGGGCTGGTTTCTTGCCCTCGAAGTCCATTGGGGCGTTGGCAAAGGTGGGAGGAAAGAAATCCCATCCTTTCCCTTCCCCACCGATTGTTATCCCCCCTTTTCAGGGATCTTGATCTTATCCCTTCGGGATATGATCTTATTCCTTCTAAGGGGGGATCTTGGTGCGCCATGACCAGGGGTGTGGGGCCTTGCCCCCACTACCCACGTTCATGTGGGTCCCCCCATGCAGGTGGGCCCCACTTCGGAACCTTCTAGAACCTTCCCGGTACAATACCGAAAAATCCCGAACATTTTCCGGTGGCCAAAATAGGACTTCCCATATATAAATATTTACCTCCGGACCATTCCGGAACTCCTCGTGACGTCTGGGATCTCATCCGGGACTCCGAACAACTTTCGGTAACCACATACAATTCCCATTACAACTCTAGCGTCGCCGAACCTTAAGTGTGTAGACAATATGGGTTCGGGAACCATGCAGACATGACCGAGACACCTCTCCGGCCAATAACCAATAGCGGGATCTGGATACCCATATTGGCTCCCACATGTTCCACGATGATCTCATCGGATGAACCACGATGTCGGGGATTCAATTAATCCCGTATACAATTCCCTTTGTCCATCGGTATGTTACTTGCCCGAGATTCGATCGTCGGTATCCCTATACCTTGTTCAATCTCGTTACCAGCAAGTCTCTTTACTCGTTCCGTAACACATGATCCTATGACAAACTCCTTAGTCACATTGAGCTCATTGTGATGATGTATTACCGAGTGGGCTCAGAGATACCTCTCCGTCACACGGAGTGACAAATCCCAGTCTCGATTCGTGCCAACCCAACAGACACTTTCGGAGATACCTGTAGTGCACCTTTATAGTCACCCAGTTACGTTGTGACGTTTGATACACCCAAAGCATTCCTATGATATCCGGGAGTTGCACAATCTCATGGTCTAAGGAAATGATACTTGACATTAGAAAAGCTCTAGCAGACGAACTACACGATCTTGTGCTATGCTTAGGATTGGGTCTTGTCCATCACATCATTCTCCTAATGATGTGATCCCATTATCAACGACATCCAATGTCCATGGTCAGGAAACCATGACCATCTATTGATCAACGAGCTAGTCAACTAGAGGCTCACTAGGGACATGGTGTGGTCTATGTATTCACACATGTATTACGGTTTCCGGTTAATACAATTATAGCATGAACAATATACAATTATCATGAACAAGGAAATATAATAATAACCATTTTATTATTGCCTCTAGGGCATATTTCCAATAGTGTGTGCATCATACTTTCAAAAGAAACAGTTGTCGATAAGACGGCTCTCCAGGTGGATGTGGTCACGAGAACCTAATGTTAGAGTTAGCAAAATCTTTAACCCGAATAGAAGAGAGATCAGAACCCAGAGCAAAGAAGAGGAATAAAAGATCCTAATCCCAACCATTTGTGATGTGGGCCCGTAAGCCACACAGCAATGTTAGTAAAATAGTTTTTCAAAGACTAGACTCAACTTTGGCCAAGGAGTTCGAAAGGGGCTTCCTACAGATAGTCGGCTCTGATACCAACTTGTGACACCCCCGCCTTGATCGTACACTGATTATACACGCAAATGCGCACGGTCAAGATCAGAGACTCACGGGAAGATATCACAACACAACTCTAGACACAAATTCAAACATAAAGCTTTATATTACAAGCAGGGCCACGAAGGCTCAAATATGTAAGTCAGCGGAAGAAAAAATATCTGAGTACAGACATACTTAAACAAGTTTGCCTTAAGAAGGTTGGGCAAAACAACGACATCTAGATCGAAAAGGCACATGCCTCCTGTCTACTCCTGGTCGTCAGCGGCCTCCACGTAGTAGTAGGCTTCGTCGGGGTAGTAGTGGTCGTTGGCGGGATCAGCTGGCTCCTGGGCTCCGTCATATGATCGCAGCAATCGTATCAAAGGTTAAAGGCGAGAAAAGCAACTGTGAGTACTCATCCAAAGTACTCGCAAGACTTACATCAGGTCTATACTAATATACATCAGTATCAAGGGGAAGGGACTATATCTGTGGGCTATACTGCCGAAATGCCAGAATAGAAGGGAAAGCCCTAGCCTATCAAAGACTAGCATCTGGCATCGTCTTGCAGCATTAGAAGAGTACAGATTAGCACTTCAAAAGTAATAAGTATATAGTAGCAACGCCCAGAGATCCTTCCTCGACTCCCTGCGAGAAAGCTATCCCGGAGCCAAAATCTCCATTTCATGTCTCTAGTATCTAGTTCTAGTTGTATACATCGGGATACTACTCCGAGCGTTCGTTAACGTGGACATGTCTATTCGAATAGATATACTTCCCTGCTGGGGTGCAAAAACTTACACAACATGCTCGATTAACTCTGGTCGAACACACTTTTCTGGGTCATGCCCGGCCTCGGCTGATCGACATGCCATAGTACTACCTAGGCTCAACATAGAGGTCAACACATCGGTCTAAATACTAAGTGTGAAGGGGTCATGGGCCCATCACCCTAAGCACCCCTGCACGTTATGAGGACGGACAGGATCAGTCCTGGCTACCTCTTTATACAAAGAAGGTGCTTACGCGGACCACCCGGGTCCGTGCCACTCAACTGTGACGTCTAAAGAGCTTCCAAAAGAAACGTACGACGTAGAGTTCCCATACTTATTCCCACGTGGTGGTCTGTCCGAAAAGGCCAAAGGCCTACTCGGATCACATATCCAAACCGTTAGTGTCTTTGGAGCGTGTTGAGACGATCAATGATCCACGAGATGTGGTCCCGTCGCCCCATCTCGCTGACTTACGGAAAGGGCGAAGAATGCCGGCCGTGCCTCGTAATTATCTAGCGGGTACCCTCCAGGTCAACCCGACTTCAACATGGTTCTAGGGTAAATTCAAAGTAACCGTGTGTCCATAACATCAAGGGGGAATCTGAGGAATCACCCTCGATGGATGCCACTCAATGTAGCCGTCAATGGGACCTTGGAGGAATCACCCTCGAGGGTTCACACTTGAGATGTTGCACAACGGAGACGTTATCGGGAGTGGTGAAGGAGGAATCACCCTCCGTAATGCACGACCGACTAGCTTCACTACAGAGTTATCATCCGGAGTGCGCTACGAGGTATCACCCTCGACACTCGATAGTAGCTATGTAGAGTCATACAACTAAGGGGGGTGTGAGGTGATGTGTCGGGTGCAGGACGTCGATCACGTTGATCGAGTCATCGATGATGAAGCGGGGGCAATAGGGACAAGCAAAGGGGTCACTGTGGATCACTAACCAACCTATACTAAGCATATAGGGTAAGGAGGTAGGTAACAATAGCAGGTTAAAAAATCAGGCTATGCATCAGAATAGGAGCTATCAACAACTGTAGAAAAATCTAATGCAAGCACGAGAGAGAAGGAATGGGCAATATAGGAATGGTCAAGGGGTTTTACTTGCCTGGAAGCTCTGCTGGAAGTGGCTAGATGTCATAGGTGTAGTCGTACCCGGTAGCAGCGTCGGTCTCGGGGTCTACCGGAGAGAAGAGGGGGAAGAAACAATAAATATAAAGCAAACAAATGCATCACAATGCATGACATGGCAATATGTTGTGATAGGGGTGACCCAGTGCAGTGCTACGCGTTACAGACGGAGCAGGAAAATATCTATGGATACTTCTCGGGTCTTTGGCAGTTTCCGACGGATGAATCGGAGGAGAAGGTTCCATGGTCATCATGTTAGAGGCATGTGACAGATGAACGGATTGCATATTCAGATTCGTTATATTTTTCTGAGCAACTTTCATATATAAATTATTTTCATCTGACTTACAGATTAATTTATATGATTTTTCAAAGTTTTAGACAATTTCTGGAATTTTATGTTAATTCGAAAATAAAAGGGCTAATTGCTAGATACACCCAATAGTGTACCCAAACAAGCCATACACGGGCTGACTAGTGGGCCATGTTGACTGGGTCAACAGCCTAGCCCGCAGAGGCTAACTCCTGGGCCAGCTGCTGAGTCAGCAGGTCTAGTCAGCAGTCGACAAGACCGTTGACTGGTCAAAACTGACCAGAGGGTCCCACTGGTCAGTGAGACAACTAATAAAACAAGTTCTAATTAAACCTAATTAATCTAATTAGCCGGTGGGGTCGAGCTATTAGTGTCTATACTAATTAACAAAATTAGCTTAAATTAAACTAATTAACTACAGTGCGGGCCCCCGTGTCAGTGGGCCAGTGGGGAGGTCTGTGGCCCGAGGCCCACCTGGCAGTGACCCAGGCGGTGGTCATGCGGTGGCACGCCGGTGGTGACCCCGAGTCGGCGGCGACGCATGGGATTGGTCTCCGGCGACCAATCAAGTGGCAGAGTGGCGCGTTCGAACGTGGGGGCTCGCGCGCATCTGCCCGTGGCCGTAGCCGGGGCTAGGACGTGCGGAATCGACGGCAGCGTCAAGCAGGGCGGCCGCCGGAGTTCGGGCATGGACGGGCCTGTGGTTACGGGGCACGGTCAGGCCAGTGGGTGGCTGCGTTCGACTCGTGGGAGTGTGCCGCGTCTGTCGTGGTTTTGTCACGGCAAGATGTCCTCGTGAGAGAACTTAGGTGTGGGGCCATCGCAACTAGATGGCGGCTTGAGAGGGGTTGGTCGGAATCGAGAGACGCGAGTTTACCCAGGTTCGGCCCCTCCGATGGAGGTAAAAGCCTATGTCCTGCGTTGTGTGTATTGATGATGAGGATGATCTCGATTACAAGGGTGCTGTTTTGCTACCTCTAGTCTTGAGAGCCTCTAATCGATCTATTTCTAATGACTTTTTTCTTGTCCCTCTTGGAGTGCCTTACCCCTCCTTATATAAGTTCAAGGGGTAGGTTTACATGTAGAGTCCTACTGGGAGTAGGACTAGGACTAGTCTCTCTTGAATCCTAATCGGGATCTTGTTTCTCTTGTGACGGAATTCTTCCTCTTCTTGGGCCTTCTCTGTGATCCGACCCTCCAGGACTCTCCATGAGCCGCCTTCCACGGGGTGCACACTGGGCATTGGGCCCTGATGTCCAGGTTGACCCGGTAAACACGGTGACTTTATAAGCCGCCAAATGATGGGTCGAGTCATACTCCTGGCCAGGTCAAACCGTGGGGAATATCCCCGACATTAGCCCCCAGGTTAGCTTGAATTTATTCATGGTAAGCTCCTGAAATAAGAATAATTAATATGTTAAGCGACCAGCTTGCTCCACTGGTCGGCTTAATTTAATGAAGTGGCTCCTTGAAAATCCGGGTTTCTTCTTCATATTAACGAGTCGTCTTCACAATCATCTTGCAGGTACGTGTCCTTTGCAATAAAATATTTGGAATAAAACACCCATATGCCGTTGAGTCGGCCTCCAATGCTTTGGCTTGATGAAAATTTTGGGAATAAGAAATCCGTTGTGATGTTGAGCCAGTCTTCTTGGCGCCTTTCTATGAATAACTTGGAGAAAATGATATTTGCAAATCTCCATCAAGAAATGAGACAGGTCTCGGTCACAATTGACAGCTTGAAAGTGTTCTTCAATTTTTTGATATATCCATATTACCTGTAGCCCACAAGCTCCAAGTTTATCAGTTCATGATGACTTGGTGATTTGCAATAATATCTTTGACTGTGTAGCCCCCAAGTGCCGGGTTGTCTTGCCTGCAGCAGCTTGGAACTTGTAATTGTCTTATACTTATAAAACTTCAGCCAATGTAGCCCCTAAGGGCCGGGTTGTTTTGCCTACAACAACCTGGGACTTTGAACATGGTTTTGAATGTTTTAGGTAGATAACTTCGGAGAAATCCGGGTTGTCATCTGAGTCGCCAAATATGGACTGAATGTCTTGAATTTCACATGTGTAGCCCCCAAGGGCCGGCTCATTAGTAGGTGGTGGGCCGAGTCTTCAATTTGGACCTTTATAATATTAAATGGTCGAATAGTGTAGCCCCCAAGGGTCGGGTCGCATGCCTGCAGCGACTTGGGACTTTTTTAGAAAATTTGATCTGAGTAGTGTAGCCCCCAAGTGTCGGGTCGTTTGCCTGCAGCGACTCGGGACTTTGTATGTACTTCTCCTTTGAAAATAAAAACATCATATGATGTAGCCCCCAAGTGTCGGGGTCGTATGCCTGAAACGACATGGGACTGTGTGAGAATAACCCATCATAATGCAGGGCATAAGTTCTCTTGAACTTGAATTAATCCTTGACCGTGGTTGTAATACAGCCCGGTAATTTATTGTCTTGTATGAATATCCTGGAATAATGCCTTTGTGCTTTGGAATGAAATCCCTGCTCATGGTCGCGGTGCAACCCGGCAAATATATGTTTGAGAAATCCATAAGTGTTGTAGTTTACTACAGAGCACAAGTTGAAAAATCCAAGAGCCGGTCAATTAATTGACCCGGCATTATATGTGATAGGGCGGCTCTTCGAGAATAGTCATTTCTTCTGAGCTGGCTTGAAAAACCCCCAATCATTTAATACTGGTTATGATAAACCATGATGAGGATACAGCCATTTTGGCTATCAAAGATCTATTTGTTCCTACAGAGGTTACGATGCAATCCGGTTTGATGACCGGCTTGATATGTATGTATGATGCATGATGCAATGTAGGATGATGTATGTATATGATAACAGAATATAAAGTGCTAGTTTCAAGGCATGACATAAAGACCGGCTTTCGAGGCTCTAGTCTTGCTTCAATGAAGCAGGTGTGATAACCCATGATTTATCCTAACTTTCTGTATGCCGTCTCTCACGTGACTCAACCAATGTTTTAACCTTGAAAAGTTCAGGGTCCGCAATGGAGTAACTTAACAAGAGTACATGGGTTCACCTGATCGGAGTCGCATCAAGCATACATGCAAGTTTAACCATTTGGTGGCATTGATGAGCCAGATCAAGAGGGTGAGAAAGCTAAACTCGATGAGTTGGAAGCCCCCAAGTGACCTATGATCATGGAAAAGCTTGGCATAGGATTACAGGAGACAATGCTACTTCTGCAAAACATCTGGGGTCCAGATAAGCTGGCTTGATTCCATTGATCATAATATGATAATATGATGATCCAATAAGGCAAGATACCTTATGTTTGAGCAGCGCATCACGACAGTTGGTCCTCTTTGGCAAACTGTAATTTTTTGCCCATAAGGCAAGGCAGCCCCAGGACCGGGTTGTCTTCCTTGTAATGACCCGATGTTATTGTATTTGTTGAAACCGATCAAGTCTACCGAGCCATGTCTGTGCAGCCCCCGAGTCTTAAGTCGATTCAAGGAGGCGGCTTAAGAGTCTTCATACTAGGCTTGTGGCATAAACCGGCATAAGGTTGACGGCTGAACGATGGATACTGGAAACGATGTGGCGAGTTGATGATTCTCGTGATGCTCATCATATGTCCTTGGCAAATGTCGTGGCCAAATTGAGTGCATATGTCTCTTGACCCAATCTTTGCTATCCTTGCTTGCTCTGGCTCCCCTGGCTCCTCCAGGGCCATTTCTTTTTCTTTGTTGTTGGCCTTGAATTACCGGCTCAATGGTGGCCGGCTCAAATTGTAGCTTCTCCAGGGATGGTTCCTCTGTAGCTCGGGCTCTCCTGTTTCCTCTTATGTGCTGAAGCAGACCGGACCGGGGGATGGCAAGCCAGTGCGCCTATCGATTGGGCAACCCGGCACGGGTGGAGGCTGATAATAGATATATTTTTTTTGCTCCAGCGTTGTTGGAGTAGACCGGACCGCGGGGGCGGCGGCATGCGCGTGTCCGTTGGGCGGCTCATACGGGAAGGAGTGGCCCCGACGTGTTGATGTAGATCAGACCGCGTGGACGGCGGCTCGTACGGGCGGGCGCGGCCCCGGCGTGTTGATGTAGACCGGACCGCGGGAGTCGACCGCGGTGTTGTAATCCCACGTGGTGATGCGGGTCGGCCCGGCATTGTAAGCCGGTGCGGACACGAGAGACGGCCGTGGCATTGTAAGTCGGCACGGTCACAAGAGTCGGCCACCACGTTGTAAGCCGGCGCGGTCGCGCGATGTTAGCCGTGG
This sequence comes from Elymus sibiricus, assembly GCA_039707655.1. NCBI lineage: Eukaryota > Viridiplantae > Streptophyta > Magnoliopsida > Poales > Poaceae > Elymus > Elymus sibiricus. Next base: position 349,787,075 of record CM077675.1, read on the forward strand.
CGCGTTGATGTAGATCAGATCACACGGACGGTGGACTGCACGCGCACCGTCGGGCAATGCGACATGGACGGATGCTGGCGCAAGCTCCGTATTTGCAGTCTATCACCACACCACTTTTTTAATAAACAATTGACCTGTGTAAAAATATAACACGTCAAAGTATTTGTTCTTAAAGAAATTAATATGTGCTAATAAAATAGATGGCAAAGATAGCACCTGATATTTTTATTGGATGAATGCGAACACTGATGCTGATCTCGTCCGTACGCAGGTGTCTGATTTCGGGCTCCGCAAAAACCCTAAGAAGTTGGAACCCAGGGGCGTGTGCGAACATCCCCAACAGCTTCACCCCCCAAGCTCACAACGCGATAACCCCGCTCGATGGCGAGGACGAAGATAACACACGAGAGTTTACCCAGGTTCGGGCCGCTGCGAAGCATAAAACCCTACTCCTGCCTTTGGTGGATTGCCTCACGAGGAGGTTTGTGGATAAACTAGTACAGTGGTGAGTTGCCTCGCGAGTGCCTTCGAGTGGATTCGGATCCCCCTCTACAGAGCAGCCTATCCTCTATTTATAGCGGCCCGGGTCCTCTCCCTTTATCGCAATGGCGGGAAGGGGTCCCACAACGGCCAAATTCGAAGGGGGATAGGAGGTACATCTTATCCTGACGAAAGGTGGTCTTCGCTTGCAAAGTAGTCGATGGTGATGCAGAGGTGGGCTCGGCGATGACGTCCGTCCTGCGGGGCTCGTGGTCTTTGTCTTGTTGCACCGGAAGGGAAACCTTTGGGGGACGCTTTGGGAACCTGCGTGCGCTCCTGCCTCCTTTGCACAAAAGAGGAAGTTGTCCCCTCTGGCGTGTTGGCGCCCGCCTGGCCTGGCTGGCGTCACCCTTGACCTCCCGAGGCCGAGAATTGCATAGAGATCTCCGCCACTCGGGAGGAGGCCTGGGGAGGTCTATTCCCTCGCGGGTCTTGGCGTTGTTTCCCTTGCAAGCTCGGGGCCCTCGCGAGGGCCTCGTGCTGAGTGAGGGCACGCTGGGCCGTACTTGGCTGTCGAAGTGGGCCATGCCCTGGGCCGCAGGTAGGCAAGTGTGGGTACCCCCGTTCCTAGGACGCCGACAGTAGCCCCCGGGCCCGAGGCGCGCTCGAGCTAGCTTCTGGGCGAAGCCTCGGAGGATGGCCCGAAGCGCCGTGGGCCCCAACTGCCTGCGGGCCCAACCTGACGCGTGGCGCACAATGGGACATGGGCATCTCGGCTCCCCGAAGATGTCTTGAACCACCCTGAGTCGAGCTGACGCGAGGCCTGCGCGCCTCCTCGGCAATCATTGCTCTTCCTTGAATGCGGCTGTCTCCTTGTGTCCTCCCCCACTCGGGGCACGCGGATGTGACCTGACGGGAGCAGATGAAGCGACGTGAGGCAGGGTAGCACACCGATCGAGTCTGGCATGCATCGCCCGAGAAGTGCTTGGCGCCTCCACTCCCAATGACGCCTCGGCAACCGCTCCGTCTGACCTACAACCGGCGCACGTTGCGGGGCCATCGCTACCCGGGACAGGGAAGACGTCGGTTGGCCTCCATCCAGCTATAAATGGGCGGGGGGAAACTGAGCCCTCAGCCCATTCCTACTCCTTGCTCCCCCGCATTCGCTCTTCATCTCCCCCATCATGACGCCTGTGAGGAGGTTCTCCGCCGCCGAGAAGGGAAAGGCCTGCCAGGGGGTGCCGGACCAACAACCTCCCAAGAGGAGCCGGGGTCGCCCTCGCAAGTATACTGGGACGTCGCCGGCGGCGCCCCGTGGGCGTGGGCGCCCCTCTGCGGGGTCCGGCGCTTCTGCTGACGCAGCCGGAGGCGGCGGGGGCGGCGGCCGCGGCCGGGGAGGGAGACCTGCAATCGGTGCTCGGCCGCTGCGTCCGCAAGCCCGCACGGCCGACGCGGGACTGGAGTTCCTGGTGCCGGTGGAGAGGCCGGCGAGCACCTGGTTGCAGCTCCCGCGCTCCTTCGCGGAGAAGTTGCTGGTTGACGCGCCCGCATGTCTGTGGCTACATGCCGACGGTTGTTGCAGCGGCCCGTTGTGGGTGGAGGTTGAGGTTACCCCCGCAGGCAACGCCTTTTTGAGCCGCGGGTGGCAGACCTTCGCCCGCGCCCACGGCCTGGAGGGGAGGCCCACGCTCCACTTCAATCACGGTGGCGCCGCGACACTTTTCGTCAAGATCTTCGGGGAGGACGGCAGGCACTTGGAGTGCTGCTCGGAGGGCGGCGGTAGCGGCGATCTTGGAGGTGAGCTTGCCCTTGGCGACGGCCGCCATGCTTCCAGTAGCAGCGATACCTCCTCTGAGGGGAGCCCAAGCGACGATAGCTATGACGCCCCAACACGCCGGCGCACCCGGACTTCGGGGGGAAGCCAGCCGCGACGGCGCCGCTCCCCCGCACGGGAAGCGGCCATGCCATCGTGCCACCGCGGCGCCATCAAGGAGGAGGAGGACTCCGACTGAACGCTGGCGCGCCGAGGCCGGGGCCTCAGGAGCGGTAGCCCCCGGGGGCGGCTCCTTCACCTTCTTTTCTTTTTCCTCTGCCTGTAACCAAAAATCATGGGGGGGGGAGCCCCTTCCGGGTGTGTAACGAACTTTGCCGCTTGCGCCCTTTTATTAGCACTCTCATCACGTATTACGGTCACTGCGTTACTGTTATCCGAGACTTCCCTTTGATCGTGGTTAGAGTACTTAGCTTGATGTGTCCGTGGTGGGCTTCCACGTCATGAGGTTTGGCAGTGGCGCCTGGTGAACTAATGGCACTTGGAGGGCTTGGGGAGGTTCCTCCTTCCTGCGAGTGAGGCAATTTGGGGGGGGGCTTTCGGCACTCTGCGTCTGCAGGGCCCGATCTCGTGCATGCCCTGCCACCGTTGGGGTGTCCGGATCACCAGGACGAGACCAAGGGGCGAGGCCTCGACCGCCATTGGGGCGTCCGGATCACCAAGACAAGACCAAGGGGCGAGCGAGGATCCACGCGATCAGTGAGGCTCCCGAGGTGCGATGCTCAGGAGCCCCCTTTGACGCTCAAGCAGCGCTCTAAGTTGGCGGGACCCGATCCCGTGCATGCCTCGACCATCGTTGGGGAGTCCGGATCACCAGGACGAGACCAAGGGGGCGAGGCCTCGACCGCCATTGGGGCGTCCGGATCACCAGGACGAGACCAAAGAGCGAGCGAGTAGCCACGCGATCGGTGAGGCTCCTGGGGCACGATGCTCAGGAGCCTCCCTTGACGTTCAAGCGGCGACCAATCCTTTCTGTCGGTTCTTGTCCCAGGGGGCGTGAGCCTCCAGGGATTTTTAAGACAGCGCACCGAGCCGCGGCGGAGCCCCCGAGCAAGGGTGAAGCGGCGCGCGCCTGCTAGCTCGCTCGAGAGCGCCATGCGAGGACCAGGACGCCAAGGCCACGCGGGGACCAGGACACCAAGGCCTTGGCGAGGTATGCGCACCGTGCCAGTAGCCCCCGCTCGCGGGGCGCGGGAGGGAGAGGCTGGCAGGCGTTATCTCAAAGAAAGAAATTTCAAGAGAGAGGACTGCAAGAAGAAAAAATTCCCGCCCCTTTTCCTTTAAATAGAGTCGATAAAAACCTCGGATTTTGCTCCAAATGTCGGATTTCGTTCCAGGAAAACGACAAATTCAAATACAAGAAAAGCAAAGAACAGCCGCGTCCGGCACCCAGGCTAGTCTTCGTCTTCCCCCAGCGTGGAACATAGGCATCCATGTTGCGTGGGCATAGTCATTGGAGGAGAGTGTTGTCCGCCAGCGCGGAGCATGGGGCTTCCACTTGGGCGTGGGTGAGAACACCTCCGCGTCCTCGGGGGCCTCCGGGCGTATACGGCCCACTCATTATTACGTGAGAGTCACGGCCAAAGATAGTTGGGCAAGCCCCCAGGCGCATGGCCGAGGTGCTCCCAACTCGGTTAAGAGCCATCCCACGCATTTCTGCGCGGTTGCGCGCCTATACAGCCCAATCCTGAGTGCATTGCTCCCCGCGTAGCCGCAGGATTGCGCTCCCGCGGCCCAAACATGAGCACAATGCACCCAACGCAGCCATAGAGGTGTTGTGTTGGTGAAGCCGCCTCGTGAGACGTCGGGGCGCCGGCCGGACCGCGGCCTTAGGAACTCGCGAGGCCCTGCCCCCTGAGGACCGCGCCGGTGCTTCCGTTGCCGCGGGTGGCCCGCGCTGCTTGTATCCTGCCGATCCCCCCAGGCGGTCGCTCATGTGGCCCTGGGCTTGGTTGTGTGCTGCTTGCTCGTGGGGGCGGTGGCTGCGTTACGCCCCCGCGCATCCCGGGACGCCCCCTGCTTGCGTCAACCTGGTCTGGTACTCCCTCTGTGGAAGCCCCCAGGCCTGGCTTGGGGAGAGCATCCGGGACATCTCCTTACTCCGGGAGGGTGCTGGCACCTGCGGGGGGCGCCTGATCCACCGCGCCATCCGCAGGTATAACGTAGGTCAGAACATAGGCCTCTGTATAGAGGCCTTGGCCCCCTCCTGAGTCGTCCCCGCATGCACCAAGGGCAGCCTCCCTGGGTGGCGAGGTGACACCACCCTGGGCGCACGGCCCACAGACCCTCCTGCGGCGAGCCTCCGCCCGAAGTTGCTTACCTCTGCCGCCACCGTGGGGCGGGCCGCGCGTGTCTTGGCATGGGTTACCTCCCTGGGTATCCACCGCGCCTCCGTTACGATTACCTTCCTGACCGGAAGCCTGAGCCGCCTGCTCCCTGCGCCGGTTGGCGCGCTCCCGCCAGGATGACCCGGGCTGTTGATGATCCACCTGGGTATGGGCGCACGCATCGTGGTGCGCGCGGAGTGCCCCATCACCTTCTTCAAAGGCACCACTGATGGGACCAGACGGCGCTCTGAAGCCGGTCACCGGGATCCGAAGGAGAAGGAGTACGGCGTGCGGCGGGCCCTGCTCGGGCTCGCCCGGAAGTGAAGCGGGCACGCCGTCCGTAGATGAGGCGACGGGCATGACGAATGAGCCCCCGGCGCCCAGCGCCGGTGGTCGCGAAGAGGGGTGGGGAACCCAGGCCCTCCTTGCGACGGTGACCAACTCGACGATGTGGTCGGCCCAGGCGTCGAAGCCCCCATGCATCGGGCGGTGCCGAAGCATCTCACTCGCCATCAGGAGTGCATCATGCGCGTTGAGGTCTCCCACGTGAGTACAGCGCGATTTCGGCCCCGTGGGCGCCGCTCGTCCGCCACGCATCTGGTCGGCACGAGCGGCAACGGTGGTGGAAACGACGCTGGTGGCCTGGTAGCGACCGCCCAGCATCGCGCTGCTGGGGCGCGGGTCTTGGACGGCAGTGGGGAGGTTGGTGAAGGCGGATCCGCCGAAGCTGAAAGGAGCCTGTCGGGCATCGGCCATCGACGCGATGGGGTGAAGAAGAAGCGAAGCTTGCTGAAAACTCCGACACGCCCCCTACCTGGCGTGCCAAATGTCGGATTTCGGGCTCCGCAAAAACCCTAAGGAGTTCGAACCCAGGGGCGTGTGCAAAGATCCCCAACAGCTTCACCCCCCAAGCTCACAACGCGATAACCCCGCTCGATGGCGAGGACGAAGATAACACATGAGAGTTTACCCAGGTTCGGGCCGTTGCGAAGCGTAAAACCCTACTCCTGCCTTTGGTGGATTGCCTCACGAGGAGGTTTGTGGATGAACTAGTACAGTGGTGAGTTGCCTCGCGAGTGCCTTCGAGTGGATTCGGATCCCCCTCTACAGAGCAGCATATCCTCTATTTATAGCGGCCCGGGTCCTCTCCCCTTATCGCAATGGCGGGAAGGGATCCCACAACAGCCAAATTCGAAGGGGGACAGGAGGTACATCTTATCCTGATGAAAGGTGGTCTTCGCTTGCAAAGTAGTCGATGGTGATGCAGAGGTGGGCTCAGCGATGACGTCCGTCCTGCGGGGCTCGTGGTCTTGGTCTTGTTGCACCGGAAGGGAAACCTTTGGGGGACGCTTTGGGAACCTGCGTGCGCTCCTGCCTCCTTTGCACGAAAGAGGAAGTTGTCCCCTCTGGCGCGCTGGCGCCCGCCTGGCATGGCTGGCACCACCCTTGACCTTCCGAAGCTGAGCATTGCATAGAGATCTCCGCCGCTTGGGAGGAGGCCTGGGGAGGTCTATTCCCTCGCGGGTCTTGGCGTTGTTTCCCTTGCGAGCTCGGGGCTCTCGTGAGGGCCTCGTGCTGAGTGAGGGCATGCTAGGCCATACTTGGCTGTCAAAGTGGGCCACGCCCTAGGCCGTAGGCAAGCAAGTCTGGGTACCCCCGTTCCCAGGACGCCGACAGCAGGGACTTTAGACTGACGTGGTGTGAATGACAGTATCTTGATGCAAAGTTATCTTGTTCCACCGAGTCAACCTCCTTTGGTCCTCACAGGAGACCGCAGCCGCTGATCATATTGATTTGATTGTTGGTTTTAAGGCTCCAATATCCATTATAACTCCTTGTTTAGTTGAAGCTGTTTTGTACGTGCCTTCTGGACTATTTCTTTGGCAGGTTCTGTGCGAACGTGGCCCAAGGCATGACATCACACCATTGCTTGGCAGCCAGGTCAAATAAAAGACAGGAATCTGTGAGGGCATCATAGACTATAAAGGAATAATCATTCACTGCCGCATATCCAGATACCATGACCTTCCTGCGGAGAACAAGCGACTTATCTGTCTTGCATTGTTCGGTCATCGTACGGTCCCTATTCAGACTAAACTCAAGCATGCCATCTGTTTTCCTCGAGACAGCACGTATTTTTGAGCCACTGTGAAGGAAAAAATGCCAATAGTCACCATCACCAACATATGGTGCAACATAACACGACGGTTGGAGAGGCTTGCCATCGTCTCCTCCTCTTCCTTGTAACAGTGACGTCTCATCCATGACGCTCGTATGGTAGATGACGAGTTGTGAGCCAGCTTGGTAGATGATACACATATCTTTATGAATACTTGTTGTTGCAGCAACTAGACGCCTTTCAAAAGGGACTCGGTGTTGCGTTGAAACATGGCCAACCAACGTGTAGGGAGGCATTGCTATCGGCAAGGGCTCATGTGGCGGGAGAGAGCGATCGCGGGCAACGTGACCGTTGATGCCATAGCGAAAGCAAATGCGTGGACGGTCTTCTATTTTGAGGAACTTTCTGCAACAATGAAGCATCTTGGAGGGTTGGTCGTCGAGGTGGTGCTTCTAGGAACGACTGCTGGTTTGATCCTCCACATCTTGCCCTTGTTTGTGTTGCAGCGGCACCGGAGAGTCCTCCTTGTCCTCGTACTCCTATAGAAAGTAGAATTCCTGGTCCTAATATGGACTGCGCTCCATGTCTACCCGACGGAAAGAGGAATGCAGCACCTCTATTCGAATTCCCCCTTGAGCATGAGCCTGAGTCGGGTCTTGGAGGTTGAAAGTGGTGATGATGGCATGTAGGTGGTCACACCGGCAATCTTCTAATTCTTGACGTGGTGCCAGGCTGATCCATATGGAGCACATGAGCCGACCGTCTAGACGAGTGAGGAAGCCACACCCATCACCGGGACTGTAAGGACATACAGAGTCGATGGTGGTGGTCGGATCCAGCCTGAGCCTGCCCCTCCCCTCATCATCACTATCAATCTGCTCCTCCTGGTGTTGTATGTAGCTGAGCTTGTAGGCGTAGATGGTCTTGCCATGGAGCATGTAGATGGCATTGTCTTGCTCCATGTAGACACCCCGACCGATGATAGGGACGTAGTCTTTTGGCGGCATTGTTTCGTCGGTTAGCACCGGGGTCCAGTCGCAGCCTGAGCCAGGCCTGAACCAGCTGATGGGAGGCGAGAGAGGCGAAGGGGGCCGTGGCAAGGCGACGGCGGGAGAGGCGGGGTGAGGAGAGCCATGGCGGTAGCGGAAGGTACGGCCGGGCGAGCCGGCTCAAGGTGAGGCCGCGGGGTGAAGCGAGGCGATGGCGGCAGAGACCGAGTCGTGGTCACATCCGCTTCCGGTTCACGGCCTTCTCCTTTCTTCCTCTTTTTTCAAAGTACAAATTAAACATACACGGTGACTGTGTTAGCCTCGGTTTCACTCGGCACCCGGTTGGTCTTGGAGTTTGCATCTGCTGATGTCTTTTTGGCTAATCTGATCCTCTCGTCTTGCTCCTTGATCCTGGTGTCTTGCGGCGGAGCACCAAAATTGATCTGGCTTGGATCTTTTAATGTTGGGGAGCGGTGCGTGCGAGTCCCATCACGAAACAGGCTCTAACGGAAATCGACCATCACCGCAGCTTGGCAAATTGACGGCTTGATAGGTATCTGTCAGTCTCGGCAGATCGCAGGACGGCAACGCTAACTTTTTGTCAACTCAAACCTCATATGTTGTTCCATGCCAGGTTACCCTGTGCGGTTGTTTCCATGCCGGCTCTTCTCAACCCGGTCAATTGTGAGCTTCTCGATCCTTGAAGAGATCCCTTCAAGAGCACAACACCACTGTGCGCTCGCCCCACGGTGGGCGCCAACTGTCGTGGTTTTTTCATGGCAAGATGTCCTCATGAGAGAACTTAGGTGTGAGGCCATCGCAACTAGATGGCGACTTGAGAGGGGTTGGTCGGAATCGAGAGACGTGAGTTTACCTCGGTTTGGCCCCTCCGATGGAGGTAAAAGCCTACGTCCTACTTTGTGTGTATTGATGATGAGGATGATCTCGATTACAAGGGTGCTGTTTTGCTACCTCTAGTCTCGAGAGCCTCTAATTTGTCTATTTCTAATGACTTTTTTCTTGTCCCTCTTGGGGTGCCTTACCCCTCCTTATATAAGTTGAAGGGGTAGGTTTACATGTAGAGTCCTACTGAGAGTAGGACTAGGACTAGTCTCTCTTGAATCCTAATCCGGATCTTGTTTCTCTTGTGAGGGAATTCTTCCTCTTCTTGGGCCTTCTCTGTGATCCGACCCTCCAGGACTCTCCATGACCCACCTTCCACGGGGTGCACACTGGGCATTGGACCCTGACTTCCAGGTTGACCCGGTAAACACGGTGACTTTATAAGCCACCAAATGATGGGTCGGGTCATACTCCTGGCCAGGTCAAACCGTGGGGAATATCCCCGACAGCGTCCAACGGTGCAAACGGGAGGCCAAGAGGTGGTCGGAGGTGGCCAGACGGTGAAGCTATGTGGTGGCCGAAGCTCGGCAATGCGGCGGGGCGGCTATGGCTAAGAAGAGGGACAGGGAGAGAAGGAGGAGGAGCGGGGGCTCACTAGCGTTGGAGAGAAGGCCCGGGGACGGCTTGCGGTGGCTGGCATTGGAGAAGAATGCCAGGGGCCGACGGGGAAGAAGACGACCATGTGGTGTTGCTGGGGTGCCTCCCAGCTCGCGTGCTTGGTCGGGGATGATGAGGCGGACGACGGCGGGGATTCAAGGCATGACGGCGAGGTGAGAGGTGGCCGGTGGCCGCGGCAGGCGACTGCGAGCAGCGACGAAGAGGCACGGGCGAGGCGGCTCTGGGGGAGGGGACGCGAAGAGCGAGAGGGCGAGCGAGTGAGGGAACAAGTGGGAGAGGGGACCGAGGTGTTGGATGGGCGTGGCGCCCTTATCCTCTCCCGGCGAGGCCAGCGACTGCGTGGCTCGGTCAGTTGAGCAGTGGGAGGGAGACGGCTCGCGGGGGAGTGGGCTCGGCTCGGCTGGGCCTGTCCGTGTGGCCTAAGGCCCAGGGACAGGGGGCCTTTTCTTTTCCCTTCTTTTAATTTTTGTTTTCTTTTTATTTTAACTTCTATTTTCTATTTTATTTTCAAATGATTTTGTTTTATAAAAATACAAAACTTGCACCATAATTAGTGTTGCAACTTAAGCCACTGCCACAAAGAGTTTGGCACCTAAATAAAATAGTTTGCAATTTTTATAATTTAAAAAGCATTTAAGTTATTGGTATGCCCCTGTTTTAATTATTTCAGTGCACTTAAAGACTTTACAAAAAGTTGATTTCTCCACCATAATTATCTATCGGTTATTTGCCATATTATGAACATTTTAGTTTTCATGTTTCTGAATTTCTTTATTTCACTTATTATTTGAATTTGAATTCAAAGTGGAGCTTGAAATGAGATATGGATCAAAATATGTTTAACCACTATCTAGCAAAATGTCTTAGCTTAATCAGAGGGGTTACTATAGCTTAATACATGGGGGTGTTACAGACCACCTGTTAAGTCGGCTGGGGCCCTTCTTTCGTCGCAAGAAAGATAATTTCCCCAAAAATAACCTTAAAATTTCAGCCCAATCGGAGTTATGAATCTCCGAATATTTAAGAAACGGTGAAGGGCTCAGCAAATAGTCGCGAAAACAGGAGAGAAACAGAGAGAAAGATCCAATCTCGGAGGGGCTCTTACCCTCCGGTAGCCATGGCAACCATGGACCAGAGGGGAAACTCTCCTCCCATCTAGGGGGGAGACCAAGGAAGAAGAAGAAGGAGGAGGGGGCTCTCTTCCCCTCTTTCCCGGTGGCGCCAGAACGCCACCGGGGCAACCATCATGATGGCGATTGATACGTCTTCAACGTATCTATAGATTGTTCCATGCAGATATATTATCATTCTAGGATACTTTTTGGGTCTTTATTTACCAATTTATAATATTTTTTAGCACTAACCTATTGACCCAATGCCCAGTGCCAGTTGCTGTTTTCTGCATGTTTTTGGCTTTTTTAGGTTTATAGTACCAAACGAAATACAATTGCCACGAAACTTTTAGATGATTTTTTTTAGACCAAAAGAAGACCTGGGAGCTTCGAAAGGAGGTCGGGAGGCGCACGAGGGCCCCACCACACATCAGGGCGGGCCCTAGGGGGGCTCCCTAATATGTGGTGGCCCCTTCGTGGCTCTCTCGACGTCCCTCTCTGGCCTATAAATTCTCTAATATTGCAAAAACCCTCAGGTCAGTCCCAAAACCCTTTTTCCGCTGCCGCAAGTCTCTGGTCCGTCACGAGGCCATCTGGAGCTCCATTCCGGCACCCTGCCGGAGGGGGGATCGATCACGGAGGGCCTCTACATAAAAACCTTGCTGCCCTCATGATGATGTGTGAGTAGTTCAACACAGACCTACGGGTCCATAGCTAGTACCTAGATAGCAATCTCTCTATCTCTTGATCTTCAATACAATGGTCATCGCATCTTTGCTTTGATCTATCCGATGTAATCCTATTGTGCGATGTGTTTGTTGGGATCCAATGAATTGTGGGTTTATGTTCAGATTATTCATGAAAAGTATTTGAGATACCTCTGATATATATTGTCTCTTAATTGCATGATAATTATAGCTTCGTAATGCTCTCCGATCTATTGATGTGCTTTGGCCAAGTAGATTGATATTTCATCGGTGGGAGTGGTGCATTGTGGTAGATTCAAACTGACGAGTTTTTATATCCTAGTGACAAAGTAGGGGACAAGATGCGTCTTTGTGTTGTTGCTACTAAGGATAACATGATGGGTTTCATTCATATTGCTTGAGTTTACTTCGTCTACATCATGTCATCGTTCTCCATGCATTACTCTGTTTTACTTAATACTCTAGATGCATGCTGGATAGCGGTCGATGAGTGGAGTAATAGTAATAGGTGCAGGAAGGAGTCAGCCTATTTCTTTATGGACGTGATGCCTATATACACATGATCATTGTCGTGCAAATCGCATAACTATCCGCTTTTCTATCAATCGCCCAACAGTAATTTGTTACCCACCGTATGCTGCCTACATGAGACATGCCGCTAGGGAAAACTATGGCCACCCGGTCTATTCACTTATATATTTACAAACACTACAATTACCTTGCTGACTTTATTTACCTTTTATTTTATTTTGCAATTTATATTTATCAACAATTATCTACACTACTCATTTGCTTGCAAATAACAAGATCAAGGGGATTGACAACCCTCTTGCCCGCGTTGGGTGCAAGTTGTTTGTTCATTTGTGTGCAGCCACTGAAGACGGTTGAGGATTGATATTCATATTGGCTCGATAAACCTTGGTTTCATAACTGAGGGAAATACTTACCCATTTTGTGCTGCAATTACCCGTTCCTCTTCACGGAAAACCCAACGCAGATCACAAGTATCAGGAAGGATTTCTGGCGCCGTTGCCGGGGAATATCATCATCAACTATCAAGTAACTTCACACAAATTTTCATTCACATGTTTATCTTTTTATTTGCTGTTATATTTAGCTTGTCTCATAAAAAACAAAAATACAAAAATATCTATCTTTGCTCGTTACTAGTTTCTTCTTTGAAGTCATGGCTAGTTCCCCTTCGGACATGCCTCAACCTCCCTACTTGGGAGAGGCTTCCCCAATCTTAGATTTTAAGCAAGTAGGTGATGAGTCCCTTAAAGAAGCACGGGATAGATTACTAGAAATACAAGCAAGAGCTAATCCTAAGAGTCATATTAAATTGCTCCTTAGAAGTTTTTATGTTGGTCTATCTCTTTCTCATAGGCGTGTCTTGGATTCTATGTTCGAGAAAGATTTTCTTGGGAAAAATGCTTTTGACACCTATGATAAGATGAAAAACATATTTGGACAACCCAAAATAGAACCCATTGAACCATACATTTTGGTGTGCTTCCGTCAAACTGAGTTAATAAAAGAAACTAAGGCCATTATGGAAACCAATTTTAAGGGGTTATACAACATGTCTACTAAAACCAACGGGAACGTGGTTTTGCAAAATAAGAAATTTGACATTATAGACCAAAAGATTGATGTCCTTAGCATGTTGAAAGATGAAATTAAGGCTCTCGATTGCAAGCTTGAACAATACGTTCTTAGGGCCAAAGATGACAATACTTGAAACTATGCATTATGCCTAGCTAGGGGCATAAAACAATAGCGCTTGTTGGGAGGCAACCCAATAGTTATCTTTAAATTTTTGCTTTAAACTTTCTGTTTATTTTTACTAACATGATTATTTCCTCTGTAATGATTATGTTTTTTTGTTTAAATTAGTGTTTGTGCCAAGTAAAGCCTTTGGGATGACTCACAAGATAAGTAGAATCGATGCTAAAACAAAACAGAAACTTTTGACTCATGTACAGGAATTTTCATTTTTTTACTGGAGGGTGATAATGATCTGAAATTTTTACAGAGTGTTTCTATACAAATGTTTGAGGTTGTACTAAGTTTTCAGAATTTTTAGAGTTACAGAAGTATAGGTTCTCTACAGATTTCTACAGACTGTTCTGTTTTAGACAGATTCTGTTTTTGCTTGCATAGTTGCTTATTTCGATTATGCTATGGATTGTATCGGGGGGTACAAGCCATGGAGAAGTTAGAATACAGTACCTATTCTGCATTTATCAAATTGGAATCAATTTATAACAGTACCTAAAGTATGCAATATGTTTCTTATACTAACGGATCTCACGAAGTTTTGTTGAGTTTTGTGTGATTGAACTTTTCAAGTTTTGGGTGTTATCGTGATGGACAAAGGAATAAGGAGTAGCAAGAGCTTAAGCTTGGGGATGCCCAAGGAATGCCAAGGTCATATTTTAAAGGAGACTCAAGCTTCTAAGCTTGGGGATGCCCCGGAAGGCATCCCCTCTTTCGTCTCAAATGCATCGGTATGTCAGTTGAAGCTATATTTTTATTCGTCACATGATATGAGTTTTGCTTGGAGCGTCATTTTCTTTTGTATGATTTTACTTTAAGTTTGCCACAATAATTGTTTGCTTGACACACCTATCTATGAGAGACACACCTTCATCATAATTTGTTAGAATACTCTATGTGCTTCACTTATGTCTTTTGAGCTTAGCAGTTGCTCCAGTACTTCACTTATATCTTTTTGAGCATGATGGCATGTAGATTTTATAGAAATAATTTCACTCTCTTTCTTCACTTATATTTGTTTGAGAGTTAATAAATAGTGACGGTAATTTTCATGGGTCATGAGACTAGTCCAAAAATATTAGGTATTCAATGAGTCATAATCAAAACCATCAAGTAGCACATATAGAGAAATTGTGGGTCAATGATATTGATGTGGTAATATGAAAAAGGTGTGAGTTCATAAATGTTAAACCGTAGAAGTGTCGATATTAAGAAAGGTTGACCTTTTTGTTCATCTAAAAATTAAAGAGGCATGGTGATGATGTGTGAGCATTTCTATTCCTCGTTGAAATCCTAGTGTTGTTTCGGGTCGGAAGCGCACGATGGTTAACTCCTCCCAACCTCTTCCCTCGGGGCATGCGAGTAGTACTTTGATTTTTGACAAACTAATAAAACTTTGCAATAAGTGTATGAGTTCTTTATGACTAATGTGAAACCATGGACATACGCAATCTCACCTTCTCATATTTGCTAGCCTCTTCGGTATCGTGCATAGCCCATTCTCACCTCGAGGATCGGTGCAACTTTCGCTGGTGCATCCAAACCCCGTGACATGACACGCTCTATTGCACATAAGCCTTATTATATCTTCCTCGAAACATCCACCATACCTACCTATCATGGCATTTCCATAGCCATTCCGAGATATATTGCCATGCAAATTCCATCGTCACTTCACATGAGTAGTTCGTTCATCATCATATTGCTTTGCATGATCATATAGAGCGGACATAGTATTTGTGGCAAAGACACTGTTCATCATATTTTTAATACATGTCATGCTAGATCATTGCACATCCTAGTACACTGCCAGAGGCATTTATATAGAGTCATATCTTCATATCAGTTCTCCATATCGAGTTGTAAGTAAATAAAAGTGTGATGATCATCATTATTAGAGCATTGTCCTAGTGAGGAAAGAATGATGGAGACGATGATTCTCCCACAAGCCGAGATGAGACTCCGGACGAAAAATAAAGATGGGGGAGGCCAAATGAGCCCACCATCCATTCAAAAAAATGATGAGAGAAAATGAGAGAAGGGACTTTGTTACTATCTTTTACCACACTTGTGCCTCAAAGTGGCACCATGCTCTTTATGTAGATAGTCTCATGATATATCATTTTCATATGCTAGTGGGAATTACCTATTCATTATTACAAACTTGGCTTGTATATTCCTATGACGGGCTTCCTCAAATGCCGAGGTCTTCATGAGCAAGCAAGTTGGATGCACACCCCACTTAGCTTCATTCGAGCTTTCATACACTTATAGCTCTAGTGCATCATTTGCATGGCAATCCCTACTCCTTGCATTGACATCTATCGATGGGCATCTCCATAGCCCGTTGGTACACCTAGTTGATGTGAGATTATCTTCTACACTTTTTACCCCTTTGATATCTACCACCATACTCTATTCCACTTAAATGTTATGTCCAATGGCTCACGCTCATGTATTGTGTGAAGAATAAAAAGTTCATGCATATTGAAAAAGTACTAACCAATTGCCTGAGTTGGACACCGTGGTGCTTGACATTTCTATTAATGTGGTGAAGATGGAGCCATGCCTTGCTAATATAATAAGATGAATGGGGGGTAAACATTCCTTAAGTATCATATACTTTTAAGGATATTGATGATTATGTTTCTTACACTTTAAATATTGCTATGTTAATATCTTTTTATTCATCTTTTCTCAATGAGCATACATGCATAAGATTACATAATGGATAGCATGTCATATCAAAAATTCTGTTTTTATCATTTACCTACTCGAGGACGAGCAGGAATTAAGCTTGGGGATGCTTGATACGTCTCCAACGTATCTATAATTTTTTATTGTTCGTGCTGATATATTATCATTCTAGGATACTTTTTGGGTCTTTATTTACCAATTTATAATATTTTTGAGCACTAAACAATCGACTCAGTGCCCAGTGCCAGTTGATGTTTTCTGCATGTTTTTGGCTTTTCAGGTTTACAGTACCAAACGAAGTCCAATTGCCACGAAACTTTTTGATGATTTTTCTGGATCAAAAGAAGACCTGGGAGCTTCGAAAGGAGGTTGGGAGGCGCATGAGGGCCTCACCACACATCAGGGCGCGCCCTAGGGGGGTGCGCCCTGATATGTGGTGGCCCCCTCGTGGCTCTCCCGACGTCCCTCTCTGGCCTATAAATTCTCTAATATTGCAAAAACCCTGAGGGCAGTCCCGAAACCCTTTTCCACCGCCGCAAATCTCTGCTATATATTATTACCCAATTATGTGTGGCTATCCTATGATGTTTGAGTAGATTTCTTTTGTCCTATGGGTTGATTGATGATCGTGATTGGTTTGAGTTGTATGTTTTATTTTGGTGTTGACCTTTGGTGCCCATCATATGATAAGCGCGTGTGGCTCACACCATGGGGTAGTTGTATGTTGATAGGACTATGCATTGGAGGGCAAGAGTGACGGAAGCTTCTTCATAACATAGAAATTGATGCATATGGGATTGAAGGGGACCAATATATCTTGATGTTATGGTTGGGTTTTACCTTAATGAACATTAGTAGTTGTGGATGCTTTCTAATAGTTCCAATCATAAGTGCATAGAATTCCAAGTAAGGGATGACATGCTAGCAGTGGCCTCTCCCTCATATAAAACTGCATTAATGATTACTAATCTAGTAACGATTGCCTAGGGACAAATCTTTCTCTTCTGTTACAAAAGCTTTCTATTATTTTGCAAAGTATCTACAGTTTTATTCTAGAAAAGTACTCCTGGTTTTATTCTTGCAAACTTATCTTTACACCAACAAAACAGTTTCATACTTGTTCTAGGTAAAGTAAGCATCAGCGTGCGTAGAGTTGTATCAGCGGTCGATATAACTTGAGAGAATATTAATTCTACCTTTAGATCCTCGTTGGGTTCGACACTCTTACTTATCGAAAAAGGCTACAAACAATGCCCTACACTTGTAGGTTATCAAGGCCTTTTTCTGGCGCCGTTGCCGGGGAGCAATAGCGTGGGGTTGATATTCTCGTGTGTGCTTATTTGCTTTATCACTAAGTAGATTTTATTTTCTGTTATAAGTTGTTCTATATCTTTAGTTATGGATATGGAACACGAAATACCAAAAAAATAGTTGTACTTGCTGCTCATGGAGATGGCGAACCTCCTAAAACCCTCGATGCTGGTTATGTGGAAAACATTGATTACTACTTTGATAATCCTGAAAAATCCCCATTTAACTTGATAATGGGAGACACGTTGGATCAACTTGATTACTTTAGGGATTATCGCTTGACTCGAAAAGGGAAACACTTACGGGATCAAATTAAAATGTTGTGTTGGTATGCTTGGAATTTATGCTTGAGATGTGATTATACTTGTTGCTCTAAGATGGAGGCTCCACACCTTCCCTTTCAATGTGAATTTAATGATAATGACACATTGGCTTCTTATGCTAATGTTGTTTATGATTACTATGATGTGGAACAAATAGAAGAATTTGTTGCTTTTAAGGGTGCATATGAAATTGCTTCTTTGATTGAAAAATATGATGCTATTCTTTACAAATCCAAAATTTTGCCATACTTAAATATTGCTATGGAAATTATGAATGCAATGCCTATATTAATGAATTTATTGAGATAATGTTTGCTGCCTTGGAAGAGATTAATATTTTGCAGGAACCTATGGAAGAAGAAATTGCTGAAAGTGTGAGCTCATTAGATGAAAAAGATGAGGAGGAGAGCAAAGAACAAAACGAGGAAGAGCGGATTAGCTACTTGTGCCCATCTTCTAATGAGAGTAACTCTTCAACTCATACATTTTTTAATTTCCCTTCGTGCTTACCGAAGGATGAATGCTATGATAATTGCTATGATCCCTTGGATTCGTTTGAAATATGCCTTTTTGATGAACTTGATGCTTGCTATACTAGTGGCCATGATGCCAATATGAATTATGCTTATGGAGATGAACTTGTTGTAGTGCCTTATGTTAAGCATGAAACTGTTGCTATTGCACCCACACATGATGATTTTGATGAATATAATATGCATGTGCTTGCTGCTCCTACTCGCAATTATTGAGAGGAACCAAATCTTCACCTCTCTTGTTTCCAATACGATAAAATTGCAAGAAACTACTTATGTTATGTATTGGCCTTTACTTAATGTGCATGAATTGTTCTTTTATGACATGCCAATGCATATGAAGAGAGTTAGACTTCGTTGTTCTATGATATATGTTGCTTTGTGCTCATTACTAAATTACAAATCACTGTTAATTAAAAATGGCTTTGATATACCTTGGGATCCGGGTGGATCAATTACTTGAGCACTATATGCATAGCTTAATGGCTTTAAAGAATTGTTGCCTGTTGGAAATATACCCTAGAGTCAATAATAAAATGGTTATTATATATTTCCTTGTTCATGGTAATCGTTTATTATCCATGCTATAATTGTATTGATTGGAAACTCAAATACATGTGTGGGTACATAGACAACACTGTGTCCCTAGTATGCCTCTAATAGACTAGCTCGTTGATCAAAGATGGTCAAGGTTTCCTAGCCATAGACATGAGATGTCATTTGATAACGGGATCACATCATTAGGAGAACGATGTGATGGACAAGACCCAAACTATGAACGTAGCATATGATCATGTCAGTTTATTGCTATTGTTTCTGCATGTCAAAGTATCTATTCCTGTGACTATGAGATCATGCAACTCACTAACACCAGAGGAGTACCTTGTGTGTATCAAACGTCGCAACATAACTGGGTGACTATAAAGAAGCTCTACAGGTATCTTCGAGGGTGTCTGTTGAGTTGGCATGGATCAAGACTGGGATTTGTTACTCCGTGTGACGGAGAGGTATCTCAGGGCCCACTCGGTAATACAACATCACAATGAGCCTTGCAAGCAAAGTGACTAAGAGTTAGCCATGGGATCTTGTATTACGGAACGAGTAAACAGACTTGCCGGTAACAAGATTGAACTAGGTATAGAGATACCGACGATCGAGTCTCGGGCAAGTAACATACCGAAGAACAAAGGGAACTGCATACGGGATTAGCTGAATCCTTGACATAGAGGTTCAACCGATAAAGATCTTCGTAGAATATGTAGGAACCAATATGGGCATCCAGGTCCCGCTATTGGTTATTGACCGTAGAGGTGTCTCGGTCATGTCTACATAGTTCTCAAACCTACAGGGTCTGCACACTTAACGTTCGGTGAAGTTTCGGTAGTATTGAGTTATGTATGTTGGTGACCAAAGGTTGTTCGGAGTCCCGGATGAGATCCCGGACGTCACGAGGATCTCCGGAATGGTCCGGAGGTAAAGATTGATATATAGGAAGTCCCGTTTTGGTCACCGGAAAAAGTTCGGGCGCCACCGGTAGTGTACCGGGGGTGCCGGGAGGGTTCCGGGGGTCCATCGGGAGGGGGGCACCCACTCCGGGGGTCACATGGGCCTTAGGGGTGGCGCAACAGCCCTTAGTGGGCTGGGAAAGCCAGCCCCTAAGGGCCCATGCGAAGAGGAGAGAGGAGGGCCAGGTGGGGAGTCCTCCCAGGACTCCACCTCCCTTGTGGGAGGAGGAATCCTAGTTGGGGGAGGACTCCTCCCCATTGGTTCGGCCGAACCCTCCTTGGTGGAGGGTTTGGGGCTGCCTCCTCCCCTCCCTTCCTCCTATATATACTAGAGGAATTTTGAGGGCAGCCCTAACCTGAAAAGCCACGGCTGCCTCTCTCTCCCTCTAGATCTGTTCTACACTAGATCGTCTCGGTCGTGCTTGGCGAAGCCCTGTCGGGACAGCTCCACCACCACCGCCACCACGCCGTTGTGCTGGCGTAGAACTCATCTAACTCTCCACCCTCGCTTGCTGGATCAAGTAGGTGGAGATCGTCATCGAGCTGTACGTGTGCTGAACGCGGAGGTGCCGTCCGTTCGGCGCTAGATCGAAAGGACCGTGATTGGATCGCGGGACGGATCGTGATTGGATCGCGGGACGGATTGCGATTTGGATCGCGAAGATGTTCGACTACATCAACCGCGTTTCTTAACGCTTCCCGCTTAGCGATCTACAAGGGTATGTAGATCCACTCTCCCTCTCGTAGATGCTCATCACCATGGATAGATCTTGTATGTGCGTAGGAAATTTTTTGTTTCCCATGCAACGTTCCCTAACAGTGGCATCATGAGCAAGGGTCTATGCGTAGATGAGATCTCCAGTAGAACACAAAGGAGTTTGTGGGCGTTGATATTCAGATTGCTTCCCTCCTTAGTCTTTTCTTGATTCAGCGGTATTGTGGGTTGAAGCGGCTCGGACCAACCTTACTCGTCCACGTACGAGAGACCGGTTCCATCGACTGACATGTAACTTTGTTGCATAAGATGGCTGGCGGGTGTCTGTCTCTCCCACTTTAGTTGAATCGGATTCGACAAAGGTGGTCCATGTAGAAGGTGAAATAGCAACTTGTATATCACCGTTGTGGTTTTGCATAGGTAAGAATCGTTCTTGCTAGATACCCATAGCAGCCACGTAAAACATGCAACAACAAATTAGAGGACGTCTAACTTGTTTTTGCAGGGTATGATTTGATATGATATGGCCAAAGACATGATGAGATATATGTGATGTATGAGATGATCATGTTTTGTATAGATTATCACGACTTGCATGTCGATGAGTACGGCAACCGGCAGGAGCCATAGGGCTGTTTTCAATTATTATGTGGCCTGCGTGTCACTCATTAAGCGCTATGTAATGCTTTACTTTATCGCTAAGCGGTAGCAATAGTAGTAGAAGCGTGTTTGGCGCGACAACCCCAATGGCGACACGTTGATGGATATCAAGATGATGGAGATCATGGTGTCATGCCGGTGACGATGGAGATCATGCCGGTGCTTTGGAGATGGAGATCAAAAGCACAAGATCATGGCCATATCATGTCACTTATGATTTGCATGTGATGTTAATCCTTTTATGCACCTTGTTTTGCTTAGGACGACGGTAGCATTATAAGATGATCCCTCACTAAAATTTAAAGATAAAATTGTGTTCTCCCCGAGTGTGCATCGTTGCGAAAGTTCATCGTTTCGAGACACCACGTGATGATCGGGTGTGATAGACTCTACGTTCGCATACAACGGGTGCAAGCCAATGTTGCACATGCGGAACACTCGGGTTAAACTTGGCGAGCCTAGCATGTACAGACATGGCCTCGGAACACAAGAGACCGAAAGGTCAAACATGAGTCATATAGTAGATATGATCAACATGGAGATGTTCACCATTGAAACCACCTCATCTCACGTGATGATCGGACTTGGGTTGGTGGATTTGGATCATGTCACACTTAGACAACCTGAGGGATGTTGATTTGAGTGGGAGTTCTTAAGTAATATGATTAATTGAACTCATTATCATGAACATAGTCAAAGTGACTTTGCAAATTATGTTGTAGATCAATAGCTCGCGCTGTAGCTCCCCTGTTTTTTATACGTTCCAAGATAAAATAGAATTGAAAGATGATGGTAGCAATAATGTGGATTGGGTCCGTGATCTGAGGATTGTCCTCATTGCTGCACAGAAGGCTTATGTCCTTAACGCACCGCTCGGTGCGCCACCCCCTCAAACGTCGTCTGTAGATGTTGTGAACATCTGGCAGGCACGTTCTGATGACTACTTGATAGTTCAGTGCATCATGCATTACGGCTTAGAATTGAGGCTCCAAAATGTTTTGAACGTCACGAAACATATGAGATGTTCTAAGAGCTGAAATTGGGATCTCAGGCTCGTGTCCGTTTTGAGAGGTATGAGACCTCCAACAAGATTCTTTGCCTGCAAGATGAAGGAGAATAGCTCAATCGGTGAGCATGTGCTCAGATTGTCTGGGTGCTACAATCGCTTGAATCGAGTGGGGGTTGATCTTCCAGATAAGATAGTGGTTGATATAGTTCTCCAAGTCACTGCCAGAAAGCTACTAGAGCTTTGTGATGAACTATGAAAAGACAGGGATGGAAATAATGATCCCTGAGCTATTCGCGATGTTTGACACCGAGAAGGTAGAAATCAAGAAGGAGCATCAAGTGTTGATGGTTAGTAAAACCACTAGTTTCGAGAAGGGCAAGGGCTAGGAGGGAAACTTCATGGATGGCAAGCCAGTTGCTGCTCCAGTGAAGAAACCCAAGGTTGAACCCAAATCCGAGACTAAGTGCTTCTATTATGAGGAGAGCGGTCCCTGAAGCGGAACAACCCTAGATACTTGGTAAATAAGAAGGCTGGCAACGTCAACGGAAGTATATTTGACATACGTATTATTGATGTGTACCTTACTAGTACTCCTAGTAGCACCTGGGTATTAGATACCGGTTCAGTTGCTAAATGTTGGTAACTCGAAATAAAAGCTACGGAATGAACGGAGACTAGCTAAGGGCGAGGTGACGATGTGTGTTGGAAGTGTTTCCAAGGTTGATGTGATCACCATCGAATGCTCTCTCTACCTTTGGGATTAGTGATGAACCTAAATAAATGTTATTTGGTGTTTGCGTTGAGCATGAACGTGATTAGATCGTGTTTATTGCAATACGGTTATTCATTTAAGTTAGAGAATAATGGTTATTCTGTTTACATGAATAATACCTTCAATGGTCATGCACCCAATGTGAATGGTTCATTGAATCTCGATCGTAGTGATACACATGTTCATAATATTGATGCCAAAAACATGCAAAGTTAATAATGATAGTACCACATACTTGTGGCACTGCCGCTAAAGGTCATATTGGTGTAAAGCGCATGCAGAAACTCCATGATGATGGATCTTTGGACTCACTCAATTTCGAATCGGTTGAGACATGCGGACCATGCCTCATGGGCAAGATGACTAAAACTCCGTTTTTCGGCTTAATGGAGCAGGCAAGTGATTTATTGGAAATGATACATGTTGATGTATGCGGTCCAATGAGTGTTGAAGCGTGCGGTGGATATCGCTATTTTCTTACCTTCACTGATGATTTGAGTAGATATGGGGATATTTACTTAATGAAACACAAGTCTGAAACGTTTGAAAAGTTCAAACAAATTCAGAGTGAAGTTTGAGATCATCGTGACAAGAAGATAAAATGTCTACGATATGATCGTGAAGGTAAATATCTGAGTTACGAGTTTGGTATGCAACTTAAGACAATGTGGAAATTGTTTTACAACTCATGCCACCTGGAACACCATAGTGTGATGGTGTGTCCTAACGTCATAGTCGTGCTCTATTGCATATGGTGCGTACTATGATGTCTCTTATCGATTTGCCACTATCGTTTTGGGGTTATGCATTAGAGACAACTACATTCACTTTAAATAGGGTACCATCTAAGTCCGTTGAGATGACACCGTATGAATTTTGGTTTGGCAGAAACCTAAGCTGTCATTTCTCAGAGTTTGGGATTGCGACGCTTATGTCTGATAAGCTCGAACCCAAAGCGGAAAAGTGCATCTTCATAAGATACCCTAAGGAAACAGTTGGGTATACCTTCTATCTCAGATCCAAGGGCAAAGTGTTTGTTGCTTAAAACGGGTACTTTCTCGAGAAAAAGTTTCTCTCGAAAGAATTGAGTGGGAGGAAGGTAGAACTTGATGAGGTTATTAAACAGTCACTTCAGTTGGATGGTAGCACGACGCAGAAAGATGTTTCTGTGACGCCTACACCGAATGAAGAGGAAGTTAATGATGATGATCATGACACTTCGGATCAAGTTACTACCGAACCTCGTAGGCCGACAAGAACTCGTACCGCCTCTGAGTGATACGTCAATCCTGTCTTGGAGGTCATGTTGTTAGACAACAGTGAGCCTACGAGCTATGAAGAAGCGATGGTGGGCTCGGATTCCAACAAATGGCTAGGAACCATGAAATCTGAGAAAGGATCCATGTATGAAAACCAAGTATGGACTTTGGTAGACTTGTCCGTTGAACGGCGGGCCGTTGAGTACAAATGGACCTTTAAGAAGAAGACAGACGCCGATGGTAAATGTCACCATTTATAAAGCTCGACTTGTCGCAAAGAAGTTTCCGACAAAGTTCAAGGAGTTGACTACGATGAGACTTTCTCACCCGTAGCAATGCTAAAGTCTGTTGCAATTATGTTAGCAGTTGCTGCATTTTTCGATTATGAAATCTGGCAAATGGATGTCAAAACATCGTTTCCTTAACGGTTTCCTTGAGGAAAGGTTGTATGTGATACAACCGGAAGGTTTTGTCAGTCCTAAGGATGCTAAAATGTATGCAAGCTCCAGCAATCCTTCTATGGACTAGAGCAAGCATCTCGGAGTTGGAATATACGCTTTGATGAGGTGATCAAAGTTTTTGGGTCTATACAAAGTTTATGAGAAACTTGTATTTACAATAAAGTGAGTGGGAGCACTATAGAATTTCTGATAAGTATATGTGGATGACATATTGTTGATCGGAAATGATGTAGAATTTCTGGAAAGCATAAAAGGTTGTTTGAAAGGAGTTTTTCAAAGGAAGACCTGGAATGAAGCTACTTAAATATTGGGCATCGGGATCTATAGAAATAGATCAAGACGTCTGGTAAGACTTTCAATGAGTACATACCTTGACAAGATTTTGAAAGAGTTCAAAATGGATCAGTCAAAGAAAGAGTTCTTGCCTGATTTGTAAGGTGTGGAGTTGAGTGAGACTCAAAGCTCGACCACGGCAGAAGAAAGAGAAAGGACGAAGGTCGTCCCCTATGCCTTATCCATAGGCTCTGTATAGTATGCCATGCTGTGTACCGCACCTGGTGTGTGCCTTGCCATGAGTCTGTCAAGGGGTACAAGAGTGGTCCAGGAGTGGATCACTGGACATCAGTCAAAATTATCCTTAGTAACTAGAGGACAAAGGAAATGTTTCTCGATTATGGAGGTGATAAAGAGTTCATCGTAAAGGGTTACGTCGATGCAAGCTTTGACACCAATCCGGATGACTCTGAGTAGCAATCTGGATACGTATAGTGGAGCAGCCATTTGGAATAGCTCCAAGTGGAGCGTGGTAGCATCTGCAGTATGACATATAGATTTGCAAAGAACACACGGATCTGAATGTTGCAGACCGTTGACTAAAACCTCTCTCACATGCAAAACATGATCGAACCCCAGAACTCATTGGGTGTTAGATTCATAACAACGTAAATCACATAGCGATGTGAGCAAGATTATTGACTCTAGTGCAAGTGGGAGACTGTTGGAAATATGCCCTAGAGGCAATAATAAAATGGTTATTGTATATTTCCTTGTTCATGATAATCGTTTATTATCCATGCTATAATTGTATTGATTGGAAACTCAAATACATGTGTGGGTACATAGACAACATTGTGTCCCTAGTATGCCTCTAATAGACTAGCTCGTTGATCAAAGATGGTCAAGGTTTCCTAGCCATAGACATGAGATGTCATTTGATAACGGGATCACATCATTAGGAGAATGATGTGATGGACAAGACCCAAACTATGAACGTAGCATATTATCGTGTCAGTTTATTGCTATTGTTTCTGCATGTCAAAGTATCTGTTCCTATGACTATGAGATCATGCAACTCACTAACATCGGAGGAGTACCTTGTGTGTATCAAACGTCGCAACATAACTGGGTGACTATAAAGATGCTCTACAAGTATCTCCAAGGGTGTCTGTTGAGTTGGCATGGATCAAGACTGGGATTTGTTACTCCGTGTGACGGAGAGGTATCTCAGGGCCCACTCGCTAATACAACATCACAATGAGCCTTGCAAGCAAAGTGACTAAAGAGTTAGCCACGGGATCTTGTATTACGGAACGAGTAAAGAGACTTGCCGGTAACGAGATTGAACTAGGTATAGAGATACCGACGATCGAATCTCGGGCAAGTAACATACCGAAGAACAAAGAGAACTGCATACGGGATTAGCTGAATCCTTGACATAGAGGTTCAACTGATAAAGATCTTCGTAGAATATGTAGGAACCAATATGGGCATCCAGGTCCCGCTATTGGTTATTGATCGTAGAGGTGTCTCGGTCATGTCTACATAGTTCTCGAACCCGCAGGGTCTGCACACTTAACGTTCGGTGACGTTTTGTTAGTATTGAGTTATGTATGTTGGTGACCGAAGGTTGTTCGGAGTCCCGGATGAGATCCTGGACGTCACGAGGAGCTCCGGAATGATCCGGAGGTAAGGATTGATATATAGGAAGTCCCGTTTTGGTCATCGGAAAAAGTTCGGGCGTCACCGATAGTGTACCGGGGGTGCCGGGAGGGTTCCGGGGGTCCATCGGGAGGGGGCCACCCACTCCGGGGGGCACATGGGCCTTAGGGGTGGCGCAACATCCCTTAGTGGGCTGGGCAACCAGCCCCTAAGGGCCCATGCGAAGAGGAGAGAGGAGGGCCAGGTGGGGAGTCCTCCCAGGACTCCACCTCCCTTGTGGGAGGAGGAATCCTAGTTGGGGGAGGACTCCTCCCCCTTGGTTCGGCCGAACCCTCCTTGGTGGAGGGTTTGCGTCTGCCTCCTCCCCTCCCTTCCTCCTATATATACTAGAGGGTTTTTGAGGGCAGCCCTAACCTGAAAAGCCACAGCTGCCTCTCTCTCCCTCTAGATCTGTTCTCCACTAGATCGTCTCGGTCGTGCTTGGCGAAGCCCTGCCGGGACAGCTCCACCACCGCCGCCACCACGCCGTTGTGCTGGCGGAGAACTCATCTACCTCTCCACCCTCGCTTGCTGGATCAAGGAGGTGGAGATCGTCATCGAGCTGTACGTGTGCTGAACGCGGAGGTGCCGTCTGTTCGGCGCTAGATCGGAAGGACCGTGATTGGATCGCGGGACGGATCGTGATTGGATCGCGGGACGGATCGTGATTGGATCGCGGGACGGATTACGATTTGGATCGCGAAGACGTTCGACTACATCAACCGCGTTTCTTAACGCTTCCCGCTTAGCGATCTACAAGGGTATGTAGATCCACTCTCCCTCTCGTAGATGCTCATCACCATGGATAGATCTTGTATGTGCGTAGGAAAATTTTTGTTTCCCATGCAACGTTCCCTAACATTGCCAGGGAGACAACCCGAAAGTTTTAGAGAGTCATTTATTTTTGTTGTGTGCTTTTAAAATAACTAGCAGAGTGGCCCGCGCATTTGCGCGGATAGCTTTCGTAAATGTTTTATCTGTCACGTTGTCTTGAATTTAAATTGGTAAAATTGGCATTATATAAGGTTTAATATTATAGATGTTTGTGTTGCATTCGATTTTTATTGCATTGAGACTATGTATAAAAAAGACTTTAAAGAATAATTGATTGTACTTCTTTTACATTAAGATTGTTTGGATTATCTTTTCTTTCAGAATGAGCATTCACATATATCCTTATAAGAATTCCCGACGCAGTGTTTTAAAGCTTATAAGGTACTTGATGTTTCATTCTCTTGATCTAATCTGACGTCACATAGTTCCTCTTCTAACTTTGGACGACGGTACGACGCGGAGGATTTCTCCAATGTGTTTGGCCGACATCAAACCCTAAGTGCGACATTATTGATAGAATCGCTTGAGAAGCATTATCGCCGACGGTATGACGCGGGGGATTTCTCCAATGAGTTTTCAGGGCAATAAGGCGACCCTTCGCCCCCTCACCCCATCATCCATTTCATCCTCATATTCCCTCTAGCATGCTGAAACAAAACACCGTGGCTTATGGGCTTTGATTTGTATGTAAATAATATGTGTACTTACATATGAATTGCTTTTTAGTTGCTCCATAGAAATATTTCAGAAGTGTATAAATAAATGCATGATTCACTTTACCTCGGAATTCATGCGTAAATAGTGATGTAAAAACAAACACCTGTCCATATTTACACGTGTTACTAAAAAACATGTTGACAATACGTGAGAGGTCTACATGTAGTGAATACTTTGACTCTATGTAATCAAGCATCAGTAGTCTACGCTTAAGCAATGATATTTTGCGTTTCATTTTCTGCACTGTTTTGTTCGTTCGACGTATTTTCAGATGCACACCTTGTATATCACCGATATGCACTCGAGTCCATCGAACTTGGTTTTAATTACCCAAACTGTAGTTTACAATAGAATGTCTATTTGCATAAAATATTCTTTGTGCGACTGACCATTCACCATGTGTCTGTATTTGAGTATATAGAATTTCATTGTTTATACTGTAGATTTATTTAACGTGTATATGACTATTTATACCAGAACACCTCAGGTAGTTATTTAGGAAGTGATACATGTAAATAGTGTGTATCACTCTATGCGATCAAGTAACCAAGCGGGAAGAGACTAAGTAATCACCATATTTTCTATTTATTTATTTAAAATTTTCAGGTGCACCAGATATTATAGACCGGGCTCGGGTAAATCAATCTATCTATTTAAAAGAACTTAAAACTCAAGTTACAGTATAATGGCTTAATCTAC
Source organism: Elymus sibiricus (assembly GCA_039707655.1). Lineage (NCBI taxonomy): Eukaryota > Viridiplantae > Streptophyta > Magnoliopsida > Poales > Poaceae > Elymus > Elymus sibiricus. The sequence continues at coordinate 349,815,412 of CM077675.1, forward strand.
AATATTCTTTGCGCAGCTATACTTTCTACACGAATTTTCATTTGGAGTATATATAATAATTTATGTCTTTATGTTATAGAGCAGTTGAAGTTTACATTCAATTTTATGTAAGGTTAGTCTTTCTTAGATGTTTTTCCATTGGCTTTTCATTCTGGAGACTTCTAAATGTTGTAACTATTTCAACAGTTATGTAGCAAACATTTTACCATCATATATAGAAGTTATTTGCATTATCCCCATCCTTCAGTCTAGCACACCCTAAAAGTCTAAACGATTCCTTATTAAGACCATCTTTGTCTATCTAATATAGTGATATTCATGATTTAACTCATGAATGGCTGCTCCCAGCGGTAGTGCCCAGTTTATCTTGTGGATATGCAGTTTGTTAACAGTTTTGTGTTATCCTCCCAACGGCCTAGAGTCTCATCCATTTAATCCTTTAAAAATAGTATATTTATATGTATTGTCTTATCACTATTAAGGATTTGGTCCCAAGATAGCTACCGCTAGTCTTAATTTCGTAGATAATGAGCAAATGAATATCTTAGTGTACGAAAATAGTATTTACTGTTTTGCTTTGCTATTATAAAAAAATCTTGTACACATGTGAAGCTTGTTGGTTAGTACTGTTTTAACATATCTTGTCCTTGATTTAACTGGTTAATTAATTCATGGTAAGTAATCTACTTGACAAATTTGAATGTCTTTGGGTATTATGCTCGATAGTATCGTATTGACTCGCAAACGTGCTATAGTAAATTATTTATCAATACAATTTTGTAATTATAAGTACTGACTTCAAATTCGGGAGAGCTGAATCACACGGAAGAAAAAACTTATCAACATAGAAATTGATAAACATTGCTGCTCTTCTGACAGCTCTTGTGTGAAGAAACACATGGAGAAGAAGTTCTTGCAAGCGGATATTACCCAACATTGATGGCCGTCGTGGTTCCTTCATTTTTTCTGAATGCTTTATCATGGCGTTGTCCATCCGCGAGCCGCTTATTTTTTTGAAACAAGGCAAAAGACTTGCCATTTTCATTGATTAAGAAGAAGAGAATTGCTCGGTTAATTGACGAAAAACCGGGCTAAAACTGCCATTTTTTTTGAAGCGAGCCGCTTATTGTGTAATAGACGTAATTGACGACGTTGTTTTCCATGTTGTACAACTAAGCATCTGACGATGCCTTCCTTCATCCAAAGTCTCGGCAACATGTCGACGTGCCTGGTGTGTATCGTGATCTCAATTTCCTGAGTATCTGACGATGAGCATCTGACGATGCCTTGTTCATCCAATGTCTCGGCAACATCCGTATCCATGCGTGGCTGGGTGCGCCCTTGATTTGAGTCTCGGCAACATGTGGACGTTCCTGGTGTGTATCGTGACCTCAATTTCCTGAGTATTTGGCCGAGCCTCAGATGAGTAGGAGATCGCCATCGTCCTGCATGGCGGTTCGGGCTTGGGCCTGTTGTCTTTTATAGCTGAGTATCTACGATGCCTTCGTTCATCCGAGACGGGCAACATCCGTACGTCGCTGGGTGTATCACGCCCTTGATTTGGGACTATCTACGTGTTACTTCTTACAATCCAGGTGTCCTAGTATAATCATGTGATCTATGGTATACGTACTTGTATATCTGCACCTTATTTTTTTAATTAAAATTCGGTTGTGGGAAGTACCTTTTATCAGCGCTTATGATGAGTTCACGTAGCAAAGCACTTACGATGAGTTATAAGGAAAGACACCTATACGTATTGAGTCCCGACTGCAGCTTTTCTTTTTTCCAGTTGCCTCTTTGCATACGAACCCATGGTATTTTGCTTGTCCGACCGATTCTAATTCCGTGAGCCTAGCGATTGTTTGTTTTACTAATTAAGGCTGGAAACGTATGAGGTAAGGAAAAAGCAGATACTAATTTCTTGCAAATCTCATTCAATCTTTTTAACTCTTTTTCTATAATTACATTTGAGCCGTTCGTTTTCTATCGTTTTACAATAATATAATACATAGATTGATCTCAATTGTTAGTTATCTTTCCCTAATAATAATAAAGCACGGATTGACTCCGTGGGTTCACCGTCACAATACGCTTCTTCCCGTGAGTTTACGCCTTCAGTTTGAATTTCAAACATATACGTGAGGTGGTACTAAAGCACGCATTGGTTCTGAGACTATTAGAGTCCGTAACGTTTTGGTGGTTGGAAAAACCGATTCATCTACGATTTCGTATTGTGATGGTGTTTGCACGTTCATATGCTGTGTGTATATATGCATCAACCAAGATCACGTTTCTGTTATCAAATCGTGAGATCGTGGGAAGAATCGCAACGCGGCAGACGTGAAGGGATCAATGTCGTCGCCGCCGCTGCCTTTGCTCTGGACGGAGAGGACGGCTACCTCCGCTGGAAGAATTAACTCAGTGCTGCTCCGCCTCCACATCCTCAGCGTTGGCGCACGTGCTGACCGACGCGCGCCGCCGGCAAGCCTGTTGCCATCAACTAGCATCTCGTCGTGTGTGCGTCTGTTGCCGGCGAAATCCATCGGCTCAACTTATACTTTCTAGCCAGAGGAAAGCGTTGGCTAGCTAGCCTTGGCCGTGTACATGGATATCTCCAAAAAGCATCGTTCAAGCGTGGCGTTTGTACTCGGCGTCTCACCGGAAGGCTGTCGTCGAGCCGCATACCTGAGCCAGCATTCTACAAGAGCGTGTCTTGCAGCTTCTCCGGCTCAACTCCTCCGTCTGCGGCCTCGCCGCTGCCGCCGACAAGGACCATCCTCACCGAGTCCCTCTTATGCAGGTGACGCAGTTAAAACGAACTCGTCGAGAACGCACATCTCAATCACAGTCAGAAAAGGATTCGTGCCCAACTTTGAGGTCGCACGGAACATAGATTTCGTCTTTCGATCACGTTCTGTTGCGCGATACAATAGCAGCAGGAGTAGAGCAGCAAAATTCATCAGATAAGAAAGCGGCGGAGGCTGAAGGACCGAGTGCTGTCGATGTAGCTTTACAGCCATGCATGCATCCAAATCACCGGCGTTGTGACCTTGACCTGGGATTGCTCCAAGCTAATTGAACCAGCACGCCACGACCACTACCAAGCTTCAATCACGTGGACAGGTACCCTTATCTTTCTTTTCCATCGCCATATTTGTGTAGAATTACCAAGTGCAGTCGGCTAATGGTGCACAATTAAAGGAGGACTTGAACTGGGTTGAAGTTGGATTAAGTCCATCATGCACCGATGGTGGGCTAGCAAAAGCATAATTCAACAATGTAGAGGAGGTCTTTGATGCTTCTAAATTTGCTAAACACAATGCAGTTCCAAGACTTATTTTAGCAGTTTAACCTTTTGGTCATTGGTGGTACCCGGACGACATCCACAACCCGTCAAGGACGTGACTAAGTACATGACAATGGTTGGGCTACATAGATTACCTTCTAGGTTGCTGTCATAGGATTGTGGCGATCTCACCATGGTTAAATTCTTATTCCAAATAAGGAACCGTCGACAATTATCCAAAAACATATGGCATATATATGGTAAACCGATGAGGCATTTTAGGAGACGAGGATCAGCTCGCAGTTTCCACAATCGGCATGCCCGACTAGCTTGACGCCACACTCACGAAACACAGATGCATGGGTGAAGACATGCCAGGGTGTCTGCCAAGCCCGTGCCTCTACGGAGAAGCCCGACTAGCTGGACCCACTTGCATTCGTCAGCAACGAACAAGAAGGACTCTGGTTCTGGTGTTTGCTCTGTGGTGAAGCATGGGCGTTGTGCCAGGGATTTTTTTTATTTTTTGCAATTAATTTTGGTGATAAAGACTGTTTTTTTCTCCCGTTGCAACGCACGGACATTTTTGCTAGTGATGCTAAACGGAATAGGGCCCACATAATGAAAGCCCTTACGTACCCCTAGTTGTAATGTGAGTTCTGCCAGGCTCTAAAACAACGTGAGTTATGTCCATGCCTAATAAAATCAGATCTCAACCGTTAATTATAATGTTAATGAAACAGGCCCACATAATGAAAGGCTAGAAGTTTCTAATTATTCTGGGATTTTATAGGATAATTTTCTTTTTTCTAATAGCCCGTAAATAGTTCATAAAGTACTTTTTATATATAATAGATTAAAAACAAAAAAATAAAGTGGGGAACTTAAAACAGTTTTCAAAAAGGAAAGTGAAAGTGAGAAAGATGAGCATCGTTGAAGTGGGGGACGTCCTTGAACTTTTGTTCATGTCCATGAAAACTTTTTGAATCTTGATTACAGTAACTTTTCAACAAAAATAATTATCCCCTTGTACAAATCCATTGTATTTTAAAAATAATGTGCCAAGATTTAACTTTGGGATGTTTGAATTTCTTGTTTGATATGTGATGTGTAAGAACAGAAACTTTTGCTGCAGTGTTTCAATTTTGATATTTTACTGGAGCGTGCAAAAATTCAGAAATTTTTACACAGTACTGTTATGCAAATTGTTTAACGTACGAATTTTTCAGAATTTTTGAGTTACAGAAGTATAGTTTTCATCTACATCTTTACACATTGTCTTGTTTTTCATAGATTGTTGTTATAGTTGCTTTATCTGCTTATGTTTGAAATATTGTTGAGCCCCATTGACTTGGGAGCCAGAGAATTGTGATAGCATATAGTAGGTAATGTTGTATTATAATTATACAATAATGTTATGGCATGACATGATGAGATTTGATTATTATATGTACTAACCTTTCTAATAAAAGTTTTGTGTGGATGAAGTGTTTGAAGATCGAGCAGGTATCGATATGAGAAGAATAAGGAAAGGCAAGAGTTCAAGCTTGGGGATGCTCAAGGCACCCCAAGTAAATATTCAAGGAGACTCAAGCGTCTAAGCTTGGGGATGCCCCGGAAGGCATCCCATCTTTCTTCTTCAATAATTATCGGTATGTCTCGGTTTTTGTTTTGTTCACATGATATGCGTAAATTCTTGGAGTGTCGTGGGCCTTTTATTTTATTTTAGCAATGCACCATGCTGGTATGGGAAGTCCATGGTTGATTTATTAGAATGCTCTTTGCACTTCACTTATATCTTTTGAGTATGGCTTTATAGAATGTTTCATGTGCTTCACTTATATCATTTGAAGTTGGATGCCTTTTCTCTACATATAGAAAACCGTTATTTGTAGAATGCTCTTTTGCTTCACTTATATTTATTAGAGCGTAGTCTTTTGCAGAAAGGATTAAACTCTCAGACTTCATTTATACCTATTTATAGAGTCAACATGAATTGGTCATTCATATGGTTAGTCATAAAATTCTACATAAAACTTGTAGACAACTGAATATGATATGTTTGATTACTTGCAATAGTTTTGTGACATTAAGATAGTAATATGTGGGTGCACTAGTGGATGATTGTGGATTACTAAGAATATTGGTGTTAAGGTTTGTGATTCCCGATGCATGCACGTATAGTCTCTAGTTACGCGATGAAGTTGGAGCATAATTTATCCTTGATAGAAATCCTTTGTGTTGTTTAATCTGGGGCGCGCGATGGTTACCTCCTACGAACCTCCTCCCTAGGGGCATGCGAGTAGTACTTTGCTTCGAGAGAGCTAATAAAACTTTCACAATAAGTATATGAGTTCTTTGTGACTAATGTGAGTCCATGGATGTACACACACTCACCTTTCCATATATTGCTAGCCTCTTCGGTACCGTGAATTGCCCATTCTTACCTCGAGGATCGGTGCATCTTTCGCCGGTGCATCCGAACCCCATGATATGATACGCTCTATCACACATAAGCCTCCTTATACCTTCCTCAAAACAGTCACCATACCTACCTATCATGGCATTTGCATAGCCAATCCGAGATATATTTCCATGCAACTTCCACCTTTACATCACATGACTTGTGTGTTCATCATCATATTGATTTGCATGATCAAATAGCTGACATAGTATTTGTGGCAACGCCACCATTCATCATTGTCAACATGTTACGCTAGATCATTACACATCATGGTACACTGCCAGAGGCATTCATATAGAGTCATCATATATCATCATATTGAGTTATTATATCGAGATGTAAGTAAATAAAAGTGTGATGATCATCATTATTAGAGCATTGTCCCAGTGAGGAAAGGATGATGGAGACTATGATTCCCCCATAAGTCGGAATGAGACTCTGGACGGAAAATAAAAAATTGGGGAGGCCAAATGATCCCACCAAGAAAAAGGGAAAACAGAGAAAGAAAACAAGAAAATAAAAAATAACAAATATATAAATGAGAGAAAAAGAGAGAAAAGACTTTGCTACTATCCTTTACCACACTTGTGCTTCAAAGTAGCACCATGTTCTTCATATAGAGAGTCTCCTGATTTGTCACTTTCATATACTTGGGAATTTTTCATTATAGAACTTGTCTTGTATATTCCATTGATGGGCTTCCTCAAATGCCCGAAGTCTTCATGAGCAAGCAAGTTGGATGTACACCCACTTAGTTTCATTTGAGCTTTCATACACTTATAGCTCTAGTGCATCCGTTGCATGGCAATCCCTACTCCTCGCATTGATATCGATTGATGGACATCTCCATAGCTTGTTGATCCGCCTAGTTGATGTGAGACTTTCTTTCCACTTTGACTCCTTTGATATCTACCACCATACTCTATTCCACCTATATGCTATATCCATGGCTCACGCTCATGTATTGTGTGGGAGTTGAAAATGCTGAAGCGTGTTAGAAGTACGAGTCAATTGCTTAGTTTGAAACCAGGGCGCTCATGATTTATACTTTATGCTAGGAAGACTAAGCATGATAGGCTATATGATATTGAAGGGATAGCGTTCTTTAGCATTGTTATTTTGAAAGGACATGATTGTTTGCTAGTAAACCTGAGTATGGATGTCTTTTTGTCAAATGATAGACTATTGCTTTGAATCACTTGTATCTTAATATTCATGCCATGATTAGACATTCGTTCAAGATTATGTTAGGTAGCATTCCACATCAAAAATTATCTTTTTATCATTTACCTACTCAAGGACGAGCAGGAATTAAGCTTGGGGGTGCTGATACGTCTTCGTCGTATCTATAATTTTTGATTATTTCATGCCAATACTCTACAACTTTCAAATACCTTTGGTAACATTATGTAATATTTTTGGGACTAATTTACTGATCAAGTGCCCAGTGCCAGTTCCTATTGTTTTGCACGTTTTGTAGAAAATCCAACAGAGTCCAAACGCGGTAAAAATTTATGGAGATTTCGTTTGGAATATATGTGAATTTTGGGAAGAAGAACCAATGCAACACGGTGCCCGAGGTGATCCCAAGACAATAGGGCACGGCCAGGGGGGTGGCCGCGCCCTGATGGCTTGGGACCACCCCGTACGTCGGTTGGGCCCTTATTTCGCTGCGAGAAAGATAATTTCCCAAGAAAAATCCCTCAAAATGTCGGCCCAATCGGAGTTACGGATCTCCGGATATTTAAGAAATGGTGAAGGGGTCAGATAATAGTCGCGAAAATAGGAGAGACACAGAGAGAGAGATCCAATCTCGGAGGGGCTCTTGCCCTCCGGGAGCCATGGAGGCCATGGACCAGAGGGGAACATATCCTCCCATCTAGGGGGGAGACCAAGGAAGAATAAGAAGGAGGGGTGCTCTCCCCCTCTCCCGGTGGTGCCAGAACGCCGCCGGGGCAACCATCATGACGGCGATCTACACAAACAACTTCGCCGCCATCACCACCAACTCTCTCCCCGTCTATGCAGCAGTGTAACTCCTCTTTTACCCGATGCAATCTCTACTTAAACATGGTTCTTAATGCTATATATGATTACCCAATGATGTGTGGCTATCCTATGATGTTTGAGTCCTTTGTCCTATGGGTTGATTGATGATCGTGATTGTTTTGAGTTGTATGTTTTATTTTGGTGTTGTCCTTTGGTGCCCATCATATGATAAGCGCGCGTGGATCACACCATGGGGTTAGTTGTATGTTGATAGGACTATGCATTGGAGGGCAAGAGTGACGGAAGCTTCTTCCAAACATAGAAATTGATGCATATGGGATTGATGGGGGACAAATATATCTTAATGCTATGGTTGGGTTTTACCTTAATGAACGTTAGTAGTTGCAGATGCTTTCTAATAGTTCCAATCAAAAGTGCATAGAATTCCAAGTAAGGGATGACATGCTAGCAGTGGCCTCTCCCTCATATAAAACTGCAATAATGATTACCGGTCTAGTTATCGATTGCCTAGGGACAAATCTTTCTCTTGTGATACAAAATCTTTCTATTATCTTGCAATGTATCCATAGTTTTATTCTAGCTTAGTACTTCTAGTTTTATTATTACAAACTTATATTTACACCTACAAAATAGTTTCATACTTGTTCTAGGTAAAGTAAGTGTTAGTATGCATAGAGTTGTATCAGTGGTCGATAGAACTTGAGAGAATATTGATTCTACCTTATCGAAAAAGGCTACAAACGATCCCCTACACTTGTGGGTTATCACATAGTTATTCGCAACAATGCAAGATTGGTTGCCCAAGGCTACTCCCAAGTCAAGGGGATCGACTATGGTGAAACTTCGCTCTTGTTTCTCGTCTTGAATCTATTCGCATGTTGCTTGCATATGATTCTCATCATGATTTTAAATTGCAACAAATGGATGTGAAGACCGATTTTCTTGATGGTCCGCTTAATGACTTGGCATATGTCAGACAACCTCCGGGGTTCGAGGATCACAAGTTCCCCAATCATGTACATAAGCTCGATACGGCACTATATGGCCTTAAACAATCCCCACGTGCATGGTATGAGCACCTTACCGAGTTGTTGTAAGGTCGTGGGTTTGAAATTGGGAAAATCGATCCCACTATTTTTACTAAGAGGGCTAAAGGGGAATTGTTCATATGCCAACTATATGTTGATGATATTATCTTTGGTTCTCCTAACAAAGCTTTCAATGATGAGTTTGCCGCACTAATGACCGAGAAGTTTGAGATGTCTATGATGGGAGAGTTGAAGTTCTTTCTTGCATTCGAAGTCAAGCAACGTAGAGAAGGAACCTTCATCAACCAAGCCAAATATACCCAAGATATGCTCAAATAATTCAAGTTAGATTATGTCAAGCCGGCCAAGACACTAGTGCCAACCAAGTGCCAACTAGACATTGATCCCAATGGTAAAGCGGTGGATTGAAAGGTATATATTTCCATGATTGGATCCTTGCTTTACCTTTGTGCATCTAGACCGGATATCATGTTGAGTGTGGGAATATGTGCATGGTTTCAAGCCTCACCAAAGGAAAGCCACTATGTGGTGGTCAAGTGAATCTATCGATATTTGGCTCATACCCCTAACTTTGGCTTATGGTACCCCAAAGGAGCAAGCTTTGATCTCATGGGATATTTGGATTTGGATCGGGCGGGAGACCGTTTGAGGACGAAGTCCACTTTCGGAGGGTGCCAATTCCTTGGTCGCTCTTTCGCGAGTTGGCCTTCCAAGAAACAAAATTATGTTTCTCTCTCGTCCACCGAGGTCGAGTATGTTGCCGCCGCAAGTTGTTGTGCACAATTGTTATGGATGAGGCAAACTTTAAAGGATTGCGGTGTCACATGTGACAAAGTGCCTCTTCTATGTGACAATGAAAGTGCAATCAAGATCTCCTACAACCCCGTGCAACATAGCTAGACGAAGCATATTGAGATTCGTCATCACTTCATTCGAGATCACATCAAGTGTGGGGAGATTGATCTCATTTTTGTAGGGACTATTGAGCAACTAGCAAATATTTTCACGAGCCCATTGGATGAAGCAAGATTTTGTGAGTTAAGGTATTAGCTAAATATCATCGATTTGAGCAATGTGGCTTGAGGCAATGCATATTGATGACCTGCAAGGGCACAAGGCTATTGCAATTAGTGGTAATTAGAGTGTGTCGATCCCATAGGGAGCATTGCACAGGTAAATGCCACCCCCATAGCTACGTCGTCACTTACATGGGTATGTTCACACCCAGCATGTTTACTGGAAATATTCTGTTCGTCGGTTGCTAACAGAACAATAATAACGTTTTATCCACACAGCTAAGCAAAGGTAGAAACATAAATAAAATAGTGAATAAAATAAGGGGAAAAGCTTGAGTATAAAGGTGTTCTCGAGGCGTTCAGAATCATTACTACTCGCATGTTTTATAGATACTTAAGCCACTTCTCATGTAGGTATTTGTGGGCGGAGCCTGGTACAATATACATACCTATGCGTAGTCAGCCGTATCACGCACGCCACCACCAACCCCCCCCCCCACACACATCAGTTTATGAAAATGATGATTAAGGGTTTCCCAATGGACGTGGCCAAAGGGTGGTCTCCGTTATTCCCCTATCGTATTGATAAAGGCGGGATAGGTAGAGGATACTACTGTCATTTTTTCTCCTCCACTTCCCTATAGATTGCACTGTCACTTGCTTTCTTCGCTCTCCACCTCACCCAATAGTAATATCCTTGTGTCCAAAATTAGAAAATGCTGGATGGTGCACTTCACCCAACATCACGACGAATATTAACAACACATGAAAAGGTTATTTCATACCACACACAATTATTCAGTGCTAGTATAAACTAGAGTTCATCCTATTCCCCAAGAACAAGTAATTCACTCAAACATATACATAGAGTACATAGAGGATAGATACAAGTTACAAACTAACATGATGTTGGAGATGGAGAGAGGCATGGTGGTTGTGGCAATGGAGAGGGCACCGGCCCTCCGGCTGGCGCCGGATGTAGGGGGCGCCTCCTCTCCTCCTTATTCTTGCCTTGGCCCTCTATGTATGGTGGAGTTGCTGCAATGGAGGTGTGGCGGTGGATGATGGAACTTGTGGAGGATGCATATGATGATCCCTGATGGCTAGGGTTCGAGGTCTTCTTATAGGAGAACTCCTCGGGTCTCCTCCATTGATGTAGCCTCCTCCATTTCATCCAAGGGCTCTAGGGGAGCCAAATCCACGTCCAATACAAGCATTGGTCGTCAAGGAGCCCGTACGAAAAATAGGGACGAAATTGGAGCACAATCGGCATAGTAATTTCTAATTTTTGGAGATGTCACAACGTCGTACGACCGTCCACACGAGCAGCTCTGCTCGTATGGCAGGTCGTCCTTCACTATGGACTTCAACAGTTGATTCGTATTTTGGTCGTCATTTCTTCATACGAACTTCGATTTTAACGCTTTTGAGCTCGTTGAATTGCTAAGGAAAATACCAATGCATTAGTGGCCTTGTATATTCATTTTGGGCATTTTGATAAATGTTAAATCATCAAACTCTCCAAAAGGCCTTGATCTGGTGGCTGGAAGTCCTCTGGTTTGGCCTCTAGCTTGATTCTTTTGATGTCTCAAGTCAATGAACATGTCAACACACCTCCGAAGATCACAAAACAAAGTAAAACTAACAAAAAATAAATAAAAATAAAAATGTGCAACGAACTTGGTAAAACAAGTAAATACTGAAAACTATGCATTGGAGACATGAATAAGTGCTAGATGGATATGATATGTGGATGTTGGCACTAGAATATACTCTAAAAAGTATGCATAAAATCCACTCATCAATATCCCCAAGCTTAAACCTTGCTCGTACTCGAGAAAAAAGGTTGATAAACCAAAGTTATCCATCTAGCTCATCAATCACATTATTGCCCATAGGCGTATCCTTGTCTTCTCTACTATAAGCAAGATAGAACATATATGTACAAGGTAGCACATTCTCGGCTAGGTAACATATATACATTTTTATAACCAAACCACTAGATATTCAGTAAAAAATCTATGCTCCTTGTCAAAGTTTAATCTAGCATGAAAACAAATACTTGGATCCTCTTACTTATTAGCTTATTCATTTCTTTTTGTTGTCCCGGCGAGAAGTTGAAGCGCCATGTAAAAATATGACACCAATTTTGGCCTAATCGCATTCAGCCTTAAACTATGTTCCTCTAGACAACTTTATCCACAAGGGCTTTTGAGTCTATTATATCAAACACCATGGGGTTGAGCTACTCCGTAGCTCTTTCTTTTAGAACAATTCTAATAGGTGTCAAACCTTTTATTCAACCATCATTCTTTTTTAGAAGGTAGAGATTGTGGCAATATATTTTAGAGAGTCACAAGTTTTTTCCCAAGCTAAGCAAAAACTTGAACAAAGTGCATAAAAACATTAACTTGGCAATATGGGGTCTAACTTGAGCAAGTGATTCCCTTATGCAAATACAGAGCAACAATACTTAAGCAAGCATATCAAAAAGTGGGATCCATGATTGCATAGTATTTATCAAATGAAGATCATTGCACAAAACTGTACACATGCAAAAACAACTTCCCCAAGCTTAGAACTTTGCAAGAACTAGTCTTAACAAATTATGAAAAGAGAAAGTGCAGTTTATTAGAGGACCGTATGGAAAGTGGTTACCTCCCCAAGCTTAGATGTAACCAAGGGTAATATTTTTTTTACCATTGAGGTGCAAATAACCTCTTCCTTAATGGACATGGACCTACGCTTCGTCAAACTTTATTTTATATGGCCCGATAGAACCGGACACTTGTAGTTGAAGACTTTGTTAAACCAAAGTCATCGAGTGGCTTGTGTGGATTTGCATACGGTTGGCACCATAGCATACATATCACCACACTAGATCCAAACCTCTGCGAAAGTAACACACACAAGATAAAAAAGAACACGGTTTGGTATACGAATGTAGTTCGTATACCCAACTGGATAAAAGGAATAAAAGAAAACATGAAGAACTACAAAGTTTATTGGTTCAGCACTACTGTAGGAAGGTCCTAACGTGACACATGGATCAGAGACCCTTCGACCAAACTGTGTGCGATCCATGAATCGCAAACGATATAGTTAAGGTCCATCGCCAATAACACGAACTGTGTGCGATGGTGGATCCACCAAATAGGATTCAGAAATGAGTTGCGTGTGCGATCTATGGAATATAGTTGACCCAGACCAACTGTTTGCGATGAACCAAAATAACGCAAACGGTTAACTAAATACATATGTGTGCAATGTACGGCATATAGTTCACCCGAATAAACTATTTGCGCTGATCCAGCAGGACACAAATGATTATCCAGATGAGTATGTGTGCAATAGATGGCATACGCCATCCCACACGGTTTCTAAAACCCTAATACGTTGCTGATTTGTTCTAATAGGCTTTGTGTGTTGTGGGCAAATGGTTCCTGGTAAAGAACTGTCAGCGATTGATGAAATCATCACTGACGGGTTCGGTAGTTTAATCCATATGCGATGTGATTTTCTCAGTCTGCACACACATCTATTTTCTGTGTACAGAAGAACATGATTGCATACCCAAATTAAACATCCAAACACATAAGTGACTACATACATAACATTGGCACACCTCAATAAACAATTACACACATAACAACATGATTGCATGCCCTAATTAAGCATCCAAATAGATAAGTAACTACACACATAACATTGGCGCGCACCTCAATAAACTATTGCATGCATAATAAACTATGAGAAACGATCATCAAATCATCTACTTGTGGCTCGATCCCTCATCGTCTTCCGATAGGAGGTGATGTCTACTACACAACTTTATTCTTGTAGACTCTGTTGGGCCTCCAAGCGTAGAGTTTTCTAGGACAGTGGCAATTTTCCCTCAAGTGGATGACCTAAGGTTTATCAATCCATGGGAGGTGTAGGATGAAGAAGGTCTCTCTCAAACAACCCTGCAATCAAATACAAGAAATCTCTTGTGTCCCCAACACACCCAATACAATGGCAAATTGTATAGGTTCACTAGTTCGGCGAAGAGATGGTGATACAAGTGCAATATGGATGGTAGATATAGGTTTTTGTAATCTGGAAATATAAAAACAGCAAGGTAACAAGTAGTAAACAGCGAGCAAAACGTTATATTAATGCTTGGAAATAAGGCCTAGGGTTCATATTTTCACTAGTGCAATCTCTCAACAATGATAATATGATAGAATCATATGATCATCCCTCAACGTGCAACAAAGAATCACTCCAGAGTTCATAAGTAGTGGAGAACATAAGATGAAATTGTTGTAGGTAGTAAGAACCACCTCAAAGTTACCCTTTCCGATCAATCTATTGGGCTATTCCTAGAGATGTCACAAACAGCCCTAGAGTTTGTACTAAAATAACACCAATGATACATATCAATCAACCCTAATGTCACCTAGATACTCCAATGTCACCTCAAGTATCCGTGGGTTAATTATTCGACATGCATCAAACAATTTTAGATTCATCATATTCAATCCAACACAAAGAACTTCAAAGAGTACCCCAAGATTTCTATCGGAGAAGGTAGGACAAGAATGTGCAATCAACCCCTATGTATAGATCCCCAAGGTCATCGGAATCCGCAAGTTGATGCCATAACATATATCAAGTGAATCAATAGAATGCCCCATTGTCACCACGGGTATCCACATGCAAGACATACATCAAGTGATCTCAAATCCAATATTCAATCCGACATAACAAAATCTCAAAGGGAAAGATTCAATTCATCAAAACAAGATAGCAAGGGAAGGACACCATATGATCCAACTATATTAACAAAGCCCGTGATACATCAAGATCGTGCCATCTCAAGAACAAGAGAGAGAGAGAGAGAGAGAGATTAAACACATAGCTACTGGTACATACCCTCAGCCCCGAGGGTGAACTACTCCCTCCTTGTCATGGCCTCCGCCGGGATGATGAAGATGGCCACCGGAGATGATTTCCCCCCTCCGACAGGGTAATGGATAGGCTCCAGATGAGTTTTTCGTCGATACAGAGAGTTGCGGCGACGAAGGAAGTTCTCTCTTTATTTCTGAGGGTTTCTATATATATAGGATTTTTCAGCGTAGGAATCACGCTAGCTAGAGCCACGTGGGTCCCACAAGCTATCTGGGTGCACGCAGGGGGGTGGCGCGCCCTGTTGGCTTGTGGCCCACAGTTGGCTCTCCTCCGGTGGTTCTTCGCTCCGGTATTTCTTATTTTCTCAAGAAAAATCATAAAAAAGTTTCGGACGATTCCGAAAACTTTTATTTTCTCCACAAAAACAACACCACGGTAATTCTGCTAAAAATAGCGTCAGTCCGGGTTAGTTCTAAATAAATCATATGAAGTGCATCAAAACCATATAAAAGTATTGTAAACATAGGCAAATATGGCATGAATACTTCATAAATTATTGATACATTGGAGACGTATCAGCATCCCCAAGCTTAATTCCTACTCGTCCTCGAGTAGGTAAATGATAAAAGAAGTAATTTATGAAGTGTGAATGCTAGCATAGTGAATAGTTTTGATCATTGATAATTCCAGTCACTTTTCTAGCATCATAACCAGCAACTTTTTCTCATAAAAATCATCATGATAGAGTAGCAATCAATTCACATGTCATGGTTCAAACAATGCATTCTCTTGAAACTTAACAACCTATGATCTTAGTCACCAAACAATTTCAATGCATTCAACAAAGTCTAAGTAAGAGCTCCACATACTAAATTATAATATAGTCTTCTATGATTGCTAATACTCAAATCATATTTTTTAGAACAAACAACATCCATCGAACACACAACAAGATAGGGGCTTAGTGTTTCGCCTCCCAACATACTTATCATGAAGATAATTGTCAACAATAATGAATCATGATCAAATATATTTGACTGGATATATGTGTTTGGATCTTTCCCCCACCACATGATGCTTGCCAACTAATTGGTTGAGGTTGGGATAAGAAGTTGACTCAACGTGAAAACTAAATAACATGAAAGTAAATAGCACAAAAGTAAATAGATTGTCCCTTCGCATAGGGAAGCAGGGATTTGCAAAGGTGCCAGAGCTCATTGCTTAAGATAGCGATGAATATATTTTGGGTGGTGTGCCTTTCCTGTCATCGTCATGACAAAGGGATTTCAATATCTTCCATGCTAATCACATTATTGGCGGTTCCCAAACGGAATTGAAATTTTACCCCCCCCCCTCCACCATTCAAACACATTCCATGGCTGGCCGAATCCATGGTTGCCCTCCAAACAATCAACTTTCTAGGGGGAGTTCTTGTTTATTTATTTTTGTATTATGCAGGACTGGGAATCCTTTTTACCAGCCTCTCTCGTGCAATGACAAATGAATAAACAATCATCATGAGAATAACTCGCTTAGCATGGAAGATAATGACCGCCCCGTCGCTCCATGAGCGGTATGAGCACACAAAACGGATGTTTATTTGAATGTTTAAAGGTGGCACGTGCAAATTTACTTGGAATGGCAGTGAAATACCATATATAGGTAGGTATGGTGGACTCTCATGGAAGAAACTTGTCTCAAGGATTTGGATGCACAAGCAGTATCTCTACTTAGTACAAAGTTTGGCTAGCAAAAGGTTCTAAACAAGCACCACATGTTGGAGATCCATAACAATATAACTTCTATGCAAATATACCCAAACATAACCATTACGTTGTCTTCCTTGTCCAACTTGAACTATTTGATCAAGGTTGAAAATAATTAATGGGTATTCACAATCATTAAAGATGACCAATATAATATGTTTGTATGTGAATGTTCTCTTTCTTATACTAATCATTCATGAATTGCTTGTATGACCTATATTGTGATTGTGAAACTTCAATAGATTTTACTTTCTAAACCAAATGTGAACCTACTACTAAGCATAAATCACAATTATAATTCCAGGTTTATGATTTTCATTCATTCACAATTTTCTCTTAGGATATAAGTGAAGCACGAGAATAAACATCAAACTACTCTCAAAAGATACAAGTGAAGAACAATGAGTAGTTAAACAATCAAGTAGCTATGTGAGGACTCTCTCTCTCTCTCTCTCAAAAAAAAAGATTTTTAGATATTATATTTTATTCAAACAGCAAGAAAAACAAATATATACTCCAAGAATAGCACATATCATGTGAACGAATAAAAACTTAGGCTCAACATAAGCTAACTGATAATTGTTGATGAAGAGAGGTGGGCTGTGTAGCATCCCCAATCTTAGATGCTTGAGACTTCTCGTAATATTGAATTGGGGAGCCTTGGGCATCCCCAAGATTGAGCTCTTGTGTCTCGTTAATTCCTCTCATATCACGGTATCACCTAAGTCTCAAAAACTTCAACCACACAAAACTTGAAAGGGACTTGTGAGATAGGTTAGTGCACATAAGAATAAATCAACTCTTTATGTACCGTCAAGACAAGTTTCATAATAATTTCCAAACATTATATTCTGTTTACTATGATTTCCACAATTTATATGTACCAATATAAGCTATGGAAACCATAGGATTAGTAGATAACAAACCTATGACAGCAATCTGTCTAAACAGGACAGTCTGTAGCAATTAATTTACAAAGTGCACTTATGTAACTCGAAAAATTCTGAACATTTAGGGCATGATAAAATATTTATATGACAATAATTTTTAAAACTTTCAGAAACTTTCCACGTTCCAATAAAATACGAAAATTCAAACACTTCCGAAAAAGTTTATGTTTTTACATAACACACATCAAATATGTGATTCAAGCATCCTAAAAGGCAATTCTTGGAAATTTTTATTGAAAAACAAGATTATAAATAACAGAAAGAAAATTTTAACAAAATAAAATGATGCTCCAAGCAAAACTCATATTATGTGACGAATAAAAATATAGCTCTAAGTAAGATATACCGATAGTGTTGAAGACGAAAGAGGGGGTGCCTTCCAGGGCATCCCCAAGCTTAGACGCTTGAGTCTTCCTTATATATTACCTTGGGGGTGCCTTGGGCATCCCCAAGCTTAGGTTCTTACCACTCCTTATTCTCCTCATATTGGTGTCTCACCCAAAACTTGAAAACTTTAATCACACAAAACTCAATGGAACTTCGTGAGATGGGTTAGTATAATAAATATAGATCATTCACTTAGCTACTGTCAAGAAAAGATTCATAAGTGTTCTCACATAATACCTACTGTATTATATCATTCCCATTATTTATATCACTCAATATAAGCTATGGAAACACTAAAACAAGCAAACTATGCATGCAAAACAGAATCTATTAAAAACACAACAGTCTGTGAAGATCTGGATGAAATCCATATTTCCCTATGTCTAAAAATTATGAAAAATTAGGAAAACAAAGATGATTTCAATATAAAGACTGTGTAAAACTTTCAGAATTTGTTTACTCTCCAGTAAAATCAGAGAAATTCTGCACAGGACGTAAAAGTTTCTGTTTTTGCACAGAATCAAATTAACAAGTATCCACACTATCCCAAAGGCTTTACTTGGTACTTTATTGAAATAAAAGACAAAAAATATGATTAATACAGTATCTTAATCATGTTAACACACAAAAACAAAAAATATAAATATTGGGTTGCCTCCCAACAAGTGCTTTTCTTTAAAGCCTTTTAGCTAGGCATGATGATTTCAATGATGCTCATATAGGAATAGTAGTTAAAACATGCAAAAGAGTATCATGGATCACATGACACACACATTTAAGTCTAACCCACTTCCGATGAATATGGATTTTGCAAGCAAAATTTTTATGGGAGCAAGAATCAACTTGCATAGGAAGGCAAAACAGGCACAATTTCAAAATTTTGAACTCATAGAGGAAACTTGATATTATTGCAATTCCAACAAGCATATGTTTCTCCCTCATAATAATTGTCAGTAGCATCATGAAGGAATTAAAAAATATAACTATCACATAAATCATTCTTTTCATGATCCACAAGCATAGAAAATGTATTCCTCTCCACATAAGCAATTCTCTTCCCATTCATTGTAGTGGGAGCAAACTCAACAAAATAACTATCATGACATACATGATTGACATAACCAAATTGAAAATTAAAATCATGATGACAAGTTTCATAGTTATAATTATTATTTATAGCATACATTCCATCATCATAATAAATTTGCTCATCAAAACTTGGGGGACTAAAAATATCATCTTCATCAAACATAGCATCCCCAAGATTATGGCTTTGCATATCATTAGTATCATGGATATTCATAGAATTCATACTAACAATATTGCTATCATGCTCATCATTCAAGGAATTCTCATTAAGTATTTTCATAAATTCTTCCTCTACCAATTGAGCACAATTTTCCGAACCATCATTTTCACGAAAGACATTAAAAAGACGAAGCAATTGAGGCAACCTAAACTCCATTTTTGTAGTATTTCTTTTATAATCCAAACTAGTGATTAACAAGAAACTAAAAGATTTAATTGCAATATCTAAAGATATACCTTCAAGCACTCACCTCCACGGCAACGTCGCCAAAAAATAGCTTGATGTCTACTACACAACTTTATTCTTGTACACTCTGTTGGGCCTCCAAGCGCAGAGTTTTGTAGGACAGTAGCAATTTTCCCTCAAGTGGATGACCTATGGTTTATCAACCCATGGGAGGTGTAGGATGAATATGGTATCTCTCAAACAACCATGCAATCAAATACAAGAAATCTCTTGTGTCCCCAACACACCCAATACAATGGCAAATTGTATCGGTACACTAGTTCGGCGAAGAGATGGTGATACAACTTCAATATGGAGGGTAGATATAGGTTTTTGTAATCTGAAAATATAAAAATAGCAAGGTAACAAGTAGTAAACAGCGACCAAAATGTTGTATTAATGCTTGGAAATAAGGCCTAGGGTTCATAATTTCACTAGTGCAATCTCTCAACAATGCTAACATAATAGAATCATATGATCATCCCTCAACGTGCAAAAAAGAATCACTCCAAAGTTCATACGTAGCGGAGAACATAAGATGAAATTGTTGTAGGTAGTAAGAACCACCTCAAAGTTACCCTTTCCAATCAATCTATTGGGCTATTCCTATAGATGTCACAAACAGCCCTAGAGTTTGTACTAAAATAACACCAATGATACATATCAATCAACCCTAATATCACCTACATACACCAATGTCATCTCAAGTATCCGTGAGTTAATTATTCAACATGCATCAAAAAAATTTAGATTCATCATATTCAATCCAACATAAAGAACTTCAAAGAGTACCCCAAGATTTCTATCGCAGAAGGTAGGACAAGAACTTGCAATCAACCCCTATGCATAGATCCCCAAGGTCACCAGAATCCGCAAGTTGATGCCATAAAATATAGCAAGTGAATCAATAGAATACCCCATTGTCACCATGGGTATCCACATGCAATACATACATCAAGTGATCTCAAATCCAATACTCAATCCAACATAACAAAATCTCAAAGGGAAAGATTCAATTCATAACAACAAGATAGCAAGGGAAGAACACCATATGATCCAGCTATATTAACAATGCCTGAGATACATCAAGATCGTTCCATCTCAAGAACACGAGAGAGAGAGAGAGAGGGAGATTAAATACATAGCTAATGGTACATACCCTCAGCCCCGAGGGTGAACTACTCCCTCCTTGTCATGGCCTCCGCCGGGATGATGAAGATGGCCCTCGGAGATGATTTTCCCCTCCGGCAGGGTACTGGAAAATCTCCAGATGGGTTTTTCATCGATACAGGGAGTTGCGGCGGCGGAGCGGAAGGTCTCTCTTTATTTCTGAGGGTTTCTATATATATATATATAGTATTTTTCAACATTGGAATCACGCCAACCGGAGCCACGTGGGCCCCACAAGCTATCAGGGCGCGCCTAGGGGGTGGGCGCACCTTGTTGGCTTGTGGCCCATAGGTGGCTCCCCTCAGGTGGTTCTTCACTCCGGTATTTCTTTTTTTCTCCAGAAAAAATCCTAAAAAAGTTTCGGGCGATTCCGAGAACTTTTATTTTCTGCACAAAAACAACACCACGGTAATTCTGCTGAAAATAGCGTCAGTCTGGGTTACTTCTAAATAAATCATATAAAGTGCATCAAAATCATATAAAGTATTGTAAACATAGGCAAATATGGCATGAATACTTCATTAATTATCGATACGTTGGAGACGTATTAGGAGGCACTTCCTCATGTCAATGATCCGCCTGAACATCTCGTAGGATGTGTACGCTTCCTTGGTCGTGGACTGGAGGTGATATTCATCCACTCTCTTCACCCAGGCCTTGTGCCAGGGTTGCTTGTTCTCCTTGGACTTAGCCTTCATGTCTCTGTAGTAGGGGTCAATGATGGCCAGGACGAGGTCAACCAGGGAGTCCCTATCCTTCTTGCTGCCAGAGATCTTGTAATGGTCGTGGATGTCGACAAGCTTCTGGCAGGCCAAGCCCAAACTCTTGGGCACCTTTGGATCGTTGGTGGTGTCCACCATAGCAAACCTGTAGTCAGGGCTGTTGACAAACCCGGTGAAACACTTGCAAGGCATTGTGGCCAGGCAGTAGTGGTAGAGGAGGATGTGATGGCGCACACACAACTGGGCGATGGCAACCTTCTAATCATGCCCGACACGACCGCTGGTGTACGCAAAGTCGAAGCCGATCACTTTGTACTTGTCATCCGCAGCAAGCAATCGCTCCATAGTCTTTATGGAGTCCTCCACCACGACCGGGTGGTTCGTGTATGATACGTCTCCAACGTATCTATAATTTTTAATTGTGCCATGCTATTATATTATCATTCTAGAATACTTTTTGAGTATTAATTTACCAATTTATATTATTTCTTAGCACTAACCTTTTGACCCAGTGCCCAGTGCTAGTTGTTGTTTTCTGCATGTTTTTGGTTTTTCAGGTTTATAGTAACAAACGAAGTCCAATTGCCCCGAAACTTTTTTATGATTTTTTCTGGACCAAAAGAAGATCTGGAAGCTTCGGGAGAAGACCGGAGGCCACACGAGGGAGGCACAAGCTAACAGGGCATGCCCAGGGGGGTCGGTGCGCCGTGATGGCTTGTCCCTCCCTGGTGGCCCTCCTACCCCCATTCTCTAGCCTATACATTCACATATATTCCAAAAACCTTAGAGAGCATCCCGAAACACTTTTTTCGCCACCACAAGTCTCTGTTCCGCTGCGATCCCATCTGGAGCTCCGTTCCGGCACCCTGTCGGAGGGGGATTGATCATGGAGGGCCTCTTCATCAACCTTGCTACCCTCATGATGATGTGTAAGTAGTTTACCATAGACCTACGGGTCCGTAGTTAGTACCTAGATGGCTATATCTCTCTATTTTTATCTTCAATACAATGATCATCGCATCTTCGCTTTGATCTATCAGATGTAATTCTTTTGTACGGTGCGTTTGTTGGGATCCAATGAATTGTGGGTTTATGTTCAGATTATTCATGAAAAGTATTTGAGTCATCTCTGAATATTATGATTCTTATTTGCATGATCATTATAGCTTCGTAAATCTCTCTGATTTATTGAAATAGTTTGGCCAACTAGTTTGATATTTCTTCAGTGAGAGGGGTGTATTGTAGTGGGTTCAATCTGGCGGTGCTCTATATCCCAGATACAGAAAGGGACAAGACACGTCTTTGTATTGTTTCCACTAAGGATAAAACGATGGGGTTAGTTAATATTAATTGAATTATCTTTGTCTACATCATGTCATCGTTCTCCAACCATTAGTCTGTTTTACTTAATACTCTAGATGCATGCTGGATAGCGGTCGATGGGTGAAGTAATAGTAATAGGTGCAGGCAGGAGTCGACCTATTTGCTTATGGACGTGATGCCTATATATACATGATCATTGACGTGAATATCACATAACTATGCACTTTTCTATCAATTGCCCAACAATAATTTGTTTACCCACCGTATGTTTCCTACATGAGAGATGCCGCTAGGGAAAACTATGGCCCCGGGGTCTATTCACTTCTATATTTACAAAAGCTATCAATACCTTCCTATCATTTATTTGCTTTTATTTTATTTTGCAATTTACAATTATCTACTATCATCTACACACTTCATTTGCTTGCAAATAACGAGTCCAAGGGGATTGACAACCCTCTTGCCCGTGTTGGGTGCAAGTGTTTGCTCTTTTGTGTGTAGTCGCTGAACACGGTTGTTGATTGATATTCCTATTGGTTCGATAAATCTTGGTTCTCAACTGAGGGAAATACTTGTTTGTATTGTGCTGCAATTACCCGTTCCTCTTCACGGAAAACCCAACGCAAATCACAAGTAGCGGGAAGGATTTCTGGCGCCATTGCCGGGGAATATCATCACCAACTATCAAGTAACTTTGCACAAATTATCATTCGCTTGTTCTTCTTTTTATTTGATGTTATATTTTGTTTGCTTCATAAAAATTAAAAATACAAAAATATTTACTTTGCTAGTTACTTGTTTGCTTGCAATAATCATGTTATCACACAAAAATAGAAAGTAAAGACTTATGGATCCACATAAAGTTTTCTACTTGGGTCATCTTCGATCCATTTGTGCTCATGCTGGAACCCCAACTAGCTTAGTTGAGGGAAAATCATTAGATGAGCATGCTTATTTTGTGCGTCGCCAGTTGTCTCAAAAGGGGAGACTTTTATGCCATCAAATAAAATGTTTGATGTGCTATGCTTGGAATCTGTGTGAAATTTATGATTCTACTTGTTGCTCTGGGAACCCTAAGAAACACCTTCCCTACTTATGTGAGTTTAATGATAATGAAATATTATCTTCTTATGCCAAGGGTGTTTATAGTTACTATGATATCGAACAAATTGAAGAATGTGTTGCTTTTAAGGGTGCTTATGAAGTTGCTTCTTTGATTGAAAAGTATGATGCTACTCTCTACAAATCTGAAAATTTTGCCATACTTAAATATTGCTATGAAAATATGCTTCTAATGCTTATGTTAAAGACTTTATTGATAGAATGTCTGCTGTGTTGGAGGAAAATTATGATTCCATTGATTCGATTGAAATATCCCCTCTTGATGAACGTGATGCTTGCTATTCTTGTTGCCACGATGCCAATATTAATGATGCTTATCGAGATGAACTTGCTATAGTCCCTTATGTTGAAAATGAAATTATTTCTATTGCACCCAAAAAGCATGATTGCAATGATGTTACTATAAATTCTATTAATGCCAATTGTGCTAGCAATATGCAAAGCTACAAGCTTGGGGATGATAATTTTGTTATGTCCAATACTTATTGCAATGATCATGATTGGGGTGATGATGTTTCTTTTGATCTTGAAAATTTATTTTATCCTCATGATGAATAAGTTATGGACAATAATGTTTGCAATAATATTGAAAGTGGGTTTGGAGAGGTCATGACTTTAGTTAATGTTCACCCCACTACCTTGGAAGATTGTGAAACTTTTGTGCATATGGATCATGGAGATAATATTTTATATGAGAGATATATTGTTGAATTTGAACATGATCCTACATGTAATTATTATGAGAGAGTAAAATATGGTTACAGAAATTTTTATGTTACTCTCTTACTTCTCTTTGTGTTAAAATTATTAATGCTTCATTCTTCCTACATGCATATGCTAGATACTTCTTGTCTTGATAATTTGTTTACTTATAAAATGCCTATGCATAGGAAGTATGTTAGACTTAAATGTGTTTTTCACATGCTACATGATGCTCCTTTATGTTTCCATTATTATCTTTCATGAGAGCATCATAATTACTACAAGCCTATCTTAATGGTTATAAAGAAAGAGCTTGTTGGGAGGCAACCCAATACTTTATGTTATTTTTAGATAACATGATTATTGCCTCTGTACTGATTGTGTTTTTGTTTTTTAATTAGTGTTTGTGCCAAGTAAATCCTTTGGATGACGCACAAGATGAGTATAATTGATACGGTGCAAAAACAGAAACTTTAGCGTCCAGTGCAGAATTTCTCTGATTTTACTGGAACGCCTTTTTGATCTGAATTTTTACACAGTATTCATATAAAAATTCTTAAGGTTGTCCTAATTTTTCAGAATTTTTAGAGTTACAGAAGTATAGGTTCTCAACAGATCTTTACAGACTGTTCTGTTTTAGACAGATTCTGTTTTTGCTTGCATAGTTTGCTTGTTTTGATGATGCTATGGATTGTATCGGGGGTATAAGCCATGGAGAAGTTGGAATACAGTATCAATTATGCAATAATGAAATATGAATCAATTTATAACAGTACCTAAAGTATTTGATATGTTGCTTATACTAACGGATCTCATGAAGTTTTGTTGAGTATTGTGTGATTGAAGTTTTCAAGTTTTCGGTGTTATCATGATGAACAAAGGAATAAGGAGCGGCAAGATCCTAAGCTTGGGGATGCCCAAGGCACCCCAAGTTAATATTCTAGGAAGACTCAAGCGTCTAAGCTTGGGGATGCACCGGAAGGCATCCCCTCTTTCGTCTCAATCCATCGGTATTTTTATTCGTCACATGATATGAGTTTTGCTTGGAGCATTGTTTGTTTTTGTTTTCTTTTGTTCTTAGTTTGCCACAATCATCGTTAGCTGGACACACCTATTTGAGAGAGACACACCTTCATCGTAATTTATTAGAATACTCTATGTGCTTCACTTATATCTTTTGAGCTTAGCAGTTCCTCTAGTACTTCGCTTATATCTTTTAGAGCACTGTGGCGTATAGATTTTGTAGAAATATTTGTTTGAGAGTTAATAAATAGTGACGGTAATTTGCATGGGTCATAATACTAGTCCAAAAATAATAGGTATTCAATGAGTGATAATCAAAACCATCATGTAGCACATTAAAGAGAAATCTTGGGTTAATGATATTGATGTGGTAATGTGAAAGGGTGTGAGTGCATGGTTGTAGGTTTGTAAAAGTATCGACATTAAGAGGTGTTAATTTCTCGTTTGTCTAAATATTAAAAAGGCATGGTGTGGATGTGTGAGCATTTCTATTCCTCGTTGAAATCCTAGTGTTGTTTCGAGTCGGAGGCGCGCGATGGTTAACTCCTCCCAACCTCCTCCCTCGGGGCATGCGAGTAGTACTTTGATTTCTGATAAAACTAATAAAAATTTGCAATAAGTATATGAGTTCTTTATGACTAATGTGAATCCATGGACATACGCAATTTCACCACCTCATATTTTGCTAGCCTCTTCCGTACCGTGCATTGCCCATTCTCACCTCGAGGATCGGTGTGAACTTCGCCGGTGCATCCAAACCCCATGACATGATATGCTCTGTCACACATAAACCTCCTTATATCTTCCTCAAAATAGCCACCATACTACCTATTATGGCATTTCCATATCCATTCCAGGATATATTGCCATGCAAATTCCACCGTTACATCATATGACTAGTTAATACATCATCATATTGCTTTGCGTGATCATATAGAGCTGACATAGTATTTGTGGCAAAGCCACCTTTCATCATATTTTGATACATGTCACGCTAGATCATTGCACATCCTAGTACACCGCCAGAGGTATTCATATTGAGTCATATTGCTTCATAGTTCTTCATGTCGAATTTTCATATTGAGTTGTAAGTAAATAAAAGTGTGATGGTCATCATTATTAGAGCATTGTCCCAGTGAGGAAATAAAAATGGGGGAGTCCAAATGATCCCACCATAAAAAATTAAAAATGAGAGAAAAAGAGGGAAGGGACTTTGCTACTATCCTTTACCACACTTGTGACTCAAAGTGGCACCTTGTTCTTCATATCGAGAGTCTCATGTTATGTCATTTTCATATGCCAGTGGGAATTATTTTTCATTATTAAAAACTTGGCTTGTATATTCCGATGACGGGCGTCCTCAAATGCCCGAGGTCTTCATGAGAAAGCAAGTGGGATGCACACCCACTTAGCTTCAGTTGAGCTTTCATATACTTATAGCCCTAGTGCATCATTTGCATAGCAATCCCTACTCCTTACATTGATATCTATTGATGGGCATCTCATAGCCCGTTGATACGCCTAGTTGATGCGAGACTCTGTTCTCCACTTTTTACCCCTTTGATATCTACCACCACATTCTATTCCACCTTTATGATATGTCCATGGTTCATGCTCATGTATTGCGTGAAGAATAAAAGGTTGATGCACATTGAAAAAGTACGATCCAATTGCCTGACTTGGACACCGTGGTGCTCGACATTTGTATTAATGTGTTGAAGACGGAGCCATGCCTTACTAATATGATAAAATGAATGGGGGTAAACATTCTTTGAGGATCATATATTTCAAAAGATTAATGGTTATGTTGCTTGCGCCTATAAATATTACTATGTGGATGTTTATAAATTCATCACTTCTCAATGAGCATACATGCAAAAGATTACATATTGGGTAGCATGTCACATCAAATATTCCGTTTTTATCATTTACCTACTAGAGGACGAGCAGGAATTAAGCTTGGGGATGCTGATATGTATCCAACATATCTATAATTTTTTATTGTTCCATGCTATTATATTATCATTCTAGGATACTTTTTGAGTACTAATTTACCAATTTATATTATTTTTGAGCACTAACCGATTGACCCAGTGCCAGTTGTTGTTTTCTGCATGTTTTTGGTTTTTCAGGTTTACAGTACCAAATGAAGTCCAATTCCCCGAAACTCTTTTATGATTTTTTCTGGACCAAAAGAAGACCTGGAAGCTTCGGGAGGAAACCAGAGGCCGCATGAGGGAGGCACAAGCCAACAGGGCGCGCCCAGGGGGGGCGCTGCACCCTGATGGCTTGTCCCTCCCTGGTGGCCCTCCTACCCCTGTTCTCTGGCGTATAAATTCACATATATTCCAAAAACCCTAGAGGGCATCCCAAAACACTTTTTTCGTTGCTGCAAGTCTTTGTTCCCTCGCAATTCCATTTGGAGCTTCATTTCGGCACCCTGTCGGAGGGGGGATCAATCATGAAGGGCCTCTTCATCAACCTTGCTGCCCTCATGATGATGTGTGAGTAGTTCACCACAGACCTACGGGTCCGTACTTAGTACGTAGATGGCTATCTCTCTCTCTCTCTCTTTTGATCTTCAATACAATGATCATCGCATCTTCACTTTGATCTATCCGATGTAATTATTTTATACGGTGCGTTTGTTGGGATCCGATGAATTGTGGGTTTATGTTCAGATTATTCATGAAAAGTATTTGAGTCACCTCTGAATATTATGATTCTCGTTTGCATGATCATTATAGCTTCGTAAATCTCTCTGATCTATTGAAATAGATTGGCCAACTAAATTGATATTTCTTCAGTGAGAGGGGTGTGTTGTTGTGGGTTCAATCTGGCGGTGCTCTATATCCCAGTGACAGAAAGGGACAAGACACGTATTTGTATTGTTGCCACTAAGGATAAAACGATGGGGTTAGTTCATATTAATTGAATTTGCTTTGTCTACATCATGTCATCGTTCTCCAAGCATTACTCTGTTTTACTTAATACTCTAGATACATGCTGGATAGCGGACGATGGGTGGAGTAATAGTAATAGGTGCAGGAAGGAGTCGGCCTATTTGCTTATGGACGTGATGCCTATATATACATGATCATTGCCGTGAATATCACATAACTATGTGCTTTCCTACCAATTGCCCAACAGTAATTTGTTTACCCACCGTATGTTTCCTACATGGGAGATGCTGATACGTCTATTTTGCATCATGCTTTTATATCTATATTTATTGCATTATGGGCTGTTAATACACATTATGGTGCAATACTTATGCCTTTTCTCTCTTATTTTACAAGGTTTACATAAAGAGGGAGAATGCCGGCAGCTGGAATTCTGGACTGGAAAAGGAGCAAATCTGAGATACCTATTCTGCACAACTCCAAAAGTCCTAAAAATCTACGGAGAATTATTTTGGAATATATAAAAAATACTGGGCGGAAGAAATACCAGAGGGGACCCACCAGGCAGTCACAAGCCAGGGGGGCGCGCCCTACCCCCCTGGGCGCGCCCCTGTGGCTTGTGGCCCACCTGGCAGGCCTCCGGTGCCCATCTTCTGCTATATGGAGGGTTTTGACCTGGAAAAAATCATAGGAGAGCTTCTGGGGCAAAGCGTCGCCGTCTCGAGGCGGAACTTGGGCAGAACCAATCTAGGGCTCCGGCTGAGCTGTTATGTCGGGGAAACTTCCCTCCCGGAGGGGGAAATCAAAGCCATCGTCATCACCAACGATCCTCTCATCGAGAGGGGGTCAATCTCCATCAACATATTCATCAGCACCATCTCCTCTCCAAACCCTAGTTCATCTCTTGTATCCGATCTTTGTCTCAAAACCTCAGATTGGTACCTGTGGGTTGCTAGTAGTGTTGATTACTCCTTGTAGTTGATGCTAGTTGGTTTACTTGGTGGAAGATCATATGTTCAAATCCTTAATGATAATTAATACTCCTCTGATTATGAACATGAATATGCTTTGTGAGTAATTACGTTTGTTCCTGAGGACATGGGATAAGTCTTGTTATAAGTAATCATATGAATTTGGTATTCGTTCGATATTTTGATGAGATGTATGTTGTCTCTCCTCTAGTGGTGTTATGTGAACATCGACTACATGATACTTCACCATTATTTGGGCCTAGAGGAAGGCATTGGGAAGTAATAAGTAGATGATGGGTTGCTAGAGTGACAGAAGTTTAAACCCTAGTTTATGTGTTGCTTCGTAAGGGGCTGATTTGGATCCACATGTTTCATGCTATGATTAGATTTATCTTAATTCTTCTTTCGTAGTTGCGGATGCTTGCGAGAGGGGTTAATCATAAGTGGGAGGCTTGTCCAAGTAAGGACAGCACCCAAGCACCGGTACACCCACATATCAAATTATCAAAGTAACGAACGTGAATCATATGAGCATGATGAAAACTAGCTTGACAGAAATTCCCATGTGTCCTCGGGAGTGCTTTGCTTTATATAAGAGTTTGTCCAGGCTTGTCCTTTGCTACAAAAAGGATTGGGCCACCTTGCTGCACCTTTGTTACAATTGTTACTTGCTACCCATTACGAATTACCTTATCACAAAACTATCTGTTACCGATAATTTCAGTGCTTGCAGAGAATACCTTACTGAGAACCGCTTGTCATTTCCTTCTGCTCCTCGTTGGGTTCGACACTCTTACTTATCGAAAGGACTACGATAGATCCCCTATACTTGTGGGTCATCAAGACTCTTTTCTGGCGCCGTTGCCGGGGAGTGAAGCGCCTTTGGTGAGTGGAACTTGGTAAGGAAAAATTTATATAGTGTGCTGAAATTTACTGTCACTTGTTACTATGGAAAATAATCCTTTGAGGGGCTTGTTCGGGGTATCTTCACCTCGACCGGAAGCATAAAGAGTTGCTCCTCAACCTACTGAACCTACTGAAAATATTTATTATGAAATTCCTTCGGGTATGATAGAGAAACTGCTAGCTAATCCTTATGCAGGAGATGGAACACTACATCCTGATTTGGATCTAATCTATGTGGATGAAGTTCGTGGATTATTTAAGCTTGCAGGTTTGCCCGAGGACGATGTCAAGAAGAAGGTCTTTCCTTTATCTTTGAAGGAGAAGGCATTGACATGGTATAGGCTATGTGATGATATTGGATCATGGAACTACAACCGATTGAAATTGGAATTTCATCAGAAGTTTTATCCTATGCATCTGGTTCATCGTGATCGGAATTATATTTATATTTTTTGGCCTCGTGAAGGAGAAAGTATCGCTCAAGCTTGGCGGAGGCTTAAGTCGATGTTATATTCATGCCCTAATCATGAGCTCCCGAGAGAAATTATTATTCAGAATTTTTATGCTCGGCTTTCTAATAATGATCGGTCCATGCTCGATACTTCTTGTGTTGGTTCCTTTATGAAGAAAGATACTGAATTCAAATGGGACTTATTGGAAAGAATTAAATGCAACTCTGAAGATTGGGAACTCGACGAAGGTAAGGACTCAGGTATAAATCTTAAGTTCGATTGTGTTAAATCCTTTATAGACACCGATGCTTTTCATGATTTTAGCACTAAATATGGACTTGACTCTGAGATAGTAGCTTCTTTCTGTGAATCTTTTGCTACTCATGTTGATCTCCCTAAGGAGAAGTGGTTTAAATATCATCCTCCCATTGAAGTTAAAATAGTTGAACCTATTAAGGTTGAAGAAGAAACTATTATTTATAATGTTGATCCTGTTATTCCTACTGCTTATATTGAGAAACCACCTTTCCCTGTTAGGATAAAGGAACATGCTAAAGCTTCAACTGTGGTTCGTAAGAGTTGTACTAGAACACCTACACCCCCTGAACAAATTAAAGTTGAACCTGGTATTGTTATGGTTAAAGATCTCTTGGTTGATAATATTGATGGGCATGTTATTCATTTTTGTGATGAAGCTGCTAGAATTGCTAGACCTGATGCTAAAGATAAACATAGACCTATTGTTGGCATGCCCGTTGTTTCAGTTAAAATAGGAGATCATTGTTATCATGGCTTATGTGATGTGGGTGCTAGTGTGAGTGCAATTCCCTTCACCTTATATCAAGAAATTATGAATGATATTGCAACAGCTAAATTAGAGGAAATTGATGTTACCATTAAGCTGGCTAATAGAGATACTATTGCACCAATTGGGATTGTTAGAGATGTTGAAGTCTTGTGTGGGAAAATAAAGTATCCTACTGATTTTCTTGTTCTTGGTTCCCCACAAGATGATTTTTGTCCCATTATATATGGTAGACCCTTCTTGAATACTGTTAATGCTAGGATAGATTGTGAGAAAGAAACTGTTACTGTAAGTTTTGGGGATGTGTCTCATGAGTTCAATTTCTCTAAATTTCGTAGACAACCCCATGACAAAGAATTGCCTAGTAAGGATGAAATTATTGGTCTTGCTTCTATTGCTGTGCCTCCTACTGATCCTTTAGAACAATATTTGCTAAACCATGAAAATGATATGCATATGAATGAAAGGAATGAAATAGATAAGATTTTCTTTGATCAGCAACCCATTTTGAAACACAACCTGCCTGTTGAAATACTTGCGGATCCTCCTCCACCCAAGGGTGATCCCGTGTTTGAGCTTAAACAATTGCCTGATACTCTGAAATATGCTTATCTTGATGAAAAGGAGATATATCCTGTTATTATTAGTGCTAACCTTTCAGAGCATGAAGAAAAGAGAATATTGAAAACTCTGAGGAAGCACCGTGCTGCTATTGGATATACTCTTGATGATCTTAAGGGCATTAGTCCCACTCTATGTCAGCATAAAATTAATATGGAGCCTGATGCTAAACCAGTTGTTGATCATCAACGACGGTTAAATCCTAAAATGAAAGAAGTGGTAAGAAATGAAATACTAAAGCTTCTGGAGGCAGGTATAATTTATCCTATTGCTGATAGTAGATGGGTTAGCCCCGTTCATTGTGTTCCTAAGAAAGGAGGTATTACCGTTGTTCCTAATGATAAAAATGAATTGATCCCGCAAAGAATTGTTACAGGTTACAGAATGGTAATTGATTATAGGAAATTAAATAAAGCTACTAGGAAAGATCATTACCCTCTACCTTTTATTGATCAAATGCTAGAAAGATTATCCAAACATACACATTTTTGCTTTCTAGATGGTTATTCTGGTTTCTCTCAAATACTTGTGTCAAAAGAGGATCAAGAAAAGACCACTTTTACTTGTCCTTTCGGTACCTTTGCTTACAGACATATGCCTTTTGGTTTATGCAATGCACCTGCTACCTTTCAAAGATGTATGATGGCTATATTCCCTGACTTTTGTGAAAAGATTGTTGAGGTTTTCACGGATGACTTTTTTGTTTACGGAACTTCTTTTGATGATTGCTTGAGCAACCTTGATCGAGTTTTGCAGAGATGTGAAGAAACTAATCTTGTTTTGAATTGGGAGAAGTGCCACTTTATGGTTAATGAAGGTATTGTCTTGGGGCACAAAATCTCTGAAAGAGGTATTGAAGTTGATAAAGCTAAAGTTGATGCTATTGAAAACAATGCCGTGTCCTACGGATATCAGAGGTATAAGAAGTTTCCTTGGTCATGCTGGTTTCTATAGAAGGTTTATTAAAGATTTCTCTAATATTTCTAGGCCTCTCACCAATCTTTTGCAAAAAGATGTTCCATTCGTTTTCGATGATGATTGTGTAGAAGCATTTGAAATTCTTAAGAATGCCTTGATTTCCACACCTGTTGTTCAACCACCTGATTGGAACCTACCCTTTGAAATTATGTGTGATGCTAGTGATTATGCTGTTGGTGCTGTTCTAGGACAAAGAGTTGATAAGAAATTAAATGTTATCCATTATGCTAGTAAAACTCTAGACAGTGCTCAAAGAAACTATGCTACTACTTAAAAGGAATTTTTAGCAGTCGTGTTTGCTTGTGATAAGTTTAGACCTTATATTGTTGATTCCAAAGTAACTGTTCATACCGATCATGCAGCTATTAAGTACCTTATGGAAAAGAAGGATGCTAAACCTAGACTTATTAGATGGGTTCTTCTGCTATAAGAATTTGATTTGCATATTATTGATAGAAAGGGTGCTGATAACCCCGTAGCAGATAACTTGTCTAGGTTAGAAAATGTTCTTGATGACCCACTACCTATTGATGATAGCTTTCCTGATGAACAATTAGCTGTCATAAATGCTTCGCGTAATGCTCCATGGTATGCTGATTATGCTAATTAAATTGTTGCTAAATTTATACCGCCTAGTTTCACATACCAACAAAAGAAAAAGTTCTTCTATGATTTAAGACATTACTTTTGGGATGATCCACACCTTTATAAAGAAGGAGTAGACGGTATTATTAGACGTTGCGTACCTGAGCATGAACAGGAACAGATCCTACGTAAGTGTCACTCCGAGGCCTACGGAGGACACCACGCTGGAGATAGAACTACACACAAGGTATTACAATCTGGTTTTTATTGGCCTACTCTCTTCAAGGATGCTCGTAAGTTTGTCTTGTCGTGTGATGAATGTCAAAGAATTGGTAATATTAGTAGACGTCAAGAAATGCCTATGAATTACTCTCTTGTTATTGAAACATTTGATGTTTGGGGTTTTGATTATATGGGACCTTTTCCACAGTCTAACGGGTACACTGATATTCTAGTTGCTGTTGATTATGTTACTAAATGGGTAGAAGCTATTCCAACTAGTAGCGCTGATCATAACACTTCTATTAAAATGCTTAAAGAAGTTATTTTCCCTAGATTTGGAGTCCCTAGATATTTAATGACTGATGGTGGTTCACACTTTATTCATGGTGCTTTCCGTAAATTGCTTGCTAAGTATGATGTTAATCATAGAATTGCATCTCCTTATCATCCTCAGTCTAGTGGTCAAGTAGAATTGAGCAATAGAGAAATTAAATTGATCTTGCAGAAGACTGTTAATAGATCCAGAAAGAATTGGTTTAAGAAACTTGATGATGCATTATGGGCTTATAGAACTGCTTATAAAAACCCTTTGGGTATGTCTCCGTATAAGATGGTTTATGGTAAAGCATGTCACTTACCTCTAGAGCTAGAACATAAAGCTTATTGGGCAATCAAAGAGCTCAACTATGATTTCAAACTTGCTGGTGAGAAGAGGTTATTTGACATTATCTCACTTGATGAATGGAGAACCCAGGCCTATGAGAATGCCAAGTTGTTTAAAGAAAAGGTTAAGAGATGGCATGATAGAAGGATACAAAAGCGTGAATTCAATGTAGGTAATCATGTCTTGCTATACAATTCTCGTTTAAGATTCTTTGCAGGAAAACTTCTCTCTAAATGGGAAGGGCCTTACGTTATCGAGGAAGTATACCGTTCCGGTGCCATCAAGATCAACAACGCCGAAGGCACAAACCCGAAGGTGGTAAACGGGCAAAGAATCAAACATTATATCTCAGGTACTCCCATAAATGTTGAAACCAATATTATTAATACCATAACTCTGGAGGAGTACATCAGGGAGACCTACCAGAACGTTTCAGACTCCGAAAAGGAATAGGTATGTGGTACGGTAAGCAAACCGACTCCAAAACTTTTCAAATAGCAATTTTTCTCCGTTTTGGAATATTTAAAAATTTAGGAAAATTTAAAGTAGTCCGAAAAGTGCACGAGGAGGCGACAAGCCAGGGGGGCGCGCCCTACCCCCCTGGGCGCGCCCCTGTGGCTTGTGGCCACCCCGTGTACCCCCCGGACTTCGTTTTCTTGTGGTATACTCCTCCAGGTCGGTAAAAATTCATTATATAATCTCTCGAAGGTTTTGACCTTCGTAACACGACAATACCTCCTGTTTTCGTTTTGAGCTGTTTCTGCAGCAGATTTAGAGCAAGATGTCGTCCCAAGATTCCGATGGGGAGAGCTATGTATCGCATTATCTTGCCAATCCCAAGCTCTATGGGGACTTAGACCCTTATGGATTGTTCTCGGAGGAGGAACTAGAAGGCAAGTATGAGGAAGAAAGCTCGGATGAAGAGGAGATCCCCCTGCCTCGACCAGGAGATATGCACGTGGAGTCCAGGAAATCGAGCCTCCCAAACACAAGGAGAAAACCCAAAGTTCTATTTATCCCTTCTCATTTTCTGCAGGAGAGCAAGCAAGAATTATGCCAAAGGATATTGAAGCTCGAGCAGGAAGTAGACGATCTGAGGGAACAGAATTTTATGCTTAAGAGGAAACTGAACAAGCTTAAAGATCCTTCTCCATCATCACCACCTCCGAAGAAAGACAACTAAACACATGGGTATGGGCACTCCCCTTGGCTTGTGCCAAGCTTGGGGGAGGTGCCCCGGTATCGTATCACCATCACACCTTTTACTTTTATCGTTTTTCTTAGTTCGATCCTTTTGGTTACATCTTGATCTAGTAGAATAAAGTTTTTAGTGTGATCTAGTTTTGAGTTTTGCTTTATGTTCCCCCTATGTAAGCAAGTCCGAGAGTTATATAATAAAGAGTAGTTTTAAGTTGAGGGCTTTGCTTCCTTGCTATGATCTGGAGAAAAAGTAATAGAAAGAAGTATAGAATAAAAGCAAAGAGTATATATGATGATCTTATGGGGGTGATGACTTCACATATAAGGAGTATGTCGATTGAAATCTGTTGTGAGTTGACAAACATAGCTATTGGTCATTGTTGCAATTAAAAGGAAGTAATAAAGAAAGAGAGGTTCACATATAAATATATTATCTTGGACATCTTTTATGATTGTGAGCACTCATTAAAATATTATATGCTAAAAAGTTGATGTTGGACAAGGAAGACAACATAATGGGTTATGTTTGCTTACTTTCGAATAGAAGTTATATGGTTATAGATCCTTCAACATGTGACGCTTGCTTCCACTCCATATCAGCCAAAACTTCTGCACCAAGTAGAGATACTACTTGTGCATCCAAACACCCTTAACCCAGTTTTGCCATGAGAGTCCACCATACCTACCTATGGATTGAGTAAGATCCTTCAAGTAAGTTGTCATCGGTGCAAGCAATAAAAATTGCTCTCTAAATATGTGTGATCTATTAGTGTGAGGAAAATAAACTTTATACGAACTTGTGATATGGAAGAAATAAAAGCGACAGACTGCATAATAAAGTTCTTTATCACAAGAGGCAATATAAAGTGACATTCTTTTGCATTAAGAGATTGCACATCCAACTATAAAAGCGCATGACAACCTCTGCTTCCCTCTGCGAAGGGCCTATCTGTTACTTTTACTTTCTAGTACTTACCCTTATGCAAGAGTCATGGTGATTTTCATCACTTCCTTTATTTTGTCTTTATCTCTTGGCAAGCATCATGTGTTGGGGAATGATCTAGACACATATATCCACTCGGATGTGGGTGAGCATGAGTTATTTCTGCTGACATTACCCTTGAGGTAAACAGTTGGGAGGCAAAACTATAAGCCCCTATCTTTCTCTGTGTCCGATTGAAGCTTTGACCTCATAGATACCGCATGAGTGTTAGCAATTATGAAAGACTAGAAGATGATTGAGTATGTGGATTTCCTTTACCAGCTCTTATATTGACTCTTTCCGATGTTATGATAAATTGGAATTGCTTCAATGACTATGATCATAGTTTGTTGGTTCTCAATAGAGTTCTTGATTCATACTTTACCTTGTGAATGAATTGTTACTCTAGTATAAGAAATCATATGTCAATATATGTTGCTGTTCTAAAGATGATCATGATGCCCTCATGTCCGTATTTTATTTTATCGACACCTCTATCTCTAAACATGTGGATATATTTATCGATTTCGGCTTTCGCTTGAGGACAAGCGAGGTCTAAGCTTGGGGGAGTTGATACGTCCATTTTGCATCATGCTTTTATATCTATATTTGTTGCATTATGGGCTGCTAAGACACATTATGGTGCAATACTTATGCCTTTTCTCTCTTATTTTACAAGGTTTACATGAAGAGGGAGAATGCCGGCAGCTGGAATTCTGGACTGGAAAAGGAGCAAATCTGAGATACCTATTCTGCACAACTCCAAAAGTCCTGAAAATCTATGGAGAATTATTTTGGAATATATAAAAAATACTAGGCGGAAGAAATACCAGAGGGGACCCACCAGGCAGTCACAAGCCAGGGGGGCACGCCCTACCCCCCTGGGCGCGCCCCTGTGGCTTGTGGCCCACCTGGCAGGCCTCCGGTGCCCATCTTCTGCTATATGGAGGGTTTTGACCTGGAAAAAATCATAGGAGAGCTTTCGGGGCGAAGCGCCGCCGTCTCGAGGCGGAACTTGGGCAGAACCAATCTAGGGTTCCGGCGGAGCTGTCCTGCCGGGGAAACTTCCCTCCCGGAGGGGGAAATCGAAGCCATTGTCACCACCAACGATCCTCTCATCGAGAGGGGGTCAATCTCCATCAACATCTTCATCAGCACCATCTCCTCTCCAAACCCTAGTTCATCTCTTGTATCCGATCTTTGTCTCAAAACCTCAGAATGGTACCTGTGGGTTGCTAGTAGTGTTGATTACTCCTTGTAGTTGATGCTAGTTGGTTTACTTGGTGGAAGATCATATGTTCAGATCCTTAATGATAATTAATACTCCTCTGATTATGAACATGAATATGCTTTGTGAGTAAGTACGTTTGTTCCTGAGGACATGGGATAAGTCTTGTTAT
Source organism: Elymus sibiricus (assembly GCA_039707655.1). Taxonomy (NCBI): domain Eukaryota; kingdom Viridiplantae; phylum Streptophyta; class Magnoliopsida; order Poales; family Poaceae; genus Elymus; species Elymus sibiricus. The sequence continues at coordinate 349,853,518 of CM077675.1, forward strand.
AAGTAATCATGTGAATTTGGTATTCGTTCGATATTTTGATGAGATGTATGTTGTCTCTCCTCTAGTGGTGTTATGTGAACGTCGACTACATGACACTTCACCATTATTTGGGCCTAGAGGAAGGCATTGGAAAGTAATAAGTAGATGATCGGTTGCTAGAGTGACAGAAGCTTAAACCCTAGTTTATGCGTTGCTTCGTAAGGGGTTGATTTGGATCCACATGTTTCATGCTATGGTTAGATTTATCTTAATTCTTCTTTCGTAGTTGCGGATGCTTGCGAGAGGGGTTAATCATAAGTGGGAGGCTTGTCCAAGTAAGGACAGCACCCAAGCACCGGTCCACCCACATATCAAATTATCAAAGTAACGAACGCGAATCATATGAGCATGATGAAAACTAGCTTGACAGAAATTCCCATGTGTCCTCGGGAGCGCTTTGCTTTATATAAGAGTTTGTCCAGGCTTGTCCTTTGCTACAAAAAGGATTGGGCCACCTTGCTGCACCTTTGTTACAATTGTTACTTGCTACCCGTTACGAATTACCTTATCACAAAACTATCTGTTACCGATAATTTCAGTGCTTGCAGTGAATACCTTACTGAGAACCGCTTGTCATTTCCTTCTGCTCCTCGTTGGGTTCGATACTCTTACTTATCGAAAGGACTACGATAGATCCCCTATACTTGTGGGTCATCAGACGCCGCTAGGGAAAACTATGGCCCCAGGGTCTATTCACTTGTATACTCCCTCCATTCCTTTATGTAAGGTGTATAATTTTTGGCACGGTGACCAAGGCACATAATTATAGATGTGTTAGGACAAAATTACCCTTGGCAAATTTGTTGGTTAGTGGCAAGTAAATCCGTGAGTCTAGGAAAGTAACATATACATGCAATCGAGAGAGAGATAGTTTCCTTCTTTTGATACAAGGAGAGATATAGGCAATCATGAGAGAGATACTTTCCTGTTTCTGGAGGGCTAAGAAGGGAATTGCGAGGATTAAGAAGAAATGCACCTTACATTGTGGAATTTTATCAATAAACAAATACACCTTATATAAAGGAACAGAGGGAGTATTTACAAAAGCTATCAATACCTTGCTGTCATCTATTTTATTTTATTTTATTTTGCAATTTACAATTATCTACTATCAACTACACACTTCATTTGCTTGCAAATAACGAGTCCAAGGGGATTGACAACCCTCTTGCCTGCATTGGCTGCAAGTGTTTGCTCTTTTGTTTGCAGTCGCTGAAGATGGTTGTCGATTGACATTCCTATTGGTTCGATAAACCTTGGTTCTTAACTGAGGGAAATACTTATCTGTATTGTGCTGCAATTACCCGTTCCTCTTCACAGAAAACACAACGCAGATCACAAGTATCAGTGTACACCATCGTGAGGTCCATCTTCCTGTTGTGGGTGTCCACAGGATACACGCCAAACTCCATTGGAGCGCCGCTGGATATCATCTATGTATGTGTATCATGGGTGTGCTTATTGTGTTGTGGGGCGCGATCGAAAGGGTGAAGAGACTATGGTTAATGGACGTGGGTATAAATGGGGTCCGGACATCCTCGAAAACCAGCATGTCCGGATGGTAATTTTTGCAGCAAGTGATTCCGTTGTGGAGCACGTAACTGCATGGTGGCGACGCGTGCGGTTCAACCGCATGCATATGGCACCCCAAACGTGATTGTGGGCCGGCCTCAACCGCTGGCGGAGCGCGCGCGGAGGGGCGCGAGTGCAGTGCACATGGAGGGACGCGAGAGCAGAGCGCCCGGAGGGACGCGAGGTCAAACCTGACCACTTTGTACATGTCTACGTCAACCAACATGTCCATAACGTGGATGGAGTTCTCCACCCAGATCCGATGGTTGGTGTACACCACCAAGAGCTCTGTGAACCTTATGTCTGTGTACAGTATGGCATGCATGGTGAACTAGTGCTCGTCGTCGGCAACCGTTGGGAGTGCCATTGGAGCCGCGCAGGATACCTTCGGTCGTGGTTGTGCTTCTTAAGGTCCATATATTAATCTTCAATCACATATTAAATTCCAAATATTGATCGTCCATTGCATATTAAGGAAAAAATAGTATTATCAATATACGAGTCTCATATGATGCCATTTGAATGATTGTATCACAAATGACAGAAATATTACAAAGGTTCAAATTCCAGCATTACAAGGCTCAAATTCGAAGATTACAAGGTTCAAACTGATATTAGAAATGAAATTTAGCTTATGCGAAAACTTTGTCATGCAGCTCTAGACGCCCGTGCTAATCAGCTGAACGTAAACACATGAGAGGTTCTTACTGATATTACAACTATTTTTGCAACTTCAATATCTCTGCAAAGGGATCCGTCACTAACATGTCATGTATGGTCTTCGCATAAGGATTTTCGAATAGTCTGACAACTAAAGTTACAAAATGAAATTGACCTTTTGTAGAGCCTTTTCCATTCTACCCTTGTCGCCGGCGCTGATCAGCAAACCATTCTTTTTTGCGCAATAAATGTAGGGAAAATTTCATTATATTTAGCACACTTGCTCTAACAACAAAGAACCTGGCGAATATAATCTCCGGTAAGGTCTCTCGGTAGGAGTTCAAAGTAATTTCTAAGAGACGGAGATCAACACATTCGATGGGATTGTTATATTGCATCACATTATCCACTACCGGGCCTAATCATATCGGTATTAGTGCTTGGACACATAAGGGACCTCTTTGATTTGCAGGGTTTCAAAAATTAAACTCCCTTGTGGTTAACACTTAACAGGAAAGGAGTATCACCTTGATATATATCTTCTCCAGGCACGGAAAGCATCTTAGCAATCTGACAACTTGGTCCAGGTCGAGGCCGATAGATTCTAGTGCCAAGACCTGCACTTCTCTTGGTTTGCAAACTTCTCTCACTTTGCACTTCTCTTGGTTTATGCCTAGTCATTTACACCTGCTTTCCCTCATGCTTTCGTGTCTGGTACAGGTGGTAGTGGTTCTCGTGCTCCTTGCAAGAATGTGGACGCTCCTAGCAAGTCCTGAACCATGGGTACACCCACTATGCAAGAAGCATTTACTCTAATGACGAAGGAGAATAGGCTCCAGAAGTTCACCACCATGCAAGCAGTCTGAGAGGAACAAGGCCAAGATCAACACCAAGTCAGTTGCTCACAAAGAAAAAGCTCCAGCCAAGTCAGCATCTGGATTGAAGCAGAATGAGTATTGGGCTTATCGAGAGAAAAATACCTACTATCATCCTTAGGACCCTTCTCTCGTTGGTCGTCCTTTCTTGAACAAGGATTAGGCCACCGTGCATTTTGATGGGATCAAGACCAAGAATAACCTCTTTGTGAAGAGCAAGTCTCTCAACATTGAACACATGGAGAAGTTCCGTGCTTACTTTGGAGAGGCCCTTGACCTCTGTGAGCAGTTTAACCTTGTTAAGATCATGACCCCGAGATGGTGGCATAGTTCTTTTGGTTTGGGACTAACGACGATAGGAGCATGGTATGGATCACTCATGGTAAGCAGTTGCGCGATACATGGAAGAAGTTCATGACCTGTCTAGGCTATGATGACGAGGGGCTGAGGAAACCCCTTGGTCTTCGTCCTCACCATAAGGGTGGACTCACAAGCCTAATCTGCTTCCCCACATGGTCATTACTCAAATGGTGAAGGGGCGCAAGAAGGAGATAAAATCATTCTTTGACATCGTGCATCGCTTCTTCAAGCACACCATTTTCCCTCAAGTTTGGAACCTTGATATGGTGCATGGATATTTAGTTGATATACTGTTGTTGTGCCACAAGGAGAAGGGCAAGGGCACTATTCTAAATGTATCTCATGTGATGTGTAAGGAGCTCATCAATGCTACCTATGGTGATCACGTGCCTATCTATGCCCCGTTCATCTTCAGGCTCATTGTGATTACCTAGAACTCCACATTCCCTGAGGAGAAGCTTTAGACTGGCTCTTTGACTACCCATGAGGTGGTTAATCTGAGATAGAAGGAGTTCTTGGATCCGGTTCGCCAGCCTGAGATTGAGATTCCATCTACTAACTCTGATGAGGCCGATGGGCCAGACCATGTCCCTCCCTCTGAGCAGCCATCTTGGGCTACCAAGCTCAAGGCGAAGCTCAAGAAGCTTTTCTGTTTCCAAGCTGAGATGCAGCACAGGATGTATGAGGCTCACGTGGCGGAGAAGATATCTCAGCACCGCGATGAGGCCATGATAAGGAAGATGGGCCTGGAGATTGCCAATGATTCTAAGAACAAGGTCACATATGAGGAGAAGTGGATCTCCAAGAGCGGCCATTGGAGTGACTCCAATGAATCCAACGCTGCCAATTCTGCACCTCCACCTGATCATGATGAGCAGAGGAGTTTGAGGATCATGAATAGTCCAACGGAGATGGTTCTGATGATGAGGAGATCGAGGAGTCCATGGGTGGCGGCTAGTCATATCACCTTAGGACGTTTAGAGTCGCTCTTTGCCTTTTTAGCGTCTCGATGCCAAAGGGGGAGAGAATTTTAGGACCGGGTGATTTACAGGGTTGCCGAGTCACAAGCTTGTCTTTTTTTTCACTTTCATGCTCTTTATCTTAGTTGCTTTGCTTTGTTTTGAGACGTTGAGACTTATGTATGGTGTGAGACATACGCTACCTTATCTATCCTTAATTATGTATTAATGTGTGTGGATCTATACTTATCTTGTGCTCTTCATCTTCATGCTCACATACTTATGCTTGCAATCCTGTTGAGTATCTATATTAGTTGCTACAAGTATTGCCCTGTCTATAAAATATAGGGGAGTGTTGATCCTAGTGTGTGCGCTTTGCATTCCAACGCATATTTTAAATAGTGCACACATCTAGGCGGAGCCCGTCTATATTTTGTAGATTATTGGTTTGCATATGATTCCATGCTATCTCCTATGCAAATCAGATTTTGTCATCAATCCACCAAAAAGGGGGACAATGAAAGAGCATTTCTCTCTCTGGTAGTTTTGGTGATTGATGGCAATGCTATTTGCGGACTAACCGTGTGCATTGATCATTTCAAGTACTTATATTCATAGCACGGGCGGTTGTTTTCCCCCACAGTGATAAAGAATAAATATGTGTTTTGGATGTTTCTTTTTCGGTGGTATTGAGTAGTAGGACAACCGTACTATTAAGAGGGGTTCCGCTTTGGAATGCACTACTACAAAATGGTCCAAAGATGACACGTCAATCAGAAGCCCTTCATGGAAACTGTGTGTGATCCATCAATCGCAAATGGTATAGTTCAAGCTCCGTCGCTAATGACACGAACTGTGTGCGATGGTGGATCCATCGAATACGATTCAGAAAATAGTTGTGTGTGTGATGTTGGGCATACAGTTGGTGCTTATGAACTGTTTGCAATTAGACAAGATAACACAAACGGTTCTCAAAATACATATGTGTGTGAAGTACGGCATACAGTTCATTCAGACAAACTGTTTGCGTTGATCGAGCTAGAACACAAACGAGTTACCATTACAAGGTGTGTGTGATACCAAGCAAACAGTTCATTCATCAGAATTGTGTGGGAAGACCAATAATAACCCAAACGATTCATTAGAATTGTGTGGGTTGTTGGCAGACGGTTGCTGCCAAACAATTGTCAGCGATGGATGAAATCATTACCGACGCTTCATTGGGAAGTGCAGTTTGCCTGTATTAATATCGCAGACATTTTATTATTATGACCCGTGTGCCTGCGTGATACGTCTCCAACGTATCTATAATTTTTGATTGTTCCATGCTATTATATTATCTGTTTTGGATGTTTTATATGCATTAAAATGCTATTTTATATTATTTTTGGGACTAACCTATTAACCTAGAGCCTAGTGCCAGTTTCTGTTTTTTCCTTGTTTTTGAGAATTGCAGATAGGGAATATCAAACGGAGTCCAAACGGAATAAAATCCTCGCGATGATTTTTCTTGGACCAGAAGAAACCTACCAGACTTGGAGAGGAAGGCAGGAGACCTGCCGGGAGGCGACAAGCCTGCAGGGCGCGCCCTAGGGGGGCGCCCCCTTGGCTTGTGGCCCCCCTGCAGGCCCTCCAACCCTAATCTTCGGCCTATAAATTCCCAAATATTCCCCCAATACCAAAAAGCGCCACGATAATACTTTTCCGCCGCCGGAAGCCTCTGTTCCCGTGAGATCCCATCTTGGAGCCTTTTCCGGTAATCTGCCGGAGGGGGATTCGATCACGGAGGGCATCTACATCAACTCCATTGCCCCTCCGATGATGCGTGAGTAGTTCACCTCAGACCTTCGGGTCCATAGCTAGTAGCTAGATGGCTTCTTCTCTCTCTATGTTCTTCAATACCATGTTCTTCATGATCTTCATGGAGATCTATCCGATGTAATACTCTTTTGCGGTGTGTTTGTCGAGATCCGATGAATTGTGGGTTTATGATCAGATTATCTATGAATATTATTTGAATCTTCTCTGAATTCTTATATGCATGATTTCATATCTTTGCAAGTCTCTTCGAGTTATTGGTTTGGTTTGGCCAACTAGATTGGTAATTCTTGCAATGGGAGAAGTGCTTAGTTTTGGGTTCAATCTTGCGGTGTCCTCACCCAGTGACAAAGTAGGGGTAGCGAGGCATGTATTTGTATTGTTGCCATCAAGGATAAAAAGATGGGGTTTTAATCATATTGCTTAAGTTTATCCCTCTACATCATGTCATCTTACTTAATGCGTTACTCTGTTCTTCATGAACTTAATACTCTAGATGCAGGGAGGAGTCGGTCGATGTGTGGAGTAATAGTAGTAGATGCAGAATCGTTTCGGTCTACTTGACACGGACGTGATGCCTATATGCATAATCATTGCCTTGGATATCGTCATAACTATGCGCTTTTCTATCAATTGCTCGACAGTAATTTGTTCACCCACCATATTATTTCCCTTCAAGAGAGAAGCCTCTAGTGAAACCTATGGCCCCAGGGTCTATTTTCCATATTATATTTTCAGATCTATAAACCAAAAATACCAAAAATACTTTGCTGCAATCTATTTACTTTTCGTTTTAGTAATCTTTTATATCTATCTCTATCAGATCTCATCCTTGCAAGTAACCGTGAAGGGATTGACAACCCCTTTATAGCGTTGGGTGCAAGTGTTTGATTGTTTGTGTAGGTGCAAAGATTGGGGCCTTGCTTGTACCTCCTACTGGATTGATACCTTGGTTCTCAACAACTGAGGGAAATACTTATCTACTTTGCTGCATCACCCTTTCCTCTTCAAGGGAAAACCAACGCAAGCTCAAGAAGTAGCAAGAAGGATTTCTGGCGCCGTTGCCGGGGAGGATACATAGCAAGTCAAGACAAGAACTGTCCCGTCAACTTGCCAATTTCTGGCGCCGTTGCCGGGGAGATCTACATCAAGCCTACCAAGTACCCATCACAAACTCATCTCTTGCATTTACATTATTTGCCATTTGCCTCTCGTTTTCCTCTCCCCCACTTCTAAAACGATTTTCAGAAAAAACCAAAAAGATTTGCCTTTTTATTCGCCCTTTTTTCCATTCGCCTTTTCGTTTGCTTTTTGTTTGCTTGTGTGTTAGATCGTTTGCTCGTCTTTATGGCTCAACCCAAAAGCTTTGATCCTTATCTTAGGAAGTTGGAAGATATTGAGAATAATGCTAAAAGTTTTATGTCATTTCAATTTAACCATAATAATTTCTTTAGAAACGACCTTAAAGAACAAAAGACTATGCTGGAATACATGAATAAAGAACTTGATGATATGTCTAAGGAATTTTATGGTTTGAAATCTCAGTTTGCTCATCTTGAAAATTTAGTAGGCCAAATTTCTGATAAACAAGCTACTTTAGTCAATAAAATGGCCGCGAAGCTAGAATCTTTAAATAATGATGAAGATCTTAAAGTGATTGATGTGACTCCTATTGAATCTTTTACAAATCTTGATAAAGATGGGACTGGAGTTAAGTCAACTTTAGTTAAAAGTCGTCCCAATGATTCGGAGTTTATAGATCTTAATGCTCAAATTGATAAAAGTGGGATTGAAGAGGTCAAAACTTTAAATAGCAATAACCCACTCTTTTGGATTTCAAGGACTTTAATTATGATAGTTGTTCTTTGATTAATTGTATTTCCTTATTGCAATCCATGTTGAATTCTCCACATGCTTATGATCAAAATAAAGCTTTTGCTAAACATATTGTTGATGCTATGATGAAATCTTTTGAAGAAAAACTTGAGTTGGAAGTTTCTATACCTAGAAAGCTTTATGATGAGTGGGAAACTACTATTAAGATTAAAATTAAAGATTATGAGTGCCATGCTTTGTGTGATTTGGGTGCTAGCGTTTCCACGATTTCGAAAACTTTATGTGATGTGCTAGGTTTCCATGAACTTGATGATTGCTCTTTAAATTTGCATCTAGCGGATTCCACTATTAAGAAACCTATGGGAAGGATTAATGATGTTCTTATTGTTGCAAATAGGAATTATGTGCCCGTAGATTTCATTGTTCTTGATATAGATTGCAATCCTACATGTCCTATTATTCTTGGTAGACCTTTCCTTAGAACGATTGGTGCAATTATCGATATGAAAGAAGGAAACATTAGATTCCAATTTCCGTTAAGGAAAGGCATGGAACACTTTCCTAGAAAGAAAATAAAATTACCTTATGAATCTATTATGAGAGCTACTTATGAATTGCATACCAAAGATGACAATACCTAGATCTATTGCGTTATGCCTAGCTAGGGGCGTTAAACAATAGCGCTTGTTGGGAGGCAACCCAATTTTATTTCTGTTTTTGTTTCTGTTTTTGAGTTCTTTACACATTATTACCTCTGTAGTAATTGTGTTTTAGTGTTTTAATTAGTGTTTAAGCCAAGTAAGACCTTTGGGATGGTCTACGGTGATTGTTGATTTGATTCTGCTGAAAAACAGAAACTTTTGCGCTCAGTCCAGGAATTTTATAAATTCACCAGAGCATCGAATGAGTCTGAATTGTTTACACAAGATTTATATACAAATTACCCATATTTTCCTAATTTTTCAGAATTTTTGGAGTTACAGAAGTATTCGAAGTTTACAGATTTCTACAGACTGTTCTGTTTTTGACAGATTCTGTTTTCTTTGTGTTGTTTGCTTATTTTGATGTATCTATGGGTTGTATCGGGGGGTATGAACCATGGAGAAGTTGGAATACAGTAGATATTACACCAATATAAATAAATAATGAGTTCACAACAGTACCTAAAGTGCTGATTTATTTTTCTTATACTAACGGATCTCACGAGTTTTCTGTTGAGTTTTGTGTTGTGAAGTTTTCAAGTTTTGGGTAAAGATTTGATGGACTATGGAATAAGGAGTGGCAAGAGCCTAAGCTTGGGGATGCCCAAGGCACCCCAAGCCATATTAAAGGATACCAAAGAGCCTAAGCTTGGGGATGCCCCGGAAGGCATCCCCTCTTTCGTCTTCAATCCATCGGTAAATTTACTTGAGGCTATATTTTTATTCACCACATGATATGTGTTTTGCTTGGAGCGTCTTGTATGATATGAGTCTTTGCTTTTTAGTTTGCCATAATCATCCTTGCTGCACACATATTTTGAGAGGGACACGCATTAATCATGAATTTATTAGAATATTCTATGTGCTTCACTTATACCTTTTGAGCTAGGCAATTTTGCTCTAGTGCTTCACTTATATCTTTTTAGAGCACGGTGGTGTTTTTATTTTATAGAAATAATTGAACTCTCATACCTCACTTATATTATTTTGAGAGTCTTTAAACAGCATGGTAATTGGTTTAGGTTATGAGTTTAGTCCTAATATAATGGGCATCCAAGAGGGATATAATAAAAACTTTCATATAAAGTGCATTGAATACTATGAGAAGTTTGATTCCTTGCATATAGTTTTGAGATATAAAGATGGTGATATTAGAGTCATGCTAGTGAGTAATTGTGGATTGGTAGAAATACTTGTGTTAAAGTTTGTGATTCCCGTAGCATGCAGGTATGGTGAACCGTTATGTAACGAAGTCGGAGCATGATTTGTTTAATGATTGTCATCCTTTGTGTGAGGGTCGGGAGGGCGCGATGGTTAACTCCTATCAACCTCTCCCCTAGGAGCATGCGTCTAATACTTTGCTTCGATAACTAATAGACTTTTGCAATAAGTATGTGAGTTCTTTATGACTAATGTGAGTCCATGGATTATACGCACTCTCACCCTTCCACCTTTGCTAGCCTCTGTAGTACCGCGCAACTTTCGCCGGTGCATTAAACCCACCATATTCCCTTCCTCAAAACAACCACCATACCTACCTATTATGGCATTTCCATAGCCATTCCGAGATATATTGCCATGCAACTTCCACCGTTCCGTTTATTATGACACGCACCATCATTTTCATATTGCTTTGCATGATCGTAAGATAGCTAGCATGATGTTTTCATGGCTTGTCCGTTTGTTGATGTCATTTGCTACGCTAGATCGTTGCACATCCCGGTACACCGCCGGAAGCATTCATATAGAGTCATATTTTGTTCTAAGTATCGAGTTGTAATTCATGAGTTGTAAGTAAATAAAAGTGTGATGATCATCATTATTAGAGCTTTGTCCCATGAGAGAAAAGGATGATGGAAGCTATGATTCCCTCACAAGTTGGGATGAGTCTCCGGACTTTACAAATAATAAAAGAGGACAATAAAGCCCAAATAAAAAAAGAGGCCAAAGATGCCCACCAAAATAAAAAAAATGAGAGAAAAGAGAGAAGGGACAATGCTACTATCCTTTTTCCACACTTGTGCTTCAAAGTAGCACCATGATCTTCATGATAGAGACTCTCCTATTTTGTCACTTTCATATACTAGTGGGAATTTTTAATTATATAACTTGGCTTGTATATTCCAATGATGGGCTTCCTTAAATTGCCCTAGGTCTTCGTGAGCAAGCGAGTTGGATGCACACCCACTTAGTTTCTTTTTGAGCTTTCATACACTTATAGCTCTAGTGCATCCGTTGCATGGCAATCCCTACTCACTCACATTGATATCTATTGATGGGCATCTCCATAGACCATTGATACGCCTAGTTGATGTGAGACTATCTTCTCCTTTTTCCTCACAACCTCCACCATATTCTATTCCACCTATAGTGCTATATCCATGGCTCACGCTCATGTATTGCGTGACAGTTCAAAAGGTTTGAGAACATAAAAGGTGTGAAACAATTACTTGACTTGTCATCGGGGTTGTGCATGATTTAAATACTTTGTGTGGGGAAGATGGAGCATAGCCAGACCATATGATTTTGTAGGGATAACTTTCTTTGGCCATGTTATTTTGAAAGGACACAATTGCTTTGTTAGTATGCTTGAAGTATTATCGTTTTTATGTCAATATTAAGCTTTTGTTTTGAATCTTATGGATCTGAACATTCATGCCACAATAAAGAATATTACATGGATGAATATGTTAGGTAGCATTCCACATCAAAAATTATGTTTTTATCATTTACCTACTCGAGGACGAGCAGGAATTAAGCTTGGGGATGCTTGATACGTCTCCAACGTATCTATAATTTTTGATTGTTCCATGCTATTATATTATATGTTTTGGATGTTTTATATGCATTAATATGCTATTTTATATTATTTTTGGGACTAACCTATTAACCTAGAGCCCAGTGCCAGTTTCTGTTTTTCCTTGTTTTTGAGTATTGCAGATAAGGAATATCAAACGGAGTCCAAACGGAATAAAATATTCGCGATGATTTTTCTTGGACCAGAAGAAACCTACCAGACTTGGAGAGGAAGGCAGGAGACCTGCCAGGAGGCGACAAGCCTGCAGGGCGCGCCCTAGGGGGGGCGCCCCCTGGCTTGTGCCCCCCCTGCAGGCCCTCCAACCCTAATCTTCGGCCTATAAATTCCCAAATATTCCCCCAATACCAAAAAGCGCCATGATAATACTTTTCCGCCGCCAGAAGCCTCTGTTCCCGTGAGATCCCATCTTGGAGCCTTTTCCGGTAATCTGTCGGAGGGGGATTCGATCACGGAGGGCATCTACATCAACTCCATTGCCCCTCCGATGTTGCGTGAGTAGTTCACCTCAGACCTTCGGGTCCATAGCTAGTAGCTAGATCGCTTCTTCTCTCTCTATGTTCTTCAATACCATGATCTTCATGGAGATCTATCCGATGTAATACTCTTTTGCGGTGTGTTTGTCGAGATCCGATGAATTGTGGGTTTATCATCAGATTATCTATGAATATTATTTGAATCTTCTCTGAATTCTTATATGCATGATTTCATATCTTTGCAAGTCTCTTCGAGTTATTGGTTTGGTTTGGCCAACTAGATTGGTAATTCTTGCAATGGGAGAAGTGCTTAGTTTTGGGTTCAATCTTGCGGTGTCCTCACCCAGTGACAAAGTAGTGGTAGCGAGGCACGTATTTGTATAGTTGCCATCAAGGATAAAAAGATGGGGTTTTCATCATATTGCTTGAGTTTATCCCTCTACATCATGTCATCTTACTTAATGCGTTACTCTGTTCTTCATGAACTTAATACTCTAGATGCAGGCAAGAGTCGGTCGATGTGTGGAGTAATAGTAGTAGATGCAGAATCGTTTCGGTCTACTTGATAATCATTGCCTTGGATATCATCATAACTATGCGCTTTTCTATCAATTGCTCAATAGTAATTTGTTCACCCACCGTATTATTTTCCTTCAAGAGAGAAGCCTCTAGTGAAACCTATGGCCCCCGGGTCTATTTTCCATATTATATTTTCAGATCTATAAACCAAAAATACCAAAAATACTTTGCTGCAATCTATTTACTTTTATTTTAGTTTGCGTTTTAGTAATCTTTTATATCTATCTCTATCAGATCTCATCCTTGCAAGTAACCGTGAAGGGATTGACAACCCCTTTATAGCGTTGGGTGCAAGTGTTTGATTGTTTGTGTAGGTGCAAAGATTGGGGCCTTGCTTGTACCTCCTACTGGATTGATACCTTGGTTCTCAACAACTGAGGGAAATACTTATCTACTTTGCTGCATCACCCTTTCCTCTTCAAGGGAAAACCAACGCAAGCTCAAGAAGTAGCACTGCGCATCACCCCGTCCTCCTCTCTTGCGTCTTGTCACCGCATTGCCGCCCGAGGATTCCAGTGCACGCTTCGGCACTGCTTTTGGCCATGCATCCGCTCGATGAGCCCATTCCCGCGCACAACCGCGCAGGTTCCTGTGCACAAAATCGTCCTACGGCTCTAGCTTCCCGCCCGGCTTGGTGAAATCCCCAATGCTTGCCAGCCTGCTATATAAACCCTCATGGTCGGTGACTCCACATTGCCTTCATCCCCTCCCTCCCCATAGCTTGTCTAGTTTGATTGTCCCCCAATCGCCAATGGTACCGGCCGTTCGTCGCCGCCCAGCCACTTCGCCAGAGGACAGCTTCAGCTGGGAGGCTTCACCGCATCGGTGCAGCTGTCCTCTGAAGCGTCTGGTGCACGTGGCGTCCCTGGTGGGTGTGCGCACGCCACCAACTACACGCTCCACCACCGCTGCCCGAAGGCAGCTGCTACCGGTGGCCGCCGTGGCCGCCAACACGCCGGCAGCCGCCGGGGCCGCCACCCCACCGTCGTCCATCTTTGCCACGACCCCGTCGTCAGGCGGCGGGGTCATCACCCGCTCCGCCACCAAAGCCCAAATGCGGGAGGTGGAGGCCGCCAAAGGCCCGCCGCCGGGCTTCTGCGTCGCAACCCTTGCGCGCTACATTTACTTCCTAGAGAAGGAGGTGGAGCGCCAGGTCGAGCACGCGAAGAATCTCACCGACGCCATGGCCGCAGGAGAAGCCGCAGCGGCGGCGTGGAATGCGGAGATCTACACCGAGTCCCGTCGCTTCGAGGTGGGGCGTCTTGAGCACCGGAGGGCAGCACTGGCAGTCAACGGACATGACTCCACCAACTCGTCGGCAGGCTCCTCCTCCACTTGCTCTTACTGAGCGCGCTCGATTTTGTTGGAAGTGGTACAAAGCCCCTCCGTAGTACTAGTATTTAGGGTCTATTTTGTTAAGTTCATCTAACTATAGATATGGTTGAACTGTACCACGTACTTTAAATTAGCTAGTATATATAGTTGAACTAGCTATTTCATTACGTGGTTGGCAACAATTGGGGAAAAGTTTGTTCGATTCAGCTGTCGATTTGAACTATTTTGTACAAAGACCAATGATTAATCTATGAATGAAATCCATGTTTGCTGAATTTAGTTGCAAAAGTGCACCGTAATAGTGATTTTGTTCCTGCGAAATTCGACAAATGCCAGTGCTACAATGTTGACAAATTCCAATGTTACTAGATCGACAGATGAAAATGCTTCCGATTTGACAAATTCCAATATGATAGATGAAAATCTTCCTGGATTGTCTGTACTAGGCACACGGGTCATATTAGAGAAACGTTTGCGATGACGCATTGCACCAATCCTCCGCGCCAATATTTTCACTTGGCTTACGGGCGAAGGAAAGATAGTTGTCGATCTGTATACGGGTATTCAACCTGAACCGTTTGTGATGAGTGTTTATTCAGAGAAAACGATGATGGTTTTTTGTTTGCTATGTAAATTCAGAGATAAATACTTAGTTCATCAAACCATAGATTTCATTCAGTCAAGCTTTGACTTTACATTCATACAATTGAGATACAATATAGAGAAAACTAGTTGCGGCGGTGGCGGGTACAGCGTCCTGTGGCGGCGTTCTCGTGCTCCGGGGCGAAGTTGTACAGTTCTTCAAACGAAACCAGAATGTTATGGACTTCACAATCAAAGAGTCGGTCGTCGCGCGATCGACGGGCGCGGGGCCGGGGGCAGCAACTAGCGGTGCTGCGAGGAAGCTGTCGACGGCGACGTCCCAATCCGCTGAGGGGCCCGTGACGGGTGCAGGTGCGCGCTTGGGGTCCGGCGCCGTGGGTGCGGGCACGTGCACTGGTACCGATGTGGCGTGTGTAGGGGCGCGCACGAGCACGAGCGCAGGAGGAGGCGCTGGCGCTTGCACATACACGAGCTCGCGCGGGTCCGCGGGGACCTCCCTGACGCCCGCGGTTTCCAGCGCTACAATGATGCTCGGCGACTAGCCCGTCAATGTCACGGGGATGGTTGCTGGCGCGGGCGCCGGGATGGTTGCTGGCGAGTGCGTCGGGGTAGCATCCGTTGTGGCATGCAGCTCTTTCAGGGCCATGTCCATGGCGTCCATTCGTCTTTATATTCTATCTCTTCCGGCTCGGTGTCAACTTCACCAAACCGGAAGACTAGTGGCACATGATCCTTGTGCACCATGGCGTAGGTCGCCGTGGAGGTCTAAATGATGGAGGGGAATGGGAGGCGAAGATGTAGAGAGGATTGTGAGTGAGCGGGCAGTAAAGCCGCCTATTAAACAGCGGCTCGGGCACCATTGGACAGGTTGGAAGCGAGGAGGGTGGATAAGGAGGTCAAAGGGCTCACTTCCCGGTGAGCCTGCGGCGTAAGGCCCGCACGCCTCCCGGTGAGCCTGCGCAGCGGAGGCCAGCTCGCACGCCTCCTGTCAACTCTAGCAGCTGCTCGCACGGCACCTCCTAAGCCCTAGCCAATAAAAGAGTGTGACGCTTGGCAGCACGTAAGGGCAGTAGAACGCCAACGGTTTGAAAATAATGCAACCGTTTCCGTGGAAACGTGACAGTTCTTTGTTCCAAAAAGCTTTTGTTAGCTATTAATGTGTCCGTCTTTTTCCAAAATGGACACAAAAAATACCACAACATATTTGTGCTATATCATGACGCCATGCCCAATTTCTTGAATTTTCTCTGAGCTCTAGATTTACTATGATTTAACATAATATTCTCAATGTTGGCTCTAAAAGAAAATATATATTAAAAATGAGTCTCAAATAGGAAAACAAAATGATATGGCGCATTTATGTGCCATGTTCATGACACCAAGCCAAGTTTCATGAATCTTCTGACGAGTTTTTGATTTACATGATTTAAAACCCGAGTTTCTCAATGTTTCTCTGGCCTAGCCAAGACCCCGAGATGTTTGAAATTCATTCCCATATCTTGCATGGGACCTAAAGATGCATGCACACTAATGCATATAAAAGTCAATTAATGTATAAAAAGTCCAAACGAACCATGTATAATTTCATATTTTGGCACGACACTCATTTTGGTATATGTTGCCTCTGGAAATATATAGTTCAAGATGAGAAGATGCAGCGGATGTCGATTCGCCCACATAAGGTGACGTGTTCCATATCGAAACCACAAAAGCTTCCCGTGAGAAGCTTAGGTTTGTGAGAGGCTTGTGCCAAAACTTGTCCCAAATTGGATATTATTTTACTAGGGCACATATGAGCCATGCATGTTATGACACCATGCCAAGTTTCATGACTTTTCTCACGGGTTTTTGATTTATACAAGATTTAAAACCCGAGTTTCTGAATGTATGTGTGCCCGAGCCAAGGCCGTGAGATGTTTGAAATTCATTCCCATATCTTGCATGGGATCCTAAAGATGCATGTACACTTATATTATTTTCAACCCATTTTGATGCACCAGACCTTGTGATTGTAGTTCAAATTTGAATTATGCACGTTAAAAATTGCATATAGAAGTCAATTAATGTATAAAAGGGCCAAAACCATGTATATTTTTCATATGTTTGGAACGACACTCATTTTGGTATATGTTGTCTCTAGAAATATATAGTTCAAGACGAGAAGAGGCAGCGGATGTCGATTCGCCCACATAATGTGACGCGTTCCATATCAAAACCACAAAAGCTACCCATGAGAAGCTCCGGTTTGTAAGGGGCTTGTTGCAAAACTTGTCCCAAAGCGGACATTTTTTCACCAGGGCGCATATGAGCCATGTCATGACACCATGCCAAGTTTCATGAAATTATGACGAGTTTTTGATTTATACATGAATGTAAAGCCAAGCTTCTCAATGTATATGGCCGAGCCAAGACCCCGAGATGTTTGAAATCCATTCACATATCTTGCATGGGTCCCAAAGTAGCCATGGATACTTATATGATTTTTCAACCCATTTTGATGCACCAGACCTTGTGATTTTAGTTCAAATTTTAATTATCCACATTATATGCCTAGAGAACTCAATTAACGTATGAAAATGCAAAAAGAACCCTAAATAATTCCATATTTTAGCAAGACACTCTTACTGGTCTATGTTGCCTCTAACAAAAGTTCAAGGAGAGAAGATGAGCGGATGTCGTTTTGCCCACTTAATTAAGGTGATGTGTTCCTTATCGGAACCACAAAGCTTGCAGTGAGAAGCTCCAGTTTGTAAGGGACTTGTGCCTATAATTGTCCCAAGTTGGACAATTTTTTTCAATGGCACATATGTGCCATGTCATGACAACATGCTAAGTTTTTAGAATTTCTGACGCGTTTTGGATTTACAGTGATTTAAAAACCAAGTTTATCAACGTTTGAGGCCGAGCCAAGACCCCGATATGTTTGAAATTCATTCCCATTTCTTGCCTGTAACCTAAAGATGAAGCCATGGACACTAATATGATTTTCATCCCATTTTGACGCACCGGACATTGGGTCGGTAGTTCAAATTTGAATTATACACATTAAATGCCTAGAAAATTCAATTAATGCATAAAATGCCAAACGGACCCTAAATAATTCCATATTTTAGCATGACACAGCTATTGGTAAGTGTTCACTACAGATAAATCTTATTAAAATCCAAACACCGTCCTTTGTCGAAATAACCTCATTTTTGTTTTAAAAACATTTTGAAAATCAAGTCTTTCACAAATAGTTCAAGTTCATGAATCGTGTGTGATGCAGTACGAAACATCTTGGACCAATCCTCATAATGCATGGCTTAGGACGGAAGCTTCGTCGGCTACAGTACACCGCCGGCCAGTTTACCGCACGGACTCCCCAAAGCATTTTACTTTTCAATCGTCGTCGATGAAAGATGGGGACTGTCTTTGCACTAGTACAGGGGTACCTAGCGCCCCTGACTTATGCACACGCGGTAGAAGCAAAAACCTGGCCGATGATCAAGACCAAGACTTCGACAAGCTCAACGCGGCAGCCCAAGCCTGGACTGCGACGCGCCAAGCACGTCCCCGACGCTTGCCGGGGACCAAGACGTGCACACCTCCCAGAAGACCCGGCAAGCCGCTCCCCGGTAGGCGTGAGCCAGCCAGCCACCGCTCCACTGCATCGCTATGCCTGTCACTTATCGATGTTGTGTCGAGCCCTCAGGCGGCTAATCAGGTCTCGCTAAGCACGTGGCGACACATTGGAATGCAAGTTATGCTCGGTGGACACCCGCCCTGCAGCGTGTCAAGACCTTAAGCAATGACCGGCCAAGCGGTGGCAAGAGCTTGCCAGGGATGCACCCCCAAGCGCCACCTAAGCAGGTAATCATGGCATTTTGTCCTAAATGCCAGAGTTATGTATGATAGCTCTGCTTAGCTATCTAATCGATAGATAATGTTTGTTTTGCCATTGTGGTAACCCCTTGCACTATAAAAGGAGGCCCAAGGCAACCTAGCTCAAGGTTGGCAATTCGAACCCCCGAACACTTGTACTCGCATAGCCGCTATTTCCCCGACAGTAGTCCTTGCCGGGGTTAGGCGCTCTGCGTTCTTCGTGTTCCTCCAATCAATCCACCAAAATCAGGAGTAGGGTTTTACGCTTAGCAGTGGCCCGAACCTGGCTAAAATGCCTGTGTCCTAATCGTTGCGCCGTCTCATGCTCTCCGCTCTTCGTGCAACGTGACCCCCCTTGTCGAACCACAAGGGACCTCTGGTCCCATAGGTGATCGTGAGCATCCATGCCCCGACATCTTTGGCGCGCCAGGTAGGGGGCGTGCATCATTTGCGCGAACCCGAGTTCGTGAACGGCGAATCGATCTTCATCATCATCTTCTTCAACAATGGCTCCCAAGAAGAAATCCGGCGCGGCCAAACATCCCTCCACTTCGAAGGCTCCCTCACACGAGGCCGCCGGCGCCGTAGGCGCCGCGGTGGCTGCAGGCGAGGCGAGCATTGTGGACGACGCGGTCGGCGCAGGCGGTGCCCCCGTCCAGCCCTTCGCGGCCGGAGATGGAGCAGGAGGCGCCGGAGGGGAGCAACTACAGCAACAATATGGCGAGCTCGGCCCCGACGCCACGGGCGGAGGGAACATCCGTTCATCACCTTCCCGCCGCGCGGATGGCCGAGGCCGCCTCAGCGGCGCCCAATCCGGTGTGAGCCGTGACCTTCCGGGCGCACCCGTCGCCGGCGAGATTGTTGGGCGTGCACCTCGTGCGGAGCGAGACGGGGCGCCCAGCAGAACCGCAGCCCCGCAGGATCAGCCTGCTGCCCACCAGAAAGCTCCGGCGAGTGGCGCACGGCATCAAGGACGCGGCGACGCTTCTCTTGGTCCTACCAAGAGTCGAGCAATGTCGCGGTCCGCCTCTTTCGCCATGCCGGGTACCACAGAGGAGGCCATGGCGCGGGTCTAGATGCTGCTCAACTTCATGCCAGCGGCTGATAAGATGGATGGATGGAGAATCAACAGGCGCTGCTGATGCTACCGAGAGCGAGAAAGAAACGTCCGCGGCAGGACTTGACACGGATCAGGGGGCATCTCAACAAAAGGTTGACAGCTAATCCAAAGAAGTGGCAAAGAAGAAAATGGTGCAGCGGCCCGTGTATTTTGTCAGTTTCCTATTACAGGGGGCTAGGTAAAGATACTCCGGAGTACAAAAGCTGATCTTTGGCCTCATCATGGCCTCGAGGAAGCTGCGCCACTACTTCCAAGCCCATGAGATAACGGTTGTCACCCGTTTCCCGTTACAATGCATACTGAGAAACCCCGAAGCCACTGGCAGGATAGTTGAGTGGGCATTGGAATTGTCAAGCTTCGGATTAAAGTATGAGAGCACTTCCACCATTCAAAGCAGGGCATTGGCGGAGTTTATTGCAGAATGGACACCCACACCAGATGATGAAACTCCAGAGACAATCCTCCCCGGCAAAGAGTCACCCAAAGATTGGATCATGTACTTTGACGATGCTTTCTCACTCCAGGGGGCTGGAGCAGGTGTGCTCCTCATCTCCCCGACCGGAGAGCACCTCAAGTACATCGTCCAGATGCACTTTCCCCGGGAGGAAGCCACCAACAATACCGCTGAGTACGAGGGTCTCCTTGCCGGACTTAGAATCGCGGTGGAGTTGGGAATAAAGAGGTTGATCGTCTGAGGAGATTCTCAACTTGTGGTAAAGCAAATCAACTAGGATTACCAGAGCCCGTTGATGGAAGCCTACGTGGAAGAAGTGAGGAAATTGGAGGAGCACTTCGATGGGCTGCAAACAGAGCATGCGCCACGAGCAGAAAACAGCATTGCTGACCATCTATCGAAGTGCGCTGCGCAGAAGCTTCCTGTGGAACCAGGAACCTTTGTTCTCCGCCTCACTCAACCATCAGTGTCCCCATCAGCGATGTCCAAGAAGAGAAGAAAGCTGAACTCCGGCAAGCATTTCCCAGCAGAACTTCCCGAAGCCGCTGGTAGAGAAGCTGCCGGGGAAAATTCCGTTCCGGTTGACGAGCAGCTCCCTCCCGCAGGACCTCAGGGTCTAGCGATTGAGACAAGCGCTCCCGGAGACAAGGAGATGCCTTTAGTCCTTGTTGTCGAGCCACAGGCTCCAACCTGGGCGCAACATATAGTCCATTTCCTTCAAACGGGAGAACTCCCCGAAGAGCAAGAGGAAGCCGAAAGAGTAGCCCGTCAATCAAGAATGTACCAGTTTGTCGATGACACCCTGTACAGAAGATAGCCGAATGGTGTGAAATTAAGGTGTATCTGCCGGGAGGATGGACTGAAGCTGTTGGCGGAGATTCACGGAGGAGTATGTGGTTCCCACATTGGATCAAGGGCCCTTGCCGGGAAAGCTTTCTGACAGGGTTTCTATTGGCCCACTGCCCTCCAGGACGCTACTGAGCTGGTCACCAAATGTGAAGCCTGCCAGTTCCATTCCAAGAACATCCATCAACCAGCACAAGCCATGCAAACAATCCTTCTATCCTGGCCATTCTTGGTCTGGGGGCTCGATATCTTGGGCCCCTTCCCCCGTGCTGTCGGGGGCTTTGAGTTCTTGTTCGTGGCAACCGACAAGTTCACAAAGTGGCCTGAGGTGGAACCAGTGAGAAAGGTGACCGCACAAGCAGCTATCAAGTTCATGAAAGGACTAGTGTGCCGCTTTGGAGTGCCTAACAGAGTGATCACCGACAACGGCACCCAGTTCACGAGCCGTGCCTTCATGCAATATATCCAAAACCTTGGAAGCAAGGTCTCCTTCGCCTCTGTTGCTCACCCAAGGAGCAACGGGCAAGTCGAGAGGATGAATGCTGAAGTGATGCAAGGACTCAAGACAAGGACTTTCGATAAGCTGCGGAAGAGAGGCAGACGCTTGGTAGATGAGCTGTCGGTGGTTCTTTGGACCCTCCGAATGACACCAAATCGAGCTACCGGCCAGACGCCCTTCTCCCTAGTCTACGGGGCGGAAGCAATGCTCCCCACGGAACTCATATATGGGTCCCCTCGAGTGCTTGCCTACGATGAAGTAGAGCAACAGCAGCTACGGCATGACGATGCCACGCTCCTCGAGGAAGACCGTCTCTGGGCTGCTGTGTGTGCTGCACGTTACCAGCAAGCTTTGCGCCGCTACCATAGCCGCAGGGTTCACGCCCGGAGCCTTGAGGAAGGCGACCTTGTCCTTCGGCATGTTCAGTCCGCCAAGGGTACAAACAAGTTGACGCCGAAGTGGGAAGGCCCTTACCGGGTAGTACGAGTCACCAGACCTGGCGCAGTCCGTCTGGAGATCGAAGATGGCACCAAGGTGCAGAACTCATGGAACATTGAGCATCTTCGTAAGTTCTACCCGTAAGGCGCGACTGCCGGGCTCAGTCCCCGGCAGCCACCTTTTGTACAAGCCTTGCCGATGTTGCATGTAACCCTTTGTACAAAGCCAGGCGCACACCCTGTGCAACAATAATAAAGCTAGGCATTGCATCATATCATCATCCTTACATGCTCGTTACACATTTTTTTATGACTGCAATGTTAGCGCTTTTAAGTTATAAAGATTTGCTAGAATGCTTGACGAAACCGTAATCTTTGTTACTGTCCTCACCCTACATGTTTTACCATTGAGAAAACAGGGAAGGGAAACAAGGGAACAAAGATGGCGGCTCATCACACTCGAAAAGAAGATACTGCTTGGAAAAGATAAGTATATCGCATATTTCCAGTTTAGTACTTCTCGATTTTTCAAGGAAACCCTTAGTATCTTCCTTACTGCGAGTTGTGGAGTCATCCACGTGGTGAAAGCCCTTGTCGGGATGAGTTGTCCCCCTGTCCTTGTTATAAGGGTGACAAGCGCCGATACCGACAAGGAGCTATGCCGGGGAACAATGCCAACCTGTTGCCGGAGGCTCGTTCCCCCACTTTGGCACTCGTGGTTTGAATGATGACCCGACAAGTAGCTCCGTGCGGCACAGACAAAACATGCTAATGCAGTATAAATAAGGAAAAGAAAAGGATAGTACTTTTGGGAAGAAAATAGCATTCTATTCTCATTCATTTTCAATACAAAATGGGTAGAGATTACATTATGATTCATTAAAACTTGGCAAGCGCCTACATCTTTTTGACATAAAAAAAGATAAGTGCCCCGTAATCCCTTTCTTGTCCCTCTCCTCTTAGGGATTAGGTAGAGAAGGAGTAGAGGGCAAAAGGAGCGCCTGGCCGGGATTCGACGCTTCCCAGCCAGGACCAGAGGGACGTGACCGGCGGGCAGAAGGGACCTGGCCCCAGGCAGGGCGGACGAAGCCGACGGATCAGACAAGACCGACAAGGGAAAAGAAGGCGGAGGGCAGGTGGCAGGTGCAGATGGTGGCACTGCCGGGACCCAGCTGGTGATGATGGTGCTGCCGGGGAACGCGACGCGTCGGAGACCTCATCCATGCTCCTGATGCGTCGTAGATCCCCGACCGCCATCGTCTTCCTCATCGCCACCGCCCGAAGAGACGCCCCCGCCATCGCCCGAGCTCCAGGCGTGGCTACCCGGGGACCCCACAGAGAGCATGGTCGCCCCCGGTGTCCAAAGGCGGGGAATTCCGTCCCCCGCCTTAGAATAACACGTGAAGATGAAGAGCTCCCTCCCGTACGCTCCATCCGAAGTGCTGCGGGAGGAGAGCTTCACCGCGGTAAATGACGACGCGCGGCTGCAACCACACGCCCGCCCGTGGTGGCCGTGTGGGCGTCTTTCTCCATCACCTTGAAGAAGGAATGCGGGAACCACGGCCCGCCGTGATGCTACACCTCCAACATAGATCCCGACGCGACATCAACCGCGTGGAGCCCCGTCAAGACTAAAGAAGCGGGCAGCGCGGCGGCAGGCGTACCACCGCAGCCATCCCCGACACGGCCACCATGCTGCCCGCTCCCCCATCCGAGGCTTCCCCGACCAACCTTCAGTTTAGAACCACACACCCATGACGGGAGCTGAACAGAGGCTCGGAAGGGAGGTTCTACAAGCACGCTCGCTCGACCCCTCCCCCTGAGCATCGGGAGGGCGAACGCAGCTCAAGACAAAGAAGCAGAAGGGCAAGCTCTGTGGGTTTGCACTCAAGGACGAAGAAAGGATGGATGAGCATCGCCCCTCGTGACCCCCAATTTATAGGGGAGAGCGCGGGGGCTGGCTCTCCTCCACTACAAAGGTCGCCGCCCATCTCCACCAATTCCATCGCCCACGATCACGGGCGAACAGGTAACCGCCCCATTGCTCCAATCCATGGCGATGCGGTTTCTGCCACGATCAGCACTTTAAGTCACGCGTGCCCGTCGCTAACTCCCTGCTATGCATGCGGCACGCGTGGCGGAAACGGCCTGAGGTGGTGGGTTAGTGCTGACCAATAAATTGGCAGTTACTCCCTCACATTGCGCGCCTGCGCATGAAATTTGGGCTTGACCCAACGGCACTTGGCGAGCACGTGTGGGCTAGTCCTGAGGGCTCCTGTCGGTGCACTAGTACAGGGGTACCTAGCGCCCCTGACTTATGCACACGCGGTAGAAGCAAAAACCTGGCCGATGATCAAGACCAAGACTTCGACAAGCTCAACGCGGCAGCCCAAGCCTGGACTGCAGCGCGCCAAGCACGTCCCCGACGCTTGCCGGGGACCAAGACGTGCACACCTCCCAGAAGACCTGGCAAGCCGCTCCCCGGCAGGCGTGAGCCAGCCAGCCACCGCTCCACCGCATTGCTACGCCTGTCACTTATCGATGCGGTGTCGAGCCCTCAGGCGGCTAATCAGCTCTCACTAAGCACGTGGTGACACATTGGAATGCAAGTTACGCTCAGTGGACACCCGCCCTGCAGCGTGTCAAGACCTTAAGCAACGACCGGCCAAGCGGTGGCAAGAGCTTGCCGGGAATGCACCCCCAAGCGCCACCTAAGCAGGTAATCATGACATTTTGTCCTAAATGCCAGAGTTAGGTATGATAGCTCTGCTTAGCTATCTAATCGATAGATAATGTCTGTTTTGCCATTGTGGTAACCCCTTGCTCTATAAAAGGAGGCCCAAGGCAACCTAGCTCAAGGTTGGCAATTCGAACCCCTGAACACTTGTACTCGCATAGCCGCTCTTTCCCCGACAGCAGTCCTTGCCGGGGTTAGGCGCTCTGCGTTCTTCGTGTTCCTCCAATGAATCCACCAAAAAGCAGGAGTAGGGTTTTACGCTTAGCAGCGGCCCGAACCTGGGTAAAATGCCTATGTCCTGATCGTTGCGCTGTCTCATGCTCTTCGCTCTTCGTGCAACGTGACCCCCCTTGCCGAACTACAAGGGACCTCTGGTCCCATAGGTGATCGTGAGCATCCGTGCCCCGACAGGGACGTGGATCCCCGTCATGAGGGAAACTTCGGCAACCCACTCCGGCCCGAGCGCGGCCGCATCAGCCATGAGCGTGCTCTCAACATGCTTGAACGCGGCCACTACCTTCGAATGGGCGGCTGCAGCAACCGAAAGGGCAGCTGCTGTAGCTGAGAGGGCAGCAGCAACAACCGTGACGGGGATAGCAAATGGCGAGAATGGCACATCAGCTATCAATTTCTCGGCGGTCGCCGTAGCCCTGATGGCGGACGCCCAGTCCCATCTCGAAGCCGCCCACGCCCATCTCGTGTCGGTCACTGCAAAAATCACATCTTCCATCTCCCACACCGGTCAACAACCCACATCCGATGAGTTGGTAATCGTCGAGTGTGCTCGAGCAGGCGTCCGTTCGTCGGCGGCCTCCCTAACCAAGTTTGTGGCCGTCCATGCCCGGAGCAAGGCCGCCCACGCCCGGCTCATGGCGGCCTTATCCAAAGAGATGGTGGAGGAAGACTGCGAGGTGCTGGAGTATGTGGCGACGGATCCCATGGATCTCCTTACCTTGAGGGTGGTCGAGCGGGAGCCGGTCATCGAGGAGGCGGCGGAGATCGACGAATGCCAGGCGGAATATTTGTCTCTGTCTAGAGCGATGGTCTTTTGTTAGAGTAATGTTTAGGTCAACTAACTAATGTTTATTAGTTACTCGATTAAGTAAGTGCGGGCAGTGTTGTAGGCTCTTTTGTGTAGTACTCAAATTTGCAAGTGTTGTTAAATTAAGCAATGACGTCGATGACCAATGTAACGAGGGAAATTCGGACCAAAATTTGCCGCCATATCCCCATTTTCTCTTCCAAATGAAAATGAAATGCAAGTACCGTGTGCAATGTAGTAGCCGATATCTTATGCCGGAAGCTTGGAGACCAAAATTTCCACGTTCAGTTTCATCACACACGGGATCAACTATAGGATTCATTTGTGTTCTTGAATATGTCACACAGTTATGGTAAAGGGATTGTGTCCGATGTGACTCTGCGCGCTACTTTTTCGCCACATCGAACAAAATTTTGGATTGCCGCACAAATATCTACCTCCCCCGCCCCTCGTACCAACCAAAAGCCACACCCCCCTGCTTCCCCCTTCCTTTCCTAAGTTCAAACCTGCACAGCTTGCTTGCACCGCCGCCTCCTCGCCTGCGACGCTCCTTCCTGCTGCTCGCCCTCCTCCATCTAGTTAGGTAATCCACACCTGACCCACACCCCTCCCCCTCCACCCCCTCCTCCTTCATTCCACATGCCCCAACCGCCGGCGCGACACATTCCACCAAAATCACTGGCCCACCCCCCCACACACATAATCGCCGCCGAAAGACATGGTGCATGTAGTATAGCCAGGATCTCAAGGAGCACCTGGCAGCGGAGAAGCAAATCGTGGCCGCACGCGCGGATGAGGCCACGATGGCTGCCATGCGTGCCGACCCCCAAATCCTCGCCGTCGAGGCCACCGTCAATGCCTCGTGCGCGGACGCCGCCACGCGGTTGGCTACTTTGAACAACAACTCATTGTGTTTTCTCGAGGGATCCGCTTTTGCCTTCGACAACAACTACGAGTTGTTTTCTCAGTGTACCCGTGCTTTCCTCAACTCCAGAGCCGGCAGGTTGTTGCCCGGACAGGCTGAGGCAACTCACCACTACGAGGAGGGCACCCACGATGTGGAGGCCTCGCCCTCTTCCAAGCCCATCGTTATCGATATCTCCGACAATGAGGAATAGCTTGTTTTTTAGCTTAATTACTAATGACCTGTGTTCAGGTAGCTACGCCTGTTAAGCATGTTTGCTTTACCTGTTGCATGTGCTTCTCCTGCCTTTCCTTAAGAAATTCTAGTGAAATATGCAAGTAATGCTACTATGCAATCTGACCTTCTAGTATGTTCTATTGTGCAATGTGATGCTCAGTTAACTGTTTGGTTCATTTGTTTTGGTGATCATCTGCAATGTGATGTTCGATTATTGTTGGTACAATTTTGTATTGTTATGCATGTGAAACATACAATTGCTATATTTCATAGTTCTTAGCACGCTTGGCTTTTCCATGTGGCTTGAATTAATATGTTGGATCTGCAATGCGTTTATTTTTCATTAACATATTTTACTAATAGCACGCCAAATATCACTTAAAACCTGATCAATATCTATCTTAAATGCATTCCAGGGGGAACAATGGGAGACACTGAAGTTTACCATCGAGGTTTGCACTTTCATGATCCTTTGGCTAATAGCACATTATTGTGAAATTGCAGGAACCATTCTTATATTTAGGTTTCTAATAATAATTTGGTCTTGCACATGTAGGTCCTGCTGTAAGAGGTTTATACCCACTGTTTGACCCATTTTGCATGTGGGGAAAGGATGTGTTCATGGATATCGGTCAAATCAAGAAACTCAGAAAGATTGTTAAGATAAAGAAACTTGCGACAAAAAACAACAAGTTGTTTGTCTGCACGATGAAGAAGACATCAGTGAAATATAGGATGGTACTATCGCTCTTACCTTGTCTTTTTTCCCTTTGTGACATTACAATTTTTCAAAACAAAATTTATGCATATCTTTGTTTGCAGTCCTTTCCAAAGCAGTTCATCGATGAGTTAATCATACATAGGTAAACTTCAGTGGCAAATCTTTGTTTGCAGTCCTTTGTAAACTCCAAAATTTATGCATATCTTTGTTTGCAGTCCTTTCCAAACCTGTATGGTCAAGAGGCGAGGAAGGTATTCATACAGCACCCACGGTATAATCTTGAAGTCTTCCTCAAGAGGATGAAGGATGGGCGGGCAACCATCCACAGGCACTGGCATAAAGTTGCAAGGACCTTCGACATCAGCGAACGCTCAATATTTGCCTTCCAGTTCAACAGTTTTCTAGACGAGATTCATCTGTCTATTTACCATATATGATGCTATTTTCCAAAGGTTTTAGATGTTGCATGTGAAACTCGGTCCTGTCGTGCAATTAGGTAGCTAGGTAGTATATGCCTATATGATGTTGTACTCTGATGTATTCCAATTATGAAATCTTGGTTGTCATAATACGAAATGAAATATATTGTGTGCTTGATATGAAGTGTAAATTTTTTTACTAGCTGGATTATAAATAATAGAGCAATTATCCTGATTATTGGGGTTTCATATTGCAGACGGTTTGTCATAGAACACCGTGAGCAATGACCTCACCAAACCCACATGGTTCCTGGAAATTTGGCGTGTTGGATCAGTGAAAAATCACACACGACTTCCGGCCGTAAACTGTGTGCGTTAGAACACACATTCGCAAACGTTTTCACATAAAACGTGTGTGTGATGGACAGCCCTATGCCAAACAATTTCTTCTAGGAACCATGCGTGATGGCCACCCCTAACACAGACGATGTTATGCAGAAAATTGTGTGTGATGTAGAATGCGAATGGAAACGTACATTTGGGATTCACTGTGTGGGATACTAAGCACATCTCACATGACTTCCCAAATATATCTGTTTGTGATGGCCCTTCCAATCGCACACGACATATTTTTGTTGATCGTGTGTGACCTGGCGCAGGCATCACCGACGGGTTTTCCATGTCGTGTGGGATAGCCCCCCTATCTCCCACACATGCAAGGCAACGGTTTGGGACTACGTCATGGAAAGGGGTTAAAAACGTTTGTATAGCAGGCGCCTGCACTAGTGATGGTTTGGGTGGAATCAGCACGTACACATCCTCATATGCACTCACATTCCATTTCCATAACATGGAGGTCCTTCTATTTTGTCTTGGGCAAATTGAAAGCACACAAGTGGTAGTACTGCTAGGTACCATGGTAGTACCGCTTAGGCGGAAGTGTCGTTGTGTACTTCCGTGGCTGCCACCGTTTGGAAGTTTCTCTTGGTGCAATGATACGTCTCCAACGTATCTATTATTTTTTATTGTTCCATGATATTATATTATCAATCTAGGATAATTTATATGCAATTATAGGCTATTATATATATTTTTTGGTAACTAACCTATTAACCCAGTGTCTGTGTCGGTTGTTGTTTTCTATGAGTTTTTGGCTTTTCAAGAAACCAGTACCAAACGAAGTCCAAACGCTATGAAACTTTTTGATGATTTTTTCTGGACCAAAATATGACCTGGAAGCTTCGGAGGGAGACCAGACGACGCACGAGGAGACGGCAAGGCAACAGGCGTTCAGGGGGTAGGCGTGCCCCCTTGCCTTGTGGACCCCCTCGTGGCTCCGTCTGACCTAATTCCACCCCTATAAATTCTCATAAATCGGGAAACCAATAGAGAGCCACCCGAAATACTTTTTCCGCCGCTGCAAGTCTCTGTTCCGCTGTGAGCCCATCTGGAGACATTTTTCGATGCCCTGCAGGAGGGGGAATCAAGCACGAAGGCCATCTACATCAACCTTGCTGCCTCCATGATGTTGTGTGAGTAGTTCACCATAGACCTACGGGTCCATAGTTAGTACCTAGATCTCTCTCTCTCTCTCTCTCTCTTTGATCTTCAATACAAGGTTCACTACGATTCCCGTAGTGATCTATCCGATGTAATCTTCTTTGGCGGTGTATTTGTTGGGATCCGTTGAATTGTGGGTTTATGATCAAATTATTCATGAATATTAATTGAGTCTTGTCTGAATTCTTTTATGCATGATTGTTATAGCTTTGTATTTCTCTCCGATCTATCGGTTTGGTTTGGCCAACTAGATTGATTTATCTTCAGTGGGAGTGGTGTGTTGTAATGGGTTCAATCTTGCGGTGCTCAATCCCAGTGATAGAAAGGGACATGACACGTATTTGTATTGTTGCCATTAAGGATAAAATGATGGGGTATGAACATACTACTTGTATTATTTTGTATACATCATGTCATCTTGCTCCAAGCATTACTCTGCTTCATACTTAATACTCTAGAAGCATGTTGGATAGCGGTCAATGAGTGGAGTAATAGTAGTAGATGCAGGCAAGAGTTGGTCTACTTGTTTATGGATGTGATGCCTATATACATGATCATTGCCTTGAATAAGATGCCATAACTATGCGCTATTCTTTCAATTGCCCAACAATAATTTGTCTACCCACCGTATGCTATTTTCAAGAGAGAAGCCTCTAGCGAAAACTATGGCCCCCGGGTCTACTCAAATCATATTGCTAAAACTACAAAAATATTGCTGCCATTTATTTTCTGTTATTTAATTTTATATTTATATTATTTATCTATCGGTATTTAATCCTTGCAAGTAACGAGTTCAAGGGGCTTGACAAGCCTGTTGCCCGCGTTGGGTATAAGTGTTTGATTTTGTGTGTGTAGGTGCTGCTAAAGAAGGTTTGCGTGATTCTCCTATTGGTTCGATAACCTTTGTCTCACTGAGGGAAATAATTATCTCTATTGTGTTGCATCTCCTCTCCTCCTGGGAGAAAATACCAACGAAGTTTACAAGTAGCAGGAAGAATTTTTGGCGCCGTTGCCGGAGAGACATCATCAAATTCATATCAGGATCCTTCACACAAATTGTCATTCAATTGTTGTACCTTTTATTTGCCTTTATACTTGCTTGATTAAAAATATCAAAAATACAAAAATATTTATATCTTGTTTGCTAGTTTACTTACTTTCTCGCTATGTCTCCGGATAATACCAAAGTGTGTGACTTCTTGAGTACTAATAATAATGATTATTATTTAGTACTCCTATACTACCTGCCACTAGTGTAGAGTTTTATGATATTAATGTTGCATTGCTAAATCTTGTTATGAAAGAACAATTTTCTGGAAGTTCTAATGAGGATCCTGCTTCACATCTTAATACCTTTGTTGAACTATGTGATACGCAAAAGAAAAAGGATATGGATAATGATGTGGTTAAGTTGAAATTATTTCCTTTCTCACTAACAGATAGAGCTAAAGCTTGGTTTTCATCTTTACCTCATAATAGTATTGGAACATGGGATAAGTGTAAAGATGCTTTTATTGCCAAGTATTTTCCTCCCGCTAAGATTATTTCTCTTAGAAATCAAATTATGAATTTTAAACAGCATGAACAAGAACAAGTTGCACAGGCATGGGAGAGAATGAAATTGATGATTAGAAATTGTCCCATTCATGGCTTATGTTTATAGATGATAATACAAAATTTCTATGCGGGACCAAACTTTGTATGAAGAAATCTTCTAGATTCTGTTGCATGTGGTACATTGATGGAAGTTACATTGGGAGAACCTATAGAACTTCTGGACAATATCATGACAAATTATTATCAATGGCACACCGAGCGAGCTCCAACTGGTAAGAAGGTAAATTTTGTCGAAACAATTGCTACTTTGAGTGATAAAATGGATGCTCTTATGAATATGGTTGCTAATAAACATGCTCATGTTGATCCCAATAATGTGCCACTGTCTACTTTTCTTGAGCAAAATGATGATGCTATTGATGTGAATTTTGTCTCTCGAAATAATTTCAATAACAATGCTTATAGAGGGAATTTCAATGCTATACCGTATTCCAGTAATTCCTCTAATAATTATGGTAATTCCCACGGAAATTCATCCAATAATAATAACAGGATACCCGATGATCTTGAGAACACCATTAAAGAATTTATTAGTTCTCAAAATATTTTCAACACTATGGTAGAAGAAAAACTGCATAAGGTTGGCGATATGGCTAGAAATATGGATAGGATTGCTCATGATGTGTAAACTCTTAAAAATAAAAATTTGCCACCTAAGCATGATATTAATGTGTCCATTAAATCTATCCAAGTCTCTATTAATGAAAGTAAGGATAGGACCGCTAGGTTGAGAGCTAATAACCGAGAATTCTTAGAAAAAGCTCTTCCACCCGGTTTTTACCGTAATCATGATGAAGATCTTAAAATGATTGGTGTTTCTCCTATTGAATCTTTGTTTACTAATATTAAAATTTATGATAAAGGGATTGGATATGAGTTAACTTTAGGTAGAAGGCATCCCCTTTGTTCGGAGGGTGATTATCTTAATGATAAAAATGAAAAAAGTGGGTTTGGAGAGGTCAAAACTTTAGCTAGTAATGTGCCCACTACTTTGGATTACAAGGAATTTAATTATGAGAGATGCTCTTTAGTAGAATTTATTTCCTTGTTACAATCCATAATTAGCTCACCCAATGCCTATGAACAAAATAAAGCTTTTACTAAACATATTGTAGAAGCTATGATAAAAGCTCATGAAGAGAAACTTGAGTTAGAGGTTTAAATACCTAGAAAGTTGCATGATGAATGGGGACCTACTATTAAAACTAAGCTTAAAGATTATGAATGTAATGCTTTGTATGATCTTGGTGCTAATGTTTCTACTATACCTGAATCTCTATGTGATGTGCTAGGCCTCACCGATTTAAATGAATGTTCCCTTAACTTGCATTTAGCGGATTCCACTATTAAGAAACCATTGGGTAGAATAAATTATGTGCTTATTCTTTCTTATAGAAATTATGTGCCCGTGGATTTCATTGTGCTTACTATTGGCTGCAATCCATCTTGCCCAATAATACTTGGTAGACCTTTCTTATGAACTATAGGTGCTATTATTGATATGAAGGAAGGAAACATAAGATTCCAATTCCCATTAAAGAAAGGGATGGAACACAACCACCTTATTAATCTATCATGAGGTCCACTTATGGACTGAGTGTCAAGGATGACAACACTTGATACTTGATACGTCCATTTTGCACATGATTTCCTACTGTCACTTATAATGTTTTTATGCATAATAATGCTTTATGGAGTAATTCTAATGCCTTTTTCTCTCATAATATGCAAGGTTTACACAAAGAGGGAGAATGCTAGCAGCTGGAATTCTGGACCAGAAAAAGCATATCAGAGACACCTATTCTGCACATCTCCAAATAAGCTGAAACTTCACGGAGAATTATTTTGGAATAAATGGAAAATACTGGAGCAAATAACTACCAGAGGGGGGCCACCTGGTGACCACAAGAAACCAGGGCGCGCCAGGCCCCCCAGGCGCTCCCTGGTGGGTTGTGGCCAGCCCAGCCCACCTCCGGTGCCCATCTTCTGGTACTTAAGTGAAAGCACATTTGCTCCCTTGGTGGTTTTAGTAATTAATAACAACATATATGTAATTGGACTCATGTTTCCACTAAGTATATTTTAGGAATAATCCAATGATGGGATGGCTATAAGTTGTGAGGAGATTCCCCAAGATGCAAGGAATGGATTGGCAAAGCTTCAAGCTAGAAGACTCTCTTTTTACTTTGTGAGAAATAACTTTGAGTCCATAGGAAAGCCAATACTATTAAAAGGGGGTAAGGTATTGTTGGTGAATAAATTGCTCCACGTGCACAAGTGTTAGCCACAAAAAACACCCACAAGCTCTCCCACAAAATACTCTGCTAAATCCAACTTCACAAAATCGGTGCCACCAAGTTTCCATCCAGCTCTACCGATTTTCTACCCAAGACAGAACCCTAGCCAAACCCTAGCTCTTCAGTACAACCAAGACTGCATTGGTGCAACCGAGTTTCAGTGACCAACCTTCTGCTGTCCCAATTCATAAAATCGGAATTTCCAAGTTTATGCTTCGGTCTTATCGAGTTTTGGAAACTGCCCTCGGCCACTTGTTTCGGTACCACCGAGAGTTCCATATCGGTCTCACCGAGATTTCGAAAGTTGCCACATTTTTGACATATCGGTAGAACCGAGTTTTGCTTCGGTTTCACCGAGATGGCCAATAATGTTGTAACGGTTGGATTTTTGGAGATGCCTATATATACCCCTCCACCACATCCCACTCGCAAGAGAAGCACTCAGAACAGTTCCCCACTTCCCATATCCAAATTTCTGAGACAGAACCACCTACCCTTGTGTTGAGGTCAAGACCATCCACTCCAACCATATGGATCTTGACTTCTAGCCTCCCCAAGTTGCTTTCCTCCCAATAAATCCCTTCCACCAAGCCAAATCTGTGAGAGAGTGATTGAGTGTTGAGGAGTCTATCATCTTGGAGCACAAGAGCAAGGTGTTCATCATCACTATCAAGCCTATAACCTTTTGGAGGGTGGTGCCTCCTAGATTGGTTAGGTGTTGCTTGGGAGCCTCCTACTTCCTGTTGTGGAGTTGAAC
Source organism: Elymus sibiricus (assembly GCA_039707655.1). Lineage (NCBI taxonomy): Eukaryota > Viridiplantae > Streptophyta > Magnoliopsida > Poales > Poaceae > Elymus > Elymus sibiricus. Next base: position 349,887,657 of record CM077675.1, read on the forward strand.
CAAGAAGTTTGTACGGGCAAGGAGATCGCCTACTTCGTGAAGATCTACCCATAGTGAGGCTAGTCCTTCGTGGACGGAAGCCGTTATGGAATAGTCAAGGTTGCTACTTCGTTGACCCTTATGGGTGGAGCCCTCCATGGACTCTCGCGACCGTTACCCTCCATGGGTTGAAGACTCCATAAACGTGGATGTACGATAGCACCACCTATCGGAACCACAGGAAAAATCTTCGTGTCTACAATTGCGTTTGATCTTCTAACCCTTACCTCTTTACATGTGCTTGTCTTTACTTTCCGCTGCTATACTCTTAGATATGCATGTGTAGGGTACGCTTGACTTGCTATTATCGCTAAAATCTGCCCACAACTAAAATTGGGAAAAGGTAGAACTTTTATTTGGTCAAGTAGTCTTATCACCCCCCCCCCCTCTAGACATACTTGCTATCCTACAAGTGGTATCAAACGTTGGTCTCCATTGCATTGGTTTCACAACCTAGGAGAGTATAGCGTCTAGTGAGGGAAGTTACCACCGTAGAGGTCCGTACTTTGATGGCACTAATTTTGCTAGTTGGAAGCATAAGATGAAAATGCATATTCTTGGTCATAACCCCGCCATTTGGGCTGTTGTTCGTGTTGGCTTGCAAGGTGAATTCTTTGGTGATGGAAAGGAACCAGATCATGAAGTGACCGCGGATGAATTGAAGATGTTGCAATACAATGCTCAAGCATATGACATTCTTTTCAACTGCCTATGCCCTGAAGAATTCAACAAAATCAGCCGTCTTGAGAATGCAAAGGAAATTTGGGATACTTTGGTCGATATGCACGAAGATACCGATTCCGTCAGAGAATCTAAGTTGGACGTGCTTCAAAGTCAACTTGACAAGTTCAATATGAAGGATGGTGAAGGAGTTGCGGAGATGTACTCTAGGCTTGCTCTCATCACCAATGAGATTTCCAGCTTAGGAAGCGAACAAATGACCGACAAATTCATCATCAAGAAGATACTTAGAGCTTTGGATGGAAAGTATGATATTGTGTGCGCATTAATCCAAACGATGCCAAACTACAAAGATCTCAAGCCTACGGAAGTCATTGGTAGAATTGTTGCTCATGAGATGTCACTCAAAGATAAGGAAGAACTTCACAACAAGTCTAGCGGTGCTTACAAAGCCACAAGTGATGCTCCCAATACCTCAAGTGACTACCTTGTTACCAATGAAGAGATAAGCCTCATGGTCAAGAAATTCAACAAGTTCTACAAGAGTAGAGGCAAAGAGAGAAACTCCAGCTCAAGATATGAAGAAAAGTGTTCATCTAGTCATGACCGGAATTGTTACAATTGTGGAAGGCCCGGGCACTACTCCAATGAGTGCACGGCCCCCCACAAGAGAAGGGAAGAGTCACCTAGAAGAAAGAGCTCAAGAGATGAGTCACCTCGAAGAGAGAAAAGGAGTAGAGATGATCGTTATGAATGAAGACCCTCAAGGAGAAGTAGGGATTCGGAGAAGAAGGACAAGTACACCAAGAGCTACTCAAGAAGAAGACATCATGCTCATGTTGGTGAATGGGTTTCCGGCTCCGATACCGACGACCACTCCGAGAGAAGCTATCACTCTGACTCCGAAAATAGTCAAGATGAAGGTGTTGCCGAACTTGCACTCGTTTCCTCCAACTCCTACGACATATTTGATTCACCAAATGAAGGGAGTGGAAGTTGCTTCATGGCTAAAGGCCCCAAGGTATCACACCCCGAATATCTTGATTACAATAGTGATGAGGATGACTTACTAGGAGATGATGACTTGCTATTTGACAAAACTAGTTAAAAGGAGTCGTGTGATGACGATAAGAAGGAAATGGAACGACTAACTAAAGAATTAAACACTCTTAAGTTAGCCCATGAATCTACTTTAGAAGATCATAGAGAGCCTGTATGAACTCATGAGAAGCTATGCTTCGAGAAGCTCAATTTGGAGCAAGAACATGAGTTTCTTAAAGCAATCAATGACGATTTCCGAAAGAAGACTTCTTCTTATCTAGCCAAATGACTACTCTTGTCTACATTTATTCCACAAGTGAAGACTAAGCAATCTAGTAACAAAGGCAAGAAAGGTTCTTCAACTAGTAGTAATAAAAATGATAAATCCAATGATATTGCTTCTAGTAGTTCTATTGATTCCACTAACGATTCTCTTAGCCAAGTTACACTTGAGCAAGAAAATGATCTATTGAAAGGGATTATAGAGAAAGTTATCTACAAAAGTCTTGCCGGATGTAAGCAATTTCAGGAAATTGTACGCAAGCACGGAGGATACCGGAAGAACCATGGCATTGGCTACTTCAACGCAAATGGAGTTGAATGGGAAGAAGGTCAATACCCCAAGCCCAAGTTTGTTCCTCAAAGGGAGAAGTATGAACATACTCTTCCCAAGGGAAAAGCTCAAGATGACCTTACACCACAAGATCACAAGCTCAAGGGCAAGGACAAGCTTCAAGAGGATATTGACTCATATGAAGATGAATCCCAAGCTTTGCTCAAGTGGGTTCCCAAGGCTTCTACAAGCTCAACGTCTACAAGTGCCACTTCAACACCAAGGATCCCCATCAACTTGATGTTGGTCCCCAAGAAGAAGAACTAGAGAGGTTCTTGAGGGGTGACTCCGCCAATGAAATTCACTCATATTCATTATTGGCAAGAACTAGTTGCAATCAACATCAACATTATGCAATAGTTCAAGGAATCACACATTATGTCGGTGTAGTGAACAGGGGGTGTTCATTACCCTTTGACATGCACCGGCAAGTTGCAGCCTCCAGGCGGAAAGGGCATGGAAGAGAAGAAATCCACTTATAGGACACATCTAGGACCCAGGTTTCCGGCAAGGATTACTTGCCGGGAACAGGCCTACGCATCACCGGCAAGCTCAAAGGCCGGCAAGATCAGGATAGAATTTCCGGGAAGCAAGCCTTCCTGGGAGGAGACCTCCAGGCAGGTCACCGAGAAGACCCGATGTTGAACTCCCGACAAGATGCTTGCCGGGGGACAACTGGGAACAAGCACAAGACTATCAAGAAGGCAATCAAGCCGATGATCAGAACACAGAAGACCGAAGGCTGGGATCCCGGCAAGATGCTTGCCGGGATGGCTAGCGAAGACCCGGCAAGATTCGCACCCGGCAAGATCCCGCCACCCTGCCACCGCTCCAGTGTAGAGACCAGCCTGTCAAACGGGGTTTGTCCTCCTGGATGCGTGTCATGGCATTAGCGGTGGATGGGGTTAAGCGGTGCTGATGGGACGGGCCCTTTTTCCGTCCCCAAGAAGCTAAGGGACACCTAGACAGAGCATTTAATGCGTTTGTCCTAAGACGTCAGTAAATGTTGTAGCAACTTTACACCTCTTGTATGCACTGTGCGCCACTGTTGGTGACCCCTTCGGCATATAAAAGGAGGACCAAGGCGTAGCTACAAGGGAGGGAGGAGAAGGAGGACCTTCTGGCCCATTCTGCATGCGTAGCTGCTGCTCGAACGTACTGTTCATCGCAAGCGCTCCTGGAGCTTGGGCATAAACACATCCAATACAACCAAAGCAGGAGTAGGGTTTTACGCTTCTCAGCGGCCCGAACCTGGGTAAAAATCCCTCGCGTTGATCGCTGGATCTGCTCTTTGTGCATGCCTTTTTCCCTGCCGAACCATAAAAGGGATCCACGGGATCCCATAGGTGTCGTACGCCGACATCTTTGGCGCGCCAGGTAGGGGGAAAGGTTGCGCGAACCTGATTTAGCGGTCAGCGCATCAGCTTCATCGTCCATGGCGACTTCGCTCTACTTACAGAAAGCTAAGTCCTAAAACTTTGATTGCTTTTTATTGTGTAGCCTTATCCTTGATGGTAGTTTTGTATAACATGTGCGCGAGGGAGCGCTCTAGAAACACTCTGCACTCCTGGTTGTTCTGGGTCCGCCCAACAACACAGATGCAGCTGCGGTTGACTCTAGAGCGTTAAGCTCCTGAAGAGGCGGCGTTCTCCATAGGCTGCTAGACAGGACCCGATCCTAAGCGCCATCGACCAGAACATGCGCATTCGGGGAGTATTCCAGCAAGCGTAGGGATTCATTGTACAAAAATGCAATTGTTCAAGGAAAAGGCTCGATAAGTTTTATTTTCGGATTTCTGCGTAAACCCGTATGCTGAGGAGCCTTTCCGGGCTAGTTGCGCTCCTAGTTGCCTCGAGTCCGCTCGGCGATGTGAGCAGCTGCACTAAAGCTGGGAAGGTAAACCTTTTCGGGAGGCGGCGTTCCCGGCAAGCCGCTAAGGACCTATTCCTCAAAGCGCTGCTGACTGGATCGTGTGCACCGGAAAGTGTTCCGGCAAGCTAGGGAACTTGTTGTGCTAAAACGCTGTCGTGGCATTACATGTCCAATCAGTGTTGCAGGCATACGCATGGAAGGCGGGCTCGGGGATTGGCAGCGCCCTAGAGAGTAACCTTCTAGAGAGCTGCCGGTCATCACCACGAGCGCGGCCTTGCTATGCGAGATAAACAGCAGGAAAAGCTAAGTTACAAAAACTTGCAAAAAATTACATTTCTTTTGTTGTCCTCACTTGCTCCTTACACCTACACGCGAAGGAGCCTTCCCGGGGCCAATAGCGCCCCTAGTTGTCTTGAGTCCGCTCGACAACTTAGGCGGCTGCACAGACACCGGGAAGGTAAACCTTTTCGGGAGGCGGCGTTCCCGGCAAGCCGCTAAGGACCCGTTCCTCCAAGCGATGCCGACTGGAGCGTGCGCACCGGAAAGCTTTCTGGCAAGCATGGGTCGTCTTGATTGATTTTTCGTCCTTGTACATTAATCTGCACGCGAAGGAACCTTGTCGTGGTGAGCCCGCGCTCTAGTTTCGCCTCGAGTCTGCTCGGCAGGCTTAGCAGCCGCGTTCTGACCCGGCAAGTCGCCTTGCCGGCGGCAGTGTTTCCAACAGGCTGCTAGGGACCTATTCCTCAAAGCGCTCACGGCAAACGTGCGCACCGGCAAGGTTTCCAAACAGCGTAGGATATAAGATATATGCAAGGACGGAATTAATCAAGAGGGAAGCAAACATTCATTTAGCATAAATAAACATGTCTTGCATACATAAATATTGGCCTGACTAAGATTAATTATTTCTCTACATGCGCCATTGCAGCAACAGGTATGCAAAAAGTACTTCAGTCTCGGCGGCACGCGGCAGCCGAGAAAGCCAAGGGCGCCGTGCTGGAGGCCGGCAAGATGGCAGTGAGGCATTCGCAGTAGACGGCGGCGACAGCAGGGATGGCTGTATGAATCGAGCACCGCACCCGCAGTACCCTTTATGGGGAAGGCTCGGGGGTTGGCTCTTCGTCGCACGGTGTGACACTCCCTTTCGGGCACACGACTCCTGCTGCCGTCCTGTTTTGTCTGTCCACGCTGCCGGCAAGCCCAAGGCCCGGCAAACCGCAAGCTCTCTTGCGTCATCATCAGCATGCAGTTAAAAAGTCATGAGTGACGGTTACTTCTCGCCGCGCGTGTACCGGTGCATGTTTTTGGGCCTAGCCCAGACAAACACTGTGCACGCTTGTCCGGCCCAGGCCCGGGGGCTCCTGTCGGTGTAGTGAACAGGGGGTGTTCATTACCCTTGGACATGCACCGGCAAGTTGCAGCCTCCAGGCGGGAAGGGCATGGCAGAGAAGAAATCCACTTATAGGACACATCTAGGACCCAGGTTTCCGGCAAGGATTACTTGCCGGGAACAGGCCTACGCATCACCGGCAAGCTCAAATGCCGGCAAGGTCAGGATAGAATTTCTGGGAAGCGAGCCTTCCTGGGAGGAGACCTCCAGGCAGGTCACCGAGAAGACCCGATGTTGAACTCCCGACAAGATGCTTGCCGGGGGACAACTGGGAACAAGCACAAGACTATCAAGAAGGCATTCAAGCCGATGATCAGAACATAGAAGACCGAAGGCTGGGATCCCGGCAAGATGCTTGCCGGGATGGCTAGCGAAGACCCGGCAAGATTCGCACCCGGCAAGATCCCGCCACCCTGCCACCGCTCCAGTGTAGAGACCAGCCTGTCAGACGGGGTTTGTCCTCCTGGATGCGTGTCATGGCATTAGCGGTGGATGGGGTTAAGCGGTGCTGATGGGACGGGCCCTTTTTCCGTCCCCAAGAAACTAAGGGACACCTAGACAGAGCATTTAATGCGTTTGTCCTAAGACGTCAGTAAACGTTGTAGCAACTTTACACCTCTTGTATGCACTGTGCGCCACTGTTGGTGACCCCTTCGGCATATAAAAGGAGGCCCAAGGCGTAGCTACAAGGGAGGGAGGAGAAGGAGGACCTTCTGGCCCATTCTGCAAGCGTAGCTGCTGCTCGAACGTACTGTTCATCGCAAGCGCTCCTGGAGCTTGGGCATAAACACATCCAATACAACCAAAGTAGGAGTAGGGTTTTACGCTTCTCAGCGGCCCGAACCTGGGTAAAAATCACTCGCGTTGATCGCTGGATCTGCTCTTTGTGCACGCCTTTTTCCCTGCCGAACCATAAAAGGGATCCACGCGATCCCATAGGTGTCGTATGGCGACATCTTGAGCATCTACACCATTGCGGTGCAGGCTGCCAGGGCTCGCGACGACAAGATACTCGCCAACTACTTCCCGTTGGTACTTAAGCCCAACGTCAGGTCGTGGTTGATGCATCTACCGGAAAATTCCATTTCTTCCTGGGCAGATCTGTGTCATGAGTTTGTTGGCGCCTTTACCAGAGGCCACAAAGCTCCTGGCCAGGAAAGTGATTTGCGTCTCATCCCCCAGAAAGAGGGCGAAACCTTGCGCAAGTACATATAGAGATTCAGCCGTATACAGCACAACATCCCAGACGTTCATCCTGCCGATGTTGTCAGCGCGTTCCATCAGAACGTGCGCAACCGCAAGATGCGCGAAGAGCTGGCGATGAACAAAGTCAAGGATGTTGCCGAGCTTTATGCTCTGGCTGATAAATGTGCTCGAGCTGAAGAAGAGAGGAGATTCCCCGGCGAGGATGCTGGCGCGGGAATCAACTCTGAAGACGAAGACGCCGCCGCCCCGGCAAAGAAAGGCCGACGGCGTAACAGGAAATGCAAGGGCAAGGCCGTGCTTGTTGTCGAGGAATCCGGCAACCTCGACACCGCCAAGAAGGTCAAGGTTGACGGCCCCGGCAAGGAGGTTGCCGGGTGCACCTCCTGTCAGGCCTTGGCGGCTGCCGACAAGCCAGATGGCTCCGACAAGCACTACTGCAAGATCCATCGCACCAAGGGTCATGATCTCCAAAACTGCCGGCAAGTTGAGCAGCTTGTCGAGAAGCAGAAAGCTGAGTATGAAAGGCGAGATAAGGAGAAGGCCCAGGATGGCGCAGAGGGGTCCGGCAAGAAACGCGGTGGCCGAGGAGGTCGCCGCGGCAAGGCCAAGCAACAGAAGGAGAGGCCCGCTCGAGGCCGCGACAAGGAAGAGGGGGGTGACGATGACGACGAGGAGGACGACGAGTCCAGCGAGCATGAATTTCAAAAAGCTACAGAAGTCATGTGCATTGACGGGGGCGCCTCGTTGCATTCTTCCCGCCGCCGACTTAAACAGTGGGCGCGCGAGATCAATGCGACAGAGCCATCTGTCGATGCCCGGAAACCATTGAAATGGTCCAACACACCTATCATTTTTGGCGCTGAGGATCACCCTGATCGCACAACTGCAGTCGGGTGTCTGCCATTGTTGGTTTCGCCAATGATTCGCAACCTCAAAGTGACGAAAATGTTAGTTGACGGTGGGGCCGGTTTGAACTTGATTTCACCCAATGTGATCAAAAGGTTACAAATTCCTGATGAAGATCTCGAGGAAACGGGCACGTTTCAAGGAATCAATCCAGGAAGGAGCCAGCCAAAGGGTAAGATCACACTACCAGTAACATTTGGTAGTGACCCGAACTACAGAACAGAAAAGATTGTTTTCGACGTCGCCAAGATTCCATTGCCATATAATGGGATCCTTGGCCGTCCAGCGCTGGCCAAGTTCATGGCGGCATCGCACTACGCTTATAATACATTGAAGATGCCCGGGCCGATGAGCGTCATCACTGTCAACTCCGACAAGAAGGATGCGTTTATCTGCACCGACCAACTTTACCGAGAGGCAGTTGCAGCACCTGCCGCCAAGGCACTTGCTCCTGCCACTGAAGCTCCCGGGGGGAAGAAGACCGGCAAGACCTCTAGCACACACTCCGGCAAACGCACCTCCTCGGAGTGCTGCGCTCCAGTTGAGGATGTGCCAGAGAGCTCCACCGGCAAGAGCAAGAAATCCAAGGCAGCTCCACCAGAAACTAAGAAGGTGCCCGTCAAGGAGGATGGTACGGGAGGAACTTTCACCATAAGTTCCACCCTCGTCGACAAATAGGAAAGCGCGCTCATTACCTTCCTGCGGGCGAATGTCGATGTGTTTGCATGGCAACCATCTGATATCCCCGATGTTCCCAGGGAGGTGATTGAGCACCATCTTGCGGTATGTCCTCATGCACGGCCCGTCAAGCAGAAAGTTAGGAAGCAAGCCTTGGAGCGGCAAGAATTTATTGCCGAGGAAATCAGGAAGTGAAGCGGCAAGTTTGGTTAGAGGAGTGCTTCATCCAACATGGTTGGCCAATCCAGTTGTAGTGCGCAAGGCGAATGGAAAATGGAGGTTGTGTATTGATTACACAGATATCAATAAAGCCTATCCAAAAGATCATTTTCCCTTGCCGCGCATTGACCAGATTGTGGACTCCACTGTCGGTTGTGATTTGCTGTCATTTCTTGACGCTTATTCAGGGTATCATCAGATTTTCATGGCTAAGGAAGACGAAGAGAAAACCGCATTTATCACCCCGTGTGGTACGTATTGCTTCTTACGTATGCCTTTCGGGTTGAAAAGTACTGGTTCAACGTTTGCAAGAGCGGTTCAGATCGGTTTTGAGCCCTAGCTACATAGAAATATGGAAGCTTATATGGATGACATAGTGGTTAAAACCAAGGACAAAGCAACGCTCATACAAGATCTAGAAGATACGTTTGCGAATCTGCGCAAGATCAATTTGAAGCTCAATCCTGAGAAGTGTGTGTTTGGCATTCCATCCAGCAAGCTTCTCGGGTTCTTTGTGTCTCAGCATGGGATCGAGGCGAATCCCGACAAGATCAAGGCAATTGAGCAGATTGAAGCGCCAAGACACGTCAAAGATGTGCGTCGTCTTGCCGGCTGTGTTGCTGCTCTGAGTAGGTTCATCTCCAAATCTGCTGAGCGCGCCCTGCCCTTTTTCAAAATCTTGAAAAAGGCAGGTCCAATGAAGTGGACTCCGGAAGCGGAGGCAGCGCTGCACGATTTGAAGAGGTACCTTTCCTCTCCGCCAACACTAGTCGCACCTAAACCACAAGAGCCGTTGTTGCTATACCTGGCGGCAACGAATCAAGTGGTTAGTGCTGTGTTAGTGGCGCAGAGAGAAGTCGATGAAGAAGCAGTGGTGGGGGTAGGACCGTCAAGCGATGAGCTGGGATCTTCCCCAGCAGAGTCTGGTGCTGGTAAAGTAGGATCTGCGCAGTCAAATGAAGCAACACAGAAGAAGAAGATGGTGCAGCGCCCAGTTTATTTTATCAGCTCCCTTTTGCAGGGGGCTAGGTCAAGATATTCTGGCGTGCAGAAGTTGCTCTTCGGCCTCCTTATGGCCTCGAGGAAGTTGCGCCATTATTTTCAGGCACATCAGATCACCGTCGTCACTCGCTTTCTGTTGCAGCGGATTTTGCGAAATCCAGATGCAACCGGCAGGATTGTGGAGTGGGCTTTGGAACTGTCAAGTTTTGGTCTCAAGTTTGAAAGTACTTCAACCATTCAGAGCAGAGCTTTGGCGGAGTTCATTGCGGAATGGACCCCAACGCCAGACGAAGAGATTCCGGAGACAACTCTCCCCGGCAAGGAAATGAATCAAGAGTGGATTATGTATTTTGATGGGGCTTTCTCGCTGCAAGGCGCCGGTGCTGGCGTGCTGCTTGTTGCACCCACCGGAGAGCACCTCAAATATGTAATTCAGATGCGCTTTCCCCGGGAGAGGTCGACAAACAACACTGCGGAATATGAAGGGCTGCTTACCGGTCTCAGGATTGCGGCAGACCTTGGAATTAAGAAGCTCATCGTCAGAGGTGATTCACAGCTTGTCGTCAAGCAGGTGAATAAAGATTATCAGAGTCCATTAATGGAAGCTTATGTCGATAAGGTGAGGAAATTGGAAGAGCGTTTTGACGATCTGCAAATGGAGCACGTTCCTTGTGCGGAAAACAGCATTGCTGATGACTTGTCAAAGCGCGTTTCCCTTAAGTTACCTGTGGAACTAGGAACTTTTGTGCTCCGATTGACTCAACCATCCGTAACACCATCGATGGGACAAGAAAAAAAGAGGAAGTTGAGTTCTGGCAAGTATTTTCCGGCAGAGCTCCCAGAGGCCGCCGGCAAAGAAGTTGCCGGGAACGACACCAAGCTTGCCGGTGAGCGACAGGCTCCGGCAGGGCCTCAAGCTCTTGATGTAGAGACAAACGCTCCCGCCGAGCTCGCCGGGGAGCAACAGGCTCCGGCAGGTCCTCGAGCCTTTGCTGTAGAGGCAAATGCTCCCACGGCAGAGGACATGCCTTTAGTCCTTGTTGTCGAGCCCCAGGCTCCAGCATGGGCACAGCACATCGTCCATTTCCTTCAAACAGGAGAACTCCCCGAAGAACAGGAAGAAGCGGAGAAAGTAGCCCGTCAGTCTAATATGTACCAGTTTGTGGACAATGTCCTGTACAGTAAGAGTCCGAACGGTGTGAAATTGAAGTGCATTCCTCGGGAGGATGGACTGGAGCTGTTGGCAGAGATACATGGAGGCATATGTGGCTCCCACATAGGATCAAGAGCCCTTGTTGGTAAGGCATTCCGGCAAGGTTTCTTTTGGCCCACTTCTCTCTAGGATGCAACTGCACTAGTAACCAAGTGTGAAGCATGCCAGTTCCATTCAAAGAAATTACATCAACCGGCTCAAGCTCTTCAGACAATCCCTCTTTCCTGGCCATTTTTGGTCTGGGGGCTCGACATTTTGGGCCCTTTCCCCCGTGCTACCGGGGGCTTTGAGTACTTGTACGTCGCAATCGACAAGTTCACAAAGTGGCCGGAAGTGAAAGCAGTGAGGAAGGTGACAGCACAATCAGCCGTCAAGTTCTTCAAAGGACTAGTTTGCCGTTTTGGTGTACCAAACAGGATCATCACTGACAACGGCACACAGTTCATGAGCCACACCTTCATGCAGTACGTCCAAGACCTTGGCGGCAAGATCTGTTTTGCTTCTGTTGCTCATCCAAGGAGCAACGGCCAGGCGGAAAGGGCAAATGCTGAAGTGTTGCGAGGTCTCAAGACAAGAACTTTCGACAAGCTGCGCAAGTGCGGAAGACGCTGGATTGATGAGCTGCCGGCAGTTCTTTGGTCAATCAGAACGACACCAAATCGAGCCACCGGCCAGACACCCTTCTCCCTAGTATACGGGGCGGAAGCAGTTCTCCCCACGGAACTCACATATGGGTCACCTCGAGTGCTCGCCTATGACGAGCTTGAGCAAGAGCAGTTGCGGCAAGATGACGTTACGCTCCTTGAGGAAGATCGTCTTCAGGCTGCTGTGCGAGCTGCACGCTACCAGCAAGCCTTGCGCCGCTACCATAGCCACAAGGTTCATGCCCGAAGTCTTGAGGAAGGCGACCTTGTTCTTCGGCGCGTTCAGTCGGCCAAGAATTCTAACAAGTTGACGCCGAAGTGGGAAGGCCCTTATTGGGTAGTACGAGTCACCAGGCCTGGTGTAGTCCGGCTAGAGACCGAAGATGGCGTTCCAGTGAGCAATTCCTGGAATATCGAACATCTTCATAAGTTCTATCCATAAGGCGCGGTTGCCGGGTCCCCCAGCAACCATCTTTTGTACAAGTTTTGCCGGCAAGGCATATAATCCTTTGTACAAAGCCAGGCGCAGACCCTGTGCATAGTTGAATAAGATTAAGTGTTTTACAATTCTTGTCGATTTTCATGTTTACTCGTATGCATGTTTCTCTGAGATATTGTATTACGCTTATTTCCAGTAAGTATTAACGAACCGCCAAGGTTCCATATCTCTATTTTCTCTTCTTTCTTTTTCTTAAAGGATAGAAGGTTCCCTCGCGTACAAGTTTGTCGGGGGGTGATGGTATGGACACCAACAGGCGATGTTCAAGATTGACATCTTGCAGAAAGGAGTACAGCAACGAAAAGCTAAGTTGCAAAACTCTAGGTAAATTTTTTACTATTAAGTTATTTTCCTTGGACGATTTCGACTTTTGTATGGAAAACCTGCACGCGAAGGAACCTTGTCATGATCGGTTGCGCCCTTACTTTGTTTCGAGTCCGCTCAACAGCTTAAGTGGCTGCACTGAAAACGTCAAGGTATCTTGCCGGCAGCGGCACCTCCAGCAGGCTGCTAAGGATTCGTTCCTCAAAGCGCTCGCGGCAAGGCTGCGCGCACCGGCAAGTTTCCAATAAAACGTAGGGCGTGTACCATACAGAAAGAAATCAGACAAGGGAAATAGCATACATTCATCCAGAGCATAGCAAGTTATATTACATTAATAGCTGCCGCGATTCTAACATAAGACAAAATTGTCTTTGGCATGGAGAAGTGAAGCAGCTAGTCTCTGCGCTCGCCTTCAACCCTCTTGACTTGACCCACCCTGTCGACGATGGGCGCGACAAGCTCCTCGAGTGCCTTGAGGTCTACATTCTTCGGCAAGGTGTCGAGGACGTTGCTGAGGTTGATGCCAGGGTTCTTGTGCACCACTTTGATGAGCACCTTGCGGAGGATGGCTCGGCAGAGTTTGCGGGATTCGTTAGCCAGATGGGTTGCTCGATCAGAGTGGAGTAGCTTGAGCGCATCGATCATGCCCTCGAAGAACAAGGTCACCTTGGCGCTCGGAGACACTCTTTCATCAGAAGAATACCCGAAGTTCTGCAGGCCCATGGAGGATAGTTCTGCTGCAAGCCTTTCTGCAACATCGACAAGGCGTTCAGTCCAGATCTTGACACCTTTCTCGAAGTCATTATAGGTGGCAGCAGCACTTTTGAGCAAGTTCTTCTCGTTTTGGAGGTCTTTGATCAGGGTCTTCTCGCGAGCTTTGATGATCTCAAGAGTCCCCTCCAGCGTGGTCAGCTTCAGCTTCAGATCGGCGATAGAGTCATTAGCTGAGGAGAGCTGCTTGATCTTGTCGGACATGGCGATTTGTATCTCCGCCAAGCTGTAGAGAGTCTTCTCTCTTTTGGCTTTGAGTGTCGAGAGCTCCTTGCCATGATCCTCAAGATCAGCTTCCAGCCTCTTCACCTTCTGCTCCAGTTCGTTCTTGGCGGCCTCTGCAGCTCCGGCAGCATCGACGGCTTCCTTTAGCTTGCTAGCATGGTCTGCGGCCAGAGCTTCGAGTGCTTCCTTGTGCTTCTGCTCCAGCTCTTGGGTCCGCTGCCCGACAAGCCTTTCAATCTCTTCGTCCTTGCCGCGACGCTTGTCGGCAAGTGCCTTCTCGCGAGCGGCGAGGTCCTCCTTATGAGTGTCGAGCCCGACACGGCGCTCTGTTAGGCGAGCTTCCTCTGCAGTGGCCTGTTGTACGGTCTCCTCTTGTGCCTTCTCAACATCAGACTGCTTCATGAGGAGCTCGTTCCAGCTTTGATTCAGCTGCTCTTGACTCGCCTTCAGCTCCTGAAAGGCCTCAGCGTACCAGATTTGTGTTTCCTCGACGCGCTTCTGGAAACCTACCTCCGCTGCTTCGACAACTGCTTCCCTGGAGTCCAGCTTCTCTTTCCGGGCGCGGTGAAGCGCTTGGAGCTTCTGAAAGTTGTCGCTCATGGCCTGGAGGAGCTTTTCTTCTTCGGATTTGCTGCTGCTGGTGCGTGGCTCGTCGACAATCTTGAGCCCAGCAGCGGCGATGACGTCTTCTTCAAAGATTTCCCCTTCAGTTGGCACCCCAATGCTTGTCGTCCCTAGTATGCTGACGAACAGGTTATCGCCAACCTTGAGGTATTTGCTTGACGAGGGGCGCCAGATGTTCACGGTTGGTCCTCGACACTCGCCTCACCGGCGGCTGGGGGCTCTGTGACCGGTGTAGTGCCAAGCGCTCCTGCGGCAGGAATGCCGTCAGTATGGTCACCGGTCTCCTTACCGGCCCTCTCAGCAGACTCCTTAGTGGCCTTTTCCTTTGCGGCCTTGGCGGCCTCGGCGGCAGCATCCTTGGTGGCCTCGTCAGCGGCAACTCTGTTGGCCTCGGTGGCAGCATCCCTGGCGGTCTCCTCGATAACGGCATCAACATCCATGTGTTCTATCGAGGGAAGATCTGAAGGCCAAGAAAACAAACAAGATAAGGCTGAGGTGGAAGTTCAAGAAGACAAAAAGAAAGACAGAATGGCAAGTACTCTGAGGCAAATGGTTTACCTGTGCCAAGCTGTTGAGAGGTGGTTTCTCCTTCCCCGGCAACATGGGTTGCCGATCAAGGACTGTCGGTGCCTGTGCTTGCCGGCTTCTCCTCAACAAGAATGGGCTCGCCAGCGGAAGCCCTTGCCGAAGATCTGTCTCTGGGCAGCATGGTTGATGGAGGCGGCACGTTAGGGATGGCTTCTGATGGTGCTCTTGTTGCCGCTCCTCTCCTACAAGCCCAGTGATGTCAGTAGTGAAGATACACACCCCGACCCTTGCCAGCGGAAAGTGAGTAGTGAACTCACGCTGGGGACTGCGTCGGGGGCTGCGTTGAGGACTGCGTCGTGGGCTGGGCTCCGGGCTGATGGTAATCGGCTCTGGCGCACCCATGGTGCTTGCTGGCGGCTCATCGCCCATTGAAGTCTTCGCCTTCTTCGCCATCCTTTGCGCCAACGTTTCCGTATCTCTGCGGGGACAGGCCAAAGCAAGGCAAACAAGTTAAGCAAAATCAGAAATCCAGAAGATAAAGGATGTGACAGGACCCTTACTCTTCTCCTTCCGAGCTAAAGGCGGAGAGGTCGAAGTCAACTTCCGCCACAATGTCCGTGTGAGGAGGTGAAGGAGTGGTCCTGGGTCGCTTGCCTGCGGCAGAAGCGGAAGGTTGGTGGGTTGAGGCACTAGAGGTGGCCTTCCGAAGAACACGCTTCTTCTTCTCGGGAGCTGGGGGCTCCTCGTTCAGCTGCTCCTCGGCTGTATCTTCGGCAGAAGGGCCCCCGGCAGCTGTGCCACTCTGCTCTCCAGCAACCTCGCCCTGCCCGGCAAGTTTTTCCTCCGACATCACTTCTTCTTCACTGGCTTCCCCTTCCGTGAAGCCAGCGCTGCCGGCCTCCATGGCAAGATTCGCCTCTTCCACCCTGCTGGCGATATACGCCACTTCTTCCTCAGTGGTGGGGCGGATGAGGTTCATTTCTTCCCGGATGGCCCTCTCTGACAAGTTGTCAAAGAATTCTTGTGCCTGCTCTGCGGATGGCTCGTCCCAAGTTCCGTCAAGGCCGTGAGCATCACACACCGGCATCATGGCGATGATTGAGGCCAAGGCGGAGTTGTTGCACACAGGAATTACGCTAGCCGGCAACTTGTATCTCGCGTCAAGCCTGAACAGTTTGTGGCAGAGAGCTGTGTGCTGCATGACCGTCAAGTTGTTATTCAGACCAGGGCGCGGCCTCATGATATCTGCCGCATTCCGGAATTCCCAGGCTGGTCTCCCTTTGTTCTGCACAGGGGCGATGCGCCGGCGAAGGAAATCAGCGCCAATCATTTCTATTGTGAGCCCGGCAACTCTGAGGCGGTGGATCCTGGTAATTGCAATTGTGAGCTTCTCATCTTGAGGATCGAGGGCGCTCCAATCATTACCGCATGCCATTTTTGTTCGTCGAGGCAAGCAGAAGGGTTGAGGGTCTTTCTCCTGAATCCAGCACCACTTGGCCCGCCATTCTTCCCACTTCTCGCGGTAGACCCCATCTGGGTATATCTCTTTGTTCCATGACCTTGGAATCCAGGTGATAGAACCAGAAAGGGCATCTCCCTCTTGAATACGGGGAACGAAATAGTGGCAGAAGAGGGCTGTGTTGGGGACTACTCCGGCAAAATTTTCACAAAGATGGGCAAAGACTGACATGCATGTCACGGCATTCGGCATAAAATCCAAGAGATGGAAGCCGTACGTGTATATGATGTCGATGAAGAAATCAGAAAATGGGGGACAGAGCCCGCAGTAAAAGTAGTCGGCAAAGAAGGGGAATTTATCTGGGCCACCCTTGGAGGAACCTGGGCTAACGCGAGTAGCAGGATGAGCCTTCGTCTCCCTCACCCACATGCATAGGTATCGGTCCTTCAGAGCGCTCGCATCAAGCACCGAAGTGAAGATGACGTGCTTCCTCCGCATCTTCACCAGTTCGCTTTCTGGGACGGCGGCTTTCACCTCCTTGCCCTTGCTTGCCTTGGGCGGCATGGCGACTGTGGGAGCAGAGGCCGAGGATGGTGAGGGCGTGGAGGCGGCGGATGAGTGGGAGAGGCTCTGTTTCGAGCTCGAGGAAGGAGACGACGGCGATTTCCAGATTGGAAAGGACAGGAGGTAAATGAGCAAGCGCCTCTGTGGATTCCTTTTTATGGGGAAGGTGCGAGGCTGCCTCTTTACTAGTCAGTATGAAAACGCTTTTGCGAGCGCGCTGTTATTACGGCCGCTCCGCGCACGTATCCCACGTCGCGCATTCAATGTGCGTCGTGGGGGGGCGCAGTAAGCGGAAATGATTACAATAGCTAACTCCTGCCACGCATGCCCGTGCACTGTTTGGGCCTAGCCCAACAATGCCTCGCACCCGTGTATGGCCTAGGCCTGGGGGCTCCTGTCGGTGTACTAAAGTTTGGGTCTTTTAGTACCCCATACTTGTGCACGGACGGTTGTAGCCACACCAGCGGCAAGGCCTGCCGGGGGACAGCTGAATGCAAGTGCAAGAATGTCAAGAAAGCATTCAAGTCAATAATCAGAAGGCAGAAGACCAAAGGCTGAGATCCCGGCAAGATCCTTGCCGGGATGGCCTGCGGAGCCCCGGCAAGATTCGCACCCGGCAAGACCTCTCCACCCTGTCACCGCTCCAGCGTAGCGACCAGCCTGTCCTTTAGGTTTTGTCCTCCTGGGTGCGTGTCAAGGCGCTAACGGCGGATGGGGTTAAGCGGTGCTGATGGGACGGGCTCTTTTTCCGTCCCCAAGAAAGTTAGGGACACCTAAACAGAGCATTTAATGCGTTTGTCCTAAGACGTCAATAAACGCTGTAGCAACTTTACACCTCTTGTATGCACTGTGCGCCACTGTTGGTGACCCCTTCGGCATATAAAAGTAGGCCCAAGGCGTAGCTACAAGGGAGGGAGGAGAAGGAGGACCTTCTGGCCCATTCTGCATGCGTAGCTGCTGCTCGAACGTACTGTTCATTGCAAGCGCTCCTGGAGCTTGGGCATAAACACATCCAATACAACCAAAGCAGGAGTAGGGTTTTGCGCTTCTCAGTGGCCCGAACCTGGGTAAAAATCCCTCGCGTTGATCGCTGGATCTGCTCTTTGTGCAAGCCTTTTTCCCTGCCGAACCATAAAAGGGATCCACGCGATCCCATAGGTGTCGTACGCCGACACATTCCCTCAAAGGTAAGCAAGGGACAAGGTAATTAATGAATCAATGGACATCATCATGTATGCTTTGCACTCCATGTCCATAGATATCCTTGTGTTTGTCTCTTGTGTTTGGGACTAACCCATGTAGGTGAGGAGAGTAAGAAACAAAAAGGATTGCTCCCAACTCAAGATGATCTTCATCAACTATGAGCATCCACCACTACATCACCCACATGAAGTCTTCTATGACAAAACATCAAGGTTAGTCTATCCCTCTTAGGGGGGATTCACATCAAGGGGGAGCTTTACTCTAAGACTTGAGTCAAAGTATCTCTTGGAGTGCGACAACATTAACAAGCTTTATGTAAAAGTGGCAACCCCACTTGTTCTTAAACGATGAGTATGACCTATGATCAAGTATTCTTACTTGGCTCCTAAGTCAAATACTCATATATAGATGACTACGTCATCGCCAAAGTGCTTGATAGATGCTAGAATGTTTGTGCATGTTTGCCATGATTTCATTTGATATCTTATTGTGTGAGCATGTTGGTCTGCATATCTTTACTCATCCGAGGATATCCAATTGTAGCTATTTGGTTTTTGTTTTTCTTCTGCCAATTGGATATACAAGAATGCCTAGGACCCCCCTCTAGCTATCTATGCTTTCTCACCTCAAGTCCTATTCATGCTATATCACAAAAACTTGAATAAGCACTTGACGAACCCTTTGTGTGAGGAGCACTCGGAGTACCGTTTCGTCAAGGCTGGCCTCCAAAACCTCCCTATAGTGCAACTCGGTGTGACCAACAAGAAAATATCGGTTCCACCGAATGCATAGGGTTGATCTGATTTTGCACCTCGGTACCACCGATACCATAATCTCGGTTGCACCGAGTTTCCCTGTCAACTGACAGTAGAGTAACTCGGTGACACCGAAATTTTAGTATCGGTGACACCGACAGCAAAGGGTACTTAAGTCGGCGGACCCGACGTTTTGAAATTCAATCATCAAACGCCAAGTCCCCAACCCTAAGCTGCCGAAACCGGACCCCCGAGCGCCTTCGCCATTGGCATTCACGCCGCCGACGGAAATCTTCACCGCCGTCGCCGCCGTAGTCGAACCACCGCCAAGTTAGGGTATGGCTCCGATTTCCTCATGTGTTCCCTGTCCGATTCTAACGCATTTGGATGATTTCGTCTATGTTCCACCATGTGCAATCTTCCTATCCCACAAAAACAATCCATAGAATAGAAAACGATGGAATTTTGGATCTGAACTCCCGCAATATACATCTCGGTGACACCGAGTTGGAAGAATTGGTTCCACCGATTCTGCGTTTAGGGTTACTGAGAACCACTTCGGAGAGACCGAGTAGTCCTTTTTGGTTACACCAAATTTGGCTGCCAAGTTTCTATTAAGGCAGTGGTCAGTCTCGGTGACTCCAAAAACATAAACCCGGTGCTACCAAAATTTATCTTGCAGTAGTTCATACCCTTAGTTTCAGAGGGTTTTTTTAAATGTCTGTGTTTTTGTGAGACTCAACTTTTTTGCTCTTCTATACTCCATTCACAGGGACAGTATGTCAGCTTCAGGTGACAGTCAGAATGAATCCAAAGAGCTTAGCATTGATGCAGATCCAGGCACTAGTCCTGAGGCCAGCTCACCTTCTTCAGAAGATCCAGGCACAACAAGCTCCCATGGTTTGCCCAAGGCTGCAACTAGAGCCAGGAGAAAGTTAAACTCAAATGAAGAGGACTCTGATTTTGTGCCAGAGGAGGTCCTTGCCAAGCAAAGGCAGGACAAAGCAGACAAAGCTGCCAAGAAGTCTGCATCTGAGGCAACCTCTTCTAGAAGACCTGTTAGGAAGGAGTATGCCAGCACAGAGGCTATGAAGCACCACAGAGTGCTAGGGCTTCCATGTCAATAGAGCCAGCTAGAAGCTCTATGCCCAAAAAGCCAGCTGAGAAGAAGGATAGTACATGTTGTTGGAAGACCAACTTCCATGTATGAAGATCCAGCAGATGCTGAGGGAGAGGAAAAGCCAGCTGCCCAGGCTCCTCCTAAAAAGAAGGAGAAGCTACTTGCTGATGCCATGACCTCTCAGGCCCAGCACTCAATTCAAGACACAAGCCAAATCTATGTCAGTGCCAGCTTCAGAGATGAGACCATCTACATCAGCTCCTGCTGCAGCTCCTTCGGTCCCACTAGCTCCTTCAGCACCTCCAGTGTCTACTCCAACCCCTTCCATGACATCGGCAGAAGTCTTCGCGGATGCGGTTCTCTCGACTCCTACATCAACAACCGGAGGATATCAGCCCCAGAGAGACGATTAGTCCTATACCTTTGAACTTTTTGGTAACTTGTTGCCAAAGGGGGGAAGTTGTATAGATCAATAGGGCTTCGAGAGAGAGAGTGTTGCTTTTTATCGCTATCCAAAACTTTAAAATCTTTTGGTTGTTCGTTTGCGTTAAACTTGTTGGTGTTTGATCATGCACCTCTTATGTGTTGCTACTACGTCTTATCTTTTGAGATGCTTATGAGATGATCATTCACTTCTTGCTTGATGTGTTGTGCTATGTTATTCATTCATATTATTCTCGCACACCACCAAGTTGTATGTGACATGGAAGAGTGCCCCATGAACCTAATCGATTGTGCATTTGCATTCAAACGCAAATTCAAAATAGTGCACAAATTTAGGGGGAGCTCATGCTTATCACATACTTCTCAAAGCGATGACTCTATTCATTGATTATATCATATGTCGAAGCTTTGATCTATATGTTGTCATCAATTACCAAAAAGGGGGGATTGAAAGCACATTTGCTCCCTTGGTGGTTTTGGTAATTAATAACAACATATATGTCATTGGACTCATGTTTCCACTAAGTATATTTCAGGAAAAATCCAATGATGGGATGGCTATAAGTTGTGAGGAGATACCCCAAGATGCAAGGAATGGATTGGCAAAGCTTCAAGCTAGAAGACTCTCTTTTTACTTTGTGAGAAATCACTTTGAGTCCATAGGAAAGCCAATACTATTAAAAGGGGGTAAGGTATTGTTGGTGAACAAATTGCTCCACTTGCACAAGTGCTAGCCACCAAAAACACCCACAAGCTCTCCCATAAAATACTCTGGCTAAACCCAACTTCACAAAATCGGTGCCACCAAGTTTCCAACCGGCTCTACCAATTTTCTACCCAAGACAGAACCCTAGCCAAACCCTAGCTCTTCGATACAACCGAGACTGCATCGGTGCAACCGAGTTTTAGTGACCAACCTTCCGGTGTCCCAATTCATAAAATCGGAATTTCTTAGTTTATGCTTCAGTCTCACCGAGTTTTGGAAACTGCCATCAGCCACTGGTTTCGGTACCACCGAGAGTTCCATATCGGTCTCACCGAGATTTCGAAAGTTGCCACATTTTTGACATATCGGTAGAACCGAGTTTTGCTTCGGTTTCACCGCGATGGCCAATAATGTTGTAACGGTTAGATTTTTGGAGATGCCTATATATACCCCTCCACCACATCCCACTCGCAAGAGAAGCACTCAGAACAGTTCCCCACTTCCCATATCCAAATTTCTGAGAGAGAACCACCTACCCTTGTGTTGATGTCAAGATCATCCACTCCAACCATATGGATCTTGATTTCTAGCCTCCCCAAGTTACTTTCCACCCAATCAATCCCTTCCACCAAGCCAAATCTATGAGAGAGTGATTGAGTGTTGAGGAGTCTATCATCTTGAAGCACAAGAGCAAGGAGTTCATCATCACTATCAAGCCTATTACCTTTTGGAGGGTGGTGCCTCCTAGATTGGTTAGGTGTTGCTTGGGAGCCTCCTACTTCGTGTTGTGGAGTTGAACCACGAAGTTTGTACGGGCAAGGAGATTGCCTACTTCGTGAAGATCTACCCATAGTGAGGCTAGTCCTTCGTGGACGGAAGCCGTTATGGAATACTCAAGGTTGCTACTTCGTGGACCCTTATGGGTGGAGCCCTCCATGGACTCTCGCGACCGTTACCCTCCGTGGGTTGAAGACTCCATAAACTTGGATGTATGATAGCACCACGTATCGGAACCACGGGAAAAATCTTCGTGTCTACAATTGTGTTTGATCTTCTAACCCTTACCTCTTTACATGTGCTTTACTTTACTTTCCGCTGCTATACTCTTAGACATGCATGTGTAGGGTACGCTTGACTTGCTATTATCGCTAAAATCTGCCCACAACTAAAATTGGGAAAAGGTAGAACTTTTATTTGGTCAAGTAGTCTAATCACCCCCCCTCTAGACATACTTGTGATCCTACATTAAGGTCTTTTGACCTAGAAAAAATAAGGAGAGGACTTTCGGTACGGAACGCCGTCGTCTAGAGGCAGAACTTGGGCAGGACCACTTTTGCCCTCCGGTGGAGCGATTCCGTCGAGGGAACTTCCCTCCTGAAGGGGGAAATCGAAGACATCGTCATCACCTACAACCCTCTCATCTTTGGGAGGCCAATATTCATCAACATCTTCAACAGCACCATCTCCTCTCAAACCCTAGTTCATCTCTTGTGTTCAATCTTTGTACCGGAACCTTAGATTGGTACTTGTGGGTGACTAGTAGTGTTGATTACATCTCGTAGTTGATTACTATATGGTTTATTTGGTGGAATATTATATGTTCAGTTCCATTATGCTATTTAATACCCCTCTGATCTTGAGCATGAACATTATTTGTGAGTAGTTACCTTTGTTCTTGAGGTCGTGGGAGAAGTCATGTTGCAAGTAATCATGTGAATTTGATATGTGTTCAATATTTTGATGATATGAATGTTGTGATTCCCTTAGTGGTGTCATGTGAACGTCAACTACATGACACTTCACCATCTTTGGGCCTAAGGGAATGCATTGTGGAGTACTTATTAGATGATGGGTTGCTAGAGTGACAGACTACTCCACAATGCATCCCCTTAGGCCCATGAATGGTGAAGTGTCATGTAGTCGACGTTCACATGACACCACTAAGGGAATCACAACATACATATCATCAAAATATCGAACACATATCAAATTCACATGATTACTTGCAACATGATTTCTCCCGTGACCTCAAGAACAAAGGTAACTACTCACAAATAATAAACATGCTCAAGATCAGAGAGGTATTGAATAGCATAATAGATATGAACATATAATCTTCCACCAAATAAACCATATAGTAATCAACTACGCAAGGTAATCAACACTACTAGTCACCCACAGGTACCAATCTGAGGTTCTGGTACAAAGATTGAACACAAGAGATGAACTAGGGTTTGAGAGGAGATGGTGCTGTTGAAGATGTTGATGAAGATTGGCCTCCAAAATATGAGAGGGGTGTTGGTGATGACGATGGCTTCGATTTCCCCCTTCGGAAGGGAAGTTCCCCCGGCGGAATCGCTCCGCCGGAGGGCAAAAGTGCTCCTGCCCAAGTTCCGCCTCGAGACGGCGGCGCTCCATCCCGAAAGTCCTCCTCTTATTTTTTTTCTAGGTCAAAAGTGATTATATACCAGAAGATGGGCACCGGAGGTGGGCCGAGGAGGGCACAACCCACCAGGGCGCGCCCAGGGGGGCTGGCGCGCCCTGGTGTCTTGTGCCCACCAGGGTGGCCTCCTCCGGTAGTTCTTTGCTCCAGTATTTTTTATTAATTCCAAAAATAATCTCCGTAAAGTTTCAGCTCCATTGGAGATGTGAAAAATAGGTATCTCTGATGTGCTTTTTTCAGGTCCAGAATTCCAGCTGCCGGTATTCTCCCTCTTTGTGTAAACCTTGCATATTATGAGAGAAAAGGCATTAGAATCACTCCCTAAAGCATTATTATTCAAAAAACCATAATAAATAATAGTAGGAAATCATGATTGTGACGCCCCCAATTTCGTCCGTACGCTAATCATTCACGCAATGCGTACGGCCAAGATTAGGGACTCACTGATTAGTACCACAACACGACAAAGGACACAAATAACAGTCATACAGCTTAATATTACAAGCCAAGGGCCTCGAGGGCTCGAATATAAAGCTCTGACAAGCACAAGTCAGCGAAAGCAACAATATCTGAGTACAGACATTAGTTAGACAAACGTGCCTTAAGAAGGCTAGCACAAACAACGATACAGATCGAAAAGGCGCAGGCCTCCTGCCTGGGAGCCTCCTAACTACTCCTCGTCGGCTGGCTCAATCCAATAGTACGTGCCATCGGGACCCTCCTGGTAGTAAGCTCCAGCGGTGGCGTCTGGCTCCTGGGCTCCATCGGCTGATGCATCATCAATTGGGTATGGGGGAAAAAGAATAGCAGAGCAACCGTGAGTACTCATCCAAAGTACTCGCAAGACTGACATCAGAACTATGCTAAACATGCAATGGTATCAAATGAGAAGGCTGTATTTGTGGACTGTATTGCAGAAATGCCAGAAGAGAGAGAAAGGCCTAGCCTATCGAAGACTAGCATCTTCAAGCAGTCTTGCAGCATCAGAAGAGAGTAGATAGTAGTAGCATACATGTTATCATACAGTAGCAATGCCCTGAGATCCTTTCTCGACACCCTGCGAGAAAGCGATCCCGAGAGCAGTATTAACAGTTTATCATGTATCATCATCTCTTTATAGTTGTCATGGATCCGGGCACAACTCCAAGCGTCCTGTTACCGTGGACACGGCTATTCGAATAGATATCTTCCCTGCAGGGGTGCACTACTGTTACCCAACACGCTCGATTACCTCCGGCCGGATACACTTGCTGGGTAATACCCGGCCTCGGGTGATCGACACAACGCAGCCCGACCTAGAGCTCAGCAGAGAGGCCAACACGCCGGTCTAAATCCTAAGTGCGCAGGGGTCTTGGGCCCATCACCCATTGCACTCCTGCACGTTGCGTGGCTGGCCGGAGAAACAGGCGCGACACTGGACAACCCAGTGACGTAACCAGCCCAATCCCGGCGATCAGCCCGCAAAGTAACCTGTGACGTCTGAAGAGCTTTCGGCTGATACTACGCTGCAGAGGGCCCCATTAAACCATTATCCCACGTGGTGGTAGTGCGAAATGGGCATGACGACCCACTCAGATCAAATACCCAGTTCCGTTAGGCGTATTTAGTATCGCGCGGGTGCTCTTGGAGCCGACCCGTCTTTAATGATATTCGCTCGCGGGCACCCTTGGGGCCAGCCCGACTTTACATTTGCCCGCGGGTACCTCTCGAGGTGGACCCGCCTGTAACAAAGGTCAAAGTAACCGTGTGTCCAAGTAACGAGGAGGAATCCGAGGAATCACCCTCGATGGATTCCCACTCGAGGAGTTGCGCGACGGTAGCTTAGCGGAGGTGATGTAAGAGGAATCACCCTCGATAACACACATCCAGGAAGCTATTCTACAGAGGCACCATCGAAAGTGAGCTAAGAGGTATCACCCTCGGCACTCGATGCCAACTCTGCAGTGTCGAGCAATTTAGGGGGTGTGCAGTGATGTGCTGTCTTCAGTCCATCGGTCTTCCGTTCCGCCGATCATATTGATCGGGGCTTCGATACTAAAGCGGAGCAACTACAGCAAGGGAGAGGGGCCAAAGATGGTTTCCATCCAACCTATACTAAGCAGTTTAGATAATAAGGCAGGTATCAAATAACAGTTATCAAAACAGGCTATGCATCAGAGATAGGATAAAACAGTAGCAGCGGCAATTTCTAATGCAAGCAGGAGGGAGAAAGGAATGGGTGATATAGGCATGCGTCAAGGGGGTTTGCTTGCCTTGCTGCTCTGCGGAAAAAGGCTGGTCGTCGTCGACGTAGTCGTACACAGCAGTTTCATCGGTAGTCTCAGCGTCTATCGCAGTATCAGGGTCTACCGAAAAAGAAGCAACGAGGGGAAACAAATAAATAACAGCGCAAACAATAGCATCACAAAGCATGACATGGCAATACGCGGTGACAGAGGGGATCTAACGCGGTGTTACACGACACCGAGAAAGGGGGATCCTATCCGGGAAAGTATTCCCGGTTCCGGACATGTGTCAGACAGATGACCGGAGGGGGCAATGTTCCAGGCTGCGATGTTGTAAGCATGGGACAGCTAGGATGCAGCGCAGGGTTGATATACTGCCTATCTAAGTGCTCTAGTCAATTTAGGAATTTAACCGGAATTATTTTATTAAAGTCATGCACTATTCATCTGCCAGAAACAGGCAAAAAGTTACAGGTGTGCTATGCTAGGGGCATCTGACAGACTAACGGACAGCGTAACCGGATTCGTCTCGTCGTTCTGAGCAACTTTCATGTTCAAAGTTTTTCGATCCGGGCTACGGTTTATTTTATATTAATTATTAAAGATTTAATCATTATCTAAATTTCTTTTAATTAATATATCCTAATTATCCGAAACAGTATTTACTGTTTATTTAAATCAATTAATTAACAGATTAATTAATCACCCTAATTAACCTTAATCAGTTAATTAATTAACAAATTACCTAATTAATTAAATCACTAATTAATTAATCTAATTACTTAATTATTAATATTAATATTTATTTATTTACTTTCTAATTTCATTTTTATTTTAAATACTTTTATTTTTATTTTGTTATTAGTATATACGTGTATGTGTGTACGTATATACGTATATCCATACGTATATACATACACACACAACACAACACACACGCACGCTACACGCACACACACATTACACACACATCCACACACGCACACACGCACGGGCACGGCCGAGCCGGCCGGCGCGACGGGAGCGGGCCGGAGCGCCGGGGGGGGGGGGAGGGAGGGGTGTGCTCACCGGGGGAGCAGGGGCCGGCGGGAGGCGGTCGCCGGTGGTGGCAACCGGCGGCGGGGCAGAGGCGAGCGGCGCGGACGGAGGCGAGCGGCGCAGGGCGGCGGGGCTGGCGCGCAGGCGGCGGGGGGAGGCGGGGGGAGGCGGTGGCCAGCCGAGCCGGCGGCAGTGGCCGCGGGCGGCGGGGGCTGGCGGCGCGGGCCGAGCCGGCCGCGGGCGGAGGCGCGGCGCTCGCGCGCGGCGGCGCGCGGGGAAAATGGGGCGGCTGGGGCTAGGGTTTCATCCCGTTTCGTATATATAGCGTGCGGACGGGCCACCGAATTTTGACCCGGTTAGGTCCAATTTTCCCACCGTTTCAAAATTCGTTTTAAATACTTTTGGGGCTCCAATTAAATTCCAAAATTACCGATTTCAATTTTATAAAATATTACGAGATATTTCCAACCCATCCAACATTTTTTTTATTTTAGTTTTGAACAACTTTATCATCCGCCTTTTTCGGACGATTTAAATTGCAACGAAAATTAACGGGGTTTGCACGGACGCGAGTTCAACAACAGTGATCGCGGCAATAGTGATCGCGGTGAGGTGGCATCACTAACGTAGGATTACTGTAGCTTAATTACCGAAATTACTGTAGCCTAATTATCCGGGCGTCACAATTCTCCTCGTCTAACAAGAATTCTCGTCCCGAGAATTTAGAGGTAGAGCAAGGGGGAAAAGGTTCGGCCACGTAATTCTAACGAGTCTTCTTGTTCTTGTTGATCTCATCGAAGAGGTTGATCCCTTTCGTTGATGTCTTCAATTCTTTGTTCCGGATCATCCTGATGAAGCCGTTATCCTCTCTTCGAGATTTTCATCGTCCTACGAATGCGATGGGAGGGAAAACTCTAGAAGAACGCATCTCCACCAAGTTGGGCGTTTGACGATGAACCCAGGGAAAAGTCATGATTCATCTCTCGAGTTGTAATTCGGATAATTCATCGAGAGCAATAAGCGATGGTTCAATGTTTCAAACGGGTAGGCAATCATTCGATGCCCAAACAAAAGGTGGAAGGGTTCAGAGCAACAAATTAAATATTGCGTCTGATACAACAATAGATCATCCCTTGGGCGATGGCTCGGAAATTACGTACGAAGCCAAGCGCAAAGGATACTTTGGAATCAAAGTGATACAGGAGAGTCAGGTTTCGATCCTGTGGAACTATGGGTTAGGGGCCGAACATGTGGCTAAGAGCAGAAGAGCGGTGACATCTTGCACGGTCATGTTAGCAAGATATGTCAGAGGATAACCTGTCATTTATGCCAACAACATCATCGGTACCAAGGGCGGGGAACGAAGAGAACCATCTTCCTGCTCGTTAAAACGAGGCGGACCAATAGTCAAAGTTCTCGTCCACCGGCGGTTACCGAAATGTTAACAACAATAGTAACAGGGTCTTACTGACAGAGTTGTACACCGAGGTGTTTACCTAAGCAGGGAACTATCACTGCTCAGATCAAATAATTCTCAAGAAAGGCTAAGCAGACCAATGGACAGGAAAATGTGAATATCACATTAAACAGACCAATGGAAAGGAAATTGTGCATACACGAGCATCAGGTGTATATCCTTTCCAAGAGCAAGCAGAGCGGATTAATCATGATAAGGCTCCAGGTATGTAACCATTTAGTCAAGGGGCAAGGAATTTATGATGTTTATCCATACAACGATGTTTGGATAATTGATCAAGAAACAATGTGCATCGAGCTTACATTATTCCTTTTGATGATCGATGTACCACATCCATGCTTCGGGATAGCCATGATATGGTGTTCCGAATAAAGGATGGAGTTTGGATACACAAGGATCCAGTAGGGACAACTTATATGATAAATCTTACAATTCCCCCATGGAAGAATGGAAACCCTGCTGAGCAAGATACTGTAACATTAGTTGCTCCGGACAGGTGTGCTAACCATAACATCACCTTATCGAGTAATGGGGATCAATGTTATATTTCCTGATAATGTTACAACCATCATATCTGACTGAGATTCAGATCTGGCTGAGTTTACAGGTACTTCAGATGCTTGGTTCTACAACAACGGGGATGCGAGATCCACGGAGATGTGGATGTGGACGCGGTTACTTTTTATTGCGAGGAGGTGGGGTGTGGAGGTACTTGATCCTTATCTGCGTGAGGACGAGACGGTAAACTCTATCCATCCACCGACCCACGAGTTAGGTAAAGAGTTTCACTATGCGCGCCATTGTTGCATGCATGGCACGGAGGGTCCATGCGTGGCTGGCTTCTCACGTGGAGGGACACGCGTGACACGTACCGTACCGGCGCATGTATGGACAGACTGACCTGACCGTGTTTAACAGTGGCGCCTCTCCACTTTGGACAAGAACAGCTGGGAGGTCACCGTGGACGATAGACCTGGGATTGATCACCGATCGACCAGAACATATGGCACGTGGCCATGGATGGAGGTCTCTGCAAGACGGGACACTGTTACGCGCGAAAGAGGTCAAGATCTCAGCGTCGGCTGCAGCACCAAATCCAGCAGGGACCTACGGGATGTATCTGTATGCCGTCTCCAGTATAAGATGAAGATGTTCAGCATGCTCTTCTTTATTCATGGAGTAAACCAGGATATCGTCTAGATAAAACACGACGAATTTATCGAGGTAACCCATGAATATATAGTTCATCATTAAACCAAGGAGAGGATGAGAAGGTGGCTAATGGACTCAGCGACAATTCATCGAGAATTCCAAACGGATGGATTTCCACAATTATGTGAACAAGGAGATGACATTTGTCAGCTCAAATGATATAATGTTGTATGATCGAGGAAACATACGTCACTAATCATTGATTGAAAAGTGCGTCCGAAATATGACCTTAGGCAACAAGATCAATGTTAGAGCGGCGACTCAATAACCAACAGTCAAAGAACGAACTGTCGATCGTTATCTTCAAGGCAATAGGGTTGATAGAATTACAGAATCCAAGCAGCATCGCTTGTTGATGGTATCCCGGTTAGAATCAACACGGGGACCAAGAAAGAATGGTGATGGTGAGAAGTATCACTATGCCAAGAATTTCTGAGAGGTGGAGCAATCCTCACAACATACTCAGCATAAAAGACAGTAGTACTTCAAGGCAGAACACAATGCAAGCTGGAGAGCAAGTTGCATTCATAACGTGGACAAGTTCATGATGAAAGGAAGTCAAGGATGTTGTCGATGATATCAAAAATCATCGAGGGCAAGGAGGGTATTTATCATCATGAATCAGCTGACGTCTCGGAAGGAGTCAAATTGTGGACGATGATCACGACTCCATTTGTCGAGAGTATTCAAGAGAATGCAACCGAACAGCGGTGGCGTCAAGTAGGGGAATGACAGCGTGGAAAGTTATAGGAAACAACAGACAAGATGCAAGCTCAATATCGGGGTTGCTTTTCAAGACAAACAACATGATGTTGAAAACTCGACGTAAGTCGTGCTCATACTCTGAAGAATTGGTGCACCAGAGTAGGACGAGGTGGCACAGTCAAAGATAGCTAGACAAAGGATGCAACCGATAGTCTAGGAATGACATGATTGAATTTAAAATTTCCCAGTAACAATTACTAGGGGCATTAAATTTTTAGAGCGGACTTGATTTACTAAACGGTGTCCTCGGTTGACAGCAACCCAGAACCCGTAGCGTGATTATGACAAGGAAAGGTATTACTTCAACAAAGTTAGTAAGATGCCATGCAAAGGCATGATATCCTCGAGATACCAGAGGGTAAAACTCGAAGGCAGAACATGATAGAAGTAGAGCTGGGTCGTTGACCGACGACAGCAGATATTTTAGTCTTGTCAAAAATTTGACGAGGCACGGGAATGAATTTCTTTCAAACATTTTGAATAAGGACAGCATGGTCGGAACCATAACTACAAGGGATCAATTTAGTGACACTGAAAGAATCAGACAGCTGGATAATTATTTTGCAAGAAGCTTCCGAGACGGTCTACATCGTTTCCATGGGCATGAACACAAAGTTCAAGGTCGACTCCCACTTCTCCAATGCATAACATTTCATTCACCTCTCGCTCTGATAAAGCTGTAGTGTTGGAATTTTATCTGGTAGAACACCAGAAGGGTATGACTTGTGAAAACTTTCGGGTTCTCACGGATTAGGGGAAGGCATAGGTTCAACCCATCGGGGCATCTTAGGAACATATACCACAAGCTTCAAGAGTAATTAAAACAAGCTCGAAGGTGGAGCAGGGTTGACAACAGCAGAGGATACAATTCTACCAAAGGCATTTCAAGTATCAGGGAGAGAACTCACAAGATTCGAATGCGAAGGATTCTATCGGATAACAACCCAGCAATGGGTCTGACGGTTCACAACAGAGCTGATGTGAGTATTGGTACTCAATCACAGGAAGAGAGAATGCAAGGCATCGGGGTATAGAACTCCCGAACAATTCGATGCTTAAATAACAAAGGAGTTATGACTTCCAAAATGAAGGATCAGCAGCAGACGCTCTGATCAAGGATGGATAAGTTGAACAGACTCAAAGGCACAATCGGTCAAGGTTTGATTTGCCGAGAACCATCTCATGTCCGGAAGGACGTCTGAGTCAGAAAGATAATTTAAAAGGATAAGCTGATGACTGCGTGTATTTGCACACAGGCTGAATCAATATGATCAGAATGACAATCATAAGGGATTTTAACGAACATTGCTAGACATATGTAATTAACCATAATGCAAGCAGACAAGAATTTCAATAGCAACAAGCTGCAGAGGATCTTCGGAAGATCGAAAAGCATTCCGAAGAATTTTGTGAAACACATGAACAACTGAGAAGAACGGATCCTCGATAAATGTGAGGAATTAACCGTAAGGATTTTTATGCGGAACAAAACTGCAAGGCCGTAAACTCAAAGGATTCTCGGGTCAACGGAGAGTAATCCGGGGCATCTTGTAACAAGAAGAGCCACGAGAAATTATCGTATGAATGACAATCGCGAGTAGTCATCCATAGGGATATATCGGTGGTAGGGAATTGCAAAGCCGATAAGTTCAAAGTCTCGGAAAACATCAAAAGGGTATTGTCAGAACCTTCTGACGAAACAGGTGATCTTCTGGTATGAGGGCTCTCCGGGAGAAGTAGTTACGAGAACCTAGAGTCAGAGCTTAGTAAAATCTTTAACCCGAAAAGAAGAGAGATCAGAGTCCCAGTGTATAGAAGAGGAATAAAAGATCCTAATACCACCCAATGGCGACGTGGGCCCGTAAGCCACACAGCCATGTTAGTAAAACAGTTTTCGGAAATACTAGACTCAACTGCGGCCAAGGAGTCGGAGGGGGGCTTCCTACAGGCAGTCGGCTCTGATACCAACTTGTGACGCCCCCAATTTCGTCCGTACGCTAATCATTCACGCAATGCGTACGGCCAAGATTAGGGACTCACTGATTAGTACCACAACACGACAAAGGACACAAATAACGGTCATACAGCTTAATATTACAAGCCAAGGGCCTCGAGGGCTCGAATATAAAGCTCTGACAAGCACAAGTCAGCGAAAGCAACAATATCTGAGTACAGACATTAGTTAGACAAACGTGCCTTAAGAAGGCTAGCACAAACAACGATACAGATCGAAAAGGCGCAGGCCTCCTGCCTGGGAGCCTCCTAACTACTCCTCGTCGGCTGGCTCAATCCAATAGTACGTGCCATCGGGACCCTCCTGGTAGTAAGCTCCAGCGGTGGCGTCTGGCTCCTGGGCTCCATCGGCTGATGCATCATCAATTGGGTATGGGGGAAAAAGAATAGCAGAGCAACCGTGAGTACTCATCCAAAGTACTCGCAAGACTGACATCAGAACTATGCTAAACATGCAATGGTATCAAATGAGAAGGCTGTATTTGTGGACTGTATTGCAGAAATGCCAGAAGAGAGAGAAAGGCCTAGCCTATCGAAGACTAGCATCTTCAAGCAGTCTTGCAGCATCAGAAGAGAGTAGATAGTAGTAGCATACATGTTGTCATACAGTAGCAATGCCCTGAGATCCTTTCTCGACACCCTGCGAGAAAGCGATCCCGAGAGCAGTATTAACAGTTTATCATGTATCATCATCTCTTTATAGTTGTCATGGATCCGGGCACAACTCCAAGCGTCCTGTTACCGTGGACACGGCTATTCGAATAGATATCTTCCCTGCAGGGGTGCACTACTGTTACCCAACATGCTCGATTACCTCCGGCCGGATACACTTGCTGGGTAATACCCGGCCTCGGGTGATCGACACAACGCAGCCCGACCTAGAGCTCAGCAGAGAGGCCAACACGCCGGTCTAAATCCTAAGTGCGCAGGGGTCTTGGGCCCATCACCCATTGCACTCCTGCACGTTGCGTGGCTGGCCGGAGAAACAGGCGCGACACTGGACAACCCAGTGACGTAACCAGCCCAATCCCGGCGATCAGTCCGCAAAGTAACCTGTGACGTCTGAAGAGCTTTCGGCTGATACTACGCTGCAGAGGGCCCCATTAAACCATTATCCCACGTGGTGGTAGTGCGAAATGGGCACGACGACCCACTCAGATCAAATACCCAGTTCCGTTAGGCGTATTTAGTATCGCGCGGGTGCTCTTGGAGCCGACCCGTCTTTAATGATATTCGCTCGCGGGCACCCTTGGGGCCAGCCCGACTTTACATTTGCCCGCGGGTACCTCTCGAGGTGGACCCGCCTGTAACAAAGGTCAAAGTAACCGTGTGTCCAAGTAACGAGGAGGAATCCGAGGAATCACCCTCGATGGATTCCCACTCGAGGAGTTGCGCGACGGTAGCTTAGCGGAGGTGATGTAAGAGGAATCACCCTCGATAACACACATCCGGGAAGCTATTCTACAGAGGCACCATCGAAAGTGAGCTAAGAGGTATCACCCTCGGCACTCGATGCCAACTCTGCAGTGTCGAGCAATTTAGGGGGTGTGCAGTGATGTGCTGTCTTCAGTCCATCGGTCTTCCGTTCCGCCGATCATATTGATCGGGGCTTCGATACTAAAGCGGAGCAACTACAGCAAGGGAGAGGGGCCAAAGATGGTTTCCATCCAACCTATATTAAGCAGTTTAGATAATAAGGCAGGTATCAAATAACAGTTATCAAAACAGGCTATGCATCAGAGATAGGATAAAACAGTAGCAGCGGCAATTTCTAATGCAAGCAGGAGGGAGAAAGGAATGGGTGATATAGGCATGCGTCAAGGGGGTTTGCTTGCCTTGCTGCTCTGCGGAAAAAGGCTGGTCGTCGTCGACGTAGTCGTACACAGCAGTTTCATCGGTAGTCTCAGCGTCTATCGCAGTATCAGGGTCTACCGAAAAAGAAGCAACGAGGGGAAACAAATAAATAACAGCGCAAACAATAGCATCACAAAGCATGACATGGCAATACGCGGTGACAGAGGGGATCTAACGCGGTGTTACACGACACCGAGAAAGGGGGATCCTATCCGGGAAAGTATTCCCGGTTCCGGACATGTGTCAGACAGATGACCGGAGGGGGCAATGTTCCAGGCTGCGATGTTGTAAGCATGGGACAGCTAGGATGCAGCGCAGGGTTGATATACTGCCTATCTAAGTGCTCTAGTCAATTTAGGAATTTAACCGGAATTATTTTATTAAAGTCATGCACTATTCATCTGCCAGAAACAGGCAAAAAGTTACAGGTGTGCTATGCTAGGGGCATCTGACAGACTAACGGACAGCGTAACCGGATTCGTCTCGTCGTTCTGAGCAACTTTCATGTTCAAAGTTTTTCGATCCGGGCTACGGTTTATTTTATATTAATTATTAAAGATTTAATCATTATCTAAATTTCTTTTAATTAATATATCCTAATTATCCGAAACAGTATTTACTGTTTATTTAAATCAATTAATTAACAGATTAATTAATCACCCTAATTAACCTTAATCAGTTAATTAATTAACTAATTACCTAATTAATTAAATCACTAATTAATTAATCTAATTACTTAATTATTAATATTAATATTTATTTATTTACTTTCTAATTTCATTTTTATTTTAAATACTTTTATTTTTATTTTGTTATTAGTATATACGTGTATGTGTGTACGTATATATGTATATCCATACGTATATACATACACACACAACACAACACACACGCACGCTACACGCACACACACATTACACACACATCCACACACGCACACACGCACGGGCACGGCCGAGCCGTCCGGCGCGACGGGAGCGGGCCGGAGCGCCGGGGGGGGGGGAGGGAGGGGTGTGCTCACCGGGGGAGCAGGAGCCGGCGGGAGGCGGTCGCCGGTGGTGGCAACCGGCGGCGGGGCAGAGGCGAGCGGCGCGGACGGAGGCGAGCGGCGCAGGGCGGCGGGGCTGGCGCGCAGGCGGCGGGGGGAGGCGTGGGGAGGCGGTGGCCGGCCGAGCCGGCGGCAGTGGCCGCGGGCGGCGGGGGCTGGCGGCGCGGGCCGAGCCGGCCGCGGGCGGAGGCGCGGCGCTCGCGCGCGACGGCGCGCGGGGAAAATGGGGCGGCTGGGGCTAGGGTTTCATCCCGTTTCGTATATATAGCGTGCGGACGGGCCACCGAATTTTGACCCGGTTAGGTCCAATTTTCCCACCGTTTCAAAATTCGTTTTAAATACTTTTGGGGCTCCAATTAAATTCCAAAATTACCGATTTCAATTTTATAAAATATTACGAGATATTTCCAACCCATCCAACATTTTTTTTATTTTAGTTTTGAACAACTTTATCATTCGCCTTTTTCGGACGATTTAAATTGCAACGAAAATTAACGGGGTTTGCACGGACGCGAGTTCAACAACAGTGATCGCGGCAACAGTGATCGCGGTGAGGTGGCATCACTAACGTAGGATTACTGTAGCTTAATTACCGAAATTACTGTAGCCTAATTATCCGGGCGTCACAATGATGCAAAATGGACGTATCAACTCCCCCAAGCTTAGACCTCGCTTGTCCTCAAGCGAAAAGCCGAAATTGAAAAGCATGTCCATATGGTTTGAGAGAGAGATGTCGATAAAAACAAAATACTGACATAGAAGCATCATGCTTATTATCATAACAGAAACAAACTCTATCATAAAACTTATCAATATACTTTCATCATATAACTTCTCATGAACAAGTAACAATTCATCACAACATAGAAGTATGAAGCATAAACCTTATTGAAAACCAACAAACTATGTTCTCAGTCAACTTTGCAACTACAGTTCATCATATTTTCAGGAAGGGTCTCATGTCGGAGCCTTTTGGCAAGTCCACATACTCAACCATCATTTAGTCTTCTATGATTGCTAACACTCACGGCATACCCATGAGCAAAAAGTTTCAACCGGACACATAGGAAGATAGGGGCTTATAGTTTCGCCTCCCAACGTATTCACCTCAAGGGTCATGTCAACAATAATAACTCATGCCCACTCATATCCAATTGGATATATGTGCCTAGATCTTTCCTCACCACATGATGCTTGCACAAGGAAAACGTAAAAAGGAATAGGGAAGAATACTTTGACTCTTGCATAAAATTAAATACATAAAAGTAAAAGATAGTCCCTTCGCAGAGGGAAGAAGAGGTTGTCATGCGCTTTTTGGTTTGTATGCCCAATCCCTTAATGTAAAAGAACGTCACGCTATATTGCCCCCTATGATAGCAACCTTTATTATGCAGTCCGTCGCTTTTATTACTTTGCCATCGTAAGTTCGTATAGCGCTCAATTTTCTCTTACACTAATTGATCAAAACACTTTTAAAAGCAATTTTTATTGCCTTATTGCACCGATGACAACTTACTTGAAGGATCTTACTCGATCCATAGGTAGGTATGGTGGACTCTCAAAGAATGAATTTGGGTTTGGATTTTTGGATGCACAAGTAGTATCTCTACTTAGTGCAGAATTTTTGGCTAGCAAAGATATTGAGCAAGCACCACATGTTGAAGGATCTATGACAATATAACTTCTATGTGGATATGAACAAACATGAATCATTACGTTGTCTTCCTTGTCCAACGTCAACAATTTTGACATATAATATTTAATGGGGGCTCACAATCATAAAAGATGTCCAAGATAGTGTGTTTGCATGTGAATCTTCTCTTCCCTTATTAATTCTTTCATGAATTACATCATTGACCAATGCTATGTTTGTCAATCTCCAATAAATTTTACTACTTATACTTTCCTTATGTGACGTCATTACTCACCATAAGATTAGCATATGATTCTTTTCATTTATTTCTTTTTCCTCTATTTTGATTGCACCAAGAAAGTAGAGAGGCAAAAACTCAAACTAAACTTTATTATATAACTCTCACTCGATTACATGGATAGATAGGCCACGGAACTAACACACGAAAATAGATCATGCTAAACTTTTATTCAACTAAAGCAAAGGAAAACTAAAGATCGAACTAAAATAGGTAAAGGTAAATAAAAGTGATGGTGATACGATACCGGGGCACCTCCCCCAAGCTTCGCTCAAGCCAAGGGGAGTGCCCATACCCGTGTGCTCAAGTCTACTTTGGTGGTGGTGATGAAGAAGGTGGTGGTGTAGAGATGTCACACTTCAGACTCAAAAGATACTCCAATTTGCGGATGACTCTCCGAAGGGTATTGATGTGCTCCTCTAGCAAAATATTTTCACAAATGAGAAATTTATTCTGAACACGGACCGCTTCGAAAGCTCTAAAAGCTTCGATTTCAATAGGGGTGAGATGAATGTAATAAGGTTGAAGGATATCTTCTTCTCCCTCCTTTGTTGGCATGGATTGCCCTCCTTCTGGGAGATGATCCACCATAGCCTCCTTGCCCTTGTCTTCCTTCTTAGCTTCTTTTGGCTCCTCCCTCTTCAGCTCCATCTTCATTAGCTAGGCATCTTCTTCTATGTTATTAGAAGAGGGAGAAGACATGATGTCTGGCTTGACAGATCTGACAGGAAAACAGCACGAAACAAGAACAGAGGATTTTTTCTGCGATGCGGTCATCAAAACAGTCGGGGGTATATATAGAGAATTTTTATTCTTGGGAAACAAGCATATGGAAGGAAAACGGTGTCGGGAAGATGTCCAAGGTGGGCACCACCCACCAGGGCGCGCCCAGGGGGGCCTGGCGCGCCCTGGTGTATCGTGCTCACCTCGATCACCTTCCGGTTTATTTCTTAATTCCCAATATTTTCTAATATTCCAAAACTGACAAAAAATATTTTTGCGGATTTTTCAGAGTGTGTTTACTTACCGTATCACGTACCTCCTATTTTTCAGAATTCTAGAGTATTCCGGAAGGTTTCTTTTATGTGTTCCTCCGGTGTCATGGTTTGGATAACATTGCTTTCAACGTTAATAGGCGTACCTGAGATATAGTGCTTGATTCTTTGTCCATTGACCACCTTCGGGTTAGTACCTTCGGCATTATTAATCTTGATAGCTCCAGAATGATAAACCTCTTCGATAATATAAGGTTCTTCTCATTTGGAGAGAAGCTTACCTGCAAAAAATCTTAAACGAGAGTTGAACAAAAGAACATAGTCTCCTATTTTGAATTCCCGCTTTTGGATTCTTTTGTCATGCCATCTTTTTACTTTTTCTTTGAATAGTTTGGCATTTTCATAGGCTTGGGTTCTCCATTCATCTAGTGAGCTAATTGTAGGGTAACGCAGCAGAAAACAAAAAATTTCCGACCTACGCACCAGTCCAGGACCACTATGGAGACTGCATACAAGGTTTGATCTTTTTCATTACCAACTCGTAGCGCAGCGGAAGTAGAGTCGATGACGATCGGCGGTGCAGATCCCCGCAGCTAGGATTTACAACCTCCCAACCACGAGGATGTATACCCTCATCCGCCCCACGGACAGCCCTCCGGGAGGCGGTCATACAGTCCCCCGGACGGTGTCACGGACAGCCCTTCGGGAGGACCATCGAGACTCGGACAGTCACTCGGACAGCCCTTCGGGAAGACCCTCGAAACTCGGACAGCCACTCGGACAGCCCTTCGGGAGGCACTCTCGAACTAAGACCGAAACTACGATCTCTCTACAGAGTTGCACACATACGGTGTCATCTATCCGGCAGGGCTTCGCCGTCCAGAACTAGTTCCCACCGGAACCCTGACAGCCTTTTGGCTCTACGAAACTATTTCGCTGGGAGGGAGAGAGAAGCCAGATAACATCAGATGGCATGTGTATGTGAGAAAGAGTGAGTGTGGAGGGCTGCCCCTCCACCTCTATTTATAGGAAATCCCAAGGGGTAGGGTAGTTTTACATAAAAACCCAAAAACCACAGGAATGGAGTCCTTCACAAGGACCCAAAGGTGAAGCCATGAGACAAGTGGGGCTCCATGTAGGAAGCCCACATGTGTCTGGCCACACCCTAGTGAGGGCCCCCAAAAGGGGTTCCTATCCATCCATGTCATGCCCTTAGATCTTTTGAGTAAAGCCCCAAAAGGTGGTTTTCCAAAAATATCCCAAAAAGCACTTTCACTATTCACGACGACATTTTTCAGCGTCTGTTCGAACTGAAAATATTTATGTGGGCTTAGAACATTTCTAGTACCCACTAAAATAATTTTCAATGCGTTTCGGAACAATTCCGGATTAGTGATTTTCATCTGCGAAAAGCATCTGAAGTGGTTCCGGCAGCTCCGGAACATTTCCGGTTTTTCTTCCGGAAAATTCCCAGAAGTTTCCAGAATGATTCTGGCACCCTCCAAGAATTATCAGGCATGTGCCAAAACCAATTTGACTTAATGGTATCCCCTGAAACAACTTTTCAGTTTCACCGGAACTCATCCGGTGACCTCTCTTTGGAACTTTTCCGCTGTCTCCGAAAACTTTTTCTGGAAACTTTCTCTCAGACTCCCTGTCTAGTAATCAGCAGATAGATGACCCTTAAGCGTGTGACCCTATAGGTTCGGTGAAGTATAGACATGACCCGGAACCCCTTCCGATCAATGATCAACATCGGAGCCGTGGACACCCATATTGACCCCTATACCCACACGAATGAATATTCGAGTGAACCTCCAGTTGCCATGTGCTATTCCTGTTGCTTCGCGATATGTTACAAATACCCGAGGTGAGACATGTTGGCATCCCCGTGGATCAACAACTTGTCCACTATGCCAGTTACCTCATTACCGGTATTGTTCTCTTTTCTCGTTCC
The DNA here is from genome assembly GCA_039707655.1 of Elymus sibiricus. Taxonomy (NCBI): domain Eukaryota; kingdom Viridiplantae; phylum Streptophyta; class Magnoliopsida; order Poales; family Poaceae; genus Elymus; species Elymus sibiricus. Next base: position 349,927,341 of record CM077675.1, read on the forward strand.
CGTGTTCCGGCATCCCCGTGATCAAATCACAAAGTGTCTGGCCAGACGATGATGGATACCGTAACACCGAGAGGGCCCAGAGATATCTCTCCATCGTCGGAGGAGCAAATCCCAATCTTGAGCTATCAAGTTACTTGACATACTTTCCCATGAACCCGTAAGCCGCCGTAATAGCCATCCAGTAACGGATGACGTTTAACAAACCCCAAAGTTCATGAATCAAGCATGAAGAAACTCGATACTCTCATGGTCTGAGGAATCATGCAAACGTTAACCATCTCTATGTTATTAACCATTAACTAGTGACGAAAGTATCTCATAGCATAACATCAATTCGGGTCGATTCAACACAAGTGTTCTACCGACATTGCGCCCTCAAAATTGCCGGCATAGCCATGCCCATGATCAGGAAAACAGGATCATCATGCAATACTTGAGCCAGTCTTAGAGGCAAGACTAGGAATATATTTTACCGTTTATTATTCCACATGTGCATATGAGTCTTCCTCCGAGCCTCGTGGTTATTGCAGACTCGAGAACCATAGCAGTTATAGCATGGAACATAAACCTAATTATGAACAGGGAGATAATCAATAACATTTATTATTGCTTCTAGGGCATATCTCCTACAGACTCCCACTTGCACTAGAGTCAATAATCTAGTCAATGCTAATGCACTTTACACCTATGGCATACTGGTGTAAAATATGCTTCGCTTGTGGTATAGCCTGATGTCCAACGGATCTGACAACTTCAGCTCCGTGTGTAACTATGCATATCCTCGCGTTTTCACGCTTTCACAAAATTCATATTTTGTGTGGAATTGGCTTTGCATATGTGTGAATCATTGGTCGAAACCTGATTCCTCAGACTGAGCTATGGAGCAACTATCTGCAATAGTGTCCCATAGACCAAAGCCATCTTGGAACCATACTAAGTTCATGAATGAACTATATGATTCAACAACTTCTTTGTCGCTTTTAAAGCGTCAACATACTTAGCCTTTGTCATAGAATTCGCCACAGTATCTTGTTTGGAACAATTTCCAACTACCGTGCCACCATGTTGTGTATTACACAAAACCCTTAACTTAAATCGAAAATCGCATGGAGCATTGATGAAGACTGTATCGATGTAATTACTTACAACGAGCACTTCATAATCTCTGCTTGCGAGAAAACATGTCATCAGTACTGCTCTAGTACTCAATGACATCTTTCACTGTTGTCCCACGATCAGTACTTTGATCACTTTGGTATCTATACTCGCAACAACTTTGGAGTATTGGACATATCTGGTTGTTTTTACATACCATGGAATACATGATTAATCCAAACACAAGAGTGTGTGGAATCACCATCATGTATTTTGCTCATCAGTGTTTTGGGACACCGAGTTTTGCAAAACCTCTTTCCATGTGACTTCGGCAAGAATCACTCCTTGACGTTTTTCAATGCTAAAAGGTTTTAGCATTTTGTCAATATGTATCTTTGCTCAGCCCCATTAGGTAAATCTATCTCCATAGATCATCATGCCTAATATCAAGGCTATTTAGCCCAAGCACTTCATCGAAAAAACTATTTTCAAATGAAGTCCTAATTCGTGTCAAGAAATTTATTTCCAATTAACAATGTGTCAAGCACACAAGGTTTTTAGAAATATTATTATGCTCCCACTTATTTTCTTGAATCACAAGCATCTTCGTTACCCATTGATGAAGTCAAAAACCCTTTTCGACCATTTCATCAAAACACGAAGATCCCAACTCCATTTTGCTCTCTTTTGTCCATTGCTAGAACTCTGAAGTTTGCATACTTACTAGCATCCTCTGGACTGACAAAATACCTTGGACTGTAACACATGCAAGTCCTTGGTTACATTTCCATCAGATGGAAATCCTTTCGTCATCCATGTTTCATATCTCATGATAGAAATATGTATTAATTGCTAGTTCAACCCGAACCGACTTTAAGCATTGCTATGGTGAAACAACCTCATCGTAGTCAACTCCTTGAACTTGTTATTTCAACAAGTCGAGCTTTATGGATAAAACATTTTTATCCGTATCAGTTTTTAGTTCCATAAATATTCGTTAAACTCTAAGCCTTCCGAAAGGTGTATCAAGATTTTAATCTTGAAACATTTATATGGAAACTATCTCGGATTGTATTGGCATTTAGCCAATTCCGGAGTCAGGGCCCATCACCGCTTCCTTGTGTATCGTAGGTATACTGTTGTCCAACAACAATATCTCATTTGCGCACCTGAGAGGTTTGCACGAGCCTTGCCTACGTGGTTCAGCTGCAAGTTCGACCGAAGTCCATACATTTTATTGTAGAGACTTCCGTATCAGTCGCAGTAGGAAACTCCGGAATCACTTCCAAGGTTCCTTTCCTTTGACCTGATGACGAAGATACTGGTTATCTCGTCGAGTTGCACTGTCCTCCCACTCACCTTTTGTAAGAACTATTCTCTTTAAAAGCATACCGTTTTGTGGCAAAATCCTTTGCCTCGGTATAGTGGTGGGGGAATACCCAATGACTTGGGATAACCTACAAAGTAGCACTTGTCTGATTTGGAATAGGTTTGTAACCTTTTACACAAGCCCCATATTCCAAATGTTAAGAAAAGATATAACATGGTTGGGCGTACCATACCATGACGTCATTTCAACAGACCCGGTGGAGCTCTTTTCAGTGTAAAAGCCGCAGTCTCTAAAGCATCACTTTAAAAGGGATAATGGCAAATTTATTTATGTCATCTTTGATCTTACCATGTCATAAATGGTTCGATTACATCTTCACGGATTTTTCACTTGCAGTGGTGTTCCGGGAGGTGCAAGTTATGAAACCCCTTTCACAACTCATCAGACATTCGCTAAACTTGTAACTCAAATATTCATTTCTGCAATCGAATTGTAGAAACATAATTTTCTTGTTACAACAACTTCAACTTCATTTTTGAAAACCTTTCGAGTGATTTCAAAAGATCCAGACTTACGTCTCATCAAGTAAATATCCACATATCTACTTGAGTCATTTCTGAAGAGAGATAAATCCACTACTTGCAACAACATTTATTGAACTACACACATCAAAATGTATGATCACCGATAAGTTTGTTGCTCGTTCCTTATGGCCTGTGAACGGTATTTCAGTCACTTCACTTTTCGGAGGAAAGTTGCAAGTGTCAGATGATTCAAAATCAAACAACTTCAAAATCCATCATAATGGAATTTTCCATGCGGGTTTCTCCAATGTGACCAAATGCAATGCCACACTTGTGTGGTATTCCTTTAGTCTTGCGACATTTAGCGTCAGTGTTATGGATGTATCATATTACCATCAATATTCATAACATACGTCCCATCTTGGATGGAAGCATGGCCCTTTATGTTATTCATAATACTGAACAACAATTGTTCTTTTATGAACAACCCTTTTGCAACAACATTGTGCAATGGGCTAGAGTGTGTAAAACTCTAAAATGAATTATGAAAGTAAATCCAGAGGTAATATATTATTATCAATATTCATAACATATGTCTCATTCATAATGAAAGTATGGCCCTTATGTTATTCATAACATCGAACATCAAAAGTTCTCTTATGAACAACCTTCTTGCAAGATACCTTATGAAAAGGGCTAGAGTGTGAAACTCTAAAATGAATTATGAAAGTAAATACATAGGGAATACACCGATGGAAGGCATAGTAACATTTACTATGTTCCCTGCGTGTATCTAAACCTCATTCTTGGCTAGTCTTTCAGGCCATAGTAGTTCTTACATCGAGTTGCAACAGAATGCAATTGAGCGGGTATCTTTGTGATTAACTCACAATACCCAAGAATTAGTGATTAACATGTTTAACCATAATTCCCAAGAACTATATCTTTGACCAGCCTTCTATACATCAAAAACTTGTATGACATTCATACATGAGCTGGATATTCCAGTCTTCTTTCCTTTTGCCTTCATACTTCTAACAGTATAACTTTCAGTATTTCTCCTACTCTCAGAAGAAGCACCCAACTTAAGAGTGGCGTTAGCCCCGGATTTCCTAGGCGTGAAAAGTTTCACTAACACCCTTCGGACACTTCCTTTCTCTGTAAGTTGTTCTTTTATTCACCTATCATCATATGACAGGCGTTCTTCTAGATCCCTCTCTTATCAGTCTAATGCATAGTAAACACCTTTACTAATAGTTTGCAAACAAACATTGCTTTGGATATTTCATATCTTTCAGCCTTTGTTTGTATCTGAAAATTAATTTTCAGTTCCATGAATATCACATAACTATCCCAAAACTTTCGAAGTTCGGGTCTCATGGAAGCAAACGTATTGCACCTGACTGAAACGGAATTCTAGCTTTTGGATCGAAGGACGAGAGTCACATGATCCATAGCATTACCGGGAGAATACCAAAAGTATGCGATAGGACAAAGTCCTTCTCGACACTCTAGAGGACAATCCTCACATTACGTTTACCAACCGTAAAGTTTTAACCAGATATTTAACAGCTATTCAATTTTAACAGGGAAGGTGGAAACGCGAGCCATTATTCTACTTATTTTGCAAATCACACTTAGACAGTGTTCAAAATTAATTGCACTGAGAATTAAACAAGTTAATTCTTCAGTGCGCTCCCACTCAAATCAATATCTCTCATAATTGATTTTGAGTGATACAAGATCCAGACTTCAATTCATCACCATAGAATCATCATCTCATGACGGGAATTTTAATCGGTAGGCCAACTTGCCGATCACATCTCTATGTGACTCTTGTTCATCTTTCGATGCGCGTGTTCCGAGCTCAGGACGATCCTGCCATGAACGTCAAGACAACCAAGTGATCTTGCTGTGAGGTCTGACCTCACCCGCCTCACACATCCCTAATCGTTCGTACCCATGCATCCATGGCGCACCCCGAAAAGTTAGGTGCCGTGACGGTGCTACACTTGGGAGAACACTAACTACTTGATATTTTTGTGAGAGATCACCCTAATAAAAAGCGACTACCACGCAATCAAGAAGGGTGCATCATAAGGGATAAACATCTCAGGCAATTCATAATAGCATGATATGGTATAGCCCTTTCTGACGGAGAAGTCTTGTATTTCTTCGTCTTTGGCATTCGTGTCGGTGTTCACCTTCGCGAAGTTTGCCACCACCTTGTCGATGCACCAGATAATATTGCTATCTCTATAGCTAATAAAATAAGTGCATTACTTAAGGTTGACACGCGGGTCATTAAAGGGACAATCATATGGCTCCAGCCATCATGCCGAATCATGACACGTAGGTCATGTTAATATTACATTATATAGTCATCTCATACATAATCAAATTAATATGAGCACTTCTATACCACATCATATGCACATGCAAACCATCCTGCAAAACCAAGTTAGACGCCTCTAATCGGTTCATGCAAAAACTTGTTTTACGTGGCTTCTAAGGTTTTGAAACAAACCGAAGCTACCAACGTCCATCATCAAGCATGATAATCCAAGTCGCTAGATTAACATTGAGGGGTGTATGAAACACGAGATAATAAAATCTCGAGCCCCATACTAAACTTCGTCATATGCATGACCCCCATGCAGATCATATCTGCATTGCCCTTTTGTCTGCGAAATTTCATCTTTCTTTTTAACTACGGTGGAATTCAATGAACTGTTAGCACTTCGTTGATCAATCAGGATCGCGGATTGCCAGAACATTGAAACTCCACCATACTGTTATCAAGATCAGAAATATGCAAATTCTAGGGAAGCAACAAGAAACTCGGGTAACAGATTTCATCTACTACCCGCACAAATAATTTTCAGTAATAGAACTCATCTACTACCTAATTATATTGTGCAACACCCATACATCTCTATGTATTCTAGATCGCAACCTGCATCTACGCATAGCACGGCTCTTGATGCCACTGTAGGGTAACGCAGCAGAAAACAAAAAATTTCCGACCTACGCACCAGTCCAGGACCACTATGGAGACTGCATACAAGGTTTGATCTTTTTCGTTACCGACTCGTAGCGCAGCGGAAGTAGAGTCGATGACGATCGGCGGTGCAGATCCCCGCAGCTAGGATTTACAACCTCCCAACCGCGAGGATGTATACCCTCATCCGCACCACGGACAGCCCTCCGGGAGGTGGTCGGACAGTCCCCCGGACGGTGTCACGGACAGCCCTTCGGGAGGACCATCGAGACTCGGACAGTCACTCGGACAGCCCTTCGGGAAGACCCTCGAAACTCGGACAGCCACTCGGACAGCCCTTCGGGAGGCACTCTCGAACTAAGACCGAAACTACGATCTCTCTACAGAGTTGCACACATACGGTGTCATCTATCCGGCAGGGCTTCGCCGTCCAGAACTAGTTCCCATCGGAACCCTGACAGTCTTTTGGCTCTACGAAACTATTTCGCTGGGAGGGAGAGAGAAGCCAGATAACATCAGATGGCATGTGTATGTGAGAAAGAGTGAGTGTGGAGGGCTTCCCCTCCACCTCTATTTATAGGAAATCCCAAGGGGTAGGGTAGTTTTACATAAAAACCCAAAAACCACAGGAATGGAGTCCTTCACAAGGACCCAAAGGTGAAGCCATGAGACAAGTGGGGCTCCATGTAGGAAGCCCACATGTGTCTGGCCACACCCTAGTGAGGGCCCCCAAAAGGGGTTCCTATCCATCCATGTCATGCCCTTAGATCTTTTGAGTAAAGCCCCAAAAGGTGGTTTTCCAAAAATATCCCAAAAAGCACTTTCACTATTCACGACGACATTTTTCAGCGTCTGTTCGAACTGAAAATATTTATGTGGGCTTAGAACATTTCTAGTACCCACTAAAATAATTTTCAATGCGTTTCGGAACAATTCCGGATTAGTGATTTTCATCTGCGAAAAGCATATGAAGTGGTTCCGGCAGCTCCGGAACATTTCCGGTTTTTCTTCCGGAAAATTCCCAGAAGTTTCCAGAATGATTCTGGCACCCTCCAAGAATTATCAGGCATGTGCCAAAACCAATTTGACTTAATGGTATCCCCTGAAACAACTTTTCAGTTTCACCGGAACTCATCCGGTGACCTCTCTCTTTGGAACTTTTCCGCTGTCTCCGAAAACTTTTTCTGGAAACTTTCTCTCAGACTCCCTGTCTAGTAATCAGCAGATAGATGACCCTTAAGCGTGTGACCCTATAGGTTCGGTGAAGTATAGACATGACCCGGAACCCCTTCCGATCAATGATCAACATCGGAGCCGTGGACACCCATATTGACCCCTATACCCACACGAATGAATATTCGAGTGAACCTCCAGTTGCCGTGTGCTATTCCTGTTGCTTCGCGATATGTTACAAATATCCGAGGTGAGACATGTTGGCATCCCCGTGGATCAACAACTTGTCCACTATGCCAGTTACCGCGTTACCGGTATTGTTCTCTTTTCTCTTTCCCGTGTTCCGGCATCCCCGTGATCAAATCACAAAGTGTCTGGCCAGACGATGATGGATACCGTAACACCGAGAGGGCCCAGAGATATCTCTCCATCGTCGGAGGAGCAAATCCCAATCTTGAGCTATCAAGTTACTTGACATACTTTCCCATGAACCCGTAAGCGCCGTAATAGCCATCCAGTAACGGATGACGTTTAACAAACCCCAAAGTTCATGAATCAAGCATGAAGAAACTCGATACTCTCATGGTCTGAGGAATCATGCAAACGTTAACCATCTATGTGTTATTAACCATTAACTAGTGACGAAAGTATCTCATAGCATAACATCAATTCGGGTCGATTCAACACAAGTGTTCTACCAACATTGCGCCCTCAAAATTGCCGGCATAGCCATGCCCATGATCAGGAAAACAGGATCATCATGCAATACTTGAGCCAGTCTTAGAGGCAAGACTAGGAATACATTTTACCGTTTATTATTCCACACGTGCATATGAGTCTTCCTCCGAGCCTCGTGGTTATTGCAGACTCGAGAACCATAGCAGTTATAGCATGGAACATAAACCTAATTATGAACAGGGAGATAATCAATAACATTTATTATTGCCTCTAGGGCATATCTCCTACACTAATATCAAATAGCCTCTTCTCACCGGCAAGTTTGAAATCATAGTTGAGTTCTTTAATTGCCCAAAATGCTTTATGTTCTAATTCTATAGGCAAATGACAAGCTTTACCATATACCATTTTGTATGGAGACATACCCATAGGATTTTTATAAGCTGTTCTATAGGCCCAAAGTGCATCATCTAGTTTCTTAGACTAATTCTTTCGAGACCTATTGACAGTTTTTTGTAATATTAATTTTATTTCTCTATTGCTAACTTCAACTTGAAAACTAGATTGAGGATGATAGGGTGATGCAATTCTATGGTCAACATCATATTTAGCAAGCATCTTAGGGAAATCACCATGAATAAAGTGTGAACCACCATCAGTCATTAAGTATCTAGGGACTCCAAACCTCGGGAAGATAACCTCTTTAAGCATTTTAATGGAGGTGTGGTGATTAGCACTACTAGTTGGAATAGCTTCTACCCACTTAGTGACATAATCAACAGCAACCAAAATATGAGTGTACCCGTTAGAGGAAGGAAAAGGCCCCATATAATCAAAACCCCAAACGTCAAATGGTTCGACAACAAGTGAATAATTCATAGGCATTTCCTGACGCTTACCGATATTACCAATTCTTTGACATTCATCACAAGACAAGACAAACTTACGGGCATCCTTGAAGAGAGTAGGCCAATAAAAATCAGATTGCAATACCTTGTGAGAAGTTCTATCTCCCGCATGATGTCCTCCATAAGCTTCGGAATGACATTTCCGTAGGATTTGTTCCTGTTCATGCTCAGGTACACAACGTCTAATAATACCATCTACTCCTTCTTTATAAAGATGTGGGTCATCCCAAAAGTAATGTCTTAAGTCATAGAACATTTTTTTTTTCTTTTGTTGGTATGTGAAGCTAGGTGGTATATATTTAGCGACAATGTAATTAGGATAATCAGCATACCAAGGGGTGTTTTGAGAAACACTTATTGCAGCTAACTGTTCGTCGAGAAAACTATCATCAATAGGTAGTGGGTCATCAAGAATATTTTCTAACCTGGACAAGTTATCAGCTACGGGGTTCTCAACTCCCTTCCTATCAACGATATGTAAGTCAAATTCTTGAAGCAAGAGAACCCACCCAATGAGTCTAGGTTTAGCATCTTTCTTTTCCATAAGATATTTTATAGCAGCATGATCGGTGTGGACAATAACTTTGGAGTCAACAATATAGGATCTAAATTTATCACAGGCAAACACAACTGCTAAAAATTCTTTTTCAGTAGTAGCATAATTTCGTTGAGCACTATCTAGAGTTTTGCTAGCATAATGGATAACATTCAATTTTTTATCAACTCTTTGTCCTAGAACAGCACCAACAGCATAATCACTAGCATCACACATAATTTCAAAAGGCAAGTTCCAATCAGGTGGTTGAACGATAGGTGCAGAGGTTAAGGCTTTCTTGAGTGTTTCAAAGGCTTCCACACAATCATCATCAAAAACAAAAGGAATATCCTTTTGCAAAAGATTAGTAAGAGGCCTAGAAATTTTAGAGAAGTCTTTAATGAACCTCCTATAGAAACCAGCATGACCAAGGAAACTTCGAATACCTTTAATATCTTTAGGACATGGCATTTTCTCAATTGCATCAACTTTAGCTTTATCCACCTCAATACCTCATTCGGATATTTTATGCCCCAAAACAATACCTTCATTAACCATAAAGTGGCACTTCTCCCTATTCAAGACGAGATTAGTTTGTTCACATCTCTGCAAAACTCGATCAAGGTTGCTTAAGCAATCATCAAAAGAAGTCCCGTAAACGGAAAAATCATCCATGAAAACCTCCACAATCTTTTCACAAAAATCAGAGAATATAGCAGTCATACATCTTTGAAAGGTAGCAGGTGCATTGCATAAACCAAAAGGCATACATCTATAAGCATAGGTTCCAAAAGGGAAAGTAAAGGTGGTTTTCTCTTGATCGGATTGTGACACAGGTATTTGAGAGAAACCAGAATATCCATCTAGAAAACAAAAGTGTGTGTGCTTAGATAATCTTTCTAGCATTTGATCAATGAAAGGCAGAGGGTAATGATCTTTTCTAGTAGCTTTATTTAACTTTCTAAAATCAATTACCATTCTATAGACAGTGACAATTCTTTGTGGAATGAGTTCATTTTTATCATTAGGAACAATGGTTATACCTCCTTTCTTGGGTACACAATGAACGGGACTTACCCATCTACTATCAGCAATGGGATAGATTATACCTGCTTTCAGAAGCTTTAATATTTCAGTTCTTACCACTTCTTTCATCTTAGGATTTAATCGCCGTTGATGATCAACAACGGGTTTAGCATCAGGTTCCATATTAATCTTGTGCTGACATAGAGTGGGACTAATGCCCTTAAGATCATCAAGAGTTATCCAATAGCAGCCCGGTGCTTCCTTAGAACTTTTAATAATCTCTCTTCTTCATGTTCTGAAAGGTTAGCACTAATAATAACATGATATATCTTTTTCTCATCAAGATAAGCATACTTCAAAGTATCAGGCAATTGCTTTAATTCAAACACAGGATCACCTTTAGGCGGAGGAGGACCTCCAAGAGTTTCAATAGGCAACTTGTCTTTCAGGAGAGGTTGTTGTTCAAAGAAAATTTGATCTATTTCATTTCTTTCACGCAAGTGCATATCATTTTCATGGTCAAGCAAATATTGTTCTAATGGATCGGTAGGAGGCACGGCAATAGAAGCAAGACCAATTATTTCATCCTTACTAGATAACGCTCTATCACGAGGTTGTCTACTAAACTTGGAAAAATTAAAATTATGAGACACGCCACCAAAACTGACACCGACAGTTTGTTTTTCACAATCTATTTTAGCATTGATGGTGCTCAAAAAAGGTATACCAAAGATAATGGGACAAAAGTAATCTTGTGGAGAACCAAGGAATAGAAAATCAGTAGGGTATTTTACTTTCCCACACAAGACTTCAACATCTCTAACAATCCCAAGTGGTGTGATGGTGTTTCTATTAGCAAGTTTAATAGTAACATCAATGTCTTCTATTTCAGCAGGTGCTATTTCATCCATAATTTCTTGGTATAAGGTAAAAGGGATAGAACTCACACTAGCACCCAAATAACATAAACCATGATAGCAATGATCTCCTATTTTGACTGAGACAACATGCATGCCTTCTATGGGTCTATGTTTATCTTTTTCATCGGGTTTAGCAATTCTAGCAGCTTCATCACAGAAGTAGATAACATGCCCATCAATATTTTCTACCAGGAGATCTTTAACCATAGCAACACTAGGTTCTACTTTAATTTGCTCAGGCGGCTTATGTGCTCTTATATTACTCTTACGAACCACAATTGATACCTTAGCATGTTCCTTTATCCTAACAGGGAAAGGTGGTTTTTCAATATAAGCGGTAGGCACAACTGGATCAACATTGTAAATGATGGTTTCATCTTTAGCTATGACCGGTTCTTTAATTTCTTCTTCAATAGGGGGATGATATTTAAACCACTTCTCCTTAGGGAGATCAACGTGAGTAGCAAATGCTTCACAGAAAGAGGCTACTATCTCAGAGTCAAGTCCAAGTTTAGTGCTAAACTTGTGAAAAGTATCAGTATTCATAAAAGATTTAACACAATCAACCTCAAGCTTTATACCTGACTCATTACCTTCGTCGAGTTCCCAATCTTTAGAGTTGCGTTTAATTCTTTCTAAGAGATCCCACTTGCATTCAATAGTCTTCTTCATATAAGAACCAGCACAAGAAGTATCGAGCATGGATTGATCATTATGAGAAAGTCGAGCATAAAAATTCTGAATGATAACTTCTCTCGGGATGTCATGATTGGGGCATGAATATAACATTAACTTAAGCATCCCCCAAGCTAGAGCGATGCTTTCTCCTTCATGAGGCCAAAAATTATATATATAATTCCGATCACGATGAACTAGATGCATGGGATAAAACTTTTGGTGGAATTCCAATTGCAAACGATTCCAGTTCCACGATCCAAGATCATCACATAGCCTATACCATGTCAATGTTTTTACCTTCAAAGATAAAGGGAAAAATTTCTTCTTAGCTTCATCTCCGGGTAAACCTGCAAGCTTAAATAATCCACAAATTTCGTTCACACATAATAGGTGCAGATCAGGATGTTCAGTTCCATCTCGTGCATAAGGTTTGGCAAGCAGTTGTTCTAACATACCCAAAGGAATTTCATAACCAATATTTTCAGTAGGTGCAGTAGGTTGAGGGGCAACTAATTGTGGTTCCGGTCGAGGTGAAGATACCCCGAACAAACCCCTCAAAGGATTGTTTTCCATAATACCAAGTAACAATAAATTTCAGCATGTAGTATAAGTTTTTCCTTACCGATTTTCAATTACCAAGAGCGCTTCACTCCCCGGCAACGGCGCCACAAAAAAGTCTTGATGACACACAAGTATAGGGGATCAATCGTAGTCCTTTCGATAAGTAAGAGTGTCGAACCCAACGAGGAGCAGAAGGAAATGACAAGCAGTTTTCAGCAAGGTAATTTCTGCAAGCACTGAAATTGTAGGCAACAGATAGTTTGATAGCAAGATAATTGGTAACGAGCAAGTAACGGTAATAGTAAATAAGGTGCAGCAAGGTAGCTCAATCCTTTTGTGTCAAAGGACAGGCCAGAACAGTCTCTAGTAATAAGCAAAGTGTTCTTGAGGGTACACGGGAATTTCATCTAGTCACTTTTATCATGTTGGTTTGATTCGTGTTCGCTACTTTGATAATTTGATATGTGGGTGGACCGGTGCTTGGGTGCTGTTCTTACTTGAACAACCTCCCACTTATGATTAACCCCCTCGCAAGCATCCGCAACTACGAGAAAAGTATTAAGATAAAATCTAACCATAGCATTAAACGTTTGGATCCAAATCAGCCCCTTACGAAGTAGCGCATAAACTAGGGTTTAAGCTTCTGTCACTCTAGCAACTCATCATCTAATAACTACTCCACAATGCATTCCCTTAGGCCCATGAATGTTGAATTGTCATGTAGTCGACGTTCACATGACACCACTAAGGGAATCACAACATACATATCATCAAAATATCGAACACATATCATATTCACATGATTACTTGCAACATGATTTCTCCCGTGACCTCAAGAACAAAGGTAAATACTCAAAAATAATAAACACGCTCAAGATCAGAGGGTATTGAATAGCATAATAGATCTGAACATATAATCTTCCACCAAATAAACCATATAGTAATCAACTACGCAAGGTAATCAACACTACTAGTCACCCACAGGTACCAATTTGAGGTTCCGGTACAAAGATTGAACACAAGAGATGAACTAGGGTTTGAGAGGATATGGTGCTGTTGAAGATGTTGATGAAGATTGGCCTCCCAAAGATGAGAGGGGTGTTGGTGATGACGATGGCTTCGATTTCCCCCTCCGGGAGGGAAGTTCCCCCGGCGGAATCGCTCTGCCGGAGGGCAAAAGTGCTTCTGCCCAAGTTCGACCTGGAGACGGCGGCGCTCCATCCCGAAAGTCCTCCTCTTATTTTTTTTAGGTCAAAAGTGATTATAAACCAGAAGATGGGCACCGGAGGTGGGCCGAGGACGGCACAACCCACCAGGGCGTGCCCAGGGGGCATGGTGCGCCCTAGTGTCTTGTGCCCACTAGGGTGGCCCCCTCCGGTAGTTCTTTGCTCCAGTATTTTTTATTAATTCCAAAAATAATCTCCGTAAAGTTTTAGCTCCATTGGAGTTGTGCAGAATAGGTATCTCTGATGTGCTTTTTTCAGGTCCAGTATTCCAGCTGTCGGTATTCTCCCTCTTTGTGTAAACCTTGCATATTATCAGAGAAAAGGCATTAGAATCACTCCCTAAAGCATTATTATTCAAAAAAACATAATAAATAACAGTAGGAAATCATGATGCAAAATGGACGTATCATTGAGGTGGATAAAGCCAAAGTTGATGCAATTGAGAAAATGTCATGTCCTAAAGATATTAAAGGTATTCGGAGTTTCCTTGGTCATGCTGGTTTCTATAGGAGGTTTATTAAAGACTTCTCTAAAATTTCTGGGCCTCTTACTAATCTTTTACAAAATGATATTCCATTTGTTTTTTATGATGATTGTGTAGAAGCCTTTGAAACACTCAAGAAAGCCTTAACTTCTGCACCTATTGTTCAACCACCTGATTGGAACTTGCCTTTTGAAATTATGTGTGATGCTAGTGATTATGCTATTGGTGCTGTTCTAGGACAAAGAGTTGATAAAAAAATAAATGTTATCCATTATGCTAGCAAAACTCTAGACAGTGCCCAAAGAAATTATGTTACTACTGAAAAAGAATTTTTAGCAGTTGTGTTCGCTTGTGATAAATTTAGATCTTACATTGTTGATTCCAAAGTTATTGTTCACACCGATCATGCTGCTATAAAATACCTTATGGAAAAGAAAGATGCTAAACCTAGACTCCTTAGCTGGGTTCTCTTGCTTCAAGAATTTGATTTACATATCACTGATAGGAAAGGAGCTGAGAACCCCGTAGCTGATAACTTGTCTAGGTTAGAAAATATTCTTGATGACCCACTACCTATTGATGATAGTTTTCCTGATGAACAGTTTGCTGCAATAAATGTTTCTCAAAACACTCCATGGTATGTTGATTATGCTAACTACATTGTTGCTAAATATATACCACCTAGTTTCACATACCAACAAAAGAAAAAAAATCTTCTATGATTTAAGACATTACTTTTGGGATGACCCACATATTTATAAAGAAGGGGTAGATGGTATTATTATACGTTGTGTACCTGAGCATGAACAGGAACAAATCCTACGAAAATGTCATTCCGAAGCCTATGGAGGACATCATGCGGGAGATAGAACTGCTCACAAGGTATTGCAATCTAGTTTTTATTGGCCTACTCTCTTCAACGATGCGCGTAAGTTTGTCTTGTCTTGTGATGAATGTCAAAGAATTGGTAATATCGGTAAGCGTCAGGAAATGCCTATGAATTATTCACTTGTTGTTGAACCATTTGATGTTTGGGGTTTTGACAATATGGGACATTTTCCTTCCTCTAATGGGTATACTCATATTTTGGTTGATGTTGATTATGTTACTAAGTGGGTAGAAGCTATTCCAACTAGTAGTGTTGATCATAACACCTCCATTAAAATGCTTAAAGAAGTTATCTTGCCGAGGTTTGGAGTCCCTGGATATTTAATGACTGATGGTGGTTCACACTTTATTCATGGTGCTTTCCGTAAGATGCTTGCTAAATATGATGTTAACCATAGAATTGCATCACCCTATCATCCTCAATCTAGTGGTCAAGTTGAACTTAGCAATAGAGAAATAAAATTAATATTACAAAAAACTGTCAATAGGTCCCGAAAGAATTGGTCCAAGAAACTAGATGATGCACTTTGGCCTATAGAACAGCTTATAAAAATCCCATGGGTATGTCTCCATACAAAATGGTATATGGAAAATCTTGTCATTTGCCTCTAGAGTTAGAACATAAAGCATTTTGGGCAATTAAAGAACTCAATTATGATTTCAAACTTGCCGGTGAAAAGAGGTTATTTGATATCAACTCACTAGATGAATGCGGAACCCAAGCTTATGAAAATGCCAAACTATTCAAAGAAAAGGTTAAAAGATGGCATGACAAGAGAATCCAAAAGCAGGAATTCAAAGTTGGAGAATATGTTCTTTTGTACAACTCTCGTTTTAGATTTTTTGCAGGAAAGCTTCTTTCCAAATGGGAAGGACCATATGTTATCGAAGAGGTTTATCGTTCTGGAGCTATCAAGATTAATAATGCCGAAGGTACTAACCCGAAGGTCGTCAATGGACAAAGGATTAAACACTATATCTCAGGTATGCCTATTAATGTCGAAAGCAATATTATCCAAACCATGACACCGGAGGAACACATAAAAGAAACCTTCCGGAACACTCCAGAATCCTGAAAAAGAGGAGGTATGTGATACGGTAAGTAAACGGACTCCGAAAAATCCGCAAAAATATTTTCTGTTAGTTTTGGCATATTATAAAAATTAGGAAAATAAGAAATAAATAGGAAAGCAACCGAGGTGAGCATGATACACCAGGGCGCGCCTGCCCTGCCTGGCGCGCCCTGGTGGGTTGTGCCCCCCTCGGGCACCTTCTCGACTCCGTGTTCTTTCCATATTCTTGCTTCACAAGATAAAAAAATCTTTATATATACCCCCAATTGTTTTGACCACTGCATCGCAGAAAAATCCGCTGTTCTTGTTTCGTGTTGTTTTCCTGACAGATCTAAAAATATGTCGTCTCAAGATTCAGAGGGGGAGAGCTATGTTGCTGAATATATTGCAAACCCTAAGGTCTATGGAGAGGTGGATCATTATGGATGGACCATGGATGAGGAGGAAGACGCCACCATGAAGGAAGCAAAGGATGATAGCTCCGAAGAAGAGGATGACCCACTACCTCAGCCTGGAGACATGCATGTGGAATTCAAGAAGTCAAGCCTCCCCAAAGGATACAAACCTAAGGTTCAATTTATTCCATCTCGTTTTCTGCAGGAGAGCAAGGTGGCATTATGCAAAAAGATATTAAAGCTCGAGTTAGAGAATGAGGATCTAAGGGAGGAAAATTTTATGCTCAAGTATAAGCTGAAGAAGAAGGCTACCTCATCACCACCACCTTCATCATCTCCACCACCAAAGGAAACTTGAGTACACGGGAATGGGCACTCCCCTTGTCTTGAGCCAAGCTTGGGGGAGATGCCCCGGTATCGTATCACCATCACTTCTATTTACCTTTACCTATCTTAGTTCGA
Organism: Elymus sibiricus; assembly: GCA_039707655.1. NCBI lineage: Eukaryota > Viridiplantae > Streptophyta > Magnoliopsida > Poales > Poaceae > Elymus > Elymus sibiricus. Next base: position 349,944,298 of record CM077675.1, read on the forward strand.
TCCTTAGCTCTTTCGGGATTTAGTTGAATAAAAGTTTAGTATAATCTATTTTTGAGTGCTAGTTTCGTGATCTATCTATCTATGTAATCGAGTGAGTTATATAATAAAGTTTACTTTGAACTTTTGCTTCTTTACTTTCTTGTTGCAATCAAAATAAAAAGAAAAAGAATGAAAAGGATCATATGCTAATCTTATGGTAAGTAATGACATCACATAAGGAAAAGTATAAGTGGTAAAATTTATTGGAGATTGACAAACATAGCATTGGTCAATGATGCAATTCATGAAAGAATTAATAAGGGAAGGGAAGATTCACATGCAAATACACTATCTTGGACATCTTTTATGATTGTGAGACCCCGTTAAATATTATATGCCAAAATTGTTGACGTTGGACAAGGAAGACAACGTAATGATTTATGTTTGTTCATATGCACATAGAAGTTATATTGTCATAGATCCTTCAACATGTGGTGCTTGCTCAATATCTTTGCTAGCCAAAAATTATGCACTAAGTAGAGATACTACTTGTGCATCCAAAAATCCTAAACCCAAACTCATGTTTTGAGAGTCCACCATACCTACCTATGGATTGAGTAAGATCCTTCAAGTAAGTTTTCATCGGTGCACTAAGGCAATAAAAATTGCTTCTAAATGTGTTTGATCAATTAGTGTAAGAGAAAATTGAGCGTTGTACGAACTTGTGATGGCAATGTAATAAAAGCAATGGGCTGCATAATAAAGGTTGCTATCATAAGGGGCAATATGACGTGACATTCTTTTGCATTAAGGGATTTGGCATACAAACCAAAAAGCGCATGACAACCTCTGCTTCCCTCTGTGAAGGGCCTATCTTTTACTTTTATGTATTTACTTTTATGCAAGAGTCAAAGTATTCTTCCCTATTCCTTTTTGCTTTTTCTTTTTGCAAGCATCATGTGGTGAGGAAAGATCTAGGCACATATATCCAGTTGGATATGAGTAAGCATGAGTTATTATTGTTGACATCACCCTTGAGGTGAATATGTTGGGAGGCGAAACTACAAGCCCCTATCTTTCTATGTGTCCGGTTGAAACTTTTTGCTCATGGGTATGTTGTGAGTGTTAGCAATCATAGAAGGTTAAATGATGGTTGAGTATGTGGACTTGCTAAAAGGCTCCGACATGAGACCCTTCCTGAAAATGTGATGAATTGTAGTTGCAAAGTTGACTGAGAACATAGTTTGTTGATTTTCAATAAGGTTTATGCTTTATACTTCTATGTTGTGATGAATTGTTACTTGTTCATGAGAAGTTATATGATGAAGTTATATAATAAAAGTTATATGAATAAGTTCTGTGACAAAGTTTGTTGCTGCTATGATAATAAGCATGATGCTACTATGTCCGTATTTTGTTTTTATCGACACCTCTCTCTCAAACCATGTGGACATGTTTTTCGATATCGGCTTTCGCTTAAGGACAAGCAAGGTCTAAGCATGGGGGAGTTGATACGTCCATTTTGCATCATGATTTCCTACTATCATTTATAATGTTTTTATGCATAATAATGCTTTATGGAGTAATTCTAATGCCTTTTTCTCTTATAATATGCAAGGTTTACACAAAGAGGGAGAATGTCGGCAGCTGGAATTCTGGACCAGAAAAAGCATATCAGAGACACCTATTCTGCACATCTCCAAATAAGCTGAAACTTCACGGAGAATTATTTTGGAATAAATGAAAAATACTGGAGCAAATAACTACCGGAGGGGGGCCACCTGGTGACCACAAGACACCAGGACGCGCCAGTCCCCCCAGGCGCGCCCTGGTGGGTTGTGGCCAACCCATCCCACCTCTGGTGCCCATCTTATGGTACTTAAGGTCTTTTGACCTAGAAAAAATAAGGAGATGACTTTTGGGACGGAACGCCGCCGTCTCGAGGCGGAACTTGGGCAGGAGCACTTTTGCCCTCCGGCGGAGCGATTCCGCCGTGGGAACTTCCCTCCCGGAGGGGCAAATCGAAGCCATCATCATCACCAACAACCCTCTCATCTTTGGGAGGCCAATCTTCATCAACATCTTCAACAGCACCATCTCCTCTCAAAACCTAGTTCATCTCTTGTGTTCAATCTTTGTACCGGAACCTCAGATTGGTACATGTGGGTGACTAGTAGTGTTGATTACATCTCGTAGTTGATTACTATATGGTTTATTTAGTGGAAGATTATATGTTCAGATCCATTATGCTATTTAATACCCCTCTGATCTTGAGCATGAATATTATTTGTGAGTAGTTACCTATATTCTTGAGGTCACGGGAGAAGTCATGTTGCAAGTAATCATGTGAATTTGATATGTGTTTGATATTTTGATGATATGAATGTTGTGATTCCCTTAGTGGTGTCATGTGAACATCGACTACATGGCACTTCACCATCTTTGGGCCTAAGGGAATGCATTGTGGAGTAGTTATTAGATGATGGGTTGCTAGAGTGACAGAAGCTTAAACCCTAGTTTATGCGCTATTTCGTAGGGGGATGATTTGGATCCAAATGTTTAATGCTATGGTTAGATTTTATCTTAATACTTTTCTCATAGTTGCGGATGCTTGCGAGGGGGTTAATCATAAGTGGGAGGTTTGTTCAAGTAAGAACAGCACCAAAGCACCGGTCCACCCACATATCAAATTATCAAAGTAGCGAACGCAAATCAAACCAACATGATGAAAGTGACTAGATGAAATTCCCGTGTACCCTCAAGAACGCTTTGCTTATTATAAGAGACCGTTTTGGCCTGTCCTTTGCCACAAAAGTATTGGGCTATCTTGCTGCACTTTATTTACCGTTATCGTTACTTGCTCGTTACCAATTATCTTGCTATCAAACTACTTGTTACCTACAATTTCAGTGCTTGCAGAAATTACCTTGCTGAAAACCGCTCGTCATTTCCTTCTGCTCCTCGTTGGGTTCGACACTCTTACTTATCGAAAGGACTACGATTGACCCCCTATACTTGTGGGTCATCAATACTATGCATTATGCCTAGCTAGGGGCATAAAACAATAGCGCTTGTTCGGAGGCAACCCAATAGTTATCTTAATTTTTTTTGTTTTACTTTCTGTTTTAGTGTGTTGAAATGATTATTGCTACTGTAATGATTGTGTTTTTATGTTTTAATTAGTGTTTGTGCAAAGTAAAGCCTTTGGGATTGATATGGATAATAGTAGAATTGATACGGTGCAAAAACAGATTATGTTGCGATCAGTACATGATTTTTGGTTTTTACTGGAATGTGATAGACTCCTGAATTTTTTACATAGTATTGATCTGTAAATTGTTCAGGTTGTCCTAATGTTTCAGAATTTTTGGAGTTACGAAGTATGGTTTTGGTTCTGATCATTACAGACTGTTTTGTTTTAGACAGATTCTGTTTTGGCTTGTATAGTTTGCATGTTTTGATGATGCTATGGATTATACCAGGGGTTATAAGTCATGTATGAGTTAGAGTACAGTACCTTATGTAATAATTAAATATGAATCAATTTATAATAGTATCTAAAGTTTATGATTTACCTATTCTACTAATGAATATCATGAGGTTTCTATTGGGTTTTGTGTGCTGAAGTTTTCAAGTTTTGGGTGAGAGCGCGATGGATGAAGGAATAAGGAGCGGCAAGACCCTAAGCTTGGGGATGCCCAAGGCACCCCAAGGTAATATTCTAGGAAGACCCAAGCGTCTAAGCTTGGGGATGCCCGGAAGGCATTCCCTCTTTCGTCTCCATTCTATCGGTATGTCACTTGGAGCTATATTTTTATTCATCACATGATATGTGTTTTGTTTATAGTGTCAGTATTATAGTTTGCTTTGTTTTTAGTTTGCCACAATCGTTGTTTGCTGGACACACCTATTTGAGAGAGACACATGTTCATGATTTGTTAGAATACTCTATGTGCTTCACTTATATCTTTTGAGCTAGGCAGTTGCTCTAGTGCTTCACTTATATCTTTTAGAGCACGATGGCGTGTAGATTTTATAGAAATAATTGTACTCTACTTCACTTAAATCTATTTGAGAGTCTAAGAAATTGTGACGGTAATTTGCATGGGTTATAAGATTACTCCAAAAAGGATATGTATTCAAGGGGGATATAATAAAAACTTTCATGTAGCTCAACATATAAGAGAACTATGGGTTAATGATATTGATGTAGTAATATAAAAGGGCATGAGTACATGATCGTTGGTTAGTAGAAATATCGGTATATAAAGCTTGTTACTTGTTGTTCATCTAAATCTTTGTTATGGCATGGTGATGAGGTGTGAGCATTTTTATTTCTGATTGAAATCCTATCGTGTTGTTCGAGTTGGGGGTGCGCGATGGTTAACTCCTACCAACCTCCTCCCTTGGGGCATGCGGATAGAGCTAATAAGGCTTTGCAATAAGTATATGAGTTCTTTATGACTAATGTGAATCCATGGATGTACGCACTCTCTGTCGGTGTCAAAACCGGCGGATCTCGGGTAGGGGGTCCCGAGCTGTGAGACTAGAATCGATGGTAACAGGACACGAGGGAGACGATGTTTACCCAGGTTCGGGCCCTCCTATGGAGGTAATACCCTACGTCCTGCTTGATTATATTGATGGTATAAGGGTTACAGAGTTGATCTACCTTGAGATCGAATGACTAAAACCCTAGATGAGTTCTCTTGCCCTACAACCTAAAACCCTCCGGCTTATATAGACGCCGAGGGTACCTAGGGTTTACAAATGGTCGGTTACACGTCGAAAGGATAAACATGCCTATTCACTACTCCAAACGTGGAGGATACGCCACGATTCCCAAAGCTTCCTTCCTGGAGACAGAGTCTTCGATCAATCCAATGCTCGGCAAGCGGCCCATATAGTCCGGCCCGTAAGAAATAGGTCGGCCTCCCGAGGACCCCTTAAACCAGGACTCCCTCAGTAGCCCCCAAACTAGCCTCCAACGCCAAGGGTCCTAGCTCCAGCTGCTTCACATGATCAGAGTCTTCGGCTTGAGAGGCGAGTTCCTTTCTCCAAACAGTGATTCGGCCTCCAACGACGTGTAGTTTCCCCGATCATGGATCGTCCAAACACCATGAATAACTCGGCCCTGAAGGCCAAACGTCAAGGAGTAAATAGTGCTCCCTGACAACCTTTCAGATGAAAGGTCACGGCCCACCACGACCACTAAACCAGTCGCAAAAACTCGATTCGCGGTTTGAGGCCGTTTTCGTCAGCACGACCCATCAATGCACAGATCGTGCTCCGTTTCACATGGGATATGTTTAATCATGCGCTTATAATGGCACGCACGTCTTGGGAAGCGGAGGGATTCACGGCGCAGTGAAGGGAGGCTAACCGGCGACAAGCCCAATAAAAGGGAAAGAAAACCCCAAGGCTTAACCGCGCTTCCCATTCGCATCCCCGCTTCCCCAATCTCCTGAGCCTCCAGAGCCCAGATCTAGGTTTTCCACCCTTCCTCCTCCGAGCTCAGCCATGGCCGGCTCAGGCTCCAACGGCAAGTGGGAGGCTTCCACGGTCACAGACCAGGACATCCAGGACCTCAAGGACGCCGGCTACCTCCCTGCCAACATCTTCCACCGCGCCCCGGAGGAGGGCCGGGTGATCCCCACCCCCAAACCAGGTGAGAGGGTGGTTTTCATTCCTCACTTCATCCGAGGACTGAGCTTCCCGCTCCACCCCTTCGTTAGGGGCCTCATGTTCTTCTACAGACTCGACTTCCACGACCTCCCGCCGAACTCCTTCATGCACATATCGGCCTTCATCATCGTCTGCGAGGCCTTCTTGCGGGTCGAACCACACTTCGGACTATGGCTCAAGATATTCAATGTCAAGCCAAAGTGTGTCGCAGGCGAACACGTAGACTGCGGTGGGGCGGTCATCAGCAAGCTTCCCCACGCAGGATGGCCATCCGGCACCTTCATCGACACCATCAAGACTTGGCAAAAAGAGTGGTTTTACATCACCGAGCCAAGGGAGGAGGGCGGAACTGTTCCTGCCGAATTCAGATCCGGTCCCCCGACCAGATTGACCTCATGGGTCCGAAAGGGCCTCGACTGGGGGTCGGATACAGAGGTGGACGACCTGCAGAGGCGCATCGCCTCCATGATCAAGGACAAAATCGAGCTGACCAACGTGGTCCAGATTATGCTCCGGTGGCGCATCCTCCCCTGCCAGCGCCGGGGCTCTCCTATGTGGACTTATCGGCTTGACGATGAGCCTACGATTCGTCAGCTCTTCCGCACCACTCGGGAGAAGCTGTGGAAGGCGCTGTTCAAGGCGCAGGAGAACTGGCCAGCCAAGAAGGAGGACCAGGGCCTGCGCGCCGATAAACCCCCTTCCGAGGTATAACATAGTTTCGCTTGATCGGCTTTGCTTTCCTGAAGAAAATCTAAGCACTTTCCGATCACTTCCGCAGGAATGGTTGAGCAAGGCTACGGGCATCAAATGCCCGGCTCCACAGCTCGAAGACCATAGGTCCCAGCTGCTGTCGGAGATGCTTGTCGTGGCGCCTTACAAGGCACCAGAGAAGAAGGAGAAGAAGAAACCAGGCCGAGCAGGCCTGCGCATCAGGGACCAGCCGGAGGCTATGTCCGAGGAAACCCATGCCTCCTCGAATCAAGAGGAGGAGCACGAGGGCGTGGGGGATGGCGATTCCCCCCTCGCAAGAAAGAGGGCGGCGTCATCGGACGCCACAGAGGATGTACCTCCTCCCGTCCCGAAGAAAGCGCGTCGGACACAGTTAAATCTGTCCGACGACAGTTCGGACTCGGATACCGAGTCCGAGGACTTCGAGAAGGTTCCACAAAGGAGCCTCACAGTCAAGCCCCCAGCTCGAAGGTAAAGATCCGAAGACTTCCTGAGCTATTAGTGCTAAGTTTTGAATGCTATTAACATGTGAGCGCCTATTGACTTGCAGCCCACCATGTGTTCTCCCCATCGATCAAGTCTCGGACGGGGAGACCCCGCCCGCCGAGCTAGCGGAGAGCGGGACCGCGTCGCGTCCCTCTCCTCCGGGCGCCGCAAAGGATGCCGCAGAGGTGTCATCCCAACAGGCTCCTTTGGAGCCGGACACCAGCGGTGGGGGCGACAACGTCATGGTCGAGGTTAACGCCTCGGCCGCCGAAGACTGGGGGGAAAAGCCCCTCCCGGATACTGAGGAGACCGGACGAGGGGATGTCCGGTCCCTTCTGAGGTTGTCTCCGGAGCGCACCATGCCTCCGGAGGCACCAGTTCAATCTCCGGTTAGAGATCGGGTTAACCGATCTCCACCGGCGCCACCGACCAATGGGTGGTTGGCTATGGGGGAGGCTCTGTCAAGCGCCTCCATCTCCGAGGAGCACCGCACCCTTATGGGTGCGGTTTTACAAAGCATTCAGTCCGTTGATAGCGGACTGAAGGAGGCCTTCAAGGGTCTCCTGACGGGCTTCCAGGTAAGCCACGTAATGTTTTGTTAATTTACTATTTTTTGTGCTATCGTTATATATATAGCAGCCCCCGAGCCCTAGGTGAGTTTGGAAAAACTCACCTGGGGGTCAATCATAGACCATTAACCGGACAATGCATGAGACAATGTTTGTTCGGAATGTTCCAATAGCCCTTAAGGGGGCCGAACATGTGATCATGTTTATGATAGTTCGGAGGTTTGAATCCATGTAACCTGATAGTGGTTTGTTATGTGTAGGCTTCGTCATTGGCGGCGGCTATTAACGCCGCCGAGCTAGACGAGCTAAATCGGAAGCTCAAGAGCTCCGAAGATGAGCTCGACGCTCTGAATAAGAGATTCGACGAGGCGCAAGGTGAGACGGATTATAATATCCGAATTCTTTATCACCGTACTGCCGACGCAGTATTTTTATATGTTTGGTGCTTACGCAGCCTCGGCGAAGGAAATTGAGAAGCTCAAGGCCGAGCTTGAGAAGGCGAAACAGGAGGCCGCGAGCGAGAAGGCGGCGGCCGAACGAGCGGCTGCCGCGCTCTCCGATTTAAAAGCCACCGGTGCCAAACATGAGGCTCGGGTGGAGGAAATCCAGCAGGAGCTCAAAGACGCCGGTCAAAAGTGCGAGGACCTCGAGCAGAAAGGCAAGGAGCAGGCCGCCGAACTATCCACTCTGAAATCCAATCTCCAGAAGGAGCGGGTGGATAGGCGGTCCTTTGAAGAGCAAGTCAGCCAGGCCAAGGCTATCATGGATGGTAAGCCGTATTTACTGCAGTGTGTCTTCGGGGATAGCAAGTTCGCATTGCTTACCCAAGTAATGCGTTCCTCAGGCGCCTGCTCGAACCTCCAGAAGAGCACAGCAGATGCGAACCAGTTCTATGCTTCGCGGGGAGAGGGAGATGAAGCTCGGCTGTTTTGGGCGCAATTTGAAGCTTCTGAGCGCTCTCCTCTCCTCGTTGAGCAGCTGAAGCAGCTGATGGAGCTACACCGGATGGCGGAGCCGGCCATGAAGGATCTCTGCATCCGGCTATGGCCCAACGAGCCGTTGCCGAGTAGCTACTTCGGCCTGGTGCAGAAGCTGAGCAACGCCTCGCCTCGGATCGACGCACTAAGGCGGTCCTCCTGTATCGAGGGAGCTCTGATGGCCTTCGCGAGGGCCAAGGTGCACTGGCCGGGTCTTGATCCGACGAAGATAGCCACTGCTCCGCCGCCCCCTGGAAAGGAGCATAGGTGCCCTGAGCGGTACTTCTCCGTAGTTATGGAGGGTGCTCAGGCAATAGAGGCTCAATGTTCGAGAGAAAACATTTATGAGTAAATGCGTTGTAATATGTCCGAAGACCTTTTAACGCGTTTATATTTAAGATGCATGGTTTATCATGTCTTTCGTGTTTTGCATCCTTTATAACTCCTGTGTGGCCGTTGAAACCGAAAGTTGCGAGTCGTCGGCTTCAGCCCCCATGTAGATACTACGCGGGGTGTCTCTGCCAACACACTGTGACCCTTAGCCGAGCTATCAGCACCCGAAGGCGGTAGTGTGGGGCGGACAAGGCAATCGGACCATAGTGCTTTATTGCTTTCACTTAGCCGTAGGGGCGCGAGAAAGGAGTGCGGGGGGCTAATGACTAGCCCCCAGGGGTTTGTGATGTTCGGATGAACCGCGGACAAAGCCGATATCACATGGTTTGTACTAATACCAAACCCATCGCATGATACGGAATAACCTCTAACGAGGTTTATTTAAGCTCGGATTCGCAGACCGGTTCTCGCATACTATGACAGTCAGTTTTCGGCTTTCTCCGCTGAGGTGCTTGACTAGGCTAGCCGGAAGCACAATTGCAGCGGTTCTCCCTTTGCCCTTTTAGCCGAACGAGCAGAACGTAAAGGGGAAAGCACAGGAGCCGGGCAACCCAACTGTTGACCCAAGACATAGTTCAGAACCAATGCATATAAAGCGGAATTTCAAGACGCCGAACGCGAAATCGGTTGTGCTTAGGACAATTTTTTAAGTTCGAGCCCCCGGTCTATTAGCCGGTTGCATCGTAAAGTATACCAAACAGGTTCGCAAGAAGAGGGGGAAAATAGAGAGTGTGCCAAAAAAGACAGCGAAGCGATCATGTATGATACATCTGTATTTTACTCAACAACTCTTATTATTCAAATTGCCGATGCGACTGTTTACAGGTATTTAAAAATGAAATATAAACCTTACAGGAGGGGTTGTACCAGGGGTCTTCGATGGGTGACCTGACGTCCACGATGTGCCCTGTCGTTTGTCCGCTCCTGCGTCTCCTAAGGAGTTGTATACCGCTATGGGTTTTGCTGTTCGGCGAGCGGATTTTGGAGAAAAAATCTTGATAAGTCGCCGAAGTGTGAATGAGCTTTACGCCTTAGCAGGTACTTTATGGTACCTGTAGTATGTCCGAAGACGTTTTGATGGTGATAGTTCGGTCCAGCCGAACACTTACCCTTTGATAGTTTTTCCCCGCCGCTGCCCATGGAATTTTGAGCGCGAAGTTGTGCCTCCTCGGCACGTGCTTTGCTGGTTCTAGGGCTGTGCGATGGGGGGCGAGCCCCTATTTATGGGGAGACGAAGGTTCTGGTACTTCCGGTTGAAACCGAGCTCGCTTCCCAGCCTTTCGTGCTTTTACGGCAGATGTCGGCGTTTGCCGATCATCAGTGTAATGGAATTCGGCCGCCAGGGCCAACGCATGTTCCTCGGTTCGGAGGGAGCGCTCTGTGTTGCCATTGATAGTAATGACCCCCTTGGGGCCGGGCATTTTGAGCTTGAGGTATGCGTAGTGTGGGACGGCATTAAAGCGAGCGAACGTTGTGCGGCCGAGCAGGGCGTGATAGCCGTTGTGGAAGGGTACGATGTCGAAGATCAAGTCCTCGCTTCGAAAGTTATCGGGCGAGCCGAACACTACTTCCAGGCTTACAGAGCCCGTGCACCGAGCTTCGACGCCTGGGATCACTCCTTTAAAGGTAGTGTTGCTGGGTTTGATCCTTGACGGATCTATGCCCATCTTTTTCACCGTGTCTGAGTAAATCAGATTGAGGCTACTTCCTCCGTCCATTAGGACTTTAGTGAGGTGATACCCATCTATGATGGGGTCTAGGTCGAGGGCGGCCGAACCCCCATGACGGATACTGGTCGGGTGGTCGCGTCGATCGAAGGTGATCGGGTATGCCGACCATCGGTTATACTTCGGGGCTACAGGCTCTACGGCGTAGACCTCTCGAAGGGCGCGCTTCCTCTCCTTTTTGGGTATATGAGTGGCGTATATCATGTTTACTGTTTTTACCTCTGGAGGGAATTTCTTTTGTCCGCCACCGATCGGTCCGCGGGGCTCATCCTCGTCCTCGATGCGTGGGCTCTTGCCTTGGTCCTCGGATGCGAGCTTGCCGGCCTGTTTGAATACCCAACAGTTACGGTTGGTGTGGTTGGCGGGCTTCTCTTGAGTGCCATGGATCTGGCAAGGCCTCTCCATGATCTTGTCCAGCGGGGTGGGTCTGTCACGATTGCCTTTAGGAGGCTTCTTCCGCTGCCCAGGCCGGGAGTTGCAGAAGCCGGCGTTAACGGCCGTGTCATCGGCATCACTATTGTTGTGTCGGCGCTTATTCTTGTTGCGCTTTGGTTTCCCGTTTCCATCCCGAACTTCGGAGGTTCCGGGGTCTTCGGGGTTGTGGCTACGTCTTGCTAGCCAGTTATCCTCGCCCGCGCAAAAGCGAGTCATGAGTGATGAAAGGGCGGACATTGTCCTTGGTTTATCCTGGCCGAGCTGACGAGCCAGCCACTCGTCCCGAATATTGTGCCTGAAAGAGGCTATTGCTTCGGCGTTCGGGCAGTCAACGATCTGGTTTTTCTTGGTCAAGAACCGATTCCAGAATAGCCGCATGGATTCTCCTGGCTTCTGGACGACGTTGCTTAGGTCGGAGGAGTCTGGCGGCCGAACATAAGTGCCCTGGAAGTTAGATCGGAATGCATCTTCTAGATCCTCCCAGCACCCAATGGAGTTTTCAGGGAGGCTATTTAACCAGTGCCGAGCTGGCCCCTTAAGCTTCAGGGGTAGGTACTTGATGGTGTGGAGGTCATCGCCTCGCGCCATGTGGATGTGGAGGAGGAAATCCTCGATCCATACGGTTGGGTCAGTTGTCCCATCATATTGTTCTATGTTTACGGGTTTAAACCCTTCCGGGAACTGATACTGCATCACCTCGTCCGTGAAGCACAGTGGGTGGGCAGCGCCTCTGACCCGAGCTATGTCGCGCCGGTGATCGGCGTCTGTCCTAGCCCGGTTTCGTTCCCGACTTTTATTGTTGCGGTCGAGCCAAGGCCGGTACCCTTCCCGTCTATCGGGTGAGTATCCTCTGGATCCGTAGATGGATCGCGTACGACCTGCTCTATAGTCCAGGTCGTGTCGCAGGTCGAACCTGTCATCGGGCTCTAGTGGCTCTTTTCCCCGTCTACGGGGTATCGTCGGCCTATAGCCGGTGTCGTCAGCCGTCCTGTCTCGTCCTCGAGGAGGGCGGTCTGGCTTGTCGTATGGGGTATGTTTGGGAGACGGCGTATCAGTGAGCTCGTCATCGAATTGTGGCAGCAGCCTTCTGCGTGGATAGCTCTTAGGTTGGTCCGATAGACAGGTACCGTATCCTTCCTCAGCTGAGAGGACTCTCGTCCATCGATCGTTGAGGTTGTCTTGTTCGGCTTTAAGCTGCCGTTCTTTTGCTTTCGGGCTGCGGGCCGTGGCTATAAGTTGTTGCCTGAACAGTTCCTGATCTTCAAGATTATCGGGGATGGCGAAGTCATCGGCTTCCGGGATGTCCTCCTCCTCGGCAGGGGGGAGGTAATTGTCATCCTCGGAATCATTTAGATCGTCGGGGTTGCGCCGGTCTTTCGGCCTCTCCTGACCCTCTAACGGGTGTTCGGGGATTTCGGGATCGCCGAGGTCTTCCGGGGTGTCACCGTCCCCGGTGTCGTCGATAGTTTTTCTTCCCTTTTTTTCCTTTTGACCGTTTATGCGGCTTTCGGCGTCTTGACGGCGCTTCACCCGATTTGTCGCCATCGTTTTTCGGAGTGTCCACCATGTAGACGTCGTATGTGGAGGTGGCAGTCCACCGCCCGGTGTTAACGGGGGTGAGGGCGCGATCCTCCTCATCCATGTATTCTGCTTCCTCAGAAGCATAGTCCAACATGTCGGTTAAATCCTCGACAGTGGCTACCAAGTGGGTGGTGGGTGGGACGAAAAATTCGTCCTGACCCACCTCGAACCCGATCTGAGCACAGATTGGGGTTGGGTCGTCGGTAATCTTCATCGACGAGATCCGATCTAGGGCCTCGTTGAGTATCGAGAGCTCGATCGGGTCGGCCCGCTCAGAGCTTCCGGAGTTAACCTCCGATGCGTCCACGCGGGGGGGGTGTTGGCAAGAACAGGCGTCCGGACGTCTGGCACTATGACCGGGTCCGGACTGAGAGTCGGATCCTCGCGGGGATAGATCCCGTGGGCGGGACCGAAAGATGGATCAGAGGTTAAAGCCTCAGAGTCTTCGGGCGTGGCAGGCGAGACCGCGAGCCCGGTTAGTGACAGGTCGCCCCAAGAGTCTACGGAGAACTCTAGGTTCCCGAATCTGACCTCTTGATCAGGGGCGAAACTTCCAACGCGGCCTAGATGGCCAGTCGGGTCGGCGTGCAGCACAATGCTGCCGAAAGCGAAGATCTGTCCGGGAACGAAAGTGTCCGTATTGCGGACCTCTTCGTTGATGACGAGGCGAGCCATCGATTCCTTTGGCGATCACAGCGGAACTCTCAATGAAAGCACCAATGTCGGTGTCAAAACCAGCGGATCTCGGGTAGGGGGTCCCAAGTTGTGAGACTAGAATCGATGGTAACAGGAGACGAGGGAGACGATGTTTACCCAGGTTTGGGCCCTCCTATGGAGGTAATACCCTACGTCCTGCTTGATTATATTGATGGTATAAGGGTTACAGAGTTGATCTACCTCGAGATCGAATGACTAAAACCCTAGATGAGTTCTCTTGCCCTACAACCTAAAACCCTCCAGCTTATATAGACGCCGAGGGTACCTAGGGTTTACAAATGGTCGGTTACACGTCGAAAGGATAAACATGCCTATTCACTACTCCAAACGTGGAGGATACGCCACGATTCCCGAAGCTTCCTTCCTGGAGACAGGGTCTTCGATCAATCCAATGCTCGGCAAGCGGCCCATATAGTCCGGCCCATAAGAAATAGGTCGGCCTCCCGAGGACCCCTTAAACCAGGACTCCCTCACTCTCACCTTTCCGTAATTTGCTAGCCTCTTCGGTACCATGCATTGCTCATTCTCACCTCGAGGATCGGTGCAACCTTCGCCGGTGCATCCAAACCCCATGATATGATTTACTCTATCACACGTAAGCCTCCTTTTATCTTCCTCAAAATAGCCACTATACCTACCTATTATGGCATTTCCATAGCCATTCCGAGATATATTGCGATGCAACTTCCACCATTTCGTCACATGACTTGTGTGTTCATCATCATATTGCTTTGCATGATCATGTAGCTGACATAGTATTCATGGCAAGGCCACCGTTCATCATTATTTACATATTACGCTAGATCATTGCACATCCTGGTACACTGCCATAGGCATTCATATAGAGTCATTTTGTATATCTTCATCGAGTTGTAATATCGAGTTGTAAGTAAATAAAAGTGTGATGATCGTCATTATCAGAGCACTGTCCCGGTGTGGAAAGGATGATGGAGACTATGATTCCCCCACAAGTCGGGATGAGACTCCGGATGAAAAATAAAAGAAAAATAAAAAGGGAAAAGGGGAAAAAAGAGAAAGAAGAAGAAAATAAAAAAAGGAAAACAAAACTAAATGAGAGATAAGAGAGAAGGGGCAGTGTTACTATCTCTTTTTCCACACTTGTGCTTAGAGGGAGCACCATGTTCTTCATATAGAGAGTCTCATGAGTTGTCATTTTCATATGCTAGTGGGAATTTTTCATTATAGAACTTGGCTTGTATATTCCGATGACGGGCTTCCTCAAATGCCCGAGGTCTTCATGAGCAAGCAAGTTGGATGTACACCCACTTAGCTTCCATTGAGCTTTCATACACTTATAGCTCTAGTGCATCCATTGCATCGCAACCCTACTCCTCACATTGATATCGATTGTTGGGCATCTCCATAACCCATTGGTCCGCTTAGTTGATGCGAGACTTTCTTTCCACTTTGAATCATTTTGATATCTACCACCATACTCTATTCCACCCATATGTTATATCCATGGTTCACGCTCATGTATTGAGTGAAGTTGAAAATGTTGAAGCGCGTTAAAAGTACGATCCAATTGCCTGATTTGACACTATGGTGGTCATGATTTGTACTTGTGAAGACGAAGTCATGCCATGCTAATACGATAAAATGAGTAGGGAGTAACGTTCTTTAAGGATCGTATATTTTGAAAAGTAATGATTATGCTATTTATGTTTATGGATATTATAATGTTGATGATAATTAGTTCATCGTTTCTCAAAGATCATACCTAAAAGAGATTACATGTTGGGTAGCATGTCGCATCAAAAAATCTGTTTTTATCATTTACCTACTCGAGGACGAGTAGGAATTAAGCTTGGGGATGCTAATACGTCTCCAACATATCTATAATTTTTTATTGTTCCATGCTATTCTATTATCAATCTAGGATACTTTATATGCTATTTTATATCATTTTTGGGAACTAACCTATTAACCCACTGCCTAGTGCTAGTTGTTGTTTTCGGCGTGTTTTTGGCTTTTCATGAAACCAGTACCAAACGAAGTCCAAACGCTATGAAATTTTTTGATAATTTTTTCTGGACCAAAATAAGATCTGGAAGTTTCGAAGGGAGACCAAACGACGCACAAGGAGATGGCAAGGCAACAGGGCGTGCCCAGGAGGGTAGGCACGCCCCCTTGCCTTGTGGGTCCCACGTGGCTCCGTCTGACCTAATTCCACCCCTATAAATATGATAAATCGAGAAACCAACAGAGAGCCACCCGAAATACTTTTTCCACCACCGCAAGTCTTTGTTCCGCCATGAGCCCATCTGGAGACCTTTTTCGGTGCCCTGTCGGAGGGGAAATCAATCACGGAGGCCATCTACATCAACCTTGCTGACTCCATGATGTTGTGTGAGTAGTTCACCATAGACCTGCTGGTCCATAGTTAGTACCTAGATGGCTTTCTCTCTCTCTTTGATCTTCAATACAAAGTTCACCGCAATTCCCGTGGTGATCTATCCGATGTAATCTTTTTTTGCGGTGTGTTTGTTGGGATACAATGAATTGTGGATTTATGATCAGATTATTCATGAATCTTAATTGAGTCTTCTCTGAATTCTTTTATGCATGACTACTATAGCTTTGTATTTCTCTCCGATTTATCGGTTTGGTTTGGCCAACTAGATTGATTTATCTTCAGTGGGAGTGGTGCATTGTAATGGGTTCAATCTTGCGGTGCTCAATCCCAGTGACAGAAAGGGACATGACACGTATTTGTCTTGTTGCCATTAAGGATAAAACGGCGGGGTTTGAACATATTGCTTGTCTTAGTTTGTCTACATCATGTCATCTTGCTCCAAGCATTACTGTGTTTCATACTTAATACTCTAGATGCATGTTGGATAGCGGTCGATGAGTGGAGTAATAGTAGTAGATGCAGGCAGGAGCCGGTCTGCTTGTTTATGGATGTGATGCCTATATACATGATCATTGCCTTGAATAAGATGTCATAACTATGCGCTATTCTGTCAATTGCCCAACAGTAATTTGTCTACCCACCGTATGTTGTTTTCAAGAGAGAAGCCTCTAGCGGAAACTATGGCCCTCGGGTCTATTCAAATCATATTGCTAAAACTACAAAAAATATTGCTGACATATATTTTCTGTTATTTACTTTTATATTTATTATATATATATATCAGTATTTAATCCTTGCAAGTAACGAGTTCAAGGGGCTTGACAACCCTCTTGTCCGCGTTGGGTGCAAGCGTTTGATTATGTGTGTAGGTGCTGCTAAAGAAGGTTTGTGTGATTCTCCTATTGGTTTGATAACCTTGGTTCACTGAGGGAAATACTTATCTCTATTGTGCTGCATCTCCTCTCCTCTTCGGGGAAAATCTCAACGCAGTTTACAAGTAGCATGCAACTGTTTTGTTGCCCTTTCTAATCACGGTAGTAGAGCGGTAGTACCGCTTAGGCGATACTTCCCTGCCCCTCTACCGCTACTAGTACCGCTTGGAGATTTCTTTGTGTGCTCGTTTCGGTTGCTCATTTTGCCTAAGCGGTAGTAGGACGGTACTAGAGCGGTAGTACCGCTTGTGCTTTACTTCCGCCCCTGTACTACCTCACTTCAGGTTTTTCCCTTGGCTCTATGATTCTCAGCGGTAGTACTGCTGGAGGGGACGGTAGTATCGCTCCGACGGCACTACCGTGCCCGTATTTTGTATTCTCACAGGCAAAGGCTGGAACTGCCACCTTAACCGGTAGTATAGCTCCCCCGAGCAGTAGTACTGCCTGAGTGTGTGCAGCTGGCAGAAAACGGTTGGATGTTTCCCTCTTATATAAAGGGGGTCTTCTTCCCTAAGAAGATCTACCTCTGATCCCCCCAAGCTCCATTGTTGCCCCTAAGCTCATTTTCGCCCGATCTCTCTTCCTAGCCATCAAAACTTGTTGATATTCTAGGGTTTGGAGGAGAGGGCCTTGATCTACACTTCCACCAAGAGATATTTGATTCCCCTCACTAATCCCTTGCAAACCTTGTTAATCTTGGGTGTTTGAGCACCCTAGACGGAAGAGGTCACCTCAAAGCCACATTCTATTGTGTGAAGCTTCATGATGGAGTTGGGAGCCTCCAATTAAGTTGTGGAGATTACCCTAACCTTCTTTGTAAAGGTTCTATTGTCGCCTTTAAGGGAACCACTAGTGGAATCACAACATCTTACATTGAGCGAGGGTGTGAGGAGAATATGATGGCCCTAGTGGCTTCTTGGGGAGCATTGTACCTCCACACCGCTCCAACGAAGACGTACCTCCCCCTAAAGGGGGGAACTTCGATAACACATCCTCGTTTCCATCGACTCCACTTGTGGTTAATTCTTACCTTTACCATATCGATCATTTCACCTTTTCATTAAGAATTCATACATCAAAACTTCTAAAAGCGCATGACAACCTCTGCTTCCCTTTGTGAAAGGGCATATCTCTTGTTTATAAAAGTTTTACTTCTATGAAGAGTCAAAAATTCCTCCTATTCCAACCTTTACTATTCTCCAATTGGAAAGCAACATGTGGCGTGGAAAGATCCGTGCACATATATCCAGTCAAATATATATGATCATGAGTTATTATTGTTGAAAAGTGTCCCTGTGATAAGTAAGTTAGGAGGTGAAACATTGAACCCTATGTCACTCTATGTTCAATGGAAACTTACTGCTCTAAAGATATGCTTTGAGTACCGACAATCATTAAAGACTATATGATAGGTTAGCACGTGAAGTTTGCCAAATCAAAATCTCTTACATAGACTCAGCTGGAAATTATGATGAATTGTAGTTGCTTGAATGACTGAAAACATGGTTTGTTAGCTGTCAAGAGAGTTTATTATTTACACTTTGGTTTGTGGATAGATTGTTACTTGATCATGAGAAGTTATATGAATAATAATTGTCTTTATATTGATGATCATAAACAATATGTTGCTATGTCTATATTATATTTTATCGACATCTCTCTCTAAGCATGTGGTCATGTGTATCGAGTTTGGTATTCACTTGAGGACAAGCGGAGTCTAAGCTTGGAGGAGTTGATACATCCATTTTGCATCATGTTTTACTACTGTTATTTATTATATTTTAGAGTCATATTACCTTTTATTATGCAATTATAATGCCTTTTCTCTCTTGAAATGCAAGATATACCAAAAGAGGAAGATTGCCGGCAGTTGGAGTTCTAGCCTAAAAATAGCTACAACAGAGATAGCAATTCTCCGGAGCTCCAAATGACCTGAAAATCTACGGGGATTTATTTTGGAATATATTGAAAATACTGGAAGAAAGAAGTACCAGAGACAATCCTCGATAGGCCCACAAGCCTTGGGGACGGGCCACCTAGGCTTATGGGGCCCACGTTAGCCCTCCGGTGGTGATCTTCTCCTATATGAAGTGTTTTACCATAGAAAAAATCAAGAGAAGACTTTCTGGACCTACCGTCGCCATCTCGAGGCGGAGCCTGGGCAGGAGCACTTTTGCTCTTCGGCAGAGCGATTCTGTCGGGGAAACCTCCCTCTAGGAGGGGGAAATCAAAGCTTACGTCATCACCATCGTTCCACTCATCGTTGGAAGCTTCATCTTCATCAACATCTTCACCAGCACCCTCTCATCTACAAACCCTAGTTCATCTATTTTGTTCAATCTTTGTATTAAACCTCAGATTGGTACCTAGGGGTGGTAGTACTGTTGATTACACCTTGTAGTTTATGCTAGTTGGTTTACTTGGTGGAAAATTATATGTTCAGCTTTTTAATCGCTTATTTATCTCCTTTTATCATGAACACAATTATGATTTGTGAGTAGTTTTATTAGTTCCTGAGGACATGGGAGAAGTCATGTTATAAGTAATCATGTGAACTTGGTTTTCGTTCAATGTTTGGATGATGTGTTGTGTTGAACTTCCTCTAGTGATGTTGTGTGAACATCGACTACATGACACTTCACCATCTTTGGGCCTAGGGGAAGTCATTGTGGAATTAATTTGTAGATGATGGGTTGCGGGAGCGACAGAAACCTAAATCTCGGTTATGAGTTGTTCCGTAAGGGGCTGATTTGGATCCATATGTTTAATGTTATGATTAGATTTATCTTAATACTTCTCTTGTAGTTGCGGATGCTTGCATGGAAAGGTTAATCATAAGTAGGTTTTTTGTTCAAATAAGAGCATCACCTTAGCACCGGTCCGCCCACATGACAACTTATCAAAGTAATGAACGTGAGTCAATGAATCATGGTGAAAGTAACTAGACAATATTCCTGTATGTCCTGGAGAAGGCTCTGCTCACTATAAGAAGTATTACCGACTTGTCCTTAGCAATATTAAGGATTGGTCCACTTATTGCACCTTGCTACTTTTGTTACTTGTTACTTGCTACAAATTATGCACTATCACACTATCTATCAAAACTATCTTACAATACCTGCAGAGAATATCTTGTTGAAAATTGCTTGTTAATTCTTTCTGCTCCTCATTGGGTTCGACACTCTTAATTATCGAAAATACTATGATTGCTCACCTGTACTTGTGAGTCATCAGAAACGACCTCATTTGCATTAACAGTAAGTATGCATCTCTTCCACTAAAACAACATGTGTGCCTTCAGGGGAACAACGCAGCCGTAAAGATTTGGACAAAATATACTACGGGAACGACCTCATCTTCTTGCTCCTCCCTTTGGTGATAGAGGCACTACTTCGATTGGGATCCAACAAACATGCACATGCCTGGCATCGGTCTGGATCTATTACGCCGCCGAACTGCGATTAGGGGGTCGATGCCCTCGCCCTTCCCAGCGCCAGCTACTCTGATTGGAAATCAGGCCTTCCACCCAATCTAACTAAAAAGCGTTATTTAGATCTAAGGAGATAGGCATGAAGGAGATATCCCACCTCCGACACATGTGGTGTCGACGGAGGTCGTTGATGGTGGTACACATTGGTTCGTTGGGAGGTCAGGTCGGTGATCATGGGGCGCCTAGAAGGCAGCAGGGCGCAGGTCTCTAGTGTCGATGGCCAGAGAGGCTTGGTTGACAACGGCGATTGTGTCACAAACATAGAGTGAAAGAAGAATTGGGAAGATGATAGTGATGTATGGAAATGAAAGAAACCGTCGGATGAAAAAATAAGAGGAAGGGGCAGCATTTTTTGTGATTGTGGTAAAAAAGGCAAACGCTTCTTATCCCGTTAAAAAGAAAATGAAAAGAAATTATTGAGGTGGAGCGAGCGAGACGACTGGAAATGAACGAATTGGTATCTTCCACTTAGCGGCGGCAACTTTCAGTAATAACTTTCAATCAGACGGCTGCAGACTCCTAAGCTATACTGCATGAACGGCTATAGCGATTTGGATGACGCGGCTTAATCACCTAGTGAGGTGCCCTTTTTAGATATAGATATAGACGATTTGGTGCGAGCCTCCGAAACCCCAAACCGGTCGCATAAAAAGAGGAGGCGTGGGGCTCCCCTCCCTCCCTAGACCAGACCCCTGTCCTTTTTTTGTTCGATTCCCACTCCACTCGGCGGATTCCACGCACTTTCCTTCTCTCCTTTCCCTTGCGGACGTGGGCCCGCCGGACCGCCGCTTTCATCAGTCCTCCACTCCCCGCTCCTCTCCTCACTCACTCGCTCACACTTCGCCTTCTTTCCCCATCCCCAGGCGGCGGCGGCGGCGGCGGCCCCCTCGTTCCCACTCTCACTCTCACAGGACAGCATCCAGACCCAGAGCGGAGAGACGCTAGAGCGAGCGAGAGATGGGGGGGACGAAGAGCTGGGGCTCCCTGCTGGTGCACATTCTGGTGATCGCCCTCTGCCTCACCGCCTTCGGCTTCGCCATCGCCGCCGAGCGCCGCCGCAGCACGGTACGCGCGTCCTTCTCTCTGCCCGCCCCTGCTTCCTGCAAGTGCCCCCCGGCCGCCGCGCGTCTCTGGATCGGAGGGATCCCGAGAGGCCGGGCGTAGATTGTCTGCGATTTTGTCTGAAGAACCGCCAAAGGTTCTTGGGTAGGGCATTCCTGCCGTCGGTCGGTTGGCGGAGAAAAGCTGGATTAGGTTTTGTTTGAGCGCACATCTATCTGGGTTTGGTGATAGATGGGGTGAGCCCAGCCCAGATTTGTTAAAACTGCTAGTAGTATTTATTTATTCTGAAAGAAAAAAAAATCAAGTTTCTCATCTTGCACGAGTTAGTATTTGCTCAGCTGATGCACGAGCGTTCAGGTTCAACCGTTCACTGCTCCGGTGAGAAACGCAGGAAATTATAAGTGTATTTCGTTCAGGCTGTAAAGATTTGAACCCAAATAGTTCCATCTCCAAACAAGTTTTGTTTCTATATATGCCCACTTGAATTCTACATGATTGAATTTGCACCAAAAGTTGTTCGATTGCACGCTCGAAAAAATGAAGAAACCTGTCCAAAAGGTTTGAGTTAATTGAAAAATTCTATGAATGTAATGTATCAGTTGGAAAAAATCATGTGGGATGCAAACCTACAAGTTGAACAGCCCACTGTCCACGTAGGAAGAACTCTACCCATCTCATCCTTAATGTTAGTCTAGATGGTATGTTGGAGGCTTGGAGCATTGTGAAGGTACTAGTCAATAGTTCAAACCTAGATTCTTCTGTCTAGTGAAATGAAGTATGTATATTTTAGCCGAGGCTTTGTGAGGTCTAGTCCACTATGTTCAAGGGCATCTACCTTTCTTTGACCCATGGAGGAGCTAATCCATGAATCCATGACGAAGAGGAAACAGGCTGTACTTGAATGGCAGATTAATCTTTCGCTACCGCAGAGTGGCATGAGAGATACTTTCTGTACATATAGTCAGCTGATAATCTTATCAGTTGTAGTTAACTTTGAACAGTTTTTTTTCATTTTGTGATACCAAACAGTTGAAGTGTTTCTGTTTTGATTTACACGTCAATTCTTCTTATCGAAAACCGATCAACATTGGGTAAACTATGTCAGTTACAGCAGAAGTTTTGGTTCTTTTTTAACAAGCTTTATGCGAGGTAAATGACCTGGATGGTGGGTTGCATCATCATGTTCTATTTTCCCCTTGATTGGTTTTTATTTGTTTTATACTTCTGCTGATCATGAATAACCTATCACTTACTTTCTTGTCACAACAGGGTTCGATAGTCACAGACATCAACAACTCCACATATTGCACTTACGACTCCGATATTTCTACCGGCTATGGTGTTGGTGCATTCCTGTTTCTCCTCTCGGGCCAGTCACTCCTTATGGGAGTTACAAAGTGCATGTGCTTTGGCCAACCCCTCGCACCCGGTGGAAGCAGAGCCTGGTCCATCATATACTTTGTGTCTTCATGGTAATTTCCTCTGCCTGCAGAAAAAATAAATTGTCTTCCTTTCACTGCTCAAGTTATGTTACCTCTTCTTAATATGTAACGAGCATTTACCTGCACATCACCAGGATCACGTTCATCGTCGCCGAGTCCTGCCTGATCGCCGGGGCGACGAAGAACGCGTACCACACCAAGTACAGGCACATGATATACGCGGGGAGCTGGACCTGCGACTCCCTGCGGAAAGGGGTGTTCATCTCGGGGGCGGTCTTCGTGGTGCTCACCATGACCCTGAACGTGTACTTCTACATGTACTACACGAAGTCGGCGAGCCAGGCCGCCAAAAAGACCAGCAAGGCCACCGCCAACGTCGGCATGGCTGGCTACGCATGATGAAGGCGGAGAAGCCTGGTTTGATGGAACTTTCTTGTGGTGTGCTGCCTGTGGCTTTGTGGTGCTGGATTTAGATAGGTATTCTGGAACAGAACCTAGTTTCTGGGAAATGTGACGTGTGGTATGGCTCTATATACGATCAGATGTGTTTGTTCAGTCCTGGTTATCGTCTTGCCTGATCTACAGAATATTTGATGTCTACCGTCACTTCTCCCTGGAGTAGTCATCCACAGATCTCCTTCTCTCATGTCACTCCTGCACGTTCATTTAGGCATTTCCAACGTGGACCCTTAGTTTGCCATCTAACACGGTACTTGCAGGCATTCGGATTGTTCGGATAAACCGGTCTCATTCAAATAATTATCCCAGACCGCCCTTCCCCCCTCTTCCGATAAACCGGTCCCATTCAAAAAACTATCCCACGTCGTGCCTCCGTCACATTCAAAAAACTGTCCCCCGCGGTGCCCTTCCCCGCTCTTCCGATAAACCGGTCCCATTCAAAAAACTATCCCACGTCGTGCCTTTTCCCGCGTGAAGCATTGTGGCGCATTTATGCACGTTACCCGTGCGAAGCGGTTGCGGCGCATTTATGCCTGTCGGCGTCCAATGATGAAGACGCAGACGGGCCGGACGTTGTGCACCGCATTCCAGTCGGCTCCAGTCCAGCCCGTCTATCTGCCGGTATTAAACTAGCACAGATGCCGAGAAATTTACTCTGTCACCCACATTTACATACCACGCCGCGTGTCCTGGCCGGTGCCTGCTAATTAAACGTTACCTCCTCTCCCGGCACGATGAGCAACGCACCACGTCCACCATGACCGCAATCTCTTGAGCGATGTGGGAGAGAAGCCATCGCTTCGGACTAGTATGGATGTCCAAAATTCCGCAAACCAGGTAGGTTTTGCAGGCGTCCGAACTATTGCTATGTATGCGTCTGATAAACCGGTCACATACAAAAAAGAAACTATGCCACGCCGTGCCCTTTGCCGCGTGAAGCGGTTGCGGCGCATTTATGCCCGTCAGCTTCGCATTCATGCCGGTCAAGAACAAGCACGACCTCTCACTGGAGCGTCGTCCAGTGATAAAGATGTGGGAATGGACGTTGTGCACCGCATTCCAACCGGTTCATGTATGTCCGCCTTCCCAACATTAAACTGACGCAGCGGCCAAACCTACTCTGTCACCCGCAATGACACACCATGCCGCGTGTCTTGGCCAGTGCCTGCTATTTAAACGTTGCCTCCTCACCTGGCACGATCAGCAACGCACCACGTCCGCCATGACTGCAATCTCTTGAGCGATGTTGAAGAGCCTCTCTATGGAGCAGAAGCAGGAGTTGGACGGCATTGCGGCGGGCTGGCGGGCCCGTCGTGCACGACAGACTGAGGCTGGCTTGCCAGCGAGCTCGTCCGTGTTCAGCGACAAGTACCAAATGATAGAGGAGGCGTTCGACGACGAGCCCCCCCCCCCCCCCCCCCCACCCACCACACACACACACATGCACACTTAAATGTCGTCATGGCGGAAGAGCAGTCGGCGTCGCCTATGTCAGCATTCCGAATGCGCAAGAGGAGCAGGCGAACAACGATGCCATCGCGGCCATGGTCGTGGAGCATCCGAGCTTTGTGGATGGGCTCATTGTACTAGTCCATGCGCAGCGCCAGCAACATTCGCCGCGAGCAATGGCGGTTGCGTGTCCTGCGGACGGAGAGAGACACCCTATTTGTGGAGCTTGACCAGGAGGCGCATGCGACAGCGGACGTCGGTCACGCCATCGTCGTGGTTCGTGCTCCACCGCAATGACCATGAGGCCGGCGCTGTCGACACGATGGACAATGGGGGAGGAAGAGTAGGACATGGGGCACCGCACGACTCGGTCCCAGGAGGGCCACACCCCACGTCTTCCCCTCCCGCAACTTCACTTGTCAGGGCTCACGACCGGTGAACTTGCCTGACATGGGAAAGACAGGACATGAGACACGGACACCGCCACTAGCGATAATTTAGACTAGATTTAAAGTTTCATCAGCTTTTGTCTAGTTGAAATATGTTGAAAATATGTCAATTTTGGTTTGATTTAAATGAAAATCATTTGGTTTGCATGAAAATCATCCGGTTTGTTCATATCCCATTTAAAATGTATGTGGCACGGTTGGCTGGCTAGCTCTCACTAGGATATCGTGTCCGTTTAAAGGTCCACGTTGGAGATGCCTTGAAACATGTGCAAAACCCTTTTTTCTGTTTGAATGTGAAAAACCATGTAATTGGAAAGTTTAATGTAAGATTTACAACCTAGAAATCAATTGTTGCCGCAACAAAAGCTATCATGATGGCAGACAGTTTATTTCAACACTCATGCAAACGCACATACACTCATCCCTATGAACACACGATAAAGTTAAACAGCTGCTATTGCAAAAAAAGAAAGAAAGAAAACCCTCGACAAAACACAAAGCATTGCACTGGTACATACAATGAAAACGTTTTGTATACGCGTCGAAAATGCCATTGACAGGAGCAGCGCGCCGATACCCACTGCTTCTCCCTTCCCCGCCCGTGCATTGTGTAAGACGGCGGCACTGTTATGCTCCTAGATCCACCAAGCCGTGAGCAATTGAGCATGATCATCGGGGAGACACTGCACAACAGCCAATCCCAACAACGAGCGGTCTGGCCATGGATTTGATCCACGAACGAGGACCTCGTGCCACAATGTGTTAGGGACCTATAACTAGCTCACACATTTACTCGGAAGCGTTTATCCCATGGAACTCAGCATACTGGAAAAAAGGGAGATCGGGCATAAAACAAATACACGCACACTGGCCCTGAACCTCTGGCTAGTCTGATTATGTGCATTCAAACGAACACTGACGGCTTGAGCAACTAGAGCAGCAGCTTGATTAGGACCAGCCAGAATTCATGTGGCCTCGGACAAAATTGATTACAAAAATTTTAAACAGACGTCACAACATTAACATGTTACATACAACGACAGATAATTTATGATGCACATAGGCATAGGCATGCGCTTCTCTTTTCACTCTTTGGCTAGCAAAGCCACCGTCGCTACAGAACATCGCCGAAGGCAGAGACTCTAGCAGCATGGCCACGACAGACCCAAAGTCAGGTGCCGGCCTCCTATTTGCTGCCGCCGATGCGCTCCTGTTTGACAAAATACAGAGTAGACATTTCATTCGACCATAGAAGATCCAGCCTCCATTGGCGTTCGACCTTATTGCTGCAGTAGCGCATCAAAATATACCTGAAGCATCTGCATCAGTTTAGGGTTTGCCTCCAGAAGTTGGCAAAGCTTCGCGCGATCGCTTAGCAGGCTCTGTAACAAGGAAAACTAGGTAGGGTCAGACACCATTGGCAAATGACTAGTACTTTCTAGCGCGTGGCTTCTGTAGAAATTCAAATTACCTGGATTGCTTCTTGAGACGAGAAGAATTGGTTCAGATCGATCTCCGGTTCTCTCTGCTGTTGAGACGAATCATCTGCTTGTGCAGTCTGGTTCGCAGCTTGTGATTGTTCACCCGCTTGTCTCAGTGTTTGCGCAGCAAACTCCTGCTGACTCGGGTAAAATTGCATTTGAGGAACAGGAAGTTGGTTCTGAAACTGCAAAGTCATCTGCGACTGGATACTATTTTGTGCATATGACTGAGGCTGCTCCTGGTGTTGCTGCCATTGAAGAGAAGCAAGATGCTGCTGGGTCTGGGATGGATGAGGCTGCTGAGGTAGTGGTGGTGGCGGAGGTGGCCGTGCTTGCACTGAAGAAACAGAAGGCTGGGGATTGGACCCAGTCTGTGGAAGGCCAGATGAGAGTTGAACTTGTTGAAGAGATGTTCCAAAAAATGGACTAGACATTGGAGGCCTACCCATTAGAAATTGTGTTGCAAATGATGGCAAGAAATTGGACAGCATTGCGCTGCCAGATGCAGAATTTATGCCTAAGTTTGCATCGTTCATTAGAGATGAGGATGGGTTAGGCTGGACAACGCTAGTGCCTTGGTTATACAGATGAGATGCAGGAGAGCCAGAGCTCATTGCAGAATGTTGGGTTGAATAAGGTTGAGCAAGGGGTGCCATTGGTCGGGCAGATGAACCAGAGTTGAAGTGCTCCATAGGGACCCTATTTACTGGAAAATTGTTCCACAAGTAATTAACGTCTGCATTAGGAGCATTTGATGATGAAGTACCGTTGCTTGCTAGGGCATGCTCAGTCTGAGCCTGAAAATGGAAGCTCAAATTTTAGAATCTAAATTGCAACATCAAGTAAAAAGCAACAGGGAGACATAATTAGAGCTTGAAAAAGACTTGTCTTCCATTACCTGAAGCCCTACAAAAGCGGTAGGCATACTAGCCTCAAAAGGTTGTAAAGGATAGTTAGATGGGTAAGCTGGTGGTCCATCCCTAGCGCTGTCCCTAGTGTTGTAAGATGATGACCTCCTTTGACTTGACTCAGGACTTCGTGTAGGCATGGAAGAAGTTGGTAGTGGCATTGGTGGCAGAGGTGGTTGGTTTCTGGAAAGCCTATGATCATGTCCATGAGATCCAGATGACAGAGAACTCTCAGATAACTTATGTGCACTTCTCTTCTGATAAGTATTAGGATGCAATTGTTGCAGAGGTGCTTCTGCAGGACGCTTGTTATGAGAGGAAAAGTATGCAGGTTCATCAGCATGATCACTGAACGCACCCTTCTCTGGGGCTGGGCTAGAAACTGAACCTTTTCGCTCCAGAGGAACATTAGCTTCTGGAGGCATAGCTGTCCGAGAAGATATGTCAGCACCAAGACTCTCATTGTTCTTTGAGATAGGTATTTCCCTTTGAGAAAAGGGACTTTTTTCATTCTGCTGATTCTCTGTCTCCTCAACAACTGGACCTGGAGAATTTTCCCCAATAATGACAGGTGGTGGTAGATTATCATCTGGTTGAGGAAAAGGTAGTTTGTCGTCTGGCTCCGACTCCTCGTCAAAGACTATATCAATTTCTTGATCGTCATCAAGATCCGCCTTGGGTTGCCGCGGTTTCTCCGTCTTAGCATGGACATTGTCATCCAAACTTGTCTGACTCTTTACTTGGGGTGCATCCCCAGATGGGACTGGCACAGGATTTTGACGCTCCCTCTGCCTTGCCATAAATTCATCTACATGAATAGATGGAGGTCTTCCACTAAGTGTTCCTCGCGGAGTAGAATTTACAATATTTGATGCACTGCTTGCACCATCTATGTTCCTCTCTCTTGCAACATAATCATCTACATGCATTGAAGGTGGTCTACTTGTGTTTGGTTTCCGATGACGGAAAGTGTCTCTACGTGCATGACCTGTAGAGGCGCTGGTTGTATTTAAACTTCGAGCAAACTGTCCAGTAGGTTCTGGTGTTTGATTGTCTTTTATACGTCTACTTGCAGCCTCTCCTAATGCCAGTTTTCTGCTAGCAGATTGACCAGCAATTAGCTGTCTATCAAGAGAAGAATCGGGCAACTCCCACACTAACCTCTTCGAAAATTCACCCTCAACCGGTTCTTCTGAATCAGCAATTACCTTCCAAGCATTTGAAAAGAAGAGAACAGATTCATGATTCACAGACACACTGGCTAGGGATGGCATTAGACGAGATGTCATGACAACAGAACGAACCACTCCAAATGGCAAGTAAGTGCCTTCAAGAACCATCTGCACTGAATCTTCTAATAGGCCAGCATTCTCAAGAATAGAGCACAGTAATGTGATGGAACTCTGGACCTGCTAATGACGTCATCATGAGAAACATGAAATTAACAAAAAAATGTAATTCGGCAATGATAGGAATACCTGATTTAGAAGACTCTTTCCAACAGAACTTGGCAAATGATCGTGGCCCTGGGATATTTTCTCCTCAAAAGTCTTCACTAAAACTGTACTCTCATCCAAACTATCGCCAGAGGATTTCAATGTAAGACTATGTTCAAAGGGGTGCCCAAATAGACACCTCAATATGATGAGACCCTCGAGACTGTAACAAACAGAAACAATATAAGTACCTCATTATGTTATCCCGACTCACAAAAACTGCACTGGAGACGTAAGAATGCTATACATCATAAATGCATCCACAGTTGCAGATACTGGTATTTTTGAAGAAAAAAACATTTGCAACCTTAACTGATATTAAGTTAGTATCATTCAGATACTGATAGTAAGTTATTATCATTCAGATCTACTCTTCAATAAGAACAGTACAAACATGAAGAACCAATTGCCAGTTAGATTAAAAAAAACTAAATCTACAGAGAAAAACAAAATCACGAACCAACCAAGTAAAAAAGACTAGAACATATTGTCATCACATCTGGAATTGATCCATTTATTCTTCATATAAACAAGATATCTGGCCACCTGAAGCCGTGAACAATTACCGTAAATATAGTGATTAGTAGTTAGCTTTCCAACATGGAGATCATCCTAATGACCTATATGGATGATTAACTCAACCCCAAGCATGACTCAAGTTCAATATAATAGCTTTTTAATTACTTCCTCCTTTTCTTGCATACATATAGACCACAAGCTCATATCACATCCAGTAGTAGTATTTAAATGCACGCAATCCACTATCCAGTGCGTTATGCAAATGGGTTATATGAGAATTTGACAAATTTGCATGCAACCGAGGAAACTGGAAACTGCAAAGATATACTTGCACATATATTATCAAAATATTCACAAGGAAGAACATGAAGTGATGTTTACCTGTCACCGTACTGGCTAAGGGCAATAGCACCAAGTATAAAAGAATAAACTGTTTCTACACAATAATCTGTTGGATTATTAGCGTCCACATATTTCAGGAGTCGCTTGAAGCACTTCAATAAAGGGGTAAAGCAACGCCAGTTATCCATATTGGGTGGGTCATGATAAGTGTCACTCTCAGTTTTCTCCTCATCATCTTGGTTAAGAATTTGTAGTTGCGAAAATATCAAAGGTACTGCACTTCTACAGATATAGGAAGAAGCCACTTCCTTGAATGCCATGGAACAAGCTAACATTTCCCGTCCAACTGGTAAAACCTGACATACCATCTTATAGCATGATGAGTATTGAAATGAACCATATGAAAACATGAAAAGAAACATGAATAAAATATAACTTCGGCATTAAGGACGGCATGCACCACATCAAATTTAAATAAAAACTGATCAACTGCAGCACTTCTCCATCAGAGAATATGCCATTCAGATATTGCCACAAAGCCGGCTGTTAAAGTACAACATATGACATAATTCATGTGTACTTGGGGATCTGGGGTATTTTAAAATGGCTGAACACAAAATTTTAGAATTCAGCTTCTTAAATCGTAAGTAGCAACACAACCCTGTCAAAGGAAGAAGAAAAAGAGTAACAACTGAAGAAACCTTATCATCATTCCATGTCCTCATCCTCAGCATATCCTTCTCATGTATACTACTCCCTCCGTCCCAAAATAAGTGACTCAACTTTGTACTAACTTTGTATTAAAGTTAGTACAAAGTTGAGTCACTTATTTCGGGACGGAGGGAGTATTTGATAAACATAAACCATTTTCAAACTTTAGCTATTCATTTAGGTTTTCCACCTCCGACGGTATGAACTTCCACTGTATGATCTCAGACACTTGACACATGACACCAACATGTTGTTGATCCTTTTTTCTAGGACTACTGTTGAACCCAAGAAAAGGAACTAACTGCACATGGCAGTTTCAACTCATAAATGGCTTCTGGGTAGGGCACACTTGAAGATAGTATTCAGTACAAAAGCTTGATATCAATCTTTCAGAGCAGTTAAACTAAAGAAACTGCCACAAAACACAGACCACACCCTGGCTTCACTACAGAAGTAGTGAGCAAAGCTTGAGAATCAAATAGAGAAGTAAACGCTACCGATCCGACAACCATCTTATCATAGACAAACACGAAAGACATTTTACCTGGCATAAGAGCAATAGGTGATGCATGATAGAAGAGCACTCCTCAACGCTAGCATTCTCTGAGGACCTACTTTGAGTTAATATAATTAGTTTTCAAATGTAAATGGTGAAGTAGTTCTGAAGTAGATAATTTACTAGTTGTGAGCTTACTCTTCAATAGCAGTCTGCTCTTTGCCAGATGGCTGGGCACTGAAGATAGATGCGAGACATCTGAACAAGGGAATCCTCCATTTGAGCATAAGTTGGTCACTTCTGTGGGTTCCTCTTTCAGAGATCGTCTTATCTTCCAAGTAAGATGTGTTGCTGCAGTTCTTTAGTAACTTATTAAGAACCCGTGCAATTCCCATTTTCCATAGCAATACCTGAATAAAGAGAAAATGAGAGAGGAGAAAGAGAGAAACAATATACACAGGTCATGAATAATAAAGAATCTCTCACCTTGCCATTTGGATGTTCTGACAATTTTGCAATGAACTTAAGTAACTGATGCACCTGGAAACAATGCAATTGAACAACTTCAGATTGATGATGCTGAGGCTATAAATGAAGGACTGGATTTAGGGGAAAAGAAGAGCTCATTCAACCAAATATAGTGTCCGATAACTAAAGGTTATGTGCTTGTTTGTTATGACAACTAGCGCACAAGTAGAATTACTGTTCCAAAGTTTTTACTGGACTATTACTAGTCACCAATGATTCCGGCCCAGAGCTAAATGCCCCAGATATATAGTAGAAAAGGGGTACACTACAGAGAGGAGCATCAGAAATAAACACGGACAAACCCAGACGGGTCAGGTTCCACCCAAGAAACTAGCAAGTTTTCCAGAAGCAAGCCAGCTTCTGTTTGCATGAGGCCAGCATTTAGATCACTTTTCAGTGCCACTTCAATGGAGTTCATTAATTAATATGTTTGAAGCATATATAAACCTCAAGAACAGAAAAATGAACGGACTTCCAGAACGAAAGAAATCCAGGATTGATCACCGTTCCAGGAACCTGAACACTAGCCAACCAATTTCTGTTGGTGACCGAATTCACAGGGCTTTATAATTACAATTGTCATGTAATGTCAGTTTTCTTCAAGTAGTATTTCTACAAATTTGTTGGACAGAACAAAACCTGCTGGGATCAGAAGATAGAAGTGTGGACCTAATATTGACTTACTAAACATAAACAAGATGGTTCCAACAATAGTGTCAAAACGGCAGGTTAGTTAGCTGGTTACTAAAAGCTGGTCAAACAAGGGATTAATTACACTTCTCACGAGGAAACTACCTGGTTGCCTCCAGAACTTAAAAGTAACTAGGAATGATGTATTTAACTGACATTTTTCTGGCACATAATAACACTCAGCTATGCAGCCATAATCCCTACACATTATCATACCTTAAAGACCTCTCCCTCTGACAGGGAAGTTTCATCAACCTTGTCATTCAACCAAATAAAAATTGGTCGCAGAAGAACCACTGCACACTCAACCTTTTCAGAGGCAACACGAACAATGAAGATCCGGAGCATGTCTTGTATCACCATCAAGGCCTATGCGGTTCAGTTAGCTATATAAGTATTTGCTATATTGAAAAGTCATTTGCTTTGGAGTGAAAAAGCACCAGATACAAACAAATCCAGGACATACCGAAGTAGCAAAGTTGTCAATGACACGTGCAAGTCTATCAAGCTGTGGCATCAACCTTACAAGTAATACAGACACATGTTCAGGGCGCAGGTGCCAGTTCACTTGTTTCTCAACTTGAGGCCCTAGAACTGTTGCAGTACTCAAAGATCTAATAGCACTCAGAGAAGGAACTTCGACATTCCACATCCATATGCCTTCATCTGGGAAAAGATCACCCTTCAAGCACAGAGAAACATACAAGAATGAGAATAGTACAATCTTACAATTCTGCCACCTGTGTCTTTTTATGGAAACAGGTAGACATCTTAAGGATACAAGAGATACAAGCGTAACTAAACGGCTTACCAAGAGACAAAGAAGGCTGCAGGCATCTTTTGGACCTAATGGTACTGATGCATTAGTAGGCTCAACATTTTCAAGAAGGCAATGAAATAGGCCAGGTGTCCAATTATATAATGGCCAGCAAGCAAGTGCTGAGGTAATAAGCTGGCAAACCACACCAAAGCTTACAGCAAAACTAGGAAACATGAAAGACAGATCGGCTGCACAAGCTGCTAGTCTTGGGCTGAAATTATACAATAACAAAATATTATGTAAGATGGGGGAACAGGAGAGAGGGGAGGGGGGTTGCTATGCATAGAGGGCTATCTGAATACCTGACTTCTCGGTGTAGCCGCAGAAGAGCAGTAAGAAGTTTTTTGTTGCGGTATTGTTCCTTTGTTCCCTGCAAAAGGTGGATACATCCAAGATCATTGATATGAGCAGCTTGAGGCAATTACATGCTTACACTGAAGCCATACTGAAACTTGAGACATGACAAGGAATAGGACAGAGCATATTACATGTAATATCTGAAGGAGGTTTATCAGCAACACAAGAGAGGGAGTCATGAGATCAACAAGGGCTTGTTCATGAGTTCGGTCTAAAAGCAATTCCGTGGTGGAACTTAGTTCAGCCCCTTCATCAACGAGGTAATCTAAAGGAAGAATAAGAGAAAAAATGGTTTTAGCACAAAAAAAGCATATGAACATCAGTCAACTTCATGAACAAGACATATTAATGACCTACTATAATCACATTTTGAATAAAAATCCAAATAAAGCACAAGGTGCTCACCGTAGCTATTCGACAAGCGTTCAAGCATAGACTTGCAGTTCATCAGGACTATGTATATAACAGTAATTGCACCTTCTTCAAACAGGGAAGAAGCCACAGCCTTCATCGATAGCAAAAAATGACGGCATGAATAATTCATTGCAAATTAAACGTCATGAATAAATAGAACATAAAAAGGACGATGAGCCTACCTTATCTTCTGAAATAAATGCTAAAATGCGGAAGGCCGTTGTCAATTGAACCACAGAAGTGCTGCACAAAGCAACTCCATCAAAGTACTTGTTTGTAACAAGCTTCCCAAGAAGATTATCAATGACTTGACCATCTGAAGTATTATTTGAATCTGCAACTACATTCTCAACATCCATCGAATCTGACACGAGCACATTTCCAGAAGAAAAATGGGCATCTTCGCCAGAAGCTAGAATAGCAGAATAACGAAGAAGCCCAACAGCACCATTTCTCTGATATATAACACCAGCATCAATCCATTCAAGCAGCCTTGTTGGAGCATCTTTCCTGTTTGAACCTGGAGAAGACGAATGCAGCGCCTTGTGCAGATCAACAGCAAAGCCAATCCATGACTTGAGTGATGAAGCAGTTGAATCTGCAACCAAGACTTCAAGAATTTCCGCTGCTGAATGGAAGATCGCAAGACCCAATGGAGAACCTCCTGAGATAAGACCGTCACGAAGAGATGTAAGCCTTCAATCAAAAATTCAGATGAAAATATCAAGAAGTACAGGATGGTTCCACTGACCATTTTTAATCATGGTTGAATCGAGATCCTTGTACGAAGAGATGGAACTCAACAGAACAGATATTGCCTACACCAGAAATACTTACATCACCCACAATGCAAGTTGCATTAAGAATGACAAATGAAATTAACAACACACACCTCCGGGAAGTAGCCAAGAGCTAATAATGCTTGGCGACCAGAATCAGACCTGCACCACATGATGGAGTTCGTAAGCTATATGGACACTAGAACCAATAAAATAACTTATGCGCCAATTTGTGGACACACGTAATTGCCTTAGCATCTCAAAATTCATAAACACACTTTAAATTAAGTATTCCTTGTCATATAGTGTTACTTAGGATATCAAAATATTATGGATATTGAGCAAAACACTGAAAGTGGATGGAGTTAAAATTATTGAGTAAACTTTCCAACAATATTACTCACTCTTTGTTTATTCAGAGAGAAACATAAGTTGAAAAAATAAGAATTATAGAAAGGTACTTTGTACCGAAAGACAATGTCAATATTTGGCCACTCACGTCATTATTTTGCACAACTAAACTCCAGATCACAAGCAATTTCATAAACTATCCACCAAACACTAACTTTACTGACCTCGAAATGGCACAAAGTTCCCAAAGAACCCATAAAAGCTCATCAGAATTTGGAGGAACTGCAAGTAGCCTATTGGCAGCACTTCCCTACAGAAGAAAAGAATTCAAGTTTGATCAAATGAATTATGTTTAACACATCAACAGAAGTTAAAACAAATTCCTCCAAGAAGAAACCAGAAGTTAGAAAAAATCAATTGCAAGTTAAACAATATTAACAGAAGTAGATGTAACAGCATGTATTGTGTGGATGAAACAATGGAATGAATGATTTATGTAGTAACAACATGTGAGCAACATCAGCTGAAAGAATAAGCGGAAACAAGATGCAAAAGATGGCAGTGTACACTGTGTAGGAGAACTTCTCTATAATTAATGGTTTTAACAGAACTAGACTAGAAGAAAGATTTCCTTAGGTGAAAAACAACACCCAAATTCCAACCTAATCTAACTTCAAAGTTCCAAGTTTCATCCTATGATCCTAGTAATTATATTCATATCTATGAGTTCAAAAGATCGTAAAACAAATACAAAATGGATAATTCTGATGCAATGAGCCTGCACAAACCACTTTAAGATGTAGCTCTGTGATCATTCCAACTTCCTGGGGGCGGCAGAAGAATCCTTTTGACAGAAGAACGAAGGCATGCCTAAGAGTTATGCATTCTGTTTTATTCATATCTTTACCATCTTGAAGAGAAAGAACTATAAGCTCAGTTGCTTCAGGTTGACTGAGCAAAAAAGATAACCCTGAAGACAGAAAAACATGAGTTCGAGTCATAATGTGAGAAAAAACAAGATTCAAAATATCCCAGTTTAAAAATGTGCCAATCAAACCTGAGCGACAAAAAAGAAGGGAGAGGAGAATGGATTCAATTGATGATGTGATCTCCATCAATATTTCAGCAGCAGGCCCACTTGCCAAATGCATTACAGGTGATGATAACAAGGCTGCTGACAGAGGGAAAAAACCTCTTTCCTGTTCTACAAAAAACATAAAGCTAGAGTTACATTTCTAACACAAGTGCAGCAGAGTGTAAAACAAGCAAGAGTGGCCCTATATAAATGTGTATTTGGAGTTACATCTTGTGTTATAAACCGTGTGGATGTTATATATTTGTGATATTCACTGGTCTGTCGCAGATGTCCATACAAACAAAGGAGACTACCAAAATTTGTAACTTTTTCCAGACCTTGAGATTCCGTGTAGTGTGCGGTAGCATTCTAGGTTGGGCCTAGGTGGTACAGCTTCTACCAGTACATGCCCTCCTTCAGCTAGTATCCCTTTAGGTCAAGCTGTCGCCACCTATATCCAACTGATGGATGTTTATCCCCATCATGACTAAAGGTACATGGCACTTGGTATCAAGGCTAGAGGTACATGGCACTTGGTATCAAGGCAGTCAATTGGTCACTGTGTCAGCATGACCATGGCTGAGACGAGCAAGGTGTCATTCAAGCTGCGGCTGCTGCTAAGCCCGCCGCAGTGTTTATTCTCCTGTTCCCACACGTGAGGCAACAACCATCAAGGATTCATGGTGTTCTAATGTGACAAGGCACCACTATCACTAGCACTCGTAGCGCTCTCCTTTTAAAGAGTTATAAGATGAAAATGACAGTCTAAACCAATCTAATCTAAGAGATAAGGCAAATACTTAACAAACTTGGAATTAACTAAACAGAGTGAGATGGGGAATCCTCGGCTGACTTGAAAATCAAGTTGCCACCGGTTGCCTTTACTTATCCTTGACGCGGCAGCCGTGAACCCGGCCCAAATGACAACAGTATAAACACAGAAAAATCATCCACAACCTGAATTCCAAGTTCCAGACATCATATAGACATCATAAGAAATGAAAGGTGGACCATTTGTGGAACTTCACTTCTTTCATACTCCATGGGCCCTTCTCAATGTTGCCATGTTGCAAACAATTTCATCAAAAATATGGCATTTTTTTGCGCAAAAGATATATATCGTAAATCAAGACTAAAAGCAAAGATGATCTATGGAAAAATAGAATAAACACTCAGCCGAAGCAACCATGGCAGATTGACAACAAGCGCTAGTTCTACTTACATCAAGATTTAAAGTGTGTGTAAGTAAAGAATACACAAAGAAAAACAAGAAGTGCATATCCCATGTTACCTGGATAAGAGATAACAAACATGAATCGGTGTCAAATTGCAAGAAACTGTACTTGGAAGAAGTTATAAGACCAATTGTTGCTTTGAATGAAAGTGAATCTTCCAAATGACTAGACTTGGATATTCTCCTAGCAATAGCCTCTGGCGAAGGATCTTCAATAGGGCCACATATCTTTATCAATTTCTGCATCAAGAAATATCATCGTAAAATAACTGCTAACCCGCTTCACTTCCAAGGAGGAAAACAGAGTGCATGTGCAGCTGTACGGAACTTGGTCTTTCCTAAAGAGAGCAGTTCTAGAAACTTACCGACATTTCAGCAAGCTCGTTACTTGCAAAAATAAGAAAAGAAACTCTGTCCGAGGAAAGTTCATCAGACGGCAGATTGGAAACCACCTTGATCACGGCAGACTGCAACACAACCATAAGCTTCATATAATCTGGAGAGTACACTAACAATAGATTTATCGAACAGTAGGTAGCTAAGAATATTCAAACCTCATATCTAGATAGTATCTCATAAAAACGCAAACGTTGAAGAACATATGTAGCACGAGAGGCAATATCATGTCTTTCTTTTTCCAGTAGAAGTTTCAACAAAGAACAGTAGCCATCACTGCTGCCGGTGGGTATACTGTTCCGATCACTTCGTGGCCACCATCCCAAGAACGCATCACATCCAACACCATGCCGAGTAGCATTCTCAACAATACCTAAGAGAAGCAATGTAGTAGCTGTAGATTTGGGTGTCTTCCAACAAAGCAGATTAATGATTTGCTCCATCCCACCAGCATCAACAAAATAAAAGCAACTCTCTTTTGAGGAGCATATTAGGAGAACCAAACTCAAGGACATCACCAACCAGTTATTCTGAAACAAAAAAAATGGCATAAGATTAAGATAGATGAATCATCTAACACATTAGACATCCATATGACAGTTCATCAAGTGGCATCAGATAATTACCTGAGAAGGGCATTGTAGATCAAGTAATGAACAGTTTCTATAATATGGGAAACTATTGTTAAACAACTCAAATATCGTCTTGGTCGTAGGCAACTCCTCCAATCCGATGGCAAAGCCATCATCACCTAAACGAGTAGCAGCGATAGAATGGACATTTTTCCAAATTTCAAACAGCTCATTGCTAGCTTCAGTGTGAACAATATTACTTTCCTGAGGATCAAGATTACTCTTGCTGAAGCCATCTGCCAAGTCTTGATTCCAACTATGTGGCATGCAGTTAGAACTAGTTACATATTTTGAAACAGCTGAGACAACTGCACTTCCTAGGTCATGGATCAGATTTTCCACATTGGGTATCTGGTGCATTTTGAGAGCTAAATATAGGATTTTCTTCACTTCAAGTGACAATTCCAAATCTGTGGACTGAAAACTCAATGGTTTGATTGACGATAATGACTCTTCGAATTTGAATTTGGATGAACGTAGTGCCGGTGGAAGGTCCTCAAATTTTCCCTCTGACGGAGAGCTAACCACATTGGCAAGAGAATGATCCAGACCTAGTTCTATGTTGAATTGACCAAGGTCTTCGGCAGTATTCCCATAAATTACAAGAGTGAGACTGCGATAAGTTCCCCGCAGCACTAGATGATTTGTTACAATAGCCTGTAAAGTAAAAGAAACAAAGAAAAATGTCTCAAGCAACAGAACAGACCAACTCTGAACGGAAGAACAAGACAAAGATGTGGCAAACATAAGCAACTGAAGACTACCCCTTAATAAACAATACCAGAGGGGGAAAGGCAAGAAAAAATGAACGGAGTGACATGCAGCATCGGTCGTTAAGCATGTGCAACTGTACCACATAAGCAACTGGGGCCGTATTCATTCAACTAAAATCTGTAAACTTTCTAGTTAACAAGTTGACAATTTGACATAAATTCATAGCAAGCATAGCATTTGCACATTTCGTAGTGCAGACGGAAAAAGCAGAATACAACACACGGACAGAAAGGATAGCACATATAGGCACAAGATAGTAATATTTATCAAACTTGAAAGCAAATGGCATACCTCAACTTCAAGCACATTGGACGAGGAGTGTGAATACAAGAAAGGCAGGCAAAGGCGCCTAAATCGAGACTCCCCATCGCAGTGAACGAAGACTTCCAGAGCAAATGATGGTGGGGATGTTGCACTGATATAACACAAACAACATAAACAAAGAAAAATAGCTCAACAATGAGGGGCAGAAGAAGAATACTAGTACATTTCGAACTGTCTGCACGTAAGTCTTCACGCGACTGCAGGATAATGTAATTAGCTTACTCAAGACTCTTAAATTAAAGGGAGCTACAATATTCAGATTGATATAAGGAACATTTTTTAGAAGTATCAATGGAGACCAACAAATTACATTTGTCCGGTATGTTTCTATGTCAAAATCAAAAGTAGAACCTTTTCAGTAATTCACATGATAGTGCAAGGGAAAATCATTTCAAAATCCACTGGGAGCCCAAGTTACGTAATTAAAAGCACATGATTCATATCTGTGTGCCCAAGTAGCATATTATTTAGATTTAATTTTATTAAACACTTCACAAACTGGCATTGAGTCTCATTCGTACTACATTAGTGCATGGTTTTGCTGCTTTCCAATAATAATGCACACTTTCATTTCCATGTAAGTTCGGAGATTGATCAAGCACTTCTTCTATGTTTCTAGTTATTTTTGCATCGTCGATTGACTCAATGGTTTATAATTATGGGCCAAACAACGTTGTCAGGTGATTCTGTACGCTTCAGTGTGCACCTAACTCCATAATGGTTATCAAGTTTAA
Source organism: Elymus sibiricus (assembly GCA_039707655.1). NCBI lineage: Eukaryota > Viridiplantae > Streptophyta > Magnoliopsida > Poales > Poaceae > Elymus > Elymus sibiricus. The sequence continues at coordinate 349,984,297 of CM077675.1, forward strand.
TATATTCTGTTACTTTAGAAACATTGTTACAATATTCTGAGCTCTACTGCTCTGCAATATAAATATTTTCCTGCCAACTGCGTTGCTAGAAACTAAAACACATTTGATTTGTCATGTAACTCTAGTGCCAATGAAAAATACAGTTATGTGTTATGTAACTATAGTGATGTCTAATTTTCTATCAATCTTTACTAGATACAGTTGCAATTGTTATACAATGTAACACCTATAACATCTACATTCAACTAATTCACATTGCTACAATCTTCGGTTTTCTCTTGTCAGAATCTGGGCCCAGAAAATAAGTAGTCTACAGATGTGTTCCCTTGAGGCCAAATACAACCCCACCAAATATTTAGCTAGCCAAGGTTTTGCTTGCCTACGATTTGGCCAAATGTAGCCAAGAAAAAGCACTAGAGTGGCCAAAGGGGTATGGCCATGCCCAAAAATAATTATTTATAAACTGCAACGGCCAAATAAGTACAGAGGCACTCTTTCGCAGGACACACTTTTGCTATCAGACCTCGCCTTTACAAGTGCAAACAGTATAAAGAGGAAATTTTCTTACCCAACAAGAGATATGTTTGGTGTAGAAGGAGCCGCATTTTGCTCAAGAAACTCACAGGCAGTAATCACAACAGGTTCAGAAAATAGCACCTGCATGATGCAACATAATTAAGAGAACTCAAGGACAAGTTATATATTTGAATTAATTAGATAAATGAGTCTCCCTCTCACTCTCTCAGGACAGTAATTAACTGTAATCTTTAACATGAATGGTGAACAGCTGAAGCACATATAATAAATGCATCCTGCATATATTCATTTTAAGAAGCTTTCTTAATACTACCTTTGTCATAGTAAAGGATGTATAGGAATTGGCAGTTTGACACTGTCTCCAAAGTCACACTTTGGCTATCAGTTTCTACGAAATCATGTTGCTTCAAATAACAATAAGTACATGTTATTGAAGAATTTTCGTGATGGATCTAACAATACCAATTTAGTATAGTAGATGTTGGTAATTTGATCCATCATGATGGTCAAACAAAAAATTGTTTCAAAATTCTTTAACGTCCTACATTACGGCTCAGAGTGAGTCCTTGCAGTAAAAGGCTGGCGTAGGTGTTATTAGTAAAAATAGCTGGTAGTTACGATAACACTTTGGTACCTTTGTTTGGGCATGGATTGTAAATCCCAAATGAGACGGTTACAAACAAGATCTTGTCTTTTGCTAATATTTGCAAAGCTAACCATGGTTAATGTACATTCAATCGATTTCAGACAGGCACAAAAAGAGTTTATCCAGTCGACATATTAATTGAATGTGTCTGTTCCACGTCATGTGTATGCGTGGGCGGCTGTGTGCGGCATGTTAACTATATGTTTGGCGTTAGTGACAACTTGACTATATTGGACACGGACAAGTGGCCACATTGCTGAGGATGTTAGAGACCGTGCACATGAACTTCTTCACAGAATTATACCTGCTGGTTGCGTGATTCATTAAGCCTGAATATGTTCCAATGTTCAAGGCAGAATAGGTCAATATGCTTATTTCACATAGAATTGTTTCACATATACTGGAAAAGGAAGTCGAGCATGTAAAACAAATATGTACCGATTAGCCCTGATCCTCACTCTCCGGAGTAATTATGTGCCAGTTTGGTGCACCAATGGAACCCATGGGATGCTAAAAGCCGTCGAGCTTAACAATTCAAACGCCTGCTAACCAGGCAGTAGCAAGATTTGATTGCAGATTGCACGGGGGACTGACAAAAAAAAGGAGGGGATGGGGGGAAGCGCACCTCGTCGACGTACTCGTCCAGCTGAGAGTGGAGGATCGTCTGCGCGAACAGCACGACCGGCTCCGGGCGTCCCATCGAAGCGGGCCGTATATTTCTCGACACCTGACCGCCTGAGCGAACGAAAGCAGGGGCGCTAAAACCCTAGAGCGTCCGCCGAAGCGTGCAAGGCAAAGGGAACGGGAGACTTCGCGATGCGTACGCAGGTCGCCGCGGCCTCCGTGGTGAGACGAGCCCGCACGGGGTGCGGCGGCCGGTTTGGCCCTCCCGGTCGGCGGCAGGGGCGGCGGCGGCGTAGGGTGGGTGAGGCCGTGAGGGGGGCGAAACGGAGGAGGACGAACCAGGTATTCTCCTCCCTTGCAGGCTCGGAAGGGTTTTTTTTGGTGGGCTCGGAAGGGTTTTTTTTTTTTGTGGGCTCGGAAGGGTTTTCAGAAGGGAAGCAGGCGAGACGTATGTTACCGACCAGGATTGTGACAAAGCATCAAACAAAACAAAAAGTATGATGCTGCGCTCGTAAAGCCTGATTGATTTTTCTGATCGATGTTCTGAGGAGGTGAATTTTTCTTCGGACTTGTTGTCCTCTGACATAAAAAGCTAGAGTTTGTTGTCTTCCGACGACTCCTGTCGTCGAGAGTTTTTCCTTCGTCGTTTCTTATCGGCGATAATGAAGGTCCTTTTCTGGAACTATCGTGGCATGCTCTCAACCACGATAGTATGCAAGTTGTTGGATCTTAAAGGACGGATGAGCATATGTGTTTTTTTTTGTTTGAATCTTGTCTAAATAAAGTTAAGACAATTCAGTTGAGCATTAAGTTAGGGTTTGATTTTTTCATGTTATTGAAAGTGATGGTGGCTCCGGTGGTCTTGTTCTTTTTTACAATCAGTCTAATGAAGTGGTGTTGGGCTACTCTTCCTGCAACTTTATTGATGGGTTTATGATTGATGGAAACAATGTAGCATGAAGGATGACAGAAATTTATGGAGAACCAAACTGGACCGTAAGCATCAATCTTGTACTACTTATGGAATCTTCATAATAGTTCTAAGGGGCTTGGATGATCATAGATTATTTCAATGAAATTCTTGTTGCAAATGAGAAGGAAGGAGGGAACGTGAGGCCACCATAGTATATGCAAAATTCAGAGATTGTCTAGAAGAATGTGCCCAACGAGAAATAATGTATGTGGGAGATCCCGTCACCTGGAGCCGAGGTAAGATTAGAGAATGGTTCGACTGAGCAGTATGCAACGAAGCATTGTTGGATAAATTCCCTTTTGCGGCGATAGTACACGAACGTCACGTTACACTCGGATCACAGACCCCTTTTGCTAGATACAAATTATTTTGAATCAACCATGACACAACAGCCAAGGGGGAACTCCGATTCGAAGTACACTGATTGAACGTTGATACAGTGGATGAAATTGTCAAGACTGCGTGGGAGCGGTCTCATTTAGCTAGCGTTAGACCGTCACTGGCAGCTTGTACAAAAGTTGTAGAAGATGATCTTTTCAGTGAGACAAGGAGGTTCTCAGGGGCCTGGAGAGAAGGATCAATAATCTTAGAAAAAAAAGATGGAAAAACTACGGAGAGGACAGTGGAAAACCGACAGAAGATGAAAGAGTTGCAAATTTTGATTGAAAATCTACTTGACCATGAGGAATTATTTTGGTTGCAAAGAGCAAGGGCCAAAAAAATTGGTTACTTCATGGGAACAGAGGCACAACATTTTTTCATATAGCAGCGTGAGCACGTAAAAGAGAATTTGCATCAAATGCCCACTGGATGATACCGGGGTGTGGAAAGATGATATGAATGAACTGAACTTCATCATCATGAGATACTTTTCTGGACTATTTACCTCGCAGGTGCACGCATCGAATATGATGTACTGAATCAGGTGAACAGTAGAGTTGCCGAGGAGATGAACGAAATCCCGATGGCCCACTACACATGAAACGGAGTGAGAAAGGCCATATTCTCCATTGGGGACTTCAAGGCACTCGGTCCATATGGCATTCATGCCATTTTTACAGGAGGTTTTGGTTGATGCTCGGTGGTGACTTGATTTTGGATGTCCCGAAGGCGGTGAATAGTTGAGTAATGCCACAAGGGTAGAATAATACCACAATTGTCATGATCCATAAAGTACAAACTCTAGAAAGGGTAACACATTTTAGACCCATTGGTTTGTGTAATGTGGTGTATAAAGTGATATCTAAAATGATAACGTCCAGGCTTAAAATCCCTCCCACGCGTATAATTAGTTCTATCTAGAGTGCTTTCGTTCCAAGAAGACTTATTACAGATAACATCCTAATTGTGTATGAAAGTTTACACACCATTAAGCAAAAGAAGGTGGGGACGGAAGGATGTTGTGCGGTGAAACTCGATATGCATAAGGCCTATGACAGAGTTGAGTGGGTGTGTCACAACCCTATGATAATGTTTGTAAATAGTTGCATTTAGAAGCATACATGCATCATGTTAAACTTCCTTTACATTTGAATTAGGGAATTTCAAAGCCTCGAAATTAAATAAAGGGCCAAGACCCTAAAATTTCATTCAATGAACCCAAAATGCCCTTCTTAATGTTTGCGAATTTTGGCAAGAGTTTTAATTCAAACCAAAATTTATGAACATTCAAAGGATTGTTTTTGTGCATTTAATTAAAATCAATATTATATTTGCATTGGGTTTATATTCCTAATAGATATAATATAAGCTCAACATCTCTGAAATATGTTATGTAGCATTGGAAGGGTCCAGTGAAGTTACATAAAAATATTCAGAAGAATTTGGCAATGTTTGAAATTAATTTTGAATTTGAAACGGTGGCAAAGACGTAATAAAGACAAAAGGCGGAAATAAAACAGAAAGAGATAAACCTACCTCGGCCTTACCTAGCAAGAAGTAGCCCAACCCACTAGGGGATGAGTCATTTTCTTCCTACTGCCAAAAAAGAGAAGCAGGTGCGTGGCAAGCACACCGAGCCCCTGGCCACCTCTTGCTTCCCCTCCGACGCCTTGGCCCTTCTACCCACGCCACGGAGACGCCCAAGCCCCCTTGATATTTTCCCCTCTCTCTCCCGTGCTCATCCTTCCTATGGGTAGTCGTATGAGCTGCGTGCATCACCGCCTCGTCCACTACTTGCACCCCGTGAGATCGGATCGGGAAGGAGAGACACATGAAGGGGACGAAAACACATCCAAAGGAGAGAACCCTAGCCTCCGGAGACTTTCGGAGGAGCAACCGATCCAAGGCTCCGCCGCCGCTACTCCGCATCAAGAGGGCTTCATCATCATCATCGCCATCTCACTCCCATCCATTTTGTAATACATTCGTTGGGGTGGATTCAATCGTGCGTTACTTGTGTGGGATCTCAATGTTCACCATGATTCACCCCATCTTGCTTCTGCTCTTGATATGTGAGTAGTCCCTATAGTTATTGGGGATATCGAGGAATCCTAGGTGTGTAATATAGCATTTGGTATTAGTATTTACCATCCTCTTTGCATGTTTATGTTAACATTCTTTTTGATGTTGGGTGAAGTCGACCATCCAACATATGCCAATTTTGGACGGAAGATTATTACTGTTGACGAACCGGCTGGTCACAGAGGTAGGTACATGACAGGGCCTATCTCCCTTCGTCCTGGATCGTTGCGGCAGGGAGTAAACAGATACCACTTATAGGTTTCATCCACGTGAACCTTTTCCCCCTGAATCACCGTTTAGTAACCAGAGTGAGGAAGAACGATGGTGGCGTATGTGATATGGGGTTGTCACGTGTATGCGTGTAACTGTACCGGCTCTGCCCACAAATAGAAATATGCAAAGCGGGTTATGAATTTGATATAGAATTGTGTTTAAGCACTACTATAGATGCGCATTAGACGGAAATCCGGACTCCCCGGGAACGCCTTGCTCCTATTGATTTTGACAACCTACTTTACGTCTCTTGTTACTAAGTTCTATTTCAGTATTTTACCTTTACGCTCGGTACACCATTTCCATCATATTACTACTGCTTTGGATTTCTTACAACTTGTAGGCATGGATGTTTAAAACCTCTGAGAGACAAAAAACTGATTCATGTGCTCCCGGTGGGATCAAAACTCTTACCTCGAAAAGGCTACTTTACATCCATGTTCACTTGCAGGACATCACAATTCACCTTCTCGAACACCCATTTCGTGATGATTTATTGAAGGAATGTTTTTATACGCACCAACCACAACTTGCTTAACTTGTGGTTTGATACGTCCATTTTGCATCATGATTTCTTATTGATATTTATGATATTCTTGTCCATTATTCCTTATTATCATACAATTCTTATGTCTTTTCTCTCTGAATATGCAAGGTACATCACAAAGAGGGAAATATCTCGAAACTGGAATTCCGGACCGGGAAACCAAGAAAAATGCAGAAAAATCACCAGACTCCAAATGACCTGAAACTTCACGGAGAATTTTTATGAATTACTTAAGAATTATCGGGCCAAAAATATACCAAAGGGGGGCCACCTGCTGGCCACAAGCCAACAGGGCGCGCCCAACCCCCTGGGCGCGCCCTGATGGCTTGCGAGGCCCCAGCAGGCCTCCCGACCCACCTCTTCTCCTATATGGTGTGTTTTACCCTAGAAAAAAATCATAAGCAACCTTTCGGGACGAAGCGCCATCGTCTCGAGGTGGAAACCTGGGCAGAGGCCCTTTTGCACTCCGGTAGTCTGATTCTGCCGGGGAAACTTCTCTCCGGGAGGGGGAGATCGAAGCCATCGTCATCACCAACGCTTCCTCCTTCATGGGAGGACCAATATTCATCAACATCTTCACCGACATCATCTCATTTACAACCCTAGTTCATCTCTTGTATTCAATCTTTGTCTCAAAACCTCAGATTGGTACCTGTGGGTTACTAGTAGTGTTGATTACATCTTGTAGTTGATGCTTGTTGGATTACTTGGTGAAAGTTATTATGTTCAGATCCTTATTCTTCATTATTATACCTCTGATCTTGAACATGTTGATGAGGTGTGAGTAGTTACTATTGTTCCTGAGGACATGGGAGAAATCTTGTTATAAGTAATCATGTGAAGTTGGTATTCGTTCGATATTTTGATGATATGTATGTTGTTACTTCTCTTAGTGGTGTCATGTGAACGTCGACTACATGAAACTTCACCATGCTATGGGCCTAAGGGAAGTCATTGTGTAGTAGCAAGTAGATGATGGGTTGCTAGAGTGACAAAAGCTTAAACCCCAGTTTATGCGTTGCTTCATAAGGGACTAATTTGGATCCACATGTTTCATGCTATGGTTAGATTTATCTTAATTCTTCTGTCGTAGTTGCGGATGCTTGCGAGAGGAGTTAATCATAAGTGGGTTGTTTGTTCAAGTAAGAACAACACCTTAGCACCGGTCCACCGACATATCAAATTATCAAAGTAGCGAACGCGAATCAACTCAACATGATGAACATGACTAGACAGAAATTCCCATGTGTCCTCGGGAGCGCTTGCTTAATATAAGATTACTTTCAGGCGTGCCCTTTGCTATAAAAAGGATTGGGCTACATTGCTGCACCTTTGTTACTATTGTCACTTGTCACTTGTTACGAATTATCTTGCTGCAAAACTATTTATCACTGTTACTCACAGCACTTGCAGAGAATACCTTGCTGAAAACCGCTTATCATTTCCTTCTGCTCCTCGTTGGGTTCGACACTCTTACTTATCGAAAGGACTACGATTGATCCCCTATACTTGTGGATCATCAAGACTCTTTTCTGGTGCCGTTGCCGGGGAGTGAAGCTCCTTTGGTAAGTGGAAATTAGTAAGGAAACATTTTTGATACGTGCTAAAATTTACTGTTGCTTGTCACTATGAACGGTCACCCTTTGAGTGGCTTGTTTGGGGCATCTTCGCCTCAAACGGAAGTTGAAGAAGTTGTTCCTCAACCTACTGAACCTACTGAAAATATTTACTATGAGATTCCTTCGGGTATGTTAGAAAAACTGCTATCTAATCCTTATGATGGTACGACTCATCATGATTACCATTTGATATTTGTCGATGAGGTTTGTGGATTATTTCAGCTTGTAGGTTTATCTGGAGACAAAGTTAAGAAGAAGTTTTTCCCTTTATCTTTGGAGGGAAAGGCACTAATGTGGTATAGGTTATTGGATGATATTGGATCATGGGACTGGAATTGCTTGAAGATGGAATTTCATCAGAAGTTTTATCCTATGCATCTAGTCCATCGTGATCGGAACTTTATTTATAATTGTTGGCCTCGTGAAGGAGAAAGTATCGCTCAAGCTTGGGGGAGGCTTAAATCTATGATGCACACTTGCCCCAACCATGAGCTCTCAAGAGAAATGATTATACAAAAAAATTATGCTCGACTTTCTCATGATGATCAAGTATTACTCGATTCTTGTGCTATTGGTTCCTATATGAAGAGGACTATTGAATTCAAATGGGATCTTCTCGAAAGAATTAAACGCAACTCTGAAGATTGGGAACTCGACAAAGGTAAAGAGTCATGTATAGAGCTTAATTTTGATTGTGTTAAATCTTTTATGGAAACTAATGCTTTCCATGAGTTTAGCAATAAATATGGTCTTGACTCTGAGATAGTAGCTACTTTCTATGAAACATTTGCTACTCATGTTGATCTCCCCAAGGAGAAGTGGTTCAAATATCATCCTCCCATTGAAAAACCACTAGAGGAACCTGTTAAAATTAAGAAGGAAGAAGTAATTGTTAGCCATGCTGATCCCATTGTTCCTACTGCTTACGTTGAGAAGCCTCCTTTTCCTGTTAGAATTAGGGAACATGATAAAGCTACAACTGTGGTTAATAAAAGTCATGTTAGGACACCTAAACCTTCTGAACAATTAAATGTTGAGCCTAATGTTGCTATGGTTAAAGATCTCCTAGTTGATAATATTGATGGTCAGGTTATTTACTTCTTTGATGAAGCTGCTAGAATTGCAAAACCTGTTAGAAACGAGCGAGATGAGCTCGATAAAAAACAAACTAGTTGTAGGCATGCCTATTGTTTCAGTTAAAATTGGAGATCGTTGTTATCATGGCTTGTGTGACATTGGTGCTAGTGTTAGTGCTATACCTTTTACCTTATATCAAGAAATTATGCATGACATAGCACCCTCTGTGATTGAAGATATTGATGTCACTATTAAACTTGCAAACAGAGATACTATTACACCACTTGGGATTGTTATAGATGTTGAGGTATTGTGTGGAAAAGTCAAGTACCCAACAGATTTCTTAATACCTGGTTAAGAACAAGATAACTTATGTCCCATCATATTTGGTAGACCTTTCTTGAATACTGTTAATGTTGAAATTAATTATGCTATCACAAGGTCAAAGTAAGATTTGGTGATGTGTCTCATGAATTTAATTTCTCTAAATTTAGTAGACAACCACATGAAAAAGAGTTGCCTAATAAGGATGAAATAATTGGTCTTGTGATGCTTGTGATCTGCGTTGGGTTTTCCAAGAAGAGGAACGGGTGATGCAACACAATACGGGTAAGTATTTCCCTCAGTTAAGAACCAAGGTTTATCGAACCAATAGGAATATCGGTTATCAACCGTCTTCAGCGGCTGCACACAAAAGAGCACACACTGTACCCAATGCGGCAAGAGGGTTGTCAATCCCCTTGATCTCGTTATTTGCAAGTAAGTGAGATGTGTAGATAATTGTAGATAATTGTAAATTGCAAAATAAAATAAAATAAAGAAAATGGCAGCAAGGTATTGAAATCGTTTGTAAACTTATAAGTGGATAGACCCGGGGGCCGTAGTTTTCTCTAGTGGCATCTCTCATGTAGTAGGCATACGGTGGGTAAACAAATTACTCTTGAGCAATTGATAGAAGAGCGGATGGTTATGCAATCTTTATTCACGGGAATGATCATGTATATATAGGCATCACGTCCATAAGCAAATAGGCCGACTCCTTCCTGCACCTATTACTATTACTCCACCCATCGACCGCTATCCAGCATGCATATAGAGTATTAAGTAAAACATAGTAATGCTTGGAGAATGATGACATGATGTAGACAAAGAGAATTCAATTAATATGAACTAACCCCATCGTTTTATCCTTAGTGGCAGCAATACAAAGACGTGCCTTGTCCCTTTCTGTCATTGGGATATAGAGCACCGCCAGATTGAACCCACTACAACGCATCCCTCTCACTGAAGAAATATCAATCTAGTTGGCCAAACTATTGATGACCCACAAGTATAGGGGATCGATCGTAGTCCTTTCAATAAGTAAGAGTGTCGAACCCAACAAGGAGCAGAAGGAAATGATGAGCGGTTTTCAGCAAGGTATTCTCTGCAAGTGATGTAAGTAACGATAGTAGATAGTTTTGCAGCAAGATAATTCGTAACAGGTGACAAGTAACAATAGTAACAAAGGTGCAGCAAGGTAGCCCAATCCTTTTTATAGCAAAGGACAGGCCGGAAAGTACTCTTATATTAAGCAAGCGCTCCTGAGGACACATGGGAATTTCTATCTAGTCATGTTCATCATGTTGAGTTGATTCGCGTTCGCTACTTTGATAATTTGATATGTGGGTGGACCGGTGCTAAGGTGTTGTTCTTACTTGAACTAAAAACCTACTTATGATTACTCCCTCTCGCAAGCATCCGCAACTACGAAAGAAGAATTAAGATAAATCTAACCATAGCATGAAACATGTGGATCCAAATCAGCCCCTTATGAAGCAACACATAAACTAGGGTTTAAGCTTCTGTCACTCTAGCAACCCATCATCTACTTGTTACTTCACAATGACTTCCCTTAGGCCCATAACATGGTGAAGTTTCATGTAGTCTACGTTCACATGACACCACTAAGATAAGTAAAAACATACATATCATCAAAATATCGAACGAATACCAACTTCACATGATTACTTATTACAAGACTTCTCCCATGTCCTCAGGAACAATAGTAACTACTCACACCTCATCAACATGTTCAAGATCAGAGGTGCAATAATAATAATTAAGGATGTGAACATAATCTCTTTCACCAAGTAATTCAACAAGCACCAACTACAAGATGTAATCAACACAGCTTGTAACCTACAGGTACCAATTTGAGGTTTTGAGACAAAGACTGAATATAAGAGATGAACTAGGGTTGGAGATGAGATGGTGCTGGTGAATATGTTGATGAGGATTGGTCCTCCCACGAAGGAGTAAGCGTTGGTGATGATGATGGCTTTGATCTCCCACTCCCGGAGAGGAATTTCCCCGGCAGAATCTGACTGCCGAAGTGCAAAAGGGCCTCTACCAAGGTTTCCACCTCGAGACGGCGGCGCTTCATCCCGAAAGGTTGCTTATGGTTTTTTCTAGGGTAGAACACACCTTATAGGAGAAGAGGGTGGTCGGGAGGCCAGCCAGGGCCCCACAAGCCATCAGGGCGCGGCCTGGGGGGAGCCCTGTTGGCTTGTGCCTGGCTGGTGGCCCCCCTCTGGTATATTCTTGGTCCAAAAATTCTTATATATTCAATAAAAATTCCTCGTGAAGTTTCAGGTCATTTGGAGTCTGGTGATTTTTCTGCCTTTTTCTCGGTTTTCTGGTCCAGAATTCCAGTTCCCAGATAATTCCCTCTTTGTGATGTACCTTGCATATTCAGAGAGAAGGAGCATAAGAATTGTATTATAACAGGGAATAATGGATGAGAATAACGTAAATATGAATAATAAATCATGATGCAAAATGGACGTATCAACTCCCCCAAGCTTAGACCTCGCTTGTCCTCAAGCGGAAGCCGAACTCGAGAGTAATGGCCACATAATTTGAGAGAGAGAGGTGTCGATAAAAACAGAATACGGACATGAGAGCATCATGAATATCACTATAGCAGCAAGCATTTCATCATATAACTTCTCATAAACAAGTAAAGATCTATTCACAATTATCGAAGTATGAAGTATAAACCTTATTGACAACCAACAAACGGTGCCTTTAATCATGGTGATAATCACGATTCATCATATTCAAGAGAAGAGTCTATATAAGAGCTTTCATTGTAGCAAACCCACATACTCAACTATCATTTAGTCATCCATGATTATTGATACTCATGGCATATTTTTTGAGCTAATGTTTTTGCCGGACACATAGGAAGATAGGGGCTTTATTTGCCACCCAACTCATTTACCTCAAGGATAATGTCAACAGTAATGAATCATGGTTTCTTACATTCAACTGGATATATATATATATATATATATATATATATATATATATATATATATATATATATATATATATATATATATATATATATATATGGATCTTTCCTCAACACGTGATGCTTGCCCACTAAGAGGGTTTAAAGATTAAAAGAAGGGAAGATATTAATGACTCTTGTGCAAAAATAGGAACTTTATGAAAGTAAAAGATAGACCCTTCGCAGAGGGAAGCAGAGGTTGTCATGCGATTTTATTTGTTTATATGTGCAATCTCTTAATGCAAAGGAACGTCACTTCATATTGCCCCTTGTGATAGCGAACTTTATTACGCACTCCGTTGCTTTTATTTCTTCGTCATCACAAGATCGCACAAAGCTTATTTTCCCTTTCAATAAAACATCATACATGAGTACGGGCAATTTTTATTGCTCATGCACCGATGACAACTTACCTGAAGGATCTTATTCAATCCATAGATAGGTATGGTGGACTCTCTCGGAAAGAAACTGGGTTTAAAGGGTTACAGATGCACAAGTAGTATCTCTACTTGGTGCGGGAAGTTTTGGCTAGCAAAAGTTCTAAAGGAAACATCACATGTTAAAGGATCCATGATTATATAGCTTCTATGCAAATGTAAACAATCATAACCATTAAGTTGTCTTCCATGTCCAACTTCAACACTTGATCATCATTTAATATTTGGTGAGGGTTCGTAATCATAGATGATGTCAAAGATAGTGTATTTGTATGTGGATCTTCTCTTCTCTATCATAAGATTGCATAGATTATAACAATGACTAAGGCTATGTTTGTTCTATTCTCAACAATTTTCATAGCTCATACTTTCTTTTTATGTGAAGTCATTACTTCCCATGGAATAAGCGTATGAACTTTACTATTCTTTTTATTGCCATGCTATGATGATTGGTGCAAGGGAGTAAAGCACACAAACTCAACTAATCTTTATTATATAACTCTCATACTCGATTACAAAGGTAGGTAGAACTCAAAGCAAAATCCTAAGCAAAGCAAATCTGAAACTTTTATTTCTCTAAACCACGAAATAACTAAAGATCAAACTAAAATAAAGGATGATGGTAAAAAGTGATGGTGATACGATACCGGGGCACCTCCCCCAAGCTTGGGACAAGCTAGGGGTGGTGCCCATACCCATGTGCTCAAGTGTTCTTCGGTGATGGTGGTGGTGTTGGAGTAGTGGCACCCTTCTTCTCCATCTTACGTCGAAGGATGAAGTTTTCCTCTCTTAAATCATCTTTTTCTTGCTCGAGCTTCAAGATCTTTTTGCATAAATTTGCCTTGCTTTCCTGCAGAAAACGAGAAGGGATAAATTGAACCTTGGATTTGTTTGCCCTATTAGGGAGGCTTGATTTCTTGAATCCCACATGCATATCCCCGGATTGAGGTAGCGGAACTTCATCTTCATCCGAACTGGCATCTAGGCCGACATCTTCCATCTCCTCCGGATCGGTGTCTCCCTCCTCTTTAGTGGACCATAGGTAGGGGTAAATATCCCCAAAGGTCTTTGGGTCTGCCACATAGTTGGAGACATAGCTCTCTCCATACGAATCTTGAGATGACATATTCTCGGATCTGCTAGAAAAACAGCTCGAAACAAGAACAGAGGAGAAACTCGCGATGCGGTGGTCAAAACACACGGGAGTATATATAATGATTTTTTTCTAGGTCAGAATACGTGTTCGGGAAGCAATCGGAGTCGGGGAGGCACATGAGGGCCGCACAAGCCATCAGGGCACTCCCTGGTGGGTCCCCTGACTCCGTTTTATTTTTGGAATTTTCTAAAATACTAAAACCAACAAAAAATATTTTTTGGAATTTTTGGAGTCGGTTTACTTATCGTACCACATACCTACCCCCTTTTCAGGTTTTTGGAGTGTTCCGAAAGGCCTCCCGTATGTGTTCTTCCGGTGTTATCACTTGAATGATATTAGTCTCTTCATTAATGGGCGTACCTGAAACATAATGCTTAATTCTTTGCCCATTCACCACCCTCGGGTTTTTGCCTTCGAAGTTATTAATTTTTATGGCACCAGAGCGATAGACCTCTTCGATAACATATGGACCTTCCCATTTGGATAAAAGTTTTCCTGCAAAAAACCTGAAACGAGAATTGTACAAAAGCACAAGGTCTCCTACATTGAATTCCTGTTTTTGAATCCTTTTGTCATGCCACCTTTTAACCTTTTCTTTAAACAACTTAGCATTTTCATAGGCTTGTGTCCTCCATTCATCTAGTGAGCTAATATCAAATAACCTCTTTTCGCCGGCAAGTTTAAAATCATAATTAAGTTCTTTAATTGCCCAATAAGCCTTATGTTCTAGCTCAAGAGGTAAATGACAAGATTTTCCATACACCATTTTATATGGGGACATCCCCATGAGGTTTTTATAAGCAGTTCTATAAGCCCATAGAGCATCATCTAGTTTCTTAGACCAATTCTTCCTAGATCTTTAACAGTCTTTTGCAAGATTAATTTCAGTTCTCGATTGCTCAATTCAACTTGGCCACTAGATTGACGATGATACGGTGATGCAATTTTATGGTTAACATCATATTTAGCTAGGAGTTTACGGAAAGCACCATGAATAAAATGTGAACCAGCATCAGTCATCGAGTATCTAGGGACTCCAAACCTCGGAAAAATAATTTCCTTAAGCATTTTAATAGAGGTGTTGTTGAAAGCACAACATGCTCCCTTGGTGGTTTTGATAATTCATGACAACATACATTGTCTCTTGGACTAATATTTCTACCTAGTGTATTTCAGGTGAAAGTCCATAGAGAGAGATGGGTTGGCAAAAAGGATTGTGAGGAGATACCCCTAGATGCAAGGAAATGGATTGGCAAAGCTTCAAGCAAGAGGACTCTACATTTTACTTTGTGAGAAATCACCTTTGAGTCCATAGGAAAGCCAATACTATTAAAAGGGGGTAAGGTACTGTTGGTGAACAAGATGCCACGTGCACAAGTGATAGTCACAAAAAACACCCACAAACTCTTCCACAAAAGTCTATCCAAGCCTATCTTGAAAATCGGTGCTACCAACAATTTCCACTCGGTCCCACCGATTCCCACCTCAGACAGACCCATGCCAAACCCTAGCACATCGGTTCAACCGATTCTGATTCGGTGCCACCGAGTTCAGCTTGCCAACTCTCTGTTGCCTCAATTCTTAAAATCAGAAATTCCAAGTTTTTGGATCGGCGTCACCAAGTTTTGGAAATTGACCGATGGTCACTAAATCGGTACCACTGAGATTTCTGTATCGGTCTCACCGAGATTCAAAAGTTGCTACCTTTGGAGCAACTCGGTACCACCGAGTTTTACACTTCGGTGTCACCGAGTTGGTCACTTTAGGTGTAATGGTTGGATTTTTGGGGATGCCTATATATACCTCTTCACCACCACCCACTCGAAAGAGAAGCACTCGGAACTATTCCATACTTGCCCCATCCAATTTTCTGAGAGAGAGCCACCTACTCATGTGTTGAGATCAAGCCATTCCACTCCATCCATATGAATCTTGATCTCTAGCCTCCCCGAGTTGCTTTCCACCAAATCAATCTCTTCCACCATAGCCAAATCTGTGAGAGAGTGATTGTGTGTTGAGGAGTCTATCATCTTGAAGCACAAGAGCAAGGAGTTCATCGACATTACCGAGCCTATTACCTTTTGGAGGGTGGTGCCTCCTAGATTGGTTAGGTGTCGCTTGGGAGCCTCCTACTTCATGTTGTGGAGTTGAACCAAGAAGTTTGTACGGGCAAGGATATCGCCTACTTCGTGAAGATCTACCCATAGTGAGGCTAGTCCTTCGTGGACGGAAGCCGTTATGGAATAGTCAAGGTTGCTACTTCGTGGACCCTTATGGGTGGAGCCCTCCGTGGACTCTCGCGACTGTTATCCTCCGTGGGTTGAAGACTCCATAAACGTGGATGTACGATAGCACCACCTATCGGAACCACAGGAAAAATCTTCGTGTCCCTCATGCGTTTGATCTCCCTATCTCAACTCCTTACTTCCATGTGCAATGTCTTTACTTCCGCTGCCATACTTGTTGACTTGCATGTGTAGGGTATGCTAGACTTGCTATAATTGTTAAAATCTGTCAACCAATTAACTTGGGAAAAGGTTAGGTTTTAATTTTCTCAAGTAGTCTATTCACCCCCTCTAGACACACACACTTCTAGTGATCCTACAAGTGGTATCAGAGCATTGGTCTCCATTGCGTCGGTTTCATCACCGTGGAGGAAGATGGATGTGTCTAGTGTGGAAAGTTTGAGTTGTAGAGTGCCTATTCTTGATGGGGAGTACTATAGTCAATGGAAATATAAGATGCTTGAGCTATTCAATGAATTTCATTTGAGCAAGTATGTTAAGAACCCCTATGTACCTCCCATTGATCCTTTACATCCCACACACGAAGAGGAAATTGATATGCTATGCAATCTTAGAACTGTTAATCTTATCGTTAGAGGATTGCCTAGGATTGTGCTTAATCAAATGAAGAATTTTGAATGTGCTTATACTTTGTGGAATGACTTGGAGAAACGATATCCAAGTTATTCATTGAGTAATCTTGATGAAATTCTTCATAAAACTATTGTCTTTCACAAAATGATGCCTAGTGATCCCAAGTTTGATGACTATCTATTTGAGCTTAGAGACCTCATGCGTGCTAAAGGAGATGTCATAACTATCAACAACATCATTGTAGAAGCCATTCGAATTCATAATCTTGAACATTGTCATGATCACAACCCTAACGAATCTCTTGTTCCTTGTGACGAGGATTTCCCACTTGATGATGACAATGTGGAACATGGCTACTATGATGAAGATGAGTTGTTCGACATCGAGCATGAGAAGATCATGAAGAATCTAAGTCTCATGGCAAACTTCAAGGATTACATGTCTGGAGGAAAATAGTGGATTCTCGATAGTGGATGCACCGATCATATGGCCGGAGATAGAGAGATGTTTGAAGAGATCACACCAAACCATGGACCGCGAAGGTATGTAAATTTTGGAGACAACTCCAAGGGTAAGGTACTCGGTCTTGGTAAGGTGGCCATATCCCATGATAGCTCTATTCAAAACGTCATGCTTGTTGAATCCCTTGGCTACAATGTTCTTTCCGTATCTAGACTTGCCGACTTCGGTTTTAATGTGCTATTCACGAAAGTAGATTGCCAAGTGTTTTGTCAAGATAATCATAACATGGTCTTTACCAATTTCCGTAGAGGTGATCTATATATTGTCGATTTCACTAAGAGATCCAAACCTCGTACTTGTCTTATTGCAAAATCTTCTAAAGGTTGGCTTTGGCATAGAAGACTAGGACATGTTGGCATGTGTAATCTAGACAAGCTTATCAAAGGTGATCATATACTTGGTGTTAAAGATGTTATCTTTGACAAAGATAGACTTTGTAGTGCTTGTCAAGCCGGAAAGCAAGTAGGTGGAAGTCATCCCGTAAAAAATATCATGACTACTAGGAAACCACTCGAGTTACTTCACATGGATCTTTTTGGACCCAATGCTTACAAGAGCCTCGGTGGAAATTCCTATGGTCTAGTTATAGTTGATGATTTTTCCAGATTTACGTGGGTATTCTTTCTTGATGATAAGTCGCAGGTACAAAAGATCTTCAAGAACTTCGCTCGCAAAGCGCAAAATCAGTTTGAAGTGAAGATCAAGAAGGTTTGGAGCGATAACGGATCGGAGTTCAAGAACACCCATGTAGATACCTTTCTTGACGAAGAAGGTGTTTCACATGAGTTCTCGGCTACGTACACGCCCCAACAAAATGGAGTTGTTGAGAGGAAGAATCGAACTCTTATTGAGAAGGCAAGAATGATGCTTGACAAATACAAGACGCCAAGACACTTTTGGGCAGAAGCCGTGGAAACAACATGTCATGCCACAAACCGACTCTACTTGCACAAGCTTCTCGGTAAAACGACATACGAGCTACTCACCGGTAACAAACCCCAAGTTGGATACTTTCGGGTATTCGGCTCAAAGTGTTACATTCTTGATAAGCATCGTCGTACTAAATTTGCTCCCAAATCTCATGAAGGTTTCCTACTCGGTTACGGATCGAACTCTCACACTTACCGTGTCTACAACAACTTCACTCGAAAAGTTGAAGAGACGGTAGATGTGAAGTTTGATGAATCTAATGGTTCGCAAGTCGAACAATCGCCAAATGATGTAGGAGATAAGGATCCTTCGGAAGCTATCCAAGACGTGTCCATCGGCAAGATTCGTCCCATGGAGGTGAAGGAAAGTACTTCGTCAACTCAAGTGGAAGCCCCTACTTCACGTCAAGGTCATCCTCAACACGACATGGAGTCATCAACAAGCGGTACACGACAAGATGAAGAGGAGGTGGAAGTACATCATGAAGATCCACCACAACCTCCTTCACCACCTCCTCAAGGAAACGACACCTTCAACAACAACGAAGATGAAGGAGATGATGATGATGAAGAAGCTCCACCATCCAACAAGCCGAAGCTACCCCGAGTTCGAGCAAGAGTGACCAAGAACCATCCTCTAAACCAAATCTTTGGTGACATACAAACCGGGAGAATCACTCGCTCTAAAACTTGCTTAGCTAATTTTTGTGAGCATTATTCTTTCATCTCTAGCATTGAACCCTTGAAGGTAGAACAAGCTCTTGAAGACCCGGATTGGGTGAACGCCATGCATGAAGAGCTTCACAACTTCGAGAGGAACGAAGTGTGGACACTCGTGGAGAAGCCCAAGGATGAGCACAACATCATCGGAACCAAATGGGTGTTTCGGAACAAGCAAGATGAAGACGGTCAAGTTGTACGCAACAAGGCGTGTCTCATAGCCCAAGGATATATGCAAGTCGAAGGTATGGACTACGGTGAGACCTACGCCCCCGTTGCTAGACTTGAAGCTATTCGCATTCTCCTTGCTTATGCTAATCACCACGATATCACACTTTATCAAATGGGCATTAAAAGTGCCTTTTTAAATGGTGAGATTGAAGAAGATGTCTATGTCAAACAACCCCCTGGTTTTGTGAATCCTAAGAAACCTAATCATGTTTACAAGCTTCGTAAAGCTCTTTATGGTCTTAAGCAAGCCCCACGCGCTTGGTATAAATGCTTAACGAAGTTTCTCATTGAAAAGGGTTTTGAAATTGGTAAAATTAACGCAACCTTATTCACTAAAAGAGTTAATGGTGAATTATTTGTGTGCCAAATATATGTGGATGATATTATCTTTGGATCTACTAACCCACAATTTAGTGAAAGATTTGGAAGGTTGATGTCCGAGAAGTATGAGATGTCCATGATGTGTGAGCTGAAATTCTTTCTTGGTTTGCAAATCAAGCAAACAAGAGAAGGAACTTTCATCTCTCAAACCAAGTATACCAAGGACTTGATCAAGAAGTTCAACATGCAAGAGTGTAAAGGTATGAAAACTCCTATGCCCACTAGTGGACATGTTGATCTTACCAAGGAGGATGAACCAGTTGATCAAAAAGTTTATCGATCTATGATTGGTTCATTGCTATATCTATGTGCCTCCCGTCCCGATATTATGCTTAGTGTTTGCATGTGTGCTAGATATCAAGCTGCACCTAAAGAGTGTCATCTTTTGGCCGTAAAACGTATTGTGAGATATTTGATACAAACACCAAACTTTGACATTTGGTATCCCAAGGGATCTTCCTTTAACCTTGTTGGCTATTCCGATTCGGACTATGCCGGTGACAAGGTTGATAGAAAATCCACCTTGGGTACATGTCAATTTCTTAGTAGATCTCTTGTGTCTTGGTCCTCCAAGAAACAAAACTCGGTATCTCTATCTACTGCCGAAGCTGAGTATATTGCTGCCGGATCATGTTGTGCACAATTGCTATGCATGACACAAACGCTTAAGGATTATGGAATCCATGTGAAAAATGTTCCATTACTTTGTGACAATGAAAGTGCTATTAAGATTGGTCATAATCCTGTGCAACACTCTCGAACTAAGCATATTCAATTTCGACATCATTTCATTCGTGATCATGTTGCCAAAGGAGATATTAATCTTAAGCATGTTCGCACTAACAAGCAATTGGCTGATATCTTTACTAAGCCACTTGATGAGAAAGTGTTTTGTTACTTGAGGAGTGAGTTGAACATCATTGATGCTTCAAACTTGAGCTAAGCTCACTCGGATGCATGCAAGGGGATGAGCTTACTTGACCATTCCATGCCATCATTACCATGAACTTCATACAACTTGGAATTCTATGCTCCCTTGTATTGCATCTAACCTTTTGTATGTACTTGGAAGAACTTCATTCCACAAGATTGCCAACAACTCCAATCATAAGCAATCTTGTCATGACCAAGTATCCACAACTCTTCTTGTTGATGGAAGGAAGAAGACAACTCAACCATATCCTTGACATACATTTGATGTGATCACATTTACTAAATCTCAATTGATATCATGTCAAATGGATATATATTGTTCTTCCTTGCATGACTAACCCATGTAGGTGAAAAGAGAACCAAAACAAACAAGGATTGCTCCCAACTCAAGATGATCTTCATCACCATCGAGCATCCACATCAAGTTCACCTACAAGCCACGTCATCAACATCACTCAAAGGTATGTACTCATATCCTTGAAAATGCTTTACTCCAAGACATGAGTTAAAGCAACTCAAGTGATATGAAAACATTAAAATGTTTAATCGAAAAATGGTAACCCCATTTTGAGCTTAACGATGAGTATGACCTATGATCAAGTATTCTTGCTTGACTCCTAAGTCAATATACTCTAATATAGGTGACCTAGTCACCGCCCATCATCTAGATTAAGTATCTTGTTTGGTTCATTCTCTATTTGCAAGATTTCTTGGAACCACTCAAATGTCCTCTAGTTGATATCTCTTTGTAAAGTCTTTTGCATTTTCTTTGAAGATCCTTTTGACATTTTGTTACAAGTTCTCCAAACTCATTTGCAAGTTTCTAAAACATTGTCAAGTCTCTATTATGTCCTCAGAGCCTTCGATCCAAATGACTCGGTTCTACCGATTATGCAGATAGGCTGCAAATACACATCTCGGTTCCACCGACTGATTTGCCTCGGAGCCACCGACTTTGATATCTTTTCTATCCTTTGTTTAACTTAGCAATTCTCCATTTCTTCGATGATCCCTTATTATTATTATTAAAAAAAAGGGGGGAGAGAAACTTTACTCTAGGATCCCAAACTCAAAGGAGGAGAAGACCTACAAGCTATCAGTGAAAGAGGGAGAAATGATTCTCTATGTTCCATCAGCTTTTAATGCTCTCTATGATTCTACACCTTCCATGATCCCTACATTCTATGACCCTTGTTCTCAAGGATCCCTTCTTACTCCATGATCCCTGTGTCTGACCCTGTGTATGGACCTTTTTGGCAATTGATGCCAAAGGGGGAGAAATACCAAAGCTTCAAATAGCTAAAGGGGGAGATCATGCTTATGCAAAGGGGGAGATACAATCAAGGGGGATAATATCAAATATTATGCTTACATAGTCAAGGGGAGAATACCAGAGTAGGTGAAGAAGTTTCACTGTTTCCTAAAGGAGAGAGAGCATGCCTAATATTATTCTAATTTGATACTCTTATCTCTTATTTGTCATTCTCATGTTAGAATTTTCTCACCCTATCCAATCCCAATATCTATATGCTAAGATTCAGGGGGAGAGGATCACTACTAGGGAAAAGCTTATAGGTAGACGCTTACTAGTAGCGTGGGTTTATAACCCTCGCTACTGCTACTTACTAGTAGCACGGGTTTATACCCCTCGCTACTACTAAGTTGATAGTAGTAGCGCGGGTTTATACCCCTCGCTACTACTAAGTGGTCACTACCGTGCCCCCCCGGGATAGGCCATAGTAGTAGCGAGGGGTATCAACCCGCGCTACTACTAAGTTGATAGTAGTAGCGAGGGCTATAAACCCACGCTGCTACTAACTACATGGTTTTTGAAGAGCCCTGAAATCCCCATCTCCTCCCCCAAATCCTTCCTCTCCCCCGTCACTCTCCCCCCTCTCTCTCCATAGGCTCTCACATGGACCTCCTACCCATGAGCGCCTCCTCCTCAATGGCGCCAAAAGAGGCCGCCGCCTTGCGCCGCCGGCGTCCCGGAGCTCGCCGGTCTTCCCCGCATCTCCATGCCACCACGCCAGAGCACCTCACCACCGGTGACCAACCCCGCTGCTACCTCCATCTCCTTCCTCTCTCCCCCTTTTTTCTTTTTCTCTCTCTCCCTCTGGTTTGACTCACCCTCCCATGTCCTTGCCCGTGCAGGTCGTCACCATGGACGACCAGGAGCTTGTTGCCTTGGCTGTGAAGAGGAGCCCCACGCCGCCGGCTTGCTGGGCATGGATCTGGGCCCTCTGCAGCAGCCGTCGCTGGATCTGGTCTGCCGCTGCCCTTCCGCACCTCCTTCGACCCCTGCCGTCGCTGGATCGAACCATTGCTGCCATTGACAGCAAGCACGGGATCGAGAATTTTTTTTGTTTTTGAAATTAATAGTAGTAGCGCGGGTGGCACCCACGCTACTACTAACAGACGTAGTAGTAGCGCGGGTACACCCGCGCTACTACTACAAGTTAGCTGTAGCGCCGTAGTAGTAGCGCGGGCACCCGCGCTACTACTAGGTTTTTCCCTAGTAGTGGATGACCTACTATTTCATATCAAGGGGAGAAAGTTCTAAATGATCTTGGAGACATATCAATCTTAAGGAACACTACCTTCTACATGTTCTCCATATCTTGGTACTATTGAGCTCTATTGCTTTTTGATTGGTAGAATACTCTTGTGTTTCCTAACATTGTTTTCTCAAGTGTATCTCTACTACAAGAATGCTCAAGAACTCAAGGTAAGTATATGCATCATATCTTTGTTCAAGATGATCTCTTGCTTCTTGCACATATTGTTTGCAAGAGTGAAGTCTTGAACAAGGATACACCTCACTCATATATATTTGATGCATATAGCCAAGATACACATGACTCATTATATCCCTTCCACTATATGTGTGTCCATGCATTCCAAAGCAACTATCCTTTAAAGGGATTGCACACATTTATGGGGAGCAAATCTAAGTCATGTGTCTCTCAAAGTCTTCATAATATCCATGCACATCTTTATTTGAAGCTTTGATTGTATGTTGTCATCAATTACCAAAAAGGGGGAGATTGAAAGCACAACATGCTCCCTTGGTGGTTTTGATAATTCATGACAACATACATTGTCTCTTGGACTAATATTTCTACCTAGTGTATTTCAGGTGAAAGTCCATAGAGAGAGATGGGTTGGCAAAAAGGATTGTGAGGAGATACCCCTAGATGCAAGGAAATGAATTGGCAAAGCTTCAAGCAACAGGACTCTACATTTTACTTTGTGAGAAATCACCTTTGAGTCCATAGGAAAGCCAATACTATTAAAAGGGGGTAAGGTACTGTTGGTGAACAAGATGCTCCACGTGCACAAGTGATAGTCACCAAAAACACCCACAAACTCTTCCACAAAAGTCTGTCCGAGCCTATCTTGAAAATCGGTGCTACCAACAATTTCCACTCGGTCCCACCGATTCCCACCTCAGACAGACCCATGCCAAACCCTAGCACATCGGTGCAACCGATTCTGATTCGGTGCCACCGAGTTCAGCTTGCCAACTCTCTATTTCCTTGATTCTTAAAATCGGAAATTCCGAGTTTTTGGATCGGCGTCACCGAGTTTTGGAAACTGACCGTTGGTCACTAAATCGGTACCACCGAGATTTCTGTATCGGTCTCACCGAGATTCAAAAGTTGCTACCTTTGGAGCAACTCGGTACCACCGAGTTTTACACTTCGGTGTCACCGAGTTGGTCACTTTAGGTGTAATGGTTGGATTTTTGGGGATGCTTATATATACCCCTTCACCACCACCCACTCGAAAGAGAAGCACTCAGAACTATTCCATACTTTCCCCATCCAATTTTCCGAGAGAGAGTCACCTACTCGTGTGTTGAGATCAAGCCATTCCACTCCATCCATATGAATCTTGATCTCTAGCCTCCCCAAGTTGCTTTCTACCAAATCAATATCTTCCACCATAGCCAAACCTGTGAGAGAGTGATTGTGTGTTGAGGAGTCTATCATCTTGAAGCACAAGAGCAAGGAGTTCATCGACATTACCGAGCCCATTACCTTTTGGAGGGTGGTGCCTCCTAGATTGGTTAGGTGTCGCTTGGGAGCCTCCTACTTCGTGTTGTGGAGTTGAACCAAGAAGTTTGTACGGGCAAGGAGATCGCCTACTTCATGAAGATCTACCCATAGTGAAGCTAGTCCTTCGTGGACGGAAGCCGTTATGGAATAGTCAAGGTTGCTACTTCGTGGACCCTTATGGGTGGAGCCCTCCGTGGACTCTCGCGACCGTTACCCTCCGTGGGTTGAAGACTCCATAAACGTGGATGTACGATAGCGCCACCTATCGGAACCACGGGAAAAATCTTCGTGTCCCTCATGCGTTTGATCTCCCTATCTCAACTCCTTACTTCCATGTGCAATGTCTTTACTTTCCGCTGCCATACTTGTTGACTTGCATGTGTAGGGTATGCTAGACTTGCTATAATTGTTAAAATCTGCCAACCAATTAACTTGGGAAAAGGTTAGGTTTTAATTTTCTCAAGTAGTCTATTCACCCCCCTCTAGACACACACACTTCTAGTGATCCTACAGTTGTGATCAACACTACTAGTTGTAATAGCCTCTACCCACTTAGTAACGTAATCAACAAAAACTAAAATATGAGTATACCCATTTGAGGAAGGAAAGGGTCCCATGAAGTCAAAACCCCAAACATCGAATGGTTCAATGGCAAGTGAATAGTTCATAGGCATTTCTTGACGTTTACTAATGTTACCGACTCTTTGACATTCATTACATGAAAGGAGATACTTACGAGCATCTTTGAAAAGAGTAGGCCAATAAAAACCAAATTGTAATACCTTGTGTGCAGTTCTGTCACCAGCATGGTGTCCTCCGTAAGGCTCGGAATGACACTTCCTTAAAATCTGTTCATGTTCATGCTCAGGTATACAACGTCTAATAACACCATCTACTCCTTTATAAAGATGTGGGTCATCCCAAAAGTAAAGTCGTAAATCATAAAAGATTTTTTTTCTTTTGCTGATAGGTGAAACTTGGTGGAATATACTTAGCAACAATATAATTAGCATAATCAGCATACCAAGGAGTGCTACGTGAAGTATTTATAGCAGCAAGTTGTTCATCAGAAAAATTATCATCAATAGGCAGTGGGTCATCAAGAACATTTTCCATTCTAAACAAGTTATCTGCTACAAGGTTTTCAGCTCCCTTTCTATCAACGATATGCAAATCAAACTCTTGAAGCAAAAGCACCCACCTAATAAGTCTAGGTTTAGCATCTTTCTTTTCCATAAGGTATTTAATAGTAGAATGATCAGTGTGAATAGTTACCTTGGAATCAACGATATAAGGTCTAAACTTATCACATGCATTAGATAATCTTTCTAGCATTTGATCAATAAAATGCAAAGGATAGTGATCTTTCCTAGTAGCTTTGTTTAATTTCCTGAAGTCGATCACCATCGTATAACCAGTTACTATTCTTTGTGGGATAAGTTCATTTTTATCATTAGGAACGACAGTTATACCTCCTTTCTTAGGAACACAATGAACAGGACTTACCCATCTACTATCAGCAATAGGATAAATTATACCTGCCTCCAGAAGCTTTAGTATTTCAGTTCTTACCACTTCCGTCATCTTAGGATTTAAGCGGCGTTGATGATCAATGACAGGTTTAGCATCCGGTTCCATATTAATCTTGTGCTGACATAGAGTGGGACTAATGCCCTTAAGATCATCGAGAGTATATCCAATAGCAGCCCGGTGCTTCTTCGGAGTTTTAAGTAATCTCTTTTCTTCATGCTCTGAAAGGTTAGCACTGATAATAACATGATATATCTTCTTTTCATCAAGGTAAGCATATTTCAAAGTATCGGGTAAAGTCTTTAACTCAAACACGGGGTCTCCCTACGGTGGAGGAGGATCCCCTAAAATATCAACTGGTAAGTTGTGTTTTAAAATAGGCGTTTGTTTAAGAAATATGTCATATATTTCGTTTCTCTCATTCATATGCATATCATTTTCATGGTCTAGTAAATATTGTTCTAACGGATCTGTAGGAGGTACGACAATAGAAGCAAGACCAATTATTTCATCCTTACTAGATAATTCCTTCTCATGTGGTTGTCCACTAAACTTGGAGAAGTTAAATTCATGAGACACACCTCCAAAACTTACTTTGACCTTCTCAGTAACACAATTAATTCCAGCATTAACAATATTTAAGAAAGGTCTACCAAATATAATGGGACAAAAGTAATCTTGTGTTGAACCAAGCACTCAGAAATCAGTGGGGTACTTGACTTTTCCACACAAGACTTCAACATCTCTAACTATCCCAAGTGGTGTAATAGTGTCTGTGTTTGCAACTTTAATAGTGACAAAAATATCTTCAATTTCAGCGAGTACTATGTCATTCATAATTTCTTGATATAAGGTAAAAGGTATGGCACTAACACTAGCACCCATGTCACATAAGCCATGATAACAATGGTCTCCAATTTTAGCAGAAACAACGGGCATGCCAACAACTGGTTTATTTTTGTCTAACCCATCCCGCTTACGTCTAACAGATTTTATAATTATATTAGTCTCATCACAAAAGTAAATAACCTGTCCATTAATGTTATCAACTAGAAGATCTTTGACCATAGCAATTTTAGGCTCAACATTTATTTGTTCAGAAGGGGTAGGTGTCCTAACATGACTCTTGTTAACCACAGTTGTAGCTTTAGCATGTTCCTTAATTCTAACAGGGAAAGGTGGCTTTTCAATGTAAGCAGTAGGAGCAATTGGATCAACATGATTAACAATCATTTCTTCCTTCTCAACTTTAATGGGTTTCCCTAATTGCTCTTCAGTGGGTGGAAGGTGTTTAAACCACTTCTCCTTAGGGAGATCAACATGAGTAGCAAATGATTCACAGAAAGAGGCTACTATCTCAGAGTCAAGGCCATATTTATTACTCAACTTATAGCAAGCATCGGTTTCCATAAAAGATTTTACACAATCGAACTTGAGCTTTATACCTGACTCTTTACCTTTGTCGAGTTCCCAGTCTTCAGAGTTGCGCTTGATTCTTTCCAGAAGATCCCATTTGAATTCAATAGTCCTATTCATGAAGGAACCTGTAGAAGAAGAATCGAGTAATACTTGATCTGTTGGAAATATGCCCTAGAGGCAATTAATAAAGTGTTTATTATTATCATATTTCTCCGTTCATGATAATGGTTTATTATTCATGCTAGAATTGTATTGACCGGAAACTAAATACATGTGTGGATAATAGACAAATACTATGTCCCTAGTATGCCTCTACTAGACTAGCTCGTTGATCAAAAGATGGTCAAGGTTTCCTGACCATGGACATGAGTTGTCATTTGATAACGGGATCACATCATTAGGAGAATGATGTGATGGACATGACCCAACCGTTAGCATAACAAATGATCGTTCAGTTTATTGCTATTGCTTTCACTATGTCAAATACACGTTCCTCTGACCATGAGATCATGCAACTCCCGGATACCGTAGGAATACTTTGGGTGTATCAAACGTCACAACATTACTGGGTGATTATAAAGGTGCACTACAGGTATCTCCGAAAGTGTTTGTTGAGTTGGCATGGATCGAGATTGAGATTTGTCACTCCGACTATCGGAGAGGTATCTCTGGGCCCTCTCGGTAATACAGCATCACAGAAGCCTTGCAAGCACCGTGACTAAAGAGTTAGTTGCAAGATGATGTATTACGGAACGAGTAAAGAGACTTGCCGGTAACGAGATTGAACTAGGTATTGGATACCGACGATCGAATCTCGGGCAAGTAACATACCGCCAGACAAAGGGAACAGCGTATGTTGACATATGAGGTTCACCGATAAAGATCTTCGTGGAATATGTAGGAACCAATATGAGCATCCAGGTTCCACTGTTGGTTATTGACCGGAGAGTCGTCTCGATCATGTCTACATCATTCCCGAACCCGTAGGGTCCGCACACTTAAGGTTCGATGACGATTTAGTATTATATGAGTTATGCGATTGGTGGCCGAAGTTTGTTCGGAGTCCCGGATGAGATCACGGACATGACGAGGAGTCTCGAAATGGTCGAGAGGTAAATATTCATATATTGGAAGGCTATATTCGGACGTCGGAAAGGTTCCGAGTGATTCGGGTATTTTTCGGAGTACCGGGGAGTTACGGTAATTCACCGGGAGAAGTAATGGGCCTTATTGGGCCATACGGGAAAAGGAGAGGCAGGCCACGTGAGGAGGCGCATGCCCCCCCTTGCCCAAACCGAATTGGACTAGGGGAGGGGGCGCAGCCCCCTCTTTCCTTTCCCTCTCCCTTCCCCCTTTCCTACTCCGTATGGGAGGTGGAATCCTACTAGGACTAAGGAGTCCTAGTAGGACTCCCCACACTTGGCGCACCCCTAGGGGGCCGGCCTCCTCCCTCTCATCCTTTATATACGGGGGCAAGGGGGCACCCCAAGGTACAACAATTGTCCCATAGCCGTGTGCGGTGCCCCGATCTCCGTTTTCCACCTCGGTCATATTTTCGGAGAGCTTAGGCGAAGCCCTGCCGGAATCACTTCACCGTCACCGTCGCCACGCCGTCGTGCTGACGGAACTCATCTACTTCCTCGACGTCTTGCTGGATCAAGAAGGCGAGGATCGTCACCGAGCTGCACGTGTGTAGAACTCGGAGGTGCCGTACGTTTGGTACTCGATCGGTGGAGCTCGAAGGATTGTTCGACTACATCAACCGCGTTGTGAGACGCTTCCGCTAACGGTCTACGAGGGTACGTAGACACACTCTCCCCTCTCGTAGCAATGCATCTCCATGGATAGATCTTGCGTGAGCGTAGGAATTTTTTTGAAATTCATGCTCCGTTCCCCAACATGATCATCATGAGAAAGCCGAGCATAATGGTGTTTCTTGGGATCTCATGGTTGGGGCAGGTGTGCATCAGAGATTTAAGCCTCCCCCAAGCTTGAGCGATACTTTCTCCTTCACGAGGCTAGCAATTATAAATAAAGTTTCGATCACGATGAACTAGATGCATAGGGTAAAACTTCTGATGATATTCCAATTTCAAGCGATTCCAGTCCCATGATCCAATATCGCCCAATAGGTTGTACCACATTAATGCCTTTCCCTCCAAAGATAAAGGGAAAACTTTCTTCTTAACTTTGTCTCCAGACAACCCTGCAAGCTGAAATAATCCACAAACTTCATTAACAAATATCAAATGGTAATCAGGAAGAGTCGTTCCATCATATGGATTAGATAACAATTTTTCAAGCATACCCAAAGGGATCTCATAATAAATATTTTCAGTAGGTTCATTAGGTTGAGGAACAATTTCCTCATCTTCGGTTCAAGGCGAAGATGCCCCGATCAAGTCACTTAAAGGGTGACCGTTCATGGCGAGAAGCAACAGTAAGTTTCAGCATGTATAGAAAATGTTTCCTTACCAAGTCCACTTACCAAAGGCGCTTCACTCCCCAGCAACGGCGCCAGAAAAGAGTCTTGATGACCCACAAGTATAGGGGATCAATCATAGTCCTTTCGATAAGTAAGAGTGTCGAACCCAACGAGGAGCAGAAGGAAATGATAAGCGGTTTTCAACAAGGTATTCTCTGCAAGTGATGTAAGTAACGATAGTAGATAGTTTTGCAGCAAGATAATTTGTAACTGGTGACAAGTAACAATAGTAACAAAGGTGCAGCAAGGTAGACCAATCCTTTTCATAGCAAAGGACAGGCCGGAAAGTACTCTTATATTAAGCAAGCGCTCCCGAGGACACATGGGAATTTCTGTCTAGTCATGTTCATCATGTTGGGTTGATTCGCGTTCGCTACTTTGATAATTTGATATATGGGTGGACCGGTGCTAAGGTACTATTCTTACTTGAACTAACAACCTACTTATGATTACCCCCTCTCTCAAGCATCCGCAACTATGAAAGAAGAATTAAGATAAATCTAACCATAGCATGAAACATGTGGATCCAAATCAGCCCCTTATGAAGCAACACATAAACTGGGGTTTAAGCGTCTCTCACTCTAGCAACCCATCATCTACTTGTTACTCCACAATGACTTCCCTTAGGCCCATAACATGGTGAAGTGTCATGTAGTCGACGTTCACATGACACCACTAAGAGAAGTAACAACATACATATCATCAAAATATCGAACGAATACCAACTTCACATGATTACTTATCACAAGACCTCTCCCATGTCCTTGGGAACAATAGTAACTACTCACAACTCATCAACATGTTCAAGATCAGAGGTGCAACAATAATAATTAAGGATCTGAACATAATTTCTTCCACCAAGTAATCCAACAAGCATCAACTACAAGATGTAATCAACACAACTAGTAACCCACAGGTACCAATCTGAGGTTTTGAGACAAAGATTGAATACAAGAGATGAACTAGGGTTGGAGATGAGATGGTGCTGGTGAAGATGTTGATGAGGATTGGTCCTCCCACGAAGGTGGAAGTGTTGGTGATGACGATGGCTTTGATCTCCCCCTCCCAGAGAGGAATTTCCCCGGCAGAATGTGACCACCGGAGTGCAAAAGGGCCTCTGCCCAAGTTTCCGCCTTGAGACGGCGGCGCTTCATCCCGAAAGGTTGCTTATGATTTTTTTCTAGGGTAAAACACACCATATAGGAGAAGAGGTTTGTCGGGAGGCCATCCAGGGCCCCACAAGCCATCAGGGCGCGGCCTGGGGTTGCGCCTTGTTGGCTTGTGCCTGGCTGGTGGCCCCCCTCTCGTATATTCTTGGTCCAAGGATTCTTATATATTCAATAAAAATTCCTCGTGATGTTTCAGGTCATTTGGAGTCTGGTGATTTTTCTGCCTTTTTCTCGGTTTTCCGGTCCAGAATTCTAATTTCCAGATAATTCCTTCTTTGTGATGTACCTTGCATATTCAAAGAGAAGGAGCATAATAATTGTATGATAATAGGGAATAATGGATAAGAATAACGTAAATATGAATAAGAAATCATGATGCAAAATGGACGTATCAACTATTTCAATAGATCGGAGAGATTTACGAAGCTATAAAGATCATGCAAATAAGAATCGTAATAATCAAAGGTGACTCAAATACTTTTCATGAATAATCTGAACATAAACCTACAATTCATCGGATCCCAACAAACACACCGCACAAAAGGATTACATCGAATAGATCAAAGCGAAGATGCGATGATCATTGTGTTGAAGATCAAGAGAGAGAGAGAGAGATGGCCATCTAGATACTAACTACGGACCTGTAGGTCTGTGGTGAAGTACTCACAACTCATCATGGAGGCAGCAAGGGTGATGTAGAGCCCCTCCGTGATTGATTCCCCCTTCGGCAGATCACCGGAAAAGGTCGCCAGATGGGTACGTGGCGGAATAGAGACTTGCGGCGGCGGAAAAAGTGTTTCGGGATCTCTCCTAGGGTTTTTGGAATATTTGAGAATTTATAGGCCAGAAAGGGGCACGAGAGGGCAGCCGAGGGGGCCACGACCCAACAGGGCGCGACATGGCCCCCTAGCGCGCCCTGTTGGCTCGTGGTGCCCTCGTGCAGCCTCTCGTCTCCTCCCGAAGCTTCCAGGTCTTATTTTGGTCCAGAAAAAATCATATTAAAGTTTCGTGGCATTTGGACTTCGTTTGGTATGGTAAACCTGAAAAGCAAAAAACATGCAGAAAACATCAACTGGCACTGGGCACTAGGTCAATAGGTTAGTACTCAAAAATAATATTAATTGGTAAATAAACACCCAAAAAGTATCCTAGAATGATAATATAATAGCATGGAACAATCAAAAATTATAGATACGTTAGAGACGTATCAGCATCCCAAGCTTAATTTCTGCTCGTCCTCGAGTAGGTAAATGATAAAATCAATTTTTTTTGATGTGACATGCTACCCAACATGTAATCCATTGCAGGGTTTTTTCACTGAGAAA
This sequence comes from Elymus sibiricus, assembly GCA_039707655.1. Lineage (NCBI taxonomy): Eukaryota > Viridiplantae > Streptophyta > Magnoliopsida > Poales > Poaceae > Elymus > Elymus sibiricus. The sequence goes on from CM077675.1 coordinate 350,016,570, forward strand.
CGATGAATTAATAAACATCAACATAGTAATATTTATAAACATAAGAAACATAGTCATCAAGTTTCAAAGCATAGGATCCGAAAAGAATGTTCACACCCTATTCATTTTATGATATTAGAATAGCATGGCTCGGTCTTCACCACATAAATACTAATGTCAAGCACCACGATGTCAAGTCGGGCAATTGGATCGTACTTTTTAACGCACTTCAGCTTTTTATTACTTGCGCAACATATGAGCGTGAACCATGGATATAGCATAAACGTGGAATAGAATATGGTGGTAGGTTTCAAAGGGGTGAAAAGTGGAGAAGCAAGTCTTGCATCAACTAGGCGTATCAACGGGCTATGGAGATGCCCATCAATAGATATCAATGCGAGGAGTAGGGATTGCCATGCAACAGATGCACTAGAGCTATAAGTGTATGAAAGCTCAACGGAAGCTAAGTGGGTGTGCATCCAACTTGCTTGCTCATGAAGACCTCGAGCATTTGAGGAAGCCCGTCATCGGAATATACAAGCCAAGTTCTATAATGAAAAATTCCCACTAGCATATGGAAGTGATAAACATGAGACTCTCTATATGAAGAACATGGTGCCACTTTGAGGCACAAGTGTGGAATAAGAGGTAGTAGCACTGTCCCTTCTCTCTTTTCTCTCATTTATTTATTTTTTCTTTTCCTTTTTTTCTTTCTTTTCTCTTTCTCTTTCTTTCCTTTTCCTTTTCTTTTTTTATTTTTATTTTTTGTCCGGAGTCTCATCCCGACTTCTGGGGGAATCATTGTCTCCATCATCCTTTCCTCACCGAGACAGTGCCCTAATAATGATGATCATCACACTTTTATTTACTTACAACTCAACATGAGAAACTGTATGACTCTATATGAATGCCTCTGGCAGTGTACCATGATGTGCAATGATCAAGCGTAACATGTATGATATTAATGATGAACGGTGGCTTTGCCACAAATACTATGTCAGCTTATATGATCATGCAAAGCAATATGACAATGGAAGTACAAGTCATATGATGTGACGGTGGAAGTTGCATGGCAATATATCTCGGAATGGCTATGGAAATGCCATGATAGGTAGGTATGGTGGCTGTTTTGAGGAAGATATAATGAGGCTTATGTGCAACAGAGCATATCATGTCACGGGGTTTGGATGCACCTGCGAAAGCTGCACCGATCCTCAAGGTGAGAATGGGCAATGCACGGTACCGAAGGGGCTAGCAAATATGTGGGGGTGAGAGTGTGTATATCCATGGACCCACATTGGTCATGAAGAACTCACATACTTATTGCAAGATCTTATTAGCTCTCTTGAAGCAAAGCACTACTCACATGCCCCTAGGGAGGAGGTTGGTAGGAATTAACCATCGCGTGCCTTCGACCTAAAAATTACTAGGATTTCAACGAGGAATAAGTATGCTCACACATCATCACCATGCTATAATTTTTTTGGATGAACAACAAGTTAACAACCTCTAATTCACGATACCTTTATTAACCAATGATCATGCACTCATGCTTTTTCACATTACCACATTAATATCATTAACCATGATTTCTCTTTTATGTGCTACATGTGGTTTTGATTATGCACTCATTGAATACCTAATCGTTTTGGACTAGTCTTATGACCCATGTAAATTACCGTCGCTATTTATTAACTCTCAAACAAATATAAGTGAAGAACGAGAGTGCAATTATTTCTATAAAATCTATACGCCACCGTGCTCTAAAAGATATAAGTGTAGTACTAGAGCAACTGCCAAGCTCAAAAGATATAAGTGAAGCACATAGAGTATTCTAATAAATTATGATGATATTGTGTCTCTCTCAAGTGGGTGGGTGCAACAAACAATGATTGTGGGAAACTAAAACAAAAAACAAACTAAAGCAAATGACGCTCCAAGCAAAACTCATATCATGTGATGAATAAAAATATAGCTCCAAGTGACATGCCGATGGATTGAGACTAAAGAGGGGATGCCTTCCGGGGCATCCCCGGGCTTAGACGCTTGAGTCTTCCTTGAATATTACCGTGGGGTTCCTTGGGCATCCCCAAGCTTAGGCTCTTGCCGCTCCTTATTCCTTCGTCCATCATGATAACACCCAAATATTGAAAACTTCAGCACACAAAACTCAACAGAAAACTCGTGAGATCTGTTAGTATAATAAACATATCAAATACTTTAGGTACTGTTATAAATTGATTCATATTTTATTATTGCATAAGTTACTGTATTCTAACTTATCCATGATTTATATTGCCCAATATAATCCATGACATCATCAAAACAAGCAAAACATGCAAGTAAAAACAGAATCTGTCTAAAACAGAACAGTCTGTAAAGATCTGTAGAGAAACTATACTTCTATATCTCTAAAAATTCTAAAAAATTAGGACAACCTGGGGAATTCGTATAACAATACTCTTTAAAAATTTCAGGAATTTACCATGCTCCATCAGAGAACCAAATATTCTGCACTGGAGGCAAAAGTTTCTGTTTTTGCACAACATCAATTATATTCATCATGCAAATTATCCCAAAGGCTCTATTTGGCACATTAAAACATAAAAACACAATCATTACAAAGGCAACAATCATGTTATGACACAAAAACATAAAGTGAAAGAAGAAAATTAAGATAACTATTGGGTTGCCTCCCAACTAGCGCTACTGTTTTACGCCCCTAGCTAGGCATAACGCGTATGATCAAGTGTTGTCGTCTTTGACATTCCACCCGTAAGTGGCCCTCATGATAGATTCATAAGGTGATTTGATTCTCTTTCTAGGGAATTGTTCCATCCCTTTCTTTAATAGGAATTGTAATCGTATGTTTCCCTCTTTCATATCAATTATTGCACCTATAGTTCGTACAAAGGGTCTTCCAAGTATTATTGGACAAGTAGGATTGCATTCAATGTCAAGCACAATGAAATATATAGGCACATAATTCCTATTAGCAAGTAGAAGAACATCATTTATTCTACCTAAAGGTTTCTTGATGGTAGAATCCGCAAGATGCAAGTTTAAAGAACAATCTTGAATATTCATGAGACCAAGCACATCACAAAGAGATTTAGGTATAGTTGAGACACTAGCACCAAGGTCACACAAAGCATTACATTAATATTATTTAAGCTTTATTTTAATAGTAGGTTCCCATTCATCAGGCAATTTTCTAGGAATAGAAACTTGTAGCTCAAGTTTCTCATCATAAGCTTTTATCATAGCTTCTACTATATGATTAGTAAAAGCTTTATTTTGTTCATAAGCATTGGGTGAGCTAATAATGGATTGCAACAAGGAAATACATTCCACTAAAGAGAATCTCTCATAATTAAAATCCTTGTAATCCAAGATAGTGGGCACATCACTAGTCAAAGTTTTAACCTCTCCAAACCCACTTTTTCAGTTTTAGCATTAGAATCATCACCCTCAAAGCAAACGGGACTCTCTATAGCTAGAGTTGACTCAACTCCAGTCCCTTTATCGTTTAATTTAAGAGAAGTAAACAAAGATTGAATAGGAGAAGTGCCAAGCATTTTAAGATCTTCATCATGATTCCGGTAAAAACGGGTGAAAGAGCTTTTTCTAAGAATTCCTGCTTAGCTTTTAACTTGGTGGTCCTCTCCTTACTTCCATTAATAGATATTTGTATAGATTTAATTGTCTCATTAAAATCATGCTTGGGTGGCAAAGCTTTACTTTTAAGAGTTTCTACATCAAGAGCAATTTTATCCATGTTTTCAGCCAAAGCATCAATCATATGCAGCTTTTCTTCTACCATAGTATTAAAAATCTTTTGAGAACTAATAAATTCTTTAATTGTGTTCTCAAGATCAGAGGGTATACTATTAGCATTTGTAGAAGAATTTCCATAAGAATTTTCATAGGAGTTTCCATAATTATTAGAGGAATTACCGGGATACGGCCTAGCATTGAAATTTCCTCTATAAGCATTGTTGTTGAAATTGTTTCGCAAGATAAAGTTCACATCAATAGCATCGTCATTTTGATCAATCAAGGTAGACAAGGGCATATAATTTGGATCAACATGAGTATTTTTTCTAGCAACCATATTCATAAGAGCATCCACTTTATCACTCAAAGTAGTGATTTCCTCAACAAAATTTACCTTCTTACCAGTTGGACCTCTTTCGGTATGCCATTGAGAGTAGTTTGTTATGATGTTGTCCAGAAGTTTGATAGCCTCTCCTAAGGTCACATCCATAAAGGTACCACCTGCAGCAGAATCTAGAAGATTTCTAGACACAAAGTTCAGTCCAACATAGAATTTTTGGATAATCGTCCACAAGTTTAAACCATGAGTAGGGCAGTTTCTAATCATCAATTTCATCCTCTCCCAAGCTTGTGCAACATGTTCTTGCTCATGTTATTTAAAATTCATTATTTGATTCCTAAGGGAGATGATCTTAGCAGGAGGAAAATACTCGGCAATAAAAGCATCTTTACACTTGTCCCATGTTCCAATACTATTACGTGGTAAAGATGAAAACCAAGCCTTAGCTTTATCTCTTAGTGAAAAATAAAATAATTTTAATTTCAAAATATCATTATCCATGTCCTTTTTCTTTTGCATATCACAAAGTTCCACAAAAGTATCAATATGAGCAGTGGGATACTCATTAGGACTTCCCAAAAATTGATCTTTCATCACAAGATTCAACAATGCAGCATTAATATCAAAAGCCTCCACACTAGTGGTGAGTGGTATAGGAGTACTAATAAAATCATTGTTATTAGTATTTGAGAAGTCACACAACTTAGTAGTATCTTGAGACATGGTGACCAAGCAAGCAAAGTAACAAGCAGGACAAGTAAACTAGCAAGCGACGAAGTAAACTAGTGACAAGCAAAGATAAATATTTTTGCATTTTTGATTTTTATAATGCAAACTAAATATAACAGCAAATGAAAAGAAGAACAAGTGAATGATAATCTGTGTCAAGTTACTTGATAGTTGATGATGATATTCCCCGGCAGCGGCGCCAGAAATCCTTCCTGATGCTTGTGATCTGCGTTGGGTTTTCCTTGAAGAGGAACGGGTGATGCAGCACAATGCGGGTAAGTATTTCCCTCAGTTAAGAACCAAGGTTTATCAAACCAATAGGAATATTAGTCATCAACCATCTTCAGCGGCTGCGCACAAAAAAGCACACACTTGCACCCAACGCGGCAAGAGGGTTGTCAATCCCCTTGATCTCGTTATTTGCAAGTAAGTGAGATGTGTAGATAATTGTAGATAATTGTAAATTGCAAAATAAAATAAAATAAAATAAAGAAAATGTCAGCAAGGTATTGAAATCGTTTGTAAACTTATAAGTGGATAGACCCGGGGGCCGTAGTTTTCTCTAGTGTCATCTCTCATGTAGTAGGCATACGGTGGGTAAACAAATTACTGTTGAGCAATTGATAGAAGAGCGGATAGTTATGCAATATTTATTCATGACAATGAGCATGTATATATAGGCATCACGTCCATAAGCAAATAGGCTGACTCCTGCCTGCACCTATTACTATTACTCCACCCATCGACCACTATTCAGCATGCATCTAGAGTATTAAGTAAAACAAAGTAATGCTTGGAGAACGATGACATGATGTAGACAAAGAGAATTCAATTAATATGAACTAACCCCATCGTTTTATCCTTAGTGGCAACAATACAAAGACGTGTCTTGTCCCTTTCTGTCACTGGGATAATGAGCACCGCCAGATTGAACCCACGACAACGCACCCCTCTCACTGAAGAAATATCAATCTAGTTGGCCAAACTATCTCAGTAGATCGGAGAGATTTACGAAGCTATAATGATCATGCAAATAAGAGTCATAATAATCAGAGGTGAAATAATTTTCATGAATAATCTGAACATAAACCCACAATTCATCGGATCCCAATAAACACACCGCACAAAAGGATTACATCGAATAGATCAAAGCGAAGATGTGATGATCATTGTATTGAAGATCAAGAGAGAGAGAGATAGCCATCTAGATACTAACTACAGACCCGTAGGTCTGTGGTGAACTGCTCACAACTCATCATGGAGGCAACAAGGGTGATGTAGAGGCGTAGAGCCCCTCAGTGCTTTATTCCCCCTCTGGCAGATCGCCGGAAAAGGTCGCCAGATGGGTACGCGGCGGAACAGAGACTTGCGGCGGCAGAAAAAGTGTTTCGGGAGCTCTCATAGGGTTTTTGGAATATTTGAGAATTTATAGGCCAGAGAGGGGCACGAGAGGGCAGCCGAGGGGGGCACGACCCAACAGGGCGCGACCTGGCCCCCTAGCGCGCCCTGTTGGCTCGTGGTGCCCTCGTGCAGCCTCTCATCTCCTCCCGAAGCTTCCATGTCTTCTTTTGGTCCAAAAAAAATCATATTAAAAATTTGTATTGCTGCCACTAAGGAAAAAAGTGTTTTGGGAGCTCTCCTAGGGTTTTTGGAAAATTTGAGAATTTATAAGCCAGAGAGGGGTACGAGAGGGCAGCCGAGGAGGCCACGACCCAACAGGGTGCGGCCTGGCCCTCTGGCGCGCCCTGTTGGCTCGTGGTTCCCTCGTGCAGCCTCTCGTCTCCTCCCGAAGCTTCCATGTCTTATTTTGGTCCGAAAAAATCATATTAAAGTTTCGTGGCATTTGGACTTCGTTTGGTATGGTAAACCTGAAAAGTAAAAAACATGCAGAAAACAACAACTGGCACTGGGCACTAGGTCAATAGGTTAGTACTCAAAAATAATATTAGTTGGTAAATAAACACCCAAAAAGTATCCTAGAATGATAATATAATAGCATGGAACAATAAAAAATTATAGATACGTTGGCGACATATCATCTTGCTTCCATTGCCGTACCTCCTACTGATCCGTTAGAACACTATTTGCTAGATCACGGAAATGACATGCATATGAATGAAAGAAATGATATAGATGATATATTTCTTAGACAAACACATATTCTTCAACACAATTTACCAGTTGATATTTTAGGGGATCCTCCTCCACCCAAAGGAGATCCCGTGTTTGAGCTAAAGACATTGCCTGATACTCTAAAATATGCTTATCTTGATGAAAAGAAGATATATCCTGTTATTATCAGTGCAAACCTTTCAGAGCATGAAGAAAAGAGATTACTGAAAACTCTAAAGAAGCACAGGGCTGCTATTGGATATACTCTTGATGATCTTAAGGGCATAAGCCCCACTCTATGTCAGCACAAGATTAATATGGAACTGGATGCTAAACCTGTCGTTGATCATAAACGCCGTCTAAATCCTAAGATGAAGGAAGTGGTAAGAACTGAGATACTAAAGCTTCTGGAAGCAGGTATAATTTATCCTATTGATGATAGTAGATGGGTAAGTCATGTTCATTGTGTTCCTAAGAAAGGAGGTATAACCGTTGTTCCCAATGATAAAAATGAACTTATTCCACCAAGAATCGTAACTGGTTATAGGATGGTAATTGATTTTAGGAAATTAAGTAGAGCTACTAGGAAAGATCATTACCCCTTGCCTTTTATTGATCAAATGTTAGAAAGACTATCTAAGCACACACCCTTTTGTTTTCTTGATGGTTACTCTGGTTTCTCTCAAACACCCGTGTCAAAAGAGGACCAAGAGAAAACTACCTTTACGTGCCCTTTTGGAACTTATGCTTATAGGCGTATGCCTTTTGGTTTATGCAATCCACCTGCTACCTTTCAAAGATGTATGACTGCTATATTCTTTGACTTTTGCGAAAATATTGTTGAGGTTTTCATTGATGATTTTTCCGCTTACAGGATTTCTTTTGATGATTGCTTGAGCAACCTTGATCGAGTCTTGTGAAGATGTGAAGAAACTAATCTTGTCTTGAATTGGGAGAAGTGCCACTTTATGGTAAATAAAGGTATAATACTCGGGCATAAGATATCGGAACGAGGCATTGAGGTAGACAAGGCTAAAGTTGATGCGATAGAGAAAATGCCATGTCCTAAAGATATTAAAGGTATAATAAGTTTCCTTGGTCATGCTGGTTTTTATACGCGTTTCATTAAAGATTTCTCAAAGATTTCTAGGCCACTAACTAACATTCTTCAAAAAGATATTCCCTTTGTTTTTTATGACGATTGCGTAGAAGCCTTTGAAATACTTAAGAAAGCATTGATTTCTGCACCTATTGTCCAACCACCTAATTGGAACTTACCATTTGAAATTATGTGTGATGCTAATAATTATGCTGTTGGTGTTGTTTTAGGGCAAAGAGTAGATAAGAAATTGAATGTTATTCATTATGTTAGTAAGACCCTAGACACTGCTCAAAGAAATTATGCTACTACTCAGAAAGAATTTTTAGCAGTTGTGTTTGCATGTGATAAGTTTTGACCTTATATTGTTTATTCCAAGGTTACATTCACACCAATCATGCTGCTATTAAATACCTTATGGAAAAGAAAGATGCTAAGCCTAGACTTATTAGGTGGGTGTTCTTTGATACGTCCATTTTTCATCATGATTTCCTACTGTTATTTATTATGTTTTGTTGAATAATAATGCTTTAGGGAGTGATTCTAATGCCTTTTCTCTCATAATATGCAAGGTTTACATGAAGAGGGAGAATACCGGCAGCTGGAATTCTGGACCTGAAAAAGCACATCAGAGATACCTATTCTGCACAACTCCAAAGAAGCTGAAATTTTACGGAGAATATTTTTGGAATATATGAAAAATATTGGAGCAAAGAACTACCGGAGGGGGCCACCCTGGTGGGCACAAGACACAAGGGCGCGCCAGGCCCCCAAGGCGTGCCCTGGTGGGTTGTGCCCTCCTCGGCCCACCTCCGGTGCCCATCTTCTGGTATATAGGGTATCTTGACCTAAAAAATAAGGAGAGGACTTTCGGGACGGAGCGCCACCGTCTCGAGGCGGAACTTGGGCAGGAGCACTTTTGCCCTCCGGCGGAGCGATTCCGCCGGGGGAACTTCCCTCCCAGAGGGGGAAATCGAAGCCATCGTCATCACCAACACCCCTCTCATCTTTGGGAGGCCAATCTTCATCAACATCTTCAACAACACCATCTCCTCTCAAACCCTAGTTCATCTCTTGTGTTCAATCTTTGTACCGGAACCTCAGATTGGTACCTGTGGGTGACTAGTAGTGTTGATTACATCTTGTAGTTGATTACTATATGGTTTATTTGGTGGAAGATTATATGTTCAGATCCATTATGCTATTCAATACACCTCTGATCTTGATCATGAATATTATTTGTGAGTAGTTAGCTTTGTTCTTGAGGTCACGGGAGAAGTCATGTTGCAAGTAATCATGTGAATTTGATATGTGTTCGATATTTTGATGATATGTATGTTGTGATTCCCTTAGTGGTGTCATGTGAACGTCGACTACATGACACTTCACCATCTTTGGGCCTAAGGGAATGCATTGTGGAGTAGTTATTAGATGATGGGTTGCTAGAGTGACAGAAGCTTAAACCCTAGTTTATGCGCTACTTCGTAAGGGGATGATTTGGATCCAAACGTTTAATGCTATGGTTAGATTTTATCTTAATACTTTTCTCGTAGTTGAGGATGCTTGCGAGGGGGTTAATCATAAGTGGGAGGTTGTTCAAGTAAGAACAACACCCAAGCACCGGTCCACCCACATATCAAATTATCAAAGTAGCGAACACGAATCAAACCAACATGATAAAAGTGACTAGATGAAATTCCCGTGTACCCTCAAGAACACTTTGCCTATTACTAGAAACTGTTCTGGCCTATCCTTTGCCACAAAAGGATTGGGCTACCTTGCTGCACTTTATTTACCATTACCGTTACTTGCTCGTTACCAATTATCTTGCTATCAAGCTATCTGTTACCTACAATTTCAGTGCTTGCAGAAATTACCTTGCTGAAAACCGCTTGTCATTTCCTTTTGCTCCTCGTTGGGTTCGACACTCTTACTTATCAAAAGGACTACGATTGATCCCCTATACTTGTGGGTCATCAAGACTCTTTTCTGGCGCTGTTGCCGGGGAGTGAAGCGCTCTTGGTAAGTGAAAATCGGTAAGGAAAAACTTATACTACGTGCTGAAATTTATTGTTACTTGTTACAATGGAAAACAATCCTTTGAGGGGTTTGTTCGGGGTATCTTCACCTCGACCGGAACCACAATTAGTTGCTCCTCAACCTACTGCACCTACTGAAAATATTGGATATGAAATTCCTTCGGGTATGGTAGAACAACTGCTTGCTAAACCTTATGCAGGAGATGGAACTGAACATCCTGATATGCGCCTATTATATGTGAATGAAATTTGTGGATTATTTAAGTTTGCAAGTTTACCTAGAGATGAAGCTAAGAAGAAGGTTTTCCCTTTATCTTTGAAGGGAAAAGCATTGACATGGTATAGTCTATGTGATGATATTGGATCATGGAACTAGAATCGACTGCAATTGGAATTCCATCAAAAGTTTTATCCCATGCATCTAGTTCATCATGATCGGAATTATATATATAACTTTTGGCCTCGTGAAGGAGAAAGCATCGCTCTAGCTTGGGGGATGCTTAAGTCAATGTTATATTCATGCCCCAATCATGATATCCCGAGAGAAGTTACTATTCAGAATTTTTATGCTCGGCTTTCTCATAATGATCAATCCATGCTCGATACTTCTTGTGCTGGTTCTTTTATGAAGAAGATTATTGAATTCAAGTGGGATCTCTTGGAAAGAATTAAACGCAACTCTGAAGATTGGGAACTCGACGAAGGTAATGAGTCAGGTATAAAGCTTAAGTTTGATTGTGTTAAATCTTTTGTGAATATCGATGCTTTTCATAAGTTTAGCACTAAATATGGACTTGACTCTGAGATAGTAGTCTCTTTCTGTGAAGCATTTGCTACTCATGTTGATCTCCCTAAGGAGAAGTGGTTTAAATATCATCCCCCTATTAAAGAAGAAATTAAAGAACCGGTCATAGCTAGAGATGAAACCATCATTTACAATGTTGATCCAGTTGTGCCTACCGCTTACATTGAAAAACCACCTTTCCCTGTTAGGATAAAGGAACATGCTAATGTATCAACTGTGGTTCGCAAGATTAATATTAGAGAACCTAAGCCCCCTGAGCAAATTAAAGTAGAACCTAGTGTTGCTATGGTTAAAGATCTCTTGGTAGAAAATATTGATGGGCATGTTATCTACTTCTGTGATGAAGCTGCTAGAATTGCCAAACCTGATGAAAAAGATAAACATTGCACCGTAGTGGGCATGCCTGTTGTCGGGGTATACAAACAGGGGTGTTCATTCCCCCTGACTTGTGCACGGACAGATAGCCTCCGACCTTCACGAGCAAAAACCCGTTGGGAAGGCTACCACATCGCCAAGCGAGCATTCAGGATCCAGCATCCGGCAGCAACAACCTACAGAAGGCCAAGCAAGCGCCGGTAACACTAGCACAACGGCCCAGGAGGGGCCCAAAACGCGCTAGCCACGCCCCCGGAGCCTGCCGGGGACCGAGGCGCGCACATCTCCAGAAGACCCGGCAAGCCGTCCCCCGGCAAGCACGAGCTAACCAGCCACCGCTCCACCGCATCGCTACGATAGTCACTTATCGATGCAGTGTCAAGCCCTCAAGCAGCTAAACAGCTCTCGCTAAGCACGTGAGGGCGCACCGGAAGGCAAGTTATACCCAGTTGACACCCACCATGCAGCGTGTCAAGACCATAAGCAACGGCTAGCCAAGCGGTGGCAGGAGCTTGCCGGGGATGCACCCCCGAGCGCCACCTAGACTAGTAATCATGGTATTTTGTCCTAAATGCCAGAGTTAGGTATTATAGCTCTGCTAAGCTATCTAATCGATAGATAATGACTGTTTTGCCATTGTGGTAACCCCTTGCACTATAAAAGGAGGCCCAAGGCAGCCTAGCTCAAGATTTGGACCTTTGGACACTTGTACTCACGTAGTAGCTCCCCCTGACAGCAACTCTTGCCGGGGTTAAGCGCTGCGTGTTCTTCGTGTTCCTTTGATCAATCCACCAAAAGCAGGAGTAGGGTTTTACGCTTAGCAGCGGCCCGAACCTGGGTAAAATGCCAGTGTCCTGATCGTCGCGCCGTCTCATGCTCTCCGCTCTTTGTGCAACGTGACCCCCCTTGCCGAACCACAAAGGGGCCTCTGGCCCCATAGGTGATTGTGAGCATCCGTGCCCCGACATCTTTGGCGCGCCAGGTAGGGGGCGTGCATCATTTGCGCAAACCCGAGTTCGTGAACGGCGAATCGATCTTCATCATCATCTTCTTCATCCATGGCTCCCAAGAAGAAGCCCGACGCGACCACGCATCCCTCCACTCCAAAGGCTCCTCCGTATGCGGCCGCAGGCACAACAGACGTTGCGGCGGCTGCGAGTGAGGAAGGCATCCTGGGTGACGCGGCTGGCACAGGCGGCGCCGCCGTCGCGTTCCTCATTGCCAAGGCCAGAGCGGGGAACGCCGGAAGGAGACGGGGCCGCCCGACCCTAGGGAGGTGTGGCGTAATTCAATGGGTCAAGGAAAGAAAGCGGTACCTAGCTATGCCCCTCTCGCTCTTCCTTCCCTGCCTATGGTCAGCTCTGCGCGGCGGCAGTATCGTTAGTGTCGATGAGCTCGCATGAAGTTCGGTCTTGCATTTGTCCCGCCAGGGATAAATCCCGAACCAAATGCTAGAGTGCATCTGCTGGTCGACGCTCCCAGCAGGCGAACCACGGCAAGGTCCCCGTCCGCCTATGCATAGGTCACCTCGGGGCCGTTGGGTGTGAAGGGAGGGAGAGAAGATTCGGCCATGCGAGTTTTCTTTTCCTTTTCCGATTCATTACGAATGATACATTAACTCGGCAGATCCCTGCCGTGGGCTATATTCATGTCTAACAGGCCTTCGAGTACCTCCCCTTCGCTCCTCTCTACATCTCCCTCCTTTCAGGACAGCGGTGAACGCACGCTTGCGCACACCCACAAGGAGCGAGAAGAGGAAAGGCGCCGATGGATAAAGGGAAAGGCCATAAGCATAAACAAGCGCGCGTCGGGGGACAATGAGAAGCCATGATGAAAGCTAAGCGGCATGATTATCCACTCCCAATTAAGATTTAGATTTGTATGCCCCTTTTGTGAAACCAAAGGTTTCGTATTATAAATCTTGCGTGTGACGGAACATTACTGTGTTCGTTCGCGCCCGTATTTTGTTTCGAGCCCGCTCAACAAATGTGCGACAGTGTCAACACCGCCAAAGGTAATCTCGCCGGCAGCGTGCCTTTGCCAGCAGAATGCTAAGGACCCATTCTTCAAAGCAATCGCGGCAACACGCCATTGACGGGTAACTGGAACGTGCAAAGATGACTATCATACGAACACCAGAAGGAAAACGAAGGGGATAGCATACGTTTGCATAAAAACATCAGTTCAACAAATATTAAAATAATGAAAGTACATGCCCTAATACGAGATACCTACTATGTCTTAAGTACAGGGCGGCTTGGCGATAAAGAGGGCTTAAAAAGCTAACTCCGGTGGCTCCCCTGGGTCCTTGGAACTTTGAGGATCCTGTCAGCGAGGGGACCGGCCTTCTCCGTGGCAGCCGAGGTGTCGGCGCTCGATGGCAGCTTCTTGAAGCCGTCGGAGAGATCGAGCTCCGGGTGGAAGAAGGCAAGGTTGCTCATGACCAGGAAGAGGGCGTCGCGTGCTAGCTTCCGGGATTCGTTGGCGAAGCAGGCAGCCCTGTCTTCCTGATACGTCTTCAACCCCTCGATCAAGCCGTCGAAGAACAGTGTCAGCTTAACGCTTGGGGCTTCGTGTTTGCCGATGGAGAAGGCCCAGCTCTTCATGTTCATCTTAGCAATCTGGGCAGTAATGCGCTCGGCGATATCAACCATGCTCTTGATCCAGAGGTCGCGCTGTTCAACCAAGTTCTCCAGCTTTTCTTCAGCATCCTTCTAGAGGATCGCCGCGCGGTTCACATCTGTCAGCAGCAATTTCTCGCGGGCCCCGGCAGATTCAAGACCGCTCTCCAGGGAAGCAAGCCTGGATTTCATGTCAGAAATGGTGTCGTTGGCGGCATCAAGACCTTGGCTCTTGGAGGAAAGCTGTGATTGCACCTCTTCCAGAGTCGTTGCTACCTTTCACGCTTCTTCCTTGAGGGCCTCGATCTCCTTGGTGCTCCCGACAAGATCCTCTGTCAGCTTGGTCAGTTGAGCTTAAAGTTTGGCCTTGGCGGCGGATGCAGCAGCCAGCTCGTCAGCTACCTTTTTCAGTTGAGCAGCAGACTCCGAGAAAAGTGCGTCAAGAATGGTCTTGTGACCGTCCTCCAGCTCCCTGGTGCGCTGCCAGACGCGGTCCTCTAGCTTCTCAGCCTTGGCACGGAGGGTAGCCTCGAGGGGCCCTTCCCGGAGGGAGATGCCCTCCTCCCTGGCGTCCATAAGCGCCTCGCGCTCCGTCAGTCGAGCCTTCCAAGCAGCAACATCCTCGTTGGCCATGGATAGCGTCTCATGCTGCCTCTTAAGAGAATGGGCCTGCCGATTGTACCAGTCCCGCAGCTCGTTCCCTTTGCTCCTCAGCTGCTGATCCACGAGCTCGACCGAGTCATGCTGCTCCTTGACCACCTGCCACTTGAGGCTGTACCTGCTCTGCACGTCCTTAAGCCCTGCTGCTATAGACTCCAGGAAAGCCAAATCTTTGGCGGCGTCAGCAGTACTATTGGCTCCTTCGATCTTCTGGGACAACGGCGCCAAGATCATGTTAATTTCTTCATCAAGGTCTTCGCCCATTGAGAAGGGCGAGCCGAGAGCTGTGTGACTTAGTGGAGCAGTGACCAATGCCACGTGACTCTGCGGGGACTGCAGGGTCGATGCCAAGGGATGACTGGACGAGGGAGGCCTCATGGTTTGAAGGGGAGTCTTCTCTTCGACCACTGGACCCAGGCCGAGCGCGCTGCCGGGATTTTGTTCCATTCCTTCTAAGGACCCCTAAATATCCCCGGCAGCCCGGCCATGTTCTTCCGCGGCAACAATCTTCATCGCCTCCGCGACAGCATCCTTCCCAATACCAGCTACCTCCTCTAGCAGATCAGGCTCTTCAAGAAGCGGAGCTGCGGATTAGAGCAACAAAACAGAAGCATGGAAATCAAGAATCAGTAAGGCACAAAAAGAAAGGATACATGAAAACAAGAACACCGGCAAGAGGGATACCCGATGGAGGTTGCTGCGGAAGGACCTCTCCTTCCCCGGCAACATCAGTTGCTGGCGTGCGGTCTATCGCCGTCCTTTCAGCAGTGACCTTTGCACGGGCAAGCTCCTCGGCGGAGGCCCTTGCCGGCGAAGCCTTCTCACAGGCAATGATTGATGGAGGATCTTGGAGGAGAGGTTCCTCTTGGTCGGCCTCCCTTCGATCTTCCTCTCATGTTTCCCTGTCGGGTGAAGGGAGGCATCCTTCCTCATCTGTGCCAGTGGATGAGGCCTGCTCTTGGGTTTCACGGAGAGGACTGGGCTGGGGGCTAGACACGGGATTCTCTTCCGCATCCCCCGCAGAGCCCAGACCTGCCGCAAAATCCGGTCCTGCCGCGGATTTGGCCCTCTTGAACCTGTGCGCAAGGGTCTCCTCATCCTCGTCCCTGTCAAGATCAACCATGCAAGATTAATCAGGCAAATTAAGATTAAAGGCTTTCTGACGGAAGCTGAGATCGACTAAACTCACTCCGAGGCAAGGAGCATTGAGCCCAGCTCATACGACGCGGGCGGTGGAGTCGCCCGGCCCCTCTTCAGAGTCGGGGGGACATGGCTTGACGGAGAAGCCAGGACTGCCGGTAAGGGCGAGCCCAGCGGAGAAGTTGGGCTTGATGGGGGGGGGGGCTGGGGTCCACCCCTTGAACCTTCCGTTGCTTGACGGGGGACGCCTTGGCCTGGGAAAGGCGGGAGGACTGGCGGCGTGCTGCCTCGCACCCGCCACCCTTAGAAGTCGTCTTCTTCACCTTCAGGGGACCTCGCGAAGATGCGGGGGACGTTGGTTCTCGGTTAGCGCGTAGACGGAGGCGGCGACCCGGCTCCGGAGCCTGGGGGCCCTCTTCGAGCCCCTCCTCTTCCGCTTCTAGATCCTTCGCCTCCTCCGCCTCGACCTCTCCCTGGGTTCCTATTGCCGCGACTTGGGAGCCACTGGCCCCGGCAGACTCCAGTCCGGCAGCCTCCTCCGGAGCAAGATTTTCGCTCTCATCCCCGGAAGAATCGTTGTCCTCGGACTCCTCCTCCTCCTCTTCTCCGGAGACTGCTCCCTTGACGGGCCTGACAGTCTTGTCTTCCGCGATCCGGCTGGCGATGAAGGCTCTCTCCGCCTCCTTGGTTGGCGTGGTCAAGTTGTCCTCTAGTTTGGAAGCTCTCTCATCCAAGCTGGAGAATCACTCCATCTCGCTCTCCAGGGTGGGCAGCTCCCAATCAGGCCTAACACCGGAAGCGTTGCAATCTGGCATCCATTGGAGGATCTGGTTCCGGGCGGAATTGCGGTGCAAGGGGACGACTCCCACCGGCAAATGGTACGTCCCGAGGCAGCCGAACAACTGATCACACAGCCAGCCATGACCGTAAGTTGTTGGCAGGACCTGGATACAGTCGCATCCAGTCGGCGGGACCATTGAAGTCCCAAGCGAACTTGTCTCTCTTCTGCAAAGGTGCGATGCGGCGACGGAGGAAGTCTGCTCCCACGTGCTTGATGGTCAGCCTGGCAGCCTTGAGGCGAATGATCATGTTCAGCGCCAGGCGGAACTTGCTGTCGGTAGGGCCCAGCCTACCCCAGTCGCTGCCGCACGTAGTGCATCCAGTCCTCGCCCGGCAGAATGCGGAGGCCTTGTCGTCCTTGATCCAGCACCAATCGCCCCTCCATTCTTCCCACTTCCCACGCAGCTTCCCGGAAAGGTAATCTGAGTCATCCTTTCTGCCCCAGGGGATCCAGCTTATATTCCCCGAGTGGTGGGATTTGTCCTCAATCCGAGGAACGAAGAAGTGCCTGAACAAGTCCACATTGGGGGCGACTCCAACAATGTTCTCACACAGATGGGCAAAGATCGCCATGCACGACATTGCATTAGGCGTAAAATCCAAAAGGTGGAATCCATATGCCGCCATCATGGCGCAGAAGAAATCAGAGAATGGAGGAACGAGGCCGCAGTAAAAGTACGCACAAAAGAAGTGGTACGAATCTGAGGGCTTCTTCTCCTTGGGGCTGTCCGGCAAAACCTGGGGTGCTCCATGCCCCTTCGTCACCCTCCCCCACATATAGCATACCTCTTGATCAGGGTGTTGCCGTCCAGGCTCGACGGAGAGATAACCACATCTTCCTGTCGCCGCCTCTAAAGCTCTTCCACTTTCTTCTTCCTCTCCACAGCCACCAGGTCCGTGGATGCAGCCGTCTGCTTCCCCTTGTTAGCAGTCGTTTTCCGCCCCATCCTTGAAGCTTTCAAGGGCGGCGGATGGTCTGGCAGTGCTCGGCGAGCCGGAAATGGCGGCGAGAGCGGTTCTTTGGCTTGAGGAGGAAGATGAAGGGCGGAGAAAAGGATGCAAATGAGCAGCGCCCCTGTGCATTGTCCTTTTTATTTAGGGAGACCCGCACGGGGGTAGGCTCTTCGCGATCTTTTCGGAAAAACTGCCATTTTATTACTGGCAGTTCCTTTTTACCCTCCAACGGCTACTGTTCCACGACCCCACGACCCGCGATAATTGCGTGGAGTGGACGTGGGAGGACAGAATCCCTTCGACGCGTGTTCGTGCACTATTTGGGGCCTAACCCAACGTGCCAAGCGACACGTATGGCCCAGGCCCGGGGGCTTCTGTCGGGGTATACAAACAGGGGTGTTTGAAAGTGCTAGTTATCGACTAGAGGGGGGGTGAATAGGCGATTTTTATGAAAGGCTTCGAAACAATGAATGTATTCAAAGTATGCGGAAGCGATACAGGATCAGGTAGGGATAGTAATCAACGATCTAGTCAAGGCATGCAATGCAGTGAAGACATACAGGAAAGTTAAGCATTATCATCATGCACACTAAGATGAGTCGAAGACAAACTTAGATAGAATGAAGATAAACAGCAGGTATGAATGTCTTCAGGATAAGTCTTCAAACAATGAAGAAGCAAAGGCTTCACAATACAGAACAGGAATGTAAGAAAGTGAAGGATAGAACCAGTTGCTTGACGAAGACACAGGATTTGTTGGACCAGTTCCAGTTGTTGTGACAACTGTACGTCTGGTTAGGGAGGCTGAGATTGAACTCAGAAGACCTCGTCTTCACCTTATTCCCCTTGAGCCGAAATCACTTAGACAACGCCCAATCACTCTGGTAAGTCTTCAGGGGAGACTTCCGAAACCCGTACAAACTTGGTCACCCGGTGATCCACAATGACTCTTGGATTGCTCTAGACCCAGACGACTAACCGTCTGGAAGATCACAGTCTTCAAGTGTAATAAGTCTTCAGTTCTCTCAGAACAGAATGACTTCGGTGATGCTCAAACACACTAGCTCTAGGTGTTTAGGTGTATCCCCGTAGGATATTTCTCTCTCAATGTCTTCGAGGTGGGTTGCTCCAAAACGACAACAGCCGTATCTCTCTCTGAGCAGCCACCTTCACATGGTGGAGGGGGTGGGCTATTTATAGCCAGCAGGCAACCCGACCTGATATGACCGAAATGACCCTGGGTCAATGGCCAACCGACACGTGTCACAACGGTCGGATTTCAAACGCACGCGTCAGCTTTACTTGGGCTACAAGTGAAGCTGACTCAACCAACTCTGGAGGAGATTTCTTCTCATTGTCTTCGCTCGAAGACATAGGTATGGGTTGAGCATCACGTCAGCATCTGACTTCAATCACATCGACCCAACTTAACAGTACGGTGGTTCCTATGACTCAGGAAAGAAGCAACAAAACTACCAAAAGACTTCGTCTTCGCATTTCATTGTCTTCGGACGAATGTCTTCGCATACCACCAATAGCTTCAGTCGTCATCAATGTCTTCGGACATTTTTTGGGGGTCGTCTTCGATGGCTAAACCGAAACTCCAGGGACTTCTATCTGTGTTAACCTGTGAACTCTCACAAACACATTAGTCCCTCAACCACGTTTGTCTTCAATACTCCAAAACCAACAAAGGCTGGCACTAGATGCACTTACAATCTCCCCCTTTTTGGTGATTGATGACAAACTGGTTGAAGTTTTCAACGGGGATAAATATATGCGATGATAAGGTTTTGAAGATTTTGATTACAAGATATAGAGAGATTCCCCTGAAGATGTGCATATGAAAATTTTGCTTTGAATGCAAGTGCACAAGGCAGGTTGTAGTTTGTGGAGATCTCCCCCTATATCTTGTAATCCAATCACTATGCATTAACAGATATGTCGAAGATAATGAAATGCACAATGAAAAATGGGCGTCTGCAAAATGACCTTAAGCGCATGAAAATAACTTGAGGAAGCGCCAAACAGTACGGTAAATATAAAGGGCAGACGTCCATCAGGACTTAAGTTTCACAACCGAAAACAGCAAATGTTCAGAAAATGAGAGTTGTAAACTTAGCAAAAGATAACACCCAGCCCATATTAGTAGACCTGTTTGAAGACTATCATCCAATGCTTCTCCCCCTTTGTCATCGAATGACCAAAAAGGGACGAAGACATTGAAAAACTACACATCCCCAGCAGGTGTCGATGAAGATGGTGCAGTGGAGTCTTGGGGTGCTGGTGCAGTTGAGTTTGGTGCAGTGTCGCGATGCCGAGTCGATGGAGGCAGTGAGGTGGCATCATCAGCTTCATCGGCAAGCCTGACGTTGACGGAGGGAGCTGAAGAGGAGAAATCACTGTCTTCGAGGGATGGAGTCTTGCGCCATTTCTCCGCACTGGGAGGTGGTGCACCAAATCTGTAGTGAGGGTGAAATCCATCTTCTCGAAGCTCGTCCTCAGGATCTAGCATAGTCAAAGTCCTCCATGAGCGGCGACTGATTTCATAAGCCACAAACGCATTTTTGGTGGCGAGGTTGCGAACGTGATTGATATCTTGCATCATGGAATGCATCTAGCGCCTAGTCCATTCATGGTGCCTATCTTGCTTTTGGATCAAAGAAACAAGAAGTTCACGATCAGTGAGTGCACGTTCTCTTCTTGGTAGGCGTTGACGAGGCAGATTGGCAGTGGCGTCAGTGTTGTAGCACCGGATCTTGGTTGTCGAAGAGCACCAATAAGTCTTGCCCTTGATAGATCAGAGGGAATGTGAAGACCTTCAATATCAGCAGTGCCACTAGTGCCTTCGACAGTTGGATTCTTGCTCTTGGCTGGATACAGATCAGTTGGCACAACTTCAATATCTGGAAGATAAACGCCATGGTTTCGAGCAGATGGAAGAAACCTGGTGTTGGTTCTGTACTTGATGAAGCGCATGATCCAGGGAGCATATATCTTCGTCTCGAGGACATTGAAGCCATTTGCAGCAAGGTTGCGAAGGAACAAGTCTTGAAGATTGAACCTGATGCCATACACAATGTTTTAGAGCAATGTCTTCAGAGGCCCTTCAATCTTGTGAGATGAGTTGTGCCCTTTAATTGGCCAAATGGTGTGCCGAAGAATGTGGTATAGAGTCCGGGGCAAGTACTGAAGATCATCCACGAAGAATGAAGTGGGCAATTCTGCATCTTGAGCCAAAGGTTTCATCATTGTGAGCTTCTCAGTCATGTTGGGTTCTCGCATATGGAATAGGCTTCGAGTGGCAGCCACATAGGCTTCAGAGCGAGGATCCAAGTCTTCACCAGAGGCAACAAGTGGTGTTGCGGGAAAGAATTCTAGTGGTGAAGCAGTGATATGTTCATCCCGTATCATGAAGTCCATCTGCCAAGTGTTCACATCACGACCGAAGCCAGAGATGTGAAGGGTTGCATAGAACTGGAGGAAGAGTTCCTCATTCTAGTCTTCATGGTCGGTGCAGAAAGGCAGCAAGCCCACATCTCGAAGACAATCCAGTGCTTAATCAAAACAGGGAAGACCTTTCATAGCTTCAAAGCTGAGATGTCTGTGGGGAAAGATCCTGTTCTGACCATAGAGCACACACATGTAGTACTGACGTCGTGGAGCACTCCAGAACCTGTCAGACTGTATTCTTTCATGCTTGTATGGATTGTGGTCGGAGTCAAAGAAGTTGTTGTTCAGCCTGAACCTTTGCAACTCGAAGACCAAGGGTCTTGCAGGGCCAGACTGCCGAAGACATGGAAGGCGTGGCATGGGGTTCATGACATTGGGGCGTCGATCAAGGTGGAACTCATACTGAGGTCCCATTCTTGGTGGTGCAACAAGGCGAGGCCATCTTGTAGGAACCATCTCTCCTTTCCGATTGCGAGCCATAACAATATTATCTTCATTGTCTTCAGTGGATGGTGTGGCTGGGACAGGAGGTCCATTAGGGGATGGGGCATTGGCTTCGCCCATGGTGGCATCGGCAGTAATGTCTTCGGCTGCTGTCGTGGTTTTGTCACGGCAAGATGTCCTCGTGAGAGAACTTAGGTGTGAGGCCATCGCAACTATGTGGCGGCTTGAAAGGGGTTAATCGGAATCGAGAGACGCAAGTTTACCCAGGTTCGGCCCCTCCGATGGAGGTAAAAGCCTACGTCCTGCTTTATGTGTATTGATGATGATGATGATCTCGATTACAAGGGTGTGGAATCGCTACCTCTAGTCTCGAGGGTTTCTAATTTGTCTATCTCTAATCAGTTAACCCTCTTGGGGTGCCTTACCCCTCCTTATAAAGGTTGAAGGGGTAGGTTTACATGTAGAGTCCTACTAGGAGTAGGACTAGGACTAGTCTCTCTTGAATCCTAATCCGGGTCTTGTTTTCCTTTGTGAAGGAATCCTTCCTCATCTTGGGCCTTCTCTGTGAGCCGGCCCATCATAACATGAGTCGGCCCTCTCATGAGCCGCCTTCCGGCCCGTTGGGTCTTGTCGTTCGTCTGACCCACCTGCCGGGTCACCAATGAGCCGCCAAGCTCGGCCTGGTCATTAGTGAGTCGCAAAGTCCCGGCCGGGTCATACTTCAGGCCGAGTTATATCGCGGGGTAATATCCCCGACATTAGCCCCCAGGTTAGCTTGAATTTATTCATGGTAAGCTCCTGAAATAAGAATAGTAAATATGTTAAGGGACCTGCTTGCTCCACTGGCCGGCTTAATGAAGTAGCTCCTTGAAAATCCGGGTTTCTTCTTCATATTAACAAGTCGTCTTCACAATCATCTTGCAGGTATGTGTCCTTTGCAATAAAATATTGGGAATAAAACATCCATATGCCGTTGAGTCGGCCTCCAATACTTTGGTTGGATGAAAACCTTGGGAATAAGAAATTCGTCTGTTGTTGAACCACTTCATGGGACGCGGGGATCTTGCCGGGTCATCAGATGTAGTGGACATCAACTTATAAAAAATATTGCTGATTTATGGATGTAGAACTTGCCAACTTGTGAAACCGGGTTGCTTATATAAACTCCGTCGGGTCATAATCATTGATGACGCCGGGTCGTGATTGTTGGTGCTGCCAGGTCAAAACAAGCGGACTCCAGTTGACTTGATAAAATTATTGGGAATAAAGAAATCCATGTGATGTTGAGCCGGTCTTTCAATGCTTCAGCTCCATGAAGAAATGAGATCCGTCTCGCTAACAATTGACATCTTGAAAGTGTTTCTTCTATTTTTTATGTCCATATTACCTGTAGCCCCCAAGCTCCGAGTTTATCCATGATGACTTGGTGCTTTTCAATAATATCTTTGATTGTGTAGCCCCCAAGTGCCGGGTTGTCTTGCCTGCAGCAACCTGGGACTTGTAATTGTCTTATATTTTATAAAGCCTCAGCTAGTGTAGCCCCCAAGGGCCGGGTTGTCTTGCTTGCAACAACCTGGGAATTTGAACTTGGTGTTGAATGTTGAGAAATCTGGGTTGTCATCTGAGTCGCCAGATATAAACTGAGTGTCTTGTATTTCACATGTGTAGCCCCCAAGGGCCGGCTCATCAGTATGTGATGGTCCGGGTCTTCAATTTAGACCTTATAATATGTTTGAACACCTGAATACTGTAGCCCCCAAGTGCCGGGTCGTTTGCCCGCAGCGACTCGGGACTCATATGCACTTCTCTTTTGAAAAGAAAAACATCATATGATGTATCCCCCAAGTGCCGGGTGGTATGGCTGCTGCGACTTGGGACTGTGTGAGGATAATATAACCCATCATAATGCACCTCAGAAGTTCTCTTGAACTAATATTGATCTGATTTGAATGAATCCCTGACCGTGGTTGTAATGTAACCCGGTATGAATATCCTGGAATAATGCCTTTGTCTTTGAAATGAAATCCCTGCTCGTGGTTGCGGTGCAACCCGGCAAATATATTTTTGAGAAATCCATAAGTGTTGTAGTTTACTATAGAGCACAAGTTGAAAAAATCCAAGAACCGGTCAATTAGATGACCCAGCATTATATGTGATAGGGCGGCTCTTCGGGAATAGTCAATTCTTCCGAGCTGGCTTGAAAAACCCCAATCATTTAGTACTGGTTATGATAAACCATGATGAAGATCCAGCCATTTTGGCTATCAAAGATCTATTTGTTCCTGCATAAGGTACGATGTAACCCGGTTTGATGACCGGCTTGATATGCATGTATGATGCATGATGCAATGCAGGATGATGTATGTATATGATAAAAACAACTGACAGAGAATATATACATGTATATCTCAAATTTTTGTAAGTCGGCTTTGAAGGACAACCAGAAGAGATCAACTCTTGTTCTTATCTTTTGAAAAACTCAAGGTTTTTTGCTTCCAAGAAGCTTGGCATGAACGCCTTTAATCCCGTAAACCGGCTCTCACGTGACATAAATCCGTCGTTTTAACCTTAACTAGTTCAGGGTCTTAAAAAAGATTGACTGTTAAGAGTACGAACGGGCCACATAGCGGAGAGACTACAGCAGACAGGTGAGTTTATCCTATCTCTTTGTAAGCCGGCTCTCTCGTGACATAAGCCGCCGTTTTAACTTTGGCAAGTTCAGGGTCTTATTGAAAGATTGACTGTCAAGAGTACGGCGGGTCACCTGGAGGAGTAGCAAGTTGCAAACAGGCAGGTTTAACCCATATATGGCATGGAAGCCGGTCAAGAGGGTATGAAAGCTAAACTCATTGAGTTCGAAGCCCCCAAGTGACCTATGATCATGGAAAAGCTCGACCATTTATCATAATATGATGATCCAATAAATCAGGGCACCCATGTTTGAACGGCGCATCATGGCGGCTCGTCCTCTTGGGCAACTTTTAATTTTTCGCCAATAAAGCAGGGCACCCATGTTTGAACGATCGCATCATGGCGGCTCGTCCTCTTGGGCGACTTTAAATCTTCTGCCAATAAGGTAGGGCACCCATGTTTGAACGGTCGCATCATGGCGGCTCATCCACTTGGGCGACTTTAAATCTTCTGCCAATAAGGCAGCAGCCCCGGGACCGGGTTATCTTCCCTGCAATGACCCGGGGTTCCAGAATATTTGAGCCCGGTTGAATCTGCTGAGTCATGTCAGTGTAGCCCCCGAGTCTTAAGTCGACTCGAGGAGGTGGCTTAAGAATCTTCATGGTTGACTGTGGCATAAACCGGCATATAGTTCACGGTTGAACGATGGATTTTATTGAAACTCGAGACGATGTGGCGAGTTGATGATTTTCGTGATGCTCATCGTATGTCCTTGGCAAATGTCGTGGCCAAATTGAGTTTATATGCTCCTTGACCCATGCTTTGTTATTCTCATGTAATCCATCTCTCCTGGCTCCTCCAGGGCCATTTTTCATTTCCTTTTGCCGCTGGCTTTGAATTGCCGGCTCAATAATGGTCGGTTCATGTGACACCCTGATTTTTGGCAACTTTTTCTTTTCAAAATCTTTTGGGTTTTATTTGCAAACTTGGTTGGTTTTCAAACCTTTTCAATTGATTTGAATCTGTGAGTCTTTGCATCTTTTCCCAAGTAACCCAAAACCCTCATCACCTTGCCAAAACCTTTCTAAACTTCTCTTGGATCAATTTCCAATATTAAATCTTTTCCAATAAACCCTTTTCTTTATTTGGGGAATTAGGTCATCACTATGGGTTGTGAAGCAACCTATAGTTTGGATGACCAATAAATTCCCAAAATTTTCCCACATCTTCTCATCATCATATGATTCCATAATCTCCAAAAATATTCCATTGCCCAATGAAAAATTTTGGCCAGACATATTATTTCTTTTCTGACCAGAATTTGTGCATTGCGAAGCAACCCCTATTTTCCTATCTCAGAAAATTCTAAATAAATTCCCCAAGCTCCTAGGGATCCTATATAGCCTCAATATCCAAAAACATCATCTGGTACAGTACAATTTTTGAGCAGCAGGACCCTGTCAAGTTTCTGCTTATTTTGAACCTTTGTGAAGGAAGTACAAGCTAGGGGTGCACAATTGATCTACAATTTTTATGGCATGTGTGCACTACCAAATAACTTCGCTCCACCAAGTTTCATCATTAGCAGAGCATCCATGTGAGTGCCACAAGCTCATTTAGATTCTGGACCAGAATGGTGGTTTTCAAAGGAACCATATTCATTTCTTCTTCAAACTTTCTCAAACTTTGCCAGTCTGTAGTCCTTCCAACCTAGATGACACTAGACATCTCCATTGGCCCTATCTCTATCCCATTACCTCTCCAGAACCTCCCCAAGTTGGCAGTCAGGAACTGTTGGTGAAGCTACCTCTCATCTCAGTGGCTTACTGGGCAAGCCAGTGCCACGAGGAGGTTCCAGAGTGCAAGGACAACACTCCAGACACGGCCCGACAGGCCAGCTCGCGCCGCGTGTGCCCGTGCACATGGTGACCGCGTAGCCAGCCTGCCAAAACCGCGCTCTGGGCGCCGGCAGGCTCGGGTCTCGTCGGAGGTTGACGACCGCGTGGCCGTACCTTGTCCAAGCGTGCCGACATCGTTGTTGCCCTCCACCTGGACCCTCCAGACCCTTCTCCCTCGCCGGAATCGCCCTCGGCGGCCGCCACGACGCTCGGGAACTGTGGCGCCCGTGCGGCCACAGTGGGTGAGCGGGTCGTCGTCTTCCTCGCGAGCCGTCGCTTCGCCATTCAAAGCCTCTGCCCTCTTCCGTCTCGTCGCCGCTCCCGGACAGCCAGCTAGCCATCCTTGCCCCGGCGACGTGGCCACAGCTCCGGCCGCTCTAGAGAGCTCGGCCGCCTTCGCCTCCCGCCTATTTAAGGCTGCGCCCAGCCTCTCCGAGCTCCTCACCTCTTCCCCTCCACCTCCAATTGGCCTCCTGAGAAGCGAGCTATGGCCGAGAGGCCCTCTGGCCTCGAAATCTCACCGGAGCTCCACCGCTTGTAGCCGCCTCGCCTCCAGCATCTTCCCTCCACCTTGAGCCCCAATTGACCACACCCTCGAGCTCAGGGCATTCCCCTGGTGCTCCTCGACCTCCTGCCCAAGCCAACCATCGCCGGAATAGCCTCCTCCGACGACCACCCGAACGCCGCCGCCGCCGGAGAGGAAGGGGACGACGCCGTCCGACCATCTCCAGTCACGCTGCGGGTACGTGTGTGTTCGTCTTTGAGCTCCCGATCCATTCCCCTCAACTCTGAGCGCCGCCGCCGTCTCTATCGCCGGCGATCGTCGCCGGAGCTCCGCCCTGTCTAGGTCCCTCCTCTCCCTCTCTGTTTTAAACCAAGCCGGCCCCACCTGCCAGCGGCTCAGGCCCGCGCCCGAAGCGGTAAGTGGAGGCACCCCTCCACTTTACGCCTTCGACGTGGCCCGCTGGAGGTTTTCTGATTTTTTCTGAGTTTTATTTATTTAACAGATTTTGACCAAAACTTTGACCCTGAATAACTTTTAATCTACAAACCCAATTCAGTTGATTCTTTTTGCATTGTGTTGGTACTGAGCCCTTTTATTTTTTGACAAATTTTGGTATTTTTTCAATACTCACAGAATTGTTGGTGAACAGAAAAGCATTATGTGACATTTTCCTTTGCACTTTAAAAATATTTTTAGAAGGAGATTGTGGTGCATTTGAAGACCAAGAGTGTTTGAACCACCCAACAGAGCAAGGCAAGCCATGATACCCATTTTATGTAGCATTCACATAGCATTGCATATTTTCATGCATTATGCTTGCTTATTTCCGATAGGTTAATTTATAATAATTAATTTAAGAGCTTAGTTGTTTATCATGATGAACCACTACATTTGAAATAAACTTAGTGGTTGATCTTGAGTCACCTGTCCGGGCTTAACCATGCAACCACATTTGCCGGCATGGGACGGCCTTGACTTGGTCTGATTGCGTGCTCTTTCACCGGTACCTCCAAAGAGGGAGGGTTATGCACGCGCGCTACCCTGATCAGGTAGGCGGTGATAACCCTGTGAGCCAGTTGAGTATTGTGCCGGCGTCCCCATTTGGGACAGTTTAGTTTGGCCACGACGGTGGCAGGTGTCCTGAGGACACAGGGCCACCCAGGGCAGGACTCCGGGGGAGGATGAATGCCGGTGGTACGATGGAAGAGTCACGGGTCAGGCAGGTTTCATTGGAGCAACGCTGGTCCGCCCGAATGGGATTACGAGGCTAGGTGCTTCATGGTGTGGGTAAAGTGCACAACCTCTGCAAAGTGTCAAATCTATTCGAATAGCCGCGTCCACGGAATTGGACAGCCCGTCCAGACCTCACTAGGTGGTCAACCATAACCATGTTAGTAATGATGGAAGAACTCTTCGTGTGATCGGAAGTACTCGATGAGTATTCCGAGGGTTGTGGGACAACCCGGATGAGAGTAAGTTAATAACTGGTACAGTAAGTGAACTACTTATGCATTTAATATAATAATTGCCATGCTATTGTTTGCTGCATTGTTTGGTTGTCATGAGCTTGCGAGTACATTCAAAGTACTCACCTGGCGTATCATGCCAGATGCAGGAGAAGCCGAGGACGGAGGTCCTGATGATTCGTGCTACGCTAACTAGGATGTGTCCACAGCAGTGTCCCTGTGGATGGAGTTGCCGCTATGATCCGCTATGCCATAGAAGTACTTAGTAGTTCCGAGGCCCCGCTATGTGCCATAAATAATGTAGATACTGTCATAGCACCAAGTGTGCCTTTGGCCTCGCTAGTATTGTAAAATATGAGCTTGTACTCGATATCTATCAATAAAGTTAGTTCAGTTCTATTCCAAGTTGTTGTGTGTTTCCAGAGGACATGATCTCTGGGCTGGAAACACTGGTAATCCGGTTCGTTGAGCCGGGGTGCCACAACGCTTGGTATCAGAGCCGTGCTGACTTTAAGACACCCTAGTTAACCTGCGCTAGAACCGCGAGTAGAATAGGACGTTGAGTGTGCATATTGTTTGTTGCATTTGATTGTCGCATGGCATGCATCATGATTCATTGTTTCACTAACCATTGGCATTGTGAGTGTAGATGGCACTAGTTCCATATCTCCACCATCATGAGCCTGCACCATCCACCTTTCCTGTACTGCTCTGAAACGTCTGGCTTCGACTGTATCCTCACGGCGAAGACCCAGTGTACCAGGTGTATCTGGAGCAGCTTGCTGAGTCAGTGTATGAGTACCACGCAGAGGCTTACCTGATCGCGAGCTCGGATCTTGGTAGCTATTCTCGCTCCTCCAAGGGCGGAACGGCTTCTACTCCAGAGCTGGCGATCCAGTTTGCCGCGATGGAGGCTCTTACTGACTTGCGCTTCCACGAGGTCGAGATGCAGACTCATCCAGGTTTCTTCCACTATCCCACCCTGTCGCCTACGATAGGGCGAGTCATCTTCTCGCCAGTTGACCCGGCGTGTGATCGTGCAACTGCCGTTCTGTCTCGATATCTGAACGCCAGTTATCATACGATCGTATCCTTGGCTAAGGAGTTGTCTCGTGTCCAGGCGGCACTTGCAGCCGCGACTTCAGTTCCACCTCCAGCTCAGCCTATCTTTCCATCTATATATCCACCACCAGTTCCACCTCCACCCAGGTTTGAGGCTCCTTCTAGCTCTACTGTGCCGCCAGGCTTTTCGTCTGGTAGCCGTCGTGAGACCCCAGCAGAGTGGGCCTCACTCCTAGCCACTCCTGCTGCTCCGATGCTGAGGCGTCGTGCTCCTTCTTCCCCGGAAGGAGAACCGTCCCAGCAGCGTCGTCGTGTTTCCTTTGATCCGGAGGATGAGATCCATATCATCAGTTCTGACTCCGACTCAGGATCAGATGATGAGGAGTCTTCAGTCTGCCAGTGTTCGTGCCATCCGCGCCACTAGAGTAGAGGCTTGAGTTGTTATGCATGCATTGTTGCATA
The DNA here is from genome assembly GCA_039707655.1 of Elymus sibiricus. Lineage (NCBI taxonomy): Eukaryota > Viridiplantae > Streptophyta > Magnoliopsida > Poales > Poaceae > Elymus > Elymus sibiricus. Next base: position 350,045,961 of record CM077675.1, read on the forward strand.
TGTCAACTGCCGTATGAGCAGTCTAGCCATGACATTCCCCTACTAGCTTGCCATGTATGATGTTGGGTTATCTTGTATAATTATGCTGTTTGCTTTATTCGCCTTTTTCGCATATTTTCTCTCTGGTGTCATACTCCTGTGTTTCCCTTATGAATGTTGCTCATCGATTCGGTATTCTGCAATGGGAACAAATTTAGGATGAAGAGAAGTTGTAGTCAAGGCGGTGATGGAACCCCCGTTCGTCGATCCGCCAGGCAAGCAGGACAACCACCAGAAGATTTACCACCCCCATCACCTCAAGCACCGACCACTGACCAAATCATGAGAATGTTTGAGGAGAAAAGAAATCAGAACCTTATGGAATTTCTGAAAAGCATGCAGACTATGGTGGCTCAGAATCACAACCACAATGGAACACATTCTAGGTTGTCTGACTTCCAGCGCACCAAGCCACCCAATTTTGGTCAAGCTGTGGACCCGATAGAAGCGGATGATTGGCTAAGGACTATAGAAAAGAAGCTGGGCATAGCCCGATGCGAAGAATCAGACAAGGTTCCTTTTGCCACTCACTATCTGGAAGGACCAGCAGCTATCTGGTGGGACAATACAAAGGCAACATGGCCTTCTGGAGAGGATATCACCTGGGAAAAGTTCAAGGAGTCATTCCGCAAATATCATATCCCCACTGGCATAATGAAGATGAAGCAAAGGGAGTTCCTTGCTCTGACACAAGGAAATATGTCGGTGACAGAGTACCTAAACAAGTTCAACAATCTGGCACGGTACTCTACCTATGATGTGGCCACCGAAGAAAGAAAGATATGATCGGTTCCTGGGAGGACTAAACCACACTCTTCGTTGTCAGCTCTGCATGTTGGATTTTCCGGACTTCCAGACCTTGGTGAACAAGGCTTTCATAGCCGAAAGGGAGCACAAGTCCGGGTATGATGACCGCAAGCAGAAGTTTGAACCTAAGAAAGACAACCGTGAGCCGTTTGCGCAGAAGCCACGTACCTGGCAGCCAGGCCCGTCTGAATACAAGCCTACCTGGAGCAGTGGCAACGACAACAATAAAATCGTGAGCCAGAACAAGACCTTCGGCAAACAGCCCGTGATGGAGGACTGCCGCCGCAACAACACCTGCTTTACTTGCGGCCAAAGCGGACACTACTCCAAACAGTGCCCCGCCACAACGGGAAGCCATCCTCCGACGTAAAGCCGCAGGTCAACACTATTGGACGCCGCCCTGCTCATAACGTCAGCCACAGACGCGTCCACCATATCTCCGCTGAGGAAGCCTGCGAAGCTCCAGAAGTAGTCCTCGGTATGTTTTCTGTTAACAACATACCCGCAGTAATTTTATTTGATTCTGGGGCTTCCCATTCGTTTATTTCGCGGAGTTTTGCCACCCTGCACAAATTTTCTCCTGCGATTTTGGACAAAATCATGGTGGTACAATCCCCTGGCTCCCTGCTCAGAACAAATCTGATATACAGAGATCTAGAAATTTTGATACACGGAGTTAAATTTCCAGCTGCACTCATTGCCATTGAATCCTCGGGACTGGACGTAATCTTGGGAATGGACTGGTTGACACCCCATCAGGTGTGCATCAACTGTGCCACCAGGACAGTGACACTAGTCAATGCGGCAGGACAAACAATCCAATTCCTCGCCAGCAAAATGATGTCAAGAAAAGGAATGGCATACCAGGCTACCGGTACGGATATGAACTTGATTCCGGTAGTTTGTGAATTTCCGGATGTATTCCCAGAGGAATTACCAGGGATGCCACCCGATCGAGAATTGGAGTTTGCAATCGAAGTGGTTCCCGGTACTGCTCCAACTTACAAGAAATACTATCATATGCCAGGTCCAGAGTTGGCAGAACTAAAGAAGCAGTTGGATGAATTGTTACAGAAAGGGTACATTCGCCCAAGCATCTCACCATGGGGATCACCGGTACTATTTGTCAAGAAGAAGGATGGAAGTCTGCGAATGTGCATAGACCATCGCCAACTGAATGAGGTCACCATCAAGAATAAGTACCCGCTCCCTCGCATTGATGATTTGTTCGACCAGCTGAATGGAGCACGAGTATTCTCCAAGATTGACCTCCGAACCGGGTATCATCAGCTCAAAATCAGAAAAGAAGATATACCTAAGACAACTTTCACCACCCGATATGGACTGTATGAGTTTACAGTCATGTCATTTGGACTGACGAATGCCCCAGCCTATTTCATGAGCATGATGAATAAGGTCTTCATGGATTTCCTGGACAAATTTGTGGTGGTGTTCATCGATGATATCCTGATATACTCCAAAGATGAAGAAGAGCATAAACAACACCTCCGTGCTGTTTTGGAAAGGTTGAGAACTCATCGTCTATATGCCAAATTTAGTAAATGCGAATTCTGGCTAAAAGAGGTGGGATTTCTGGGGCACATTCTGTCAGAACAAGGAGTAGCTGTCGACCCCAGCAAAGTAACTGCAGTGCTGAATTGGAAAACACCAGCCTCGGTGACTGAAGTCCGTAGCTTCCTGGGATTGGCAGGCTATTACCGTCGTTTCATAGAAGGCTTCTCCAAGATAGCCAAGCCACTGACGGAACTGCTCAAGAAAAACCAAAGGTTTGTCTGGACAACGGAATGTGACAGCAGCTTCCTGGAGCTAAAGACAAGGCTGACTACAGCACCTGTCTTAGTTCTTCCAGACATCCACAAGAGCTTTGACATCTACTGCGATGCTTCCAGACGTGGAATCGGCTGCGTATTGATGCAAGAAGGAAATGTTGTGGCGTATGCATCCAGACAGCTACGACCTCATGAGGAGAAGTACCCCACGCATGACTTGGAATTAGCAGCTGTAGTTCATGCCTTAAAGATTTGGAGGCATTACCTCATTGGACAACGTTGTGAAATATACACGGACCATAAGAGTCTCAAGTATATTTTCACTCAACCTGACCTGAATCTCAGGCAACAAAGATGGCTTGAACTAGTCAAGGACTATGACATTGGAATAAACTATCATCGGGGAAAGGCTAACGTGGTCGCTGATGCCCTCAGCAGGAAACAAAGCACCGTGAATGCTCTAATGGGAAGTCTCCATCCAAGGTTACAAGAAGAATTCGCCGAGCTCAATATGGTGCTATGCAGCCCAATTACCCCGGATACGTTGGAAATTACTCCCACCCTTATGGAAGAAATTAGAAGGCCCAAGAGCCAGATGAAGGAATAAAGGAAATCAAGGAGCTGATTCCAAAAGGGAAGGCCAAGTCCTTCCACCTGGATGACCAGGGCACACTGTGGTTTGAGAAACGGATATGCGTGCCCGATCAGAATAACCTGAGGCAGCAAATACTCAGGGAAGCTCATGAGTCCGCATACTCTATCCACCCGGGAGGCACAAAGATGTATCAAGATATGAGAGAAACATTTTGGTGGCCAGGAATGCGAAGAGATATAGCATACTATGTCGCCTGCTGTGACATCTGCAATAAGGTCAAGGCGGAACACCAGAAACCCGCTGGGCTACTACAACCTTTACCAGTTCCCCAGTGGAAGTGGGACGACATATGTATGGACTTCATTGTTGGACTACCCAAGTCAACAAGAGGCAATGATGCTATCTGGGTCGTTGTGGATATACTCACCAAAGTGGCCCACTTTATTCCAGTGAAGACCACTTTCAACGCAAACCAACTCGCACAACTCTACATGTCCCGGATAGTCAGCCTTCATGGAGTACCCAAGTCTATCACCTCAGATAGAGGCTCCCTATTCACCTCTGCATTCTGGTTACGATTGCATCAAGCCTTGGGCACAATGCTGAAGCATAGCACGGCGTACCATCCGCAGACAGATGGATAGACCGAACGAGTAAACCAAATATTGGAAGACATGCTTCGATCCTGTGCCCTCACCAATGGACCCAAATGGGAAGACAGTCTCCCCTATGCGGAATTCTCCTATAACAACAGTTACCAGTCAAGTCTGAAGATGTCACCGTTTGAGGCATTATACGGGCGGAAGTGCCGCACCCCCTTAAATTGGTCCTAGACCGGGGCTAGCCGTATCTTTGGCACGGACTTGATGCTCGAGGCTGAGAAGCAGGTCAAGGATATTCAGGAGCATCTTCGAGCAGCCAAGTCCCGGCAAAAGAGTTACTATGACCCAAAGCACCGAGAAGTGACTTTTGAACCCAGAGAATACGCTTACCTCCGAGTAACCCCCATGAAGGGAGTGAAGAGATTTCATACCCGGGGAAAGCTTGCACCAAGATATATCAGTCCCTTTTCAGTGGTTGCTAGAAGAGGCAGAGTGGCCTATCAGTTGGATTTACCACCGGAATTATCAGATGTGCACGATGTTTTCCACATATCACAGTTAAGGAAGTGCATTACACCACCGATCAAGCAGGCAGATATGAGTGAGCTAGAACTGGCTAAGGATCTGACCTATGAAGAGAAACCCGTCAGAATCTTGGATGAAATGGAAAAAACTACCAGGAGTAAAGTGATCAGATTTTATAAGGTGCTATGGGAGCACCATACTGAGGAAGAGGCTACATGGGAAAGAGAAGACTTCCTCAGATCTGCATACCCGTACTTGTTCCCTGAGCAACCGAATCTCGAGGACGAGATTCATCCTAAGGGGGGTAGGTTTGTGACACCCTGATTTTTGGCAACTTTTTCTTTTCAAAATCTTTTGGGTTTTATTTGCAAACTTGGTTGGTTTTCAAACCTTTTCAATTGATTTGAATCTGTGAGTCTTTGCATCTTTTCCCAAGTAACCCAAAACCCTCAACACCTTGCCAAAACCTTTCTAAACTTCTCTTGGATCAATTTCCAATATTAAATCTTTTCCAATAAACCCTTTTCTTTATTTGGGGAATTAGGTCATCACTATGGGTTGTGAAGCAACCTATAGTTTGGATGACCAATAAATTCCCAAATTTTTCCCACATCTTCTCATCATCATATGATTCCATAATCTCTAAAAATATTCCATTGCCCAATGCAAAATTTTGGCCAGAAATATTATTTCTTTTCGGACCAGAATTTGTGCATTGCGAAGCAACCCCTATTTTCCTATCTCAGAAAATTCTAAATAAATTCCCCAAGCTCCTAGGGATCCTATATAGCCTCAATATCCAAAAACATCATCTGGTCCAGTACAATTTTTGAGCAGCAGGACCCTGTCAAGTTTTTGCTTATTTTGAACCTTTGTGAAGGAAGTACAAGCTAGGGGTGCACAATTGATCTACAATTTTTATGGCATGTGTGCACTACCAAATAACTTCCCTCCACCAAGTTTCATCATTAGCAGAGCATCCATGTGAGTGCCACAAGCTCATTTAGATTCTGGACCAGAATGGTGGTTTTCAAAGGAACCATATTCATTTCTTCTTCAAACTTTCTCAAACTTTGCCAGTCTGTAGTCCTTCCAACCTAGATGACACTAGACATCTCCATTGGCCCTATCTCTATCCCATTACCTCTCCAGAACCTCCCCAAGTTGGCAGTCAGGAACTGTTGGTGAAGCTACCTCTCATCTCAGTGGCTTACTGGGCAAGCCAGTGCCACGAGGAGGTTCCAGAGTGCAAGGACAGCACTCCAGACACGGCCCGGCAGGCCAGCTCGCGCCGCGTGTGCCCGTGCACATGGTGACCGCATAGCCAGCCTGCCAAAACCGTGCTCTGGGCGCCGGCAAGCTCGGGTCTCGTCGGAGGTTGACGACCGCGTGGCCGTACCTTGTCCAAGCGTGCCGACATCGTCGTTACCTCCACCTGGACCCTCCAGACCCTTCTCCCTCGACGGAATCGCCCTCGGCGGCCGCCACGACGCTCGGGAACTGTGGCGCCCGTGCGGCCACAGTGGGTGAGCGGGTCGTCGTCTTCCTCGCGAGCCGTCGCTTCGCCATTCAATGCCTCTGCCCTCTTCCGTCTCGTCGCCGCTCCCGGACATCCAGCTAGCCGTCCTTGCCCCGGCGACGTGGCCACAGCTCTGGCCGCTCTAGAGAGCTCGGCCGCCTTTGCCTCCCCCCTATTTAAGGCTGCGCCCAGCCTCTCCGAGCTCCTCACCTCTTCCCCTCCACCTCCAATTGGCCTCCTGAGAAGCGAGCCACGGCCGAGAGGCCCTCTAGCCTCGAAATCTCACCGGAGCTCCGCCGCTTGTAGCCGCCTCACGTCCAGCATCTTCCCTCCACCTTGAGCCCCAATTGACCTCACCCTCGAGCTCAGGGCATTCCCCTGGTGCTCCTCGACCTCCTGCCCAAGCCAACCATCGCCGGAATAGCCTCCTCCGACGACCACCCGAACGCCGCCGCCGCCGGAGAGGAAGGGGACGCCGCCGTCCGGCCATCTCCAGTCACGCTGCGGGTACGTGTGTGTTCGTCTTCGAGCTCCCGATCCATTCCCCTCAACTCCGAGCGCCGCTGCCGTCTCTATCGCCGGCGACCGTCGCCGGAGCTCCGCCCTGTCTCGGTCCCTCCTCTCCCTCTCTGTTTTAAACCAAGCCGGCCCCACCTGCCAGCGGCTCAGGCCCGCGCCCGAAGCGGTAAGTGGAGGCGCCCCTCCACTTTACGCCTTCGACGTGGCCCGCTGGAGGTTTTCTGTTTTTTTCTGAGTTTTATTTATTTAACAGATTTTGACCAAAACTTTGACCCTGAATAACTTTTAATCTACAAACCCAATTCAGTTGATTCTTTTTGCATTGTGTTGGTACTGAGCCCTTTTATTTTCTGACAAATTTTGGTATTTTTCCAATACTCACAGAATTGTTGGTGAACATAAAAGCATTATGTGACATTTTCCTTTGCACTTTAAAAATATTTTCAGAAGGAGATTGTGGTGCATTTGAAGACCAAGAGTGTTTGAACCACCCAACAGAGCATTGCAAGCCATGATACCCATTTTATGTAGCATTCACATAGCATTGCATATTTTCATGCATTATGCTTTCTTATTTGCGATAGGTTAATTTATAATAATTAATTTAAGAGCTTAGTTGTTTATCATGATGAACCACTACATTTGAAATAAACTTAGTGGTTGATCTTGAGTCACCTGTCCGGGCTTAACCGTGCAACCACATTTGCCGGTATGGGACGGCCTTGACTTGGTCTGATTGTGTGCTCTTTCACCGGTACCTCCAAAGAGGGAGGGTTATGCACGCGCGCTACCCTGATTAGGTAGGCGGTGATAACCCTGTGAGCCAGTTGAGTATTGTGCCGGCGTCCCCGTTTGGGACAGTTTAGTTTGGCCACGACGGTGGCAGGTGTCCTGAGGACACAGGGCCACCCAGGGCAGGACTCCGGGGGAGGATGAATGCCGGTGGTACGATGGAAGAGTCACGGGTCAGGCAGGTTTCGTTGGAGCAACGCTGGTCCACCCGAATGGGATTACGAGGCCAGGTGCTTCATGGTGTGGGTAAAGTGCGCAACCTCTGCAGAGTGTCAAATCTATTCGAATAGCCGCGTCCACGGAATTGGACAGCCCGTCCAGACCTCACTAGGTGGTCAACCGTAACCATGTTAGTAATGATGGAAGAAGTCTTCGTGTGATCGGAAGTACTCGATGAGTATTCCGAGGGTTGTGGGACAACCCGGATGAGAGTAAGTTAATAACTGGTACAATAAGTGAATAATTGCCATGCTATTGTTTGCTGCATTGTTTGGTTGTCGTGAGCTTGCGAGTACATTCAAAGTACTCACCTGGCGTATCATGCCAGATGCAGGAGAAGCCGAGGACGGAGGTCCTGATGGTTCGTGCTACGCTAACTAGGATGTGTCCACAGCAGTGTCCCTGTGGATGGAGTTGCCGCTATGATCCGCTACGCCGTAGAAGTACTTAGTAGTTCCGAGGCCCCGCTATGTGCCATAAATAATGTAGATACTGTCATAGCACCGAGTGTGCCTTTGGCCTCGCTAGCATTGTAAAATATGAGCTTGTACTCGATATCTATCAATAAAGTCAGTTCAGTTCTGTTTCAAGTTGTTGTGTGTTTTCAGAGGACATGATCTCTGGGCTGGAAACACTGGTAATCCGGTTCGTTGAGCCGGCGTTGTAAGCTGGTGCGGATGCATGAGTCGGCCATGATGTTGTAAGCCGGTGCACGAGTCTGTTGAGCAACGCGACACGGACGAACACTAGTGTAGATTGATGCTGGTGCGCGTTCCATCTCCGCGATATAATGCCACTTTTGTAATGAAGAATTGTCCTGCGTAAAAATATTGCAGGTCAAAGTAATTGTTCTCGAAGAATATGTACTGATAAAATAAATAGGGCGGGTATTTTTGTCGGATGAACACGGACGACGTGCCCTCTGATATGTTTTATGTAGACAGGACTGACAGCTGACGAGCTTTGTTCTTTTTTTTAGTCATCTGTGGTGGAGCTGGGATGTTTTTGATGTAAACCAGGTCACACATGCGTCCACCGGATAGCCTGATGCAGATGAATATTGGCGTGGCGTCCGGTAGATGTAGGTAGCCGCGTGAATTTCCATCGATAGTCCGGCGTGGTATTTGTTTTGCTGGTGCACGCCGGATCATAGTCGTCGTCGGCTCGCCGTGTGTCAAGGTTCACGTGAGGATCCACAGTAGGGACCGTGCGACAAATTTGTCGATAGATCCGGGAGGCAATTTTGAAGCTCGCGGAAGCGACGGATCTGAGAATTCATCTGAAGTTGTAGACCGTAGTAGAAATTATACACTCTGATGCATACTGACGATCTATATTGCTCTTGATCCCACGTATACCCATGCCACTTTGGGACTTGTGCCTTTGTGGGACAGTGGCATCAATTATTATTTATTTATTTTCTTTATTTTTTTCTTTTACTCCTTGGGGCTAGAATCACCACGCCTGGATATAACACCCCCATTATCTTGGGATGATTCTTCTTCAGTTTTGTGCAGTTGAGCTTGGCCAGCACAGCGTTGATTGATCCTGTCACCATAGGCTCGTCCGCCAAACTGAAAAAATCCTCTCTCTCTCTCACTGAATTCATCTTGTGTGTGTTCACTCTCGGTATACCAAGAAGGAGATTATGTTGCAGCCCTACACCACAAATCGACCTCGTGCTGCCCCAGGTGTGGCCGCAGACAACAAAAACCAGCCTCGTAGAGATACTGCTTACTCTTCCCTTGATTAGAGGAGAGAAAATACGGAGCCTTTGCTGCTTGCTGTGACTTGGAAAAGAAAAGAGATATGTCGTTGTTTGACACTGCTGGCCGGCGTTGCTACCGCTCCTCCCTCGCCACCGGTTCCGCAAGACGCTGCTGGCGAGGAGCGTCGATCTGCCGCCGCTGCACCGCGCAGGAATCAATCAGCCACCGCCGGTGCGCTGACAAAGAAACGGGGGAGGCTGGCTCGGACGCAGCAGCGGAGGCGGGCCGACGCGGGCGAGCGTAAGCGAGCCGGCGTGCGGGGGCGCGGACGCGGACCCGGCGCGGGCACAGGCGCGTGCGAGGGCGGTCGGGCGAGCGGAGGTTAGCCGGCGTGCAGGCCAAGGATGCGGGCGAAGCCACAGCGGAGGCGACCAGGCGCGGCGGGGCAAGCCGGCTCAAGGCGAGGCGATGAAGCGAGGCAAGGAGTGCGGGATCCGGCGGCCGACAATGAGGTCCGACGACGAGGCCTGGCGAGGGGCTGTAGAGGATGAAGACCGGGGGCGAGGCCACAATAGCTGCGGCGGGGTGGAGCCAGGAGAGAGGACGGCTCGGACGCCGCGGCGGCGGAGGCACACGAGGTGACGCGAGGAGGGCTCGGACGCCGCGGTGGCGGAGGCAGGTGCGGCAGTGGAGGCACGCGAGTAGCCGCGGCGGCTGAGGCGCGCGGTGAGGTGGTGCAGGCGAAGCGGGCGAGGGAAGGTGCTGGAAAAGCTGCGGAGGGGCAACCCAGCAACGCGCAGTGCGGCTGCCGCCACGGACGGCGTGCGGGAGACGGACTAGGGGCGGAGCGCCGGAAGGGCGATGAGCTCCCCGACCCGCCGCGTCCTGGACGGGAGGTGAAGACGCGGCGTGGCTCCGGTGGGGTCTTGGTTCCGAGATCAATCGATAGATGGATCGACTGCTCTCTTCTCCAGTCGGAATTGGATTTGGCTTCGGCCTTTATGCTAACAGTAGCACACGCCAATAGTTTTTTACTAGAATTAGTACTACCCATCGGCAATAACGGCAACTTAGCAGATCTGTTTATGCAGCCACCTCGGAACTTGACCATTGTACTTTAGTGGAAAGAGTAGTATTCGGACACGGCCTCCGCTCAAATCGAAATTGAAGAGGAAAATTCTTGACTGGCTCAAATCGGCGACTGGCGAGGGCGTACAAAATTGATCCGACTTCAAACTGGCGGATCACATTGGAGCGTGCGGTGGACGTAAGTCAATTACAAAGATTGACATGTAAGGATGTTGCTTGTGGACGCCACCGCTAAAAACCTCTGTGATCTGCTTTATGTTGTCTCCGAGACTTTTTCTAATCTCAACTGATGAACTCGGAGTCCATGTAGATCTTTCCGAGACGGTTTTTCTTTTTCCGGTGAATCATGAGCTTCTCAATCCTTAGAAAAGATCCCTCCAAGAACACAACGCCACCGTGCGCACAGCCCCACGGTGGGCGCCAACTGTCGTGGTTTTGTCACGACAAGATGTCCTCATGAGAGAACTTAGGTGTGAGGCCATCGCAACTAGGTGGAGGCTTGAAAGGGGTTAATCAGAGTCGAGAGACGCGAGTTTACCCAGGTTCGGCCCCTCCGATGGAGGTAAAAGCCTACGTCCTGCTTTATGTGTATTGATGATGATGATGATCTCGATTACAAGGGTGCGGAATCGCTACCTCTAGTCTCGAGGGTTTCTAATTTTTCTATCTCTAATCAGTTAACCCTCTTGGGGTGCCTTACCCCTCCTTATAAAGGTTGAAGGGGTAGGTTTACATGTAGAGTCCTACTAGGAGTAGGACTAGGACTAGTCTCTCTTGAATCCTAATCCGGGTCTTGTTTTCCTTTGTGAGGGAATCCTTCCTCATCTTGTGCCTTCTCTGTGAGCCGGCCCATCATAACATGAGTCGGCCCTCTCATGAGCCGCCTTCCGGCCCGTTGGGTCTTGTCGTTCGTCTGACCCCGCATGCCGGGTCACCAATGAGCCGCCAAGCTCGGCCGGGTCATCAGCGAGTCGCAAAGTCCCGGTCGGGTCATACTTCAGGCCGGGTTATATCGCGGGGTAATATCCCCGACAGCTGCCATGCCTTCTGGTGCAGATTGGCTGGGAGGACCATCTTCAATCCTCAGCACTTCTTCGACTGGTGCAGTCGGTGAAACACGTACTTTGTCTTCAGGAATAGGAGACATGAGAGCTCGAGGTCCTCAACGAAGACGTTTTAGTGGAGAAGAGCTGGTGGTGGTTTCAATCTCCATTGGAGCAAACGGAGATTCTGGTGAGGTTGTCACAGGTGGGAAGAAAGGAGGTGATGGTGTACCGGGCTCAGCTTCAGGTACTTCTGGCCGGAGAGGAGTCCCAATGTCCACAAATTCACTAGTTGGTTGTGGGGAGGAAACCATTGGGGCATCCACCCGTGGAACATGTTCTAGCTCAACATTGTCTTCAGTGCCAATGTCTTCATGAGCAAAGTCTTCAGTTGCTGGAATATCTTCTGGTTTTTGAGTCTCTGTGGAAGCAGACTCATGCAGAACAACTTGTCTCTCCAAGTTTTCTGATGCGGGAGGAGCCACTGAGATTGGCGTGATGAGCAGAGGCTCTTGTTTAGGAGCGGGGGTTGATGACAGAGCAGTAGGGGGTACTGGTTCTTGCGCCAGCTCCGAAGACTTGGATTTTCTTGTCTTCAACCTCTTCGGAGGTTGGGCTTCAGAGGCAGCAGCCTTGCGCTTCTTGGCTTCAGCTTCGGCCTTCTTGGTCTTCTTGCTATCAGCAGCAGAGGAAGATGGAGGTGCACGAGTGCCAGAGAAGCCAACAGGGAAACTCAATGCCACAGGTCTCAGACGGTGTGGGAGCAGGCACATCCGAAGACATTGAAGCTTGCCTGGAGCGTGCAATGATTTCAGGAGCAAGAGCAGGCTGACCAAGAGCCCTTCTTTTGAGCATGTCGTTGTGAGCTTGGACCATACTCGAAGTCTTTCACTTTAGGCGTGCTAGGGCGCCTTTGACAGCTTCACACTTCCTCTCAAATTCAGCTTTGAGATCCGCCATCATCAATTGATATCCCTGTATCTGAGGAGCGGAGAGCCTATGCACATTCTGCTTGAACAGCTCCTTTTCATGGCTAATCTTTGCCTTCATCTGCTTGGCTTTCTGAGCCACAGTCAGTTCCTCATTCACCAGCCCTTGGAAGGTGACACTTAGTCCAATTGGAAGCTGGAGGGCATCAATGGTGAGAGAGGGATCTATGAACCATTCATCAATGAAGTGTTCAAAGATGACAGGGTCAATTAGAGGTAAGTCTTCGAGCAGCTTGGCTTCCTCTTCTTTCTGCTGGATGAGTCTAGCTAAGGCTTCATCGTTGAACTCATCATCAGATAGCTCAATCATATTTGCTGTGTCCATCAAAGACATGGTTGGTGTCGGACCTCTGGAGGCAGCAGCTTTCCGTTTCAATCGCCTGTGAAGGCGATCTTCTTCCTCAGGCTCTTTTGGATTAACAGAGAGAGAACGCGAAGCTTAAGGTGAGGAGACAGGAGGCTTGGGAGGCTTTGAAGCTTGAGGCTTCATCGTCGAACTCATCATCAGATAGCTCAATCATATTTGCTGCGTCCATCAAAGATATGGTTGGTGTCGGACCTCTGGAGGCAGCAGCTTTCCGTTTCAATCGCCTGTGAAGGCGATCTTCTTCCTCAGGCTCTTTTGGACTAAGAGAGGGAGAACGCAAAGCTTGAGGTGAGGAGACAGGAGGCTTGGGAGGCTAAGCTTTTGGCTTTGAAGCCTTTGACTTCTTCGAAGGCTTTGGCTTAGGAGCTGGTGGATTCTCTTCATCTCCTACTTCAGAGTCAGACTGTGTGCGTTCTGGGCAGCCAAGAATGCTTGATGGATGAGGATTGCTAGGCATTGGGGGCCGGAACATGCATGGGTAGAACCCCACGTTGATAGCTTCTGCCTTAGTCTTCGGATGAAGATTTCTGTAGACATTGTCTATCCATGGTGCTTTTTCATCACACTTCTCAGCATACTCATCAGTCACAAAGCGGTAGTAGGACCACTCCACACTCCAATATCTTCGAATCCATTGGATTCGATTCTTGCGCTGATGATAAGTTTCTTCTGATGAGGATATCCCTACTATGGTTCCCTCTCTACCTCATGAAGATAAACAACCTGTTGCTGCAAAGAAGATGTCCAATGATGAAATCAGGATTGGCCCAATTACAAGAGCTCGTGCTAAGTTACTAGAACAACAGGTGAATTCTCTCTTAGTTGATAATGCTATTTATTTTAATGAGAGCTTTATACTGCCTAAATCCTTGTGTGTATGTGTCATTAGGTACATTGGAGAGGAAGGCATGGCACAAGGGAGCAAGGAGGGGAGCAAGGAGGCATTGCAGCTGGAAAGGGAGGAAGACCCTGCAGTTTCCAGGGCGGTAGTACCGCCCACACAAGCGGTAGTACCGCTTTAGCGGTAGTACCGCTCCAGTACTACCGTCCTAGTACCGCTTAGGAAATTTCTTCTGGAATCGAGCGACCCCAAGCGGTACTAAAGCGGCACTTGATATTGGTACGAGCGGTAGTACCACTTATCACGGTAGTATCGCTTGCCATAAGCGGTAGTACCGCTCTGCCTGCGCGCAGGTTTTGGGCTGTCCAGCCCGTGTACCCCTTCGATCTCGTTTTAGACTATAAATACCCGTCCCGTAGAGTTAGTTAAGGTTAGACCACGTTTAAGATAAACCCTAGTTCTTGAGATTGCTTGTAAGCATTCATCTTGAATCCTCATCTCCAATTCGTATCGATCTGGAGATCATATACTGCAAGTTGAGTGTAATCTGCTGTTCCATTGGGAATTAGTATATTGCAATTATACCGTTTCGTGGTCGACGGCTACGTGCGCAAGTGTGTGACGTTGTGAATATCCAAAGGGTTGAGACCTTTTGCATTGGCATCAGGGATCAAGCGAGGGAGAGTTCATCGGTGACATACAAGTTATCTATCATCTTCACCATCACCACCGCCGCTTACTGAGAAGATCGGGACACCCCATATCATCTTGGTATCAGATATCCAGCGTTGCCTCGGTAAGCATCCACCAAATCATCCGTAGATTAGTTGTGTTTTTCATCCTATCCAGAAAAAGCCTCACAAAAAGATTCGGGTTAGGGTTTTTGCCATAGCCTAGATTGCATCGTAGATTGGTTTTAGTTGCTGGTCGTTGTGTCTTTCTTTTTGCGTAGCTTTTTCCTTCGAATCCATTGGTTTTTAGTTTCCATCGTAGATTGCATCGTAGATTGGATTGTTGTTCGATCAGCTATCCTGTTTTGCAAATTCCAATCCATAGCCACAGCCTGTCTACACAAAAGGTGTTAGGAACTTACCCACGAGACTAGTTTCCGCTCTACAGGCTGCTCATATAGGTTTTGGTGCTTTGCAATTTCTGGACGTGACCCAAGAACAGTTGCCGCTGCTTGCGATCTATTGTGGCCTCAAAAAAAAAGGAAAAAAAAAGAGGAGAGAAAGAAAGAAAAGAGAGAAACAGTGGCTGGACGTGGTTGCTATCTATTGCACTGTTGGCTTCTTGCGATTGTGCACTAGTAGAATTGAGCAATCTTGTGCCTGTTTACATTGAGCATTGCTAGTGTCTCTCGAGTGCATTGCAACACCTCCTGTTTTGATAGTTGCTCTGCCACATTTTTCTCCACCGTGTGTGTTTTCCTTGGTTGTTGGCTCACACGATCAGCACTAGGACTTGTCTTTGGTGTAGATAGGATATCATATCTAGCTCCACCATATAATCCTGCTCTGTCGTGTGATTGTTCTCATACCCGGGTATTCACTTCATCACATCCGTGCATTAGTCATCCATCTGAACGGGTAAGCATTACTATTCACTTTGGAACGGTAAGATTTCCTTTTCTTGTCAGTTTTGAGTGAGTTGTGAGTGTGCCACCACACAGATTTTGATTTTTGCACTAACCTACTAATCATGTCTTCTAGTGATGTTGATGTGCTGCAGAAAAAGGCTGATGACGAGTGTGTTTCATGGAAGGACCATGAAGCTCTCCGCGTTCATTTGACAGGGGTTATTGATCGATCCGCTGAAAAAATTGAGGCTGATATTCAAGTTATACAAATGAAAGTGGACGCAACTGACACTACCGTCAATGCTATGCAAACAAAAGTCAATGCTCTCCAAACAAGTATACAGCAGTTGACAACTTCAGTCAATGGGTTACGTGTCGCGATTGAGCAACGCCAACATGACGACCATGACGATGCTGATAGTGTCCATGACGACAATGACAACATGGTGGGCAATCATGGCCGTGGGCGTGGCTTTCAAGGGCATGGTCGCCTACCACCACCACTTGGTGCTCGGCGTGTACCGTTTCAGGAGGATGATGTTTTGGGCAAGCCCAAGTTCACGATTCCTCGATTTGAAGGCTCCACTGGTGTCGAAGAGTATCTCACTTGGGAGCTTAAGATGGAGAAATTATGGCGTTTGCATGATTATACTGAAGATAGGAAGGTCAAGCTTGCTTCTTCTGAATTTGATGGCTATGCATTGCGTTGGTGGGATAGCGTTGTGAGTACCCGTCGCGATGACAATGAGCTTCCTGTTCGTACATGGCGTGAGATGAAGGCGGTTATGAAAGCTCGTTTTGTTCCCACTAATTACTTGCGCACAGTTTATGATAAATTGACACAATTGAAGCAAGGTTCCCTGACGGTTGATGCATATTACATGGAGATGGAGATGTTGATGCAGCGTGCTCGAGTGCGAGAGTCTGTTGAGATGACTATGCAACGTTTTCTCCATGGGCTGAAATATAACATTAAGGGTATTGTTCGGCATCACCAATACAATACCATGAATGAGCTACTCCATCATGCAAGAGAAGCTGAGTCCCAGTTGGCCGAAGAAGCTCAAATTAAAGGACGTTATACTACAGCTGAGCGGTTCTCTAACAGAACACCGCCGCCCCCTATTGAGGGCGCTGCCAGCCGCCCCTCTTCTTCTGCAACCAAACCAGCCTTCACAGTTCCACAATCAAAGCAACCTGCTGCTCCTGCTGCTAGCTAAGGTTCCAATATGTCTACAGCCCGTAATAGAGATATGTTATGTCATACATGTGGAGGCAAGGGACACTTCAAGAGAGAGTGCCCCAATAGAAAAGTGATGATTGTAAACGATGACAATGAGTATGAGACTGGCGATGATGCTGATCCATATGCTTCAGATGACGATGGGTACACACGTGACGACGGCATAGATGCTTTCGCCTCTCCAGCACCTACTATTGTTGTCTCGCAGCGTGCTCTTAGTGTGCAGCCACATGTTGATTCACAGCGCTGCAATTTGTTCCAAACAAAAGCACTAGTTGGCCCCAACAAAGCTTGCAGAGTGATCATTGATGGAGGTAGCTGCCGCAATCTTGCAAGCAAGGAGTTATGTGCCAAGCTAAATCTGAAATATTTACCTCACCCCAATCCATATTACGTACAATGGTTGAGTGACAGTGGTGAGATGAAGGTGAGTCATATGGTGCGCGTGAATTTTGAGATAGGACCATACACGGATTCCATTGAATTTGATGTGGTGCCTATGACTGTTTGTCATCTTTTATTGGGTCGGCCATGGCTCTATGACCGCCATGTGCAACACAATGGCCGTGCCAATACTTATCACTTGGAGTTCAAGGGCAAGAAAATAAATCTGCAGCCTATGTCACCACAGCAAATTGTCACTGAGTCTCGTCAGAAAACAGAAGTGAATATCGAACAACCACCTGCACGAGAGAACAATGTAAAAGCCGTGAGTGATAATATAACGAAAAGTGCGAGAGAGCCTAGTTTGCTTATATTAGCCACCAAAGAAGACATGAGAGAATTTCGAGAGGATCCTACAGCCCTGCCTCTTGTGCTTATGTACAAAGGCGAGGTTTTAGTTTCTAATGATACGCAATCTGTTTCTCTTAGTGTGTCTACTGTTTTGCAGGAATATGGCGATGTGTTTCCGGAGGAGGTACCATCGGGGCTGCCACCATTGCGTGGAATTGAGCACCAAATTGATCTCATACCCGGCGCCACCCTCCCCAACCGAGCGCCATACAGGACCAATCCCGAAGAAACGAAGGAAATACAGAAGCAAGTGCAAGCGCTACTAGACAAAGGGTATATTCGTGTTTCTCTTAGTCCTTGTGCTGTTCCTGTTATTTTGGTGCCTAAGAAAGATGGTACATGGCGCATGTGCGTAGATTGTAGAGCTATTAACAACATCACTATTCGATATCGTCATCCTATTCCACGCTTAGAGGATATGCTAGATGAATTGAGTGGTGCTGCTGTTTTCTCTAAGATTGATTTGCATAGTGGTTACCATCAAATTCGGATGAAGGAAGGGGATGAATGGAAAACTGCTTTCAAAACTAAATTTGGTTTATATGAGTGGTTAGTTATGCCTTTTGGTCTTACTAATGCACCTAGTACCTTCATGCGATTAATGAATCATGTTTTGAGAAAGTTTATTGGTCGTTTTGTGGTTGTATATTTTGATGATATACTTATTTACAGCCGCAATGAATCTGAACATTGTGATCATATTAGACAGGTTTTGCAAGTGTTGCGTGATAATCAATTGTATGCTAATCTTGAGAAGTGCACATTTGCAAACGATAAAGTGATATTTCTGGGATACGTTGTATCTAAGCATGGGGTAGAAGTAGATTCATCTAAGATTGAAGCAATTCAAGATTGGCCTACTCCCATGAATGTTAGTCAAGTACGAAGTTTTCATGGTCTTGCTGGTTTTTATCGCCGTTTTGTGAAAGACTTTAGTACTATTGCTGCACCATTGAATGAATTAACGAAGAAAGGTGTGCCTTTTGTGTGGGGCGCAGCCCAAGATCATGCTTTTGACGAGCTGAAACGTTTGCTTACTTCTGCACCATTACTTGCATTACCAGATTTTTCCAAACAATTTGAAGTTGAATGTGATGCTAGTGGTATCGGTATTGGTGGTGTGTTGATGCAAGAAGGTAGACCTATTGCTTATTTCAGCGAGAAACTTTCTGGTGCTCGACTGAATTATCCTGTTTATGATAAAGAATTGTATGCGCTTGTTAGAGTTCTTGAGGTTTGGCAACATTATTTGTGGCCAAAAGAATTTATCATACATTCTGATCATGAAGGATTGAAGTATTTGAAAGCTCAATCCAATCTGCATCGACGCTTAGCTAAATGGGTTGAGTTTATTGAGTCTTTTCCATATATCATTAAGCATAAGAAGGGAAAAGATAACATTGTTGCTGATGCTCTCTCTAGGAAGAACATGCTTTTGACACGTCTCGATATTCAAATTCCTGGTTTAGAACGTTTGTGTGATTTGTATGCAACTGATCATGATTTTGCTGAACCATATCGTTTATGTTTGCTTCGAAATGCATGGGAGAAATACCACATCCATGATAGATACTTGTTTCGAGCTAACAAACTTTGTGTTCCAGAATCGTCCGTCCGTTTGCTATTGTTGCAGGAATCACATGCAGGCGGATTGATGGGTCACTTTGGGCGTGAGAAGACGCTGCTCATGCTGGCTGATCACTTTTATTGGCCCAAGATGAGGCGCGACGTGGACAGGTTTGTTCGGCGCTGCATTACATGTCACAAGTCCAAGTCAAAACTGAAGCCTCACGGTTTGTATACGCCACTACCTACACCTACCACACCATGGGAAGATATAAGTATGGATTTTGTGTTAGGTTTGCCACGCACTAAAAGAGGTTATGATTCTATATTTGTGGTAGTGGATAGATTTTCTAAGATGGCACATTTTATTGCATGCCACAAAAGCGACGATGCGTCGCATATTGCTAACCTGTTTTTCAGGGACATCGTACGCTTGCATGGAGTGCCAAAGACAATTGTTTCTGACAGGGACGTGAAGTTTATGAGCTACTTCTGGAAGACATTGTGGGAAAAGCTAGGAACAAAGTTGTTGTTCAGCACTACATGTCACCCACAAACTGATGGTCAAACGGAGGTGGTGAATCACACATTGTCCCAATTGCTGAGAGTTATGATCAAGAAAAATCTGCGTGAGTGGGAGGAGTGTTTGCCACTTGTTGAGTTCGCCTATAACAGGGCTGTGCATTCTACCACCCAGCTTTGTCCTTTTGAGGTGGTGTATGGTTTCAAACCAATTACACCACTAGATTTGCTGCCTCTTCCATTGCATGAGAGGGTTGATATGGAGGCATCAAACAGAGCAGATTATGTGAAGAAGATTCATGAGAAGACACGGGAGGCTATTGAGAAGCAAGGCAAGAACATTGCTGCTGCACGAAACCAATCAAGAAAGAAAGTTTTGTTCCAGCCTGGCGATATGGTGTGGGTGCATCTTCGCAAGGACAGGTTTCCACAGTTGAGACGTTCTAAACTTCGGCCGCGTGGTGCTGGCCCTTACAAGGTGTTAGCCAAGATAAATGACAATGCCTACTCGATTGATATTCCTATTGCTGACTTTGGTGGCATTAGCAACAGTTTCAACGTTGCTGATTTGTCCCCATGTGATGTCGATGACCTTGGAGCGTCGGGGTCGACGCCTTTTGAAGGGGGGGAGGATGATGAGGATATCCCTACTATGGTTCCCTCTCTACCTCATGAAGATAAACAACCTGTTGTTGCAAAGAAGATGTCCAATGATGAAATCAGGATTGGCCCAATTACAAGAGCTCGTGCTAAGTTACTAGAACAACAGGTGAATTCTCTCTTAGTTGATAATGCTATTTATTTTAATGAGAGCTTTATACTGCCTAAATCCTTGTGTGTATGTGTCATTAGGTACATTGGAGAGGAAGGCATGGCACAAGGGAGCAAGGAGGCATTGCAGCTGGAAAGGGAGGAAGACCCTGCAGTTTCCAGGGCGGTAGTACCGCCCACACAAGCGGTAGTACCGCTTTAGCGGTAGTACCGCTCCAGTACTACCGTCCTAGTACCGCTTAGGAAATTTCTTCTGGAATCGAGCGACCCCAAGCGGTACTAAAGCGACACTTGATATTGGTACGAGAGGTAGTACCGCTTATCACGGTAGTACCGCTTGCCATAAGCGGTAGTACCGCTCTGCCTGCGCGCAGGTTTTGGGCTGTCCAACCCGTGTACCCCTTCGATCTCGTTTTAGACTATAAATACCCGTCCCCTAGAGTTAGTTAAGGTTAGACCACGTTTAAGATAAACCCTAGTTCTTGAGATTGCTTGTAAGCATTCATCTTGAATCCTCATCTCCAATTCGTATCGATCTGGAGATCATATACTGCAAGTTGAGTGTAATCTGCTGTTCCATTGGGAATTAGTATATTGCAATTATACCGTTTCGTGGTCGACGGCTACGTGCGCAAGTGTGTGACGTTGTGAATATCCAAAGGGTTGAGACCTTTTGCATTGGCACCAGGGATCAAGCGAGGGAGAGTTCATCGGCGACATACAAGTTATCTATCATCTTCACCATCACCACCGCCGCTTACTGAGAAGATCGGGACACCCCATATCATCTTCCTTATCAGACTTGTATTGCTCATATAGATCTGGAGGAAGATCCTTAGCTGTATTCTTTCGTCTCTGCTTACCTCCCTTCTTGACTGGTTTATCATCTGCCATAGGCTTCGACAAAGGCTTCACAGGGGTGCGCAAATATGAACACGCACGAGGAGATTCCAGATGTATCTGCAAATAGTCTGCAAATGAATTCAGACTATGAGATCCAAGCGATTCTGCTGCGGACATGTACCCGTGAAAGAGTTAGAGACGCGAGGGAACAGGAGAGGTCATATGCATTCTCAGAAGATTTGAAAGATAACACAGTGTTCAAGACATTGACCTTTTACCGAAGACATTCACTTATATAGAACATATGGTGATTTCAGATTTGTACAAGTCCAAGGATTCGTACAAGTGAGGAATCAAACCAATCTTTAGACCAAAAAGTGAAAGTATTGGGCAAATAGAGATCTAGATCTATATGCGGTTGAGTGGAAAGTGAAGAGACAACAACCGACTATTTTTAGTAAGAATTTCAGATCAAAGCATGCGGTAGAAATAACTTTTTATTTACCGCAATGAAGAACGCGATGAACAGCTCGACGAGGCGGAGAGGCCGAGATGTTCGATCTGCCTCACCCTAACTTGGTGGAGACAGACAGCTACGATGACGGTGTGAAGGAGATGTACGCGGTTGGCGTGAGTACGTTGTCGGAGAAGGCGTGGCAGCTAAGCACTTCGTCTCCGGCGGCGATGGAGTCCAGCGACGGCGCTAGGGTTTGAGCACGTGGGTGGCGGAGGTAGAGGAAGGTAATAATGGAAGGGGTAACTTGTATTTATAAGGGGTGGAAACATCCGAACCGGTTGGACGGATATGCCCCTGACTCCTCGGTTTACGTGGACACGTGGCATACATGCAACCCACTTGACAACCCACTACCATAATCGAAGCGGCGGCACGGGAGTTGTTGCTAAAACACGGAGACAGTTGAGATTTGAGAATTAAATATGTGGTTGATTTGTCTTCAACTGACAAGGACACAGTGAAGACAGTCAACACGTGTCAATATAGAATGCATATGACTGGATTAGAACAGACTTAGACGAGGTAAGAACAGAAGAGAATGTTGGGTCCGATCACATTTGCCTAGGAAAAAGTTTACGACAAAGCTATAGGACAAATGCTGTATTGGACAAAGCTCTAATCCAAATGTCGATCTGCAAATAGTTTTCAACTGAAACACACATGCAAACAAATTTTTTGTTCCGAAGACATTCAGCTCTCGAAGACATGTGAAGAAGATTGAGATAAAAACAATGTCTTCGAGTTTGGTTGGTGGCGTTACCCACCGTATAAGAATGTTTGACTCAGACACGACGCACAATTATCATGGTGCTCTGAAGTCATATTCTTCGTTAATGTATTCACACTCAGATTGTAAGTCTTCATGAATTGAAGACATACGTTACATCGTGTGTTGTGCATCAAAGTCATCAACATGCATAAGCGTTAGGATGCATTCCCATTCAAAGGACATTTGAGGATTCTAAGATATTTAGTTCACACCGCAACTTGCAAAACCTCTTCTCATCCAAAGGCTTCGTGAAGATATCTGCCAGTTGATCTTCAGTGTCAGCATGCTTGATGTTGATGTCGCCCTTCATCACGTGATCTCAAAGAAAATGATGTCGAATCTGTATATGCTTCGTCTTCGAATGCTGTACTGGGTTGTAGGAGATCTTGATTGCACTCTCATTGTCGCAGTAGAGAGGTACATGCTTTAGGTTGATGCCGTAGTCCTTGAGAGTCTACTTCATCGAGAGAAGTTGAGTGCAGCAGGCGCCAGCAGCAATGTATTCGGCTTCGGCAGTGGAGAGTGATACACAGTTCTGCTTCTTCGAAGACCAACATACAAGAGATCGTCCCAGAAAGTGACAAGTGCCTGATGTAGACTTGCTATCAACTCTGTTGCCAGCGAAGTCAGAATCTGAATAGCCAATGAGCTCAAACTTTGAACCCTTTGGATACCATAATCCTAGCGTCGGGGTGTGAGCCAGATATCTAAGTATTCGCTTCACAGCAAGGTGATGCGACTCCTTTGGTGCCGCTTGAAATCGAGTGCACATGCAAACGCTAAGCATTATATCTGGTCTAGATGCACATAAGTACAATAAAGACCCAATCATGGAGCGATATACCTTCTGATCGAAATCTTTACCATTTTCGTCAGTGCAGAGGTGACCATTGGTTGGCATAGGCGTCTTGTAACCTTTGGCTTCATTCATGCCAAATTTCTTGAGGCAATCCTTAAGGTATTTCTCCTGAGATATGAAGATGCCATTGGGTTGTTGTCGAATCTGAAGCTCTAGGAAGAATTTCAATTCTCCCATCATTGACATTTGGTATTTCTCTTGCATCATAAAAGCAAACTCATCACTGTATCGATTGTTAGTACAGCCAAAGATAATATCATCCACATAGATTTGGCATAGAAACAGTTCATCATCATAGGATTTAGTAAAGAGAGTGGGATCGAGTGAACCAGTTTGAAGCCTTTCTTCTTGAGGAACTCCTTGAGTGTGTCATACCAAGCTCTTGGTGCTTGCTTGAGGCCATACAGTGCCTTGTTGAGCTTGTAGACTTTGCCAGGATGCTTTGGGTCTTCAAACCCTGGTGGTTGAGCAACATATACTTCTTCCTCAATCTTACCATTGAGGAATGCACTTTTGACATCCATTTGATACAAGCATATGTCATGATGGTTAGCATAGGCAAGCAATATGCGAATAGCTTCGAGTCTAGCAACAGGAGCAAATGTTTCACCGAAGTCAATACCCTCTACTTGTGTATAACCTTGGGTCACAAGTCGAGCCTTGTTTCAGACGACTTGGCCAGACTCATCTTGCTTGTTGCGGAAGATCCACTTCGTGCCGATGATGTTGTGCTTCCTTGGATCAGGGCGCTTCACGAGCTCCCACACATTGTTGAGCTCAAACTGGTGAAGCTCTTCTTGCATGGCTTGAATCCATTCTGATTCCTTGAAAGCTTCATCTACTTTGATGGGCTCTATGATAGATACAAAAGCAAAATACCCATAGAAGCTAGCCAGTTGAGTTGCTCTTGAGCGAGTGAATGGACCTGGTGCATTTATGTTGTCTAGCATTCTCTCAATTTGGACTTCATTAGCCACGCGAGGATGAGCAGGGCGAAGACTTTGTTCTTGCTGCTGAGCATTGTCTTCGTCGTTAGCAATATCTTCAGGTTCAGCATTGTCTTCACGCTGGGCGGATGGAGGAATGATGACCTCTTCAACTTCGGGTTCTTCAGGCATGATTTCCCCAGTACCCATCAATCTGATAGCTTCGTCAGGAGGTGGTTCATCTAGCACAGGAGGTAGGTGCTCTCTTTGCGAGCTATTAGTTTCATCGAATCGCACATCTACAGTTTCAACAACCTTGTTGTGGAAAGTGTTGAAGACCCTGTAGGTGTGCGAATCCTTTCCATAACCAAGCATGATACCCTCGTGTGCTTTCGGTGCAAATTTTGAAGTGTGGTGTGTATCCCTTATCCAGCATCTTGCACCGAAGACTTTGAAATAACTTACATTGGGTTTCTTACCAGTGAGAAGCTCATATGATGTTTTCTTGAAGAACTAGTGAAGATATACTCTGTTGATGATGTGACATGCAGTATCAATGGCTTCAGGCCATAGCTTCCGTGGTGTCTTGTATTCGTCAAGTATGGTGCGAGCCATCTCAATAAGAGTCCTATTCTTGTGTTCCACGACACCATTCTGCTGAGGGGTATATGGAGCAGAGAACTCATGAGTGATGCCAAGAGTATCAAGATAGGTGTCCAGGCCTGTGTTCTTGAATTCAGTGCCATTATCACTCCTGATGTGCTTGATCTTGATGTTGTAGTTGTTCATACACCTATTTGCAAAGCGTCTGAAGACATCCTGCACTTCAGTCTTATAGAGTATGATATGCACCCAAGTGAATTGAGAATAGTCATCAACAATTATGAAGCCATATAGATTTGTAGTGGTAGAGAAGGTGGAATAGTGAGTAGGGCCAAATAAGTTCATGTGTAGCAGCTCGAAGGGACGTGTGGTCGTCATGATTGTCTTCGAGGGATGTTTGGCCCTGGTCATCTTCCCGGCTTCACATGCGCCACAGAGGTGATCCTTCTTGAACTTGACACCCTCGACGCCAATGATTAGCTTCTTCTTGGCGAGTGTGTGTAAGTTCCTCATCCCAGTATGTCCTAGCCTTCTGTGCCATAACCAGCATTCCGAAGCCTTTGCTAGAAGACATGAGGCAACCTGTGGTCCTGTAGAGAAGTCTACCATGTACAAATCACCTCTTCGAAAACCTTCGAAGACTTTGGTTTTGTCAGAGGCCATTAGTACAACACATCGAAATTTGCCAAAGATGACAAGCATATCTAAGTCACAGAGCATTGAGACAGACATCAAGTTGTAACCAAGGGATTCGACAAGCATGACATTTTCCATGTGTCGGTCCCTTGAGATAGCAACTCTACCTAGCCCCAACACTTTGCTGCTGCTTTTGTCAGCAAAGACGATGTGATCTTTAGTTGGAGGTCGAAGAGTTTGCTCCATCAATAGGCTTCGATCACCAGTCATATGACTGGTGCATCCACTGTCCATTATCCATTCAGTGGCATTGGATTTGCTTTCCTGCATTGAGAATTAGTCTACTTCACCAAAGCATGCAACTGTAACATGCAGTGATGAAGATATTGCAGTACACAATTGTATGAAGATAATGGACGATATGAATGGTAACACCATTCGCGTTAGTTTTCTTGCATCCAAACAAGATCATTTCCGGGTCTCCAGAGATTATCTTCAAGATAGGCTTCATCCCATCTGTAGACCCGATGTTGCATGAAGATATTAGTTCTTCTTAACCACCCACATGCGAAGGGGTGGCTTAGAAGCAATAAGAGGTAGAGCAGCATCAAAGAATTTAGGCAAAGATGCCCGAAGGGTTCGTTTCACAGGGGGGTTACAGTATTCAAATGAATATGCAGAGTACTTCTTAGTGGCATGAACATAGCGATTCATGCCATAGTGCACATATTCATGAGCCCTTTCATTCTTCCCTGCGAAACATAGGTGTTAGAGTGATCATATGAAGACTTTGGTCCATATGAAGATTTTGAGTTTGTCTTCTTCCGTGGTGTTGTCATGACATTGACTGGAAGCTTCTCAAGAAGACATTTGGGAACCCATATCTTCTTCATGGGTGAACCATTCCTGCAGTTAGTTCCAATATACCTGGTGATACGTCTCCAACGTATCTATAATTTTTTATTGTTCCATGCTATTATATTATCTGTTTTGGATGTTTTATATGCATTAATATGCTATTTTATATTATTTTTGGGACTAACCTATTAATCTAGAGCCTAGTGCCAGTTTCAGTTTTTTCCTTGTTTTTGAGTATTGCAGATAAGGAATATTAAACGGAGTCCAAACGGAATAAAATCTTCGGAATGATTTTTCTTGGACCAGAAGAAACCCAGGAGACTTGGAGATGAAGGCAGGAGACCTGCCGTGGAGTCACAAGCCACCAGTGTGCGCCCTGGGGGGGGGGGGGGGGCGCCCCCTGGCTTGTGGCCCCACGGCAGCCCTCCTAACCCTATTCTTCGGCCTATAAATTCCCAAATATTCCCTAGATACCAAAAAGAGCCACGAAAATACTTTTCCGCCGCCGGAAGCCTCTGTTCCCGTGAGATCCAATCTTGGAGCCTTTTCCGGTAATCTGCCGGAGGGGGAATCGATCACGGAGGGCATCTACATCAACTCCATTGCCCCTCCGATGATGCGTGAGTAGTTTACCACAGACCTTCGGGTCCATAGCTAGTAGCTAGATGGCTTCTTCTCTCTCTTTGTTCTTCAATACCATGTTCTTCATGATCTTCATGGAGATCTATCCGATGTAATACTCTTTTGCGGTGTGTTTGTCGAGATCCGATGAATTGTGGGTTTATGATCAGCTTATCTATGAATATTATTTGAATCTTCTCTGAATTCTTATATGCATGATTTCATATCTTTGCAAGTCTCTTCGAGTTATTGGTTTGGTTTGGCCAACTAGATTGGTAATTCTTGCAATGGGAGAAGTGCTTAGTTTTGGGTTCAATCTTGCGGTGTCCTCACCCAGTGACAAAGTAGGGGTAGCGAGGCACGTATTTGTATTGTTGCCATCGAGGATAAAAAGATGGGGTTTTCATCATATTGCTTGAGTTTATCCCTCTACATCATGTCATCTTACCTAATGCGTTACTCTGTTCTTCATGAACTTAATACTCTAGATGCAGGCAGGAGTCGGTCGATGTGTGGAGTAATAGTAGTAGATGCAGAATCGTTTCGGTCTACTTGACACGGACGTGATGCCTATATGCATAATCATTGCCTTGGATATCGTCATAACTATTCGCTTTTCTATCAATTGCTCGACAGTAATTTGTTCACCCACCGTATTATTTTCCTTCATGAGAGAAGCCTCAAGTGAAACCTATGGCCCCCGGGTCTATTTTCCATATTATATTTTCAGATCTATAAACCAAAAATACCAAAAATACTTAGCTGCAATCTTTTTACCTTTGTTTTACTTTTCGTTCTAGCAATCTTTTCTATCTATCTCTATCAGATCTCATCCTTGCAAGTAACCGTGAAGGGATTGACAACCCCTTTATAGCGTTGGGTGCAAGTGTTTGATTATTTGTGTAGGTACATCTATTGGGGACTTGCTTGTATCTCCTACTGGATTGATACCTTGGTTCTCAACAACTGAGGGAAATACTTATCTACTTTGCTGCATCACCCTTTCCTCTTCAAGGGAAAACCAACGCATGCTCAAGAAGTAGCAAGAAGGATTTCTGGCGCCGTTGCCGGGGAGGATACGTAGCAAGTCAAGACAAGAACTTTCCCGTCAACTTGCCTATTTCTGGCGCCGTTGTCGGGGAGATCTACATCAAGCCTACCAAG
The DNA here is from genome assembly GCA_039707655.1 of Elymus sibiricus. Taxonomy (NCBI): domain Eukaryota; kingdom Viridiplantae; phylum Streptophyta; class Magnoliopsida; order Poales; family Poaceae; genus Elymus; species Elymus sibiricus. The sequence continues at coordinate 350,073,678 of CM077675.1, forward strand.
TACCCATCACAAACTCATCTCTTGCATTTACATTATTTTCCATTTGCCTCTCGTTTTCCTCTCCCCCACTTCTAAAACGATTTTTAGAAAATACCAAAAAGATTTGCCTCTTTATTCGCCCTTCTTCCGTTCGTCTTTTCGTTTGCCTTTTGTTTGCTTGTGTGCTAGATTGCTTGCTTTGTCACGATGACTCAAGAGAATACCAAGTTGTGTGACTTCTCCAATACTAATAATAATGATTTTATTAGTACTCTGATTGCTCCCGCCACTAGTGCGGAATCTTATGAAATTAATGCCGCTTTGCTTAATCTTGTTATGAAAGAACAATTTTCCGGCCTTCCTAGTGAAGATGCCGCATCCCATCTAAATACTTTCGTTGAGTTGTGCGATATGCAAAAGAAGAAAGATGTGGATAATGATATTGTTAAATTGAAGCTATTTCCGTTCTCACTACGAGATCGTGCTAAAACTTGGTTTTCATCTTTGCCTAAAAATAGTATTGATTCATGGAATAAGTGCAAAGATGCTTTTATTTCCAAGTACTTTCCGCCCGCTAAAATCATCTCCCTTAGGAACGATATAATGAATTTTAAGCAACTTGATCATGAGCATGTTGCACAATCTTGGGAGAGGATGAAAGTAATGATTAGAAATTGCCCCGCGCATGGTTTGAGTTTATGGATGATTATACAAATTTTCTATGCGGGATTGAATTTTACTTCTAGAAATCTTTTAGACTCCGCCACGGGTGGCACTTTTATGGAAATCACATTAGGAGAAGCTACTAAACTCCTAGATAATATTATGGCAAATTACTCTCAATGGCATACCGAAAGATCTCCAACTAGTAAAAAAGTGCATGCTATTGAAGAAATAAATACTTTGAGTGAAAAGATGGATGAATTGATGAAATTGTTTGCTAGTAAGAGTGCTCCTATTGATCCTAATGATATTCCTTTGTCTTCTTCGATTGGAAATAATAATGAATCTATGGATGTGAATTTTGTTGGTAGGAACAATTTTGGTAATAACGCGTATAGAGGTAATTTCAATCCTAGGCCGTTTCCTAGTAATTCCTCTAATAATTATGGTAATTCCTACAACAATTCTTATGGAAATTATAATAAGATGCCCTCTGATCTTGAGAATAATATTAAAGAATTTATTAGCTCGCAAAAAGGTTTCAATGCTATGATTGAAGAAAAATTGCTCAAGATTGATGATTTGGTTAGGAACGTTGATAGAATTTCTCTTGAGATTGATTCTTTGAAAATTAGATCTATTCCACCCAAGCATGATATTAATGAGTCCTTAAAGGCTATGAGAATTTCTATTGATAAGTGCAAGGAAAGAACCGCTAGAATACGTGCTAAGTGTGAATGGCTTGAAAATGTGTGTTCTCGTGATAATAATGATGAAGATCTTAAAGTGATTGATGTGACTCCTATTGAATCTTTGTTTTCTAATATAAATCTTTATAAAGATGGGACTGGAGATGAGTCAACTTTAGTTAAAAGGCGTCCCAATGATTCGGAGTTTATAGATCTTGATGCTAAGATTGATAAGAGTGGGATTGAAGAGGTCAAAACTTTAAATAGCAATGAACCCACTCTTTTGGATTTCAAGGACTTTAATTATGATTGTTGTTCTTTGATTGATTGTGTTTCCTTGCTGCAATCCATGTTGAATTCTCCGCATGCTTATAATCAAAATAAAGCTTTTACTAAACATATCGTGGATGCTATGATGAAATCTCTTGAAGAAAAACTTGAGTTGGAAGTTTCTATACCTAGGAAGCTTTATGATGAGTGGGAACCTACTATTAAGATTAAAATTAAAGATTATGAGTGCCATGCTTTGTGTGATTTGGGTGCTAGCGTTTCCACGATTCCAAAAACTTTATGTGATGTGCTAGGTTTCCGTGAATTTGATGATTGCTCTTTAAATTTGCATCTAGCGGATTCCACCATTAAGAAACCTATGGGAAGGATTAATGATGTTCTTATTGTTGCAAATAGGAATTATGTGCCCGTAGATTTCATTGTTCTTGATATAGATTGCAATCCTACATGTCCTGTTATTCTTGGTAGACCTTTCCTTAGAACGATTGGTGCAATTATTGATATGAAGGAAGGAAATATTAGATTCCAATTTCCATTAAGGAAAGGCATGGAGCACTTTCCTAGAAAGAAAATAAAATTACCTTATGAATCTATTATGAGAGCTACTTATGGAATGCATACCAAAGATGACAATACCTAGATCTATTGCGTTATGCCTAGCTAGGGGCGTTAAACAATAGCGCTTGTTGGGAGGCAACCCAATTTTATTTTTATGCTTTTGTTTTTGCTTCTGTTTTTGAGTGTTTCACACATTATTACCTCTGTAGTAATTTTGTTTTCTTGTTTAAATTAGTGTTTGAGCCAAGTAAGACCTTTGGGATGGTCTACGGTGTTTGTGATTTGATTTTGCTGAAAAACAGAAACTTTTGCTCTCAGTCCAGGAATTTTGCAAATTCACTGGAACGTGATTTTTATCTGAAATTTTTACACAAGATTTATATACAAATTTCCCTGATTTTCCTAATTTTTCAGAATTTTTGGAGTTACAGAAGTATTCGAAGTCTATAGATTGCTACAGACTGTTCTGTTTTAGACAGATTCTGTTTTCTTTGTGTTGTTTGCTTATTTTGATGTATCTATGGGTTGTATCGGGGGGTATGAACCATGGAGAAGTTGGAATATAGTATATATTACACCAATATAAATAAAGAATGAGTTCACAACAGTACCTAAAGTGGTGATTTATTTTTCTTATACTAACGGATCTCATGAGTTTTCTGTTGAGTTTTGTGTTGTGAAGTTTTCAAGTTTTGGGTAAAGATTTGATGGACTATGGAATAAGGAGTGGCAAGAGCCTAAGCTTGGGGATACCCAAGGCATCCCCTCTTTCTTCTTCAATCCATCGGTAAATTTACTTGAGGCTATATTTTTATTCACCACATGATATGTGTTTTGCTTGGAGCGTCTTGTATGATATGAGTCTTTGCTTTTTAATTTGCCACAATCATCCTTGCTGCACACTTCTTTTGAAGGGGACACGCATTTAATCATGAATTTATTAGAATACTCTATGTGCTTCACTTATATCTTTTGAGCTAGGCAATGTTGCTCTAGTGCTTCACTTATATCTTATTAGAGCACGGTGGTGTTTTATTTTATAGAAATTATTGAACTCTCGTACCTCACTTATATTATTTTGAGAGTCTTTAAATAGCATGATAATTGGTTTAGGTTATGAATTTAGTCCTAATATAATGGGCATCCAAGAGGGATATAATAAAAACTTTCATATTAAGTGCATTGAATACTATGAGAAGTTTGATTCCTTGCATATAGTTTTGAGATATGAAGATGGTAATATGAGAGTCATGCTAGTGAGTAATTGTGAATTGGAAGAAATACTTGTGTTAAAGTTTGTGATTCCCGTAGCATGCACGTATGGTGAACCATTATGTAACGAAGTCGGAGCATGATTTGTTTAATGATTGTCAACCTTTGTGTGAGGGTCGGGAGCGCGCGATGGTTAACTCCTACCAACCTCTCCCCTAGGAGCATGCGTCTAATACTTTGCTTCGATAACTAATAGACTTTTGCAATAAGTATGTGATTTATTTATGACTAATGTTGAGTCCATGGATTATACGCACTCTCACCCTTCCACCTTTGCTAGCCTCTCTAGTACCGCGCAACTTTCGCCGGTGCATTAAACCCACCTTCCTCAAAACAGCCACCATATACTTTCCTCAAAACAGCCACCATACCTACCTATTATGGCATTTCCATAGCCATTCCGAGAGATATTGCCATGCAACTTCCACCGTTCCGTTTTTCATGACACGCACCATCACTTTCATATTGCATATATAGTCATATTTTGTTCTAGGTATCGAGTTGTAATTTTTGAGTTGTAAGTAAATAAAAGTGTGATGATTTTCATTATTAGAGCATTTGTCCCGTGAGAGAAAAGGATGATGGAAGCTATGAATCCCTCACAAGTTGGGATGAGTCTTCGGACTTTACAAATAATAAAAGAGGCCAGCGAAGCCCAAAAAAAGAGAGGCCAAAGATGCCCACCAAAATAAAAAAAATAAAAAAAAATGAGAGAAAGAGAGAAGGGACAATGCTACTATCTTTTTCCACACTTGTGCTTCAAAGTAGCACCATGATCTTCATGATAGAGAGTCTCCTATTTTGTCACTTTCATATAACTAGTGGAATTTTTCATCATATGCACAACCACTTAGTTTTCTTTTTGAGCTTTCATACACTTATAGCTCTAGTGCATCCGTTGCATGGCAATCCCTACTCACTCACATTGATATCTATTGATGGGCATCTCCATAGCCCGTTGATACGCCTAGTTGATGTGAGACTGTCTTCTCCTTTTTCCTCACAACCTCCACCATATTCTATTCCACCTATAGTGCTATATCCATGGCTCACGCTCATGTATTGCGTGAGAGTTGAAAAGGTTTGAGAACATAAAAGGTGTGAAACAATTGCTTGACTTTTCATCGGGGTTGTGAATGATTTAGATACTTTGTGTGGGGAAGATGGAGCATAGCCAGACCATATGATTTTGTAGGGATAACTTTCTAAGGCCATGTTATTTCGAAAGGACACAATTGCCTTGTTGGTATGCTTGAAGTATTACTGTTTTTATGTCAATATTAGAATTTTGTTTTGAATCTTATGGATCTGAATATTCATGCCACAATAAAGAATATTACATGGATAAAATATGTTAGGTAGCATTCCACATCAAAAATTCTGTTTTTATCATTTACCTACTCGAGGACGAGCAGGAATTAAGCTTGGGGATGCTTGATACGTCTCCAACGTATCTATAATTTTTGATTGTTCCATGCTATTATATTATCTGTTTTGGATGTTTTATATGCATTAATATGCTATTTTATATTATTTTTGGGACTAATCTATTAATCTAGAGCCTAGTGCCAGTTTCTGTTTTTTCCTTGTTTTTGAGTATTGCAGATAAGGAATATTAAACGGAGTCCAAACGGAATATAATCTTCGGAATGATTTTTCTTGGACCAGAAGAAACCCAGCAGACTTGGAGATGAAGGCAGGAGACCTGCCGTGGAGTCACAGGCCACCAGGGTGCGCCCTAGGGGGGGCGCCCCCTGGCTTGTGGCCCCACGGCAGCCCTCCTAACCCTATTGTTCGGCCTATAAATTCCCAAATATTCCCTAGATACCAAAAATAGCCACGAAAATACTTTTCTGCCGCCGGAAGCCTCTGTTCCCGTGAGATCCAATCTTGGAGCCTTTTCCGGTAATCTGCCGAAGGGGGAATCGATCACGGAGGGCATCTACATCAAGTCCATTGCCCCTCCGATGATGCGTGAGTAGTTTACCACAGACCTTCGGGTCCATAGCTAGTAGCTAGATGGCTTCTTCTCTCTCTTTGTTCTTCAATACCATGTTCTTCATGATCTTCATGGAGATCTATCCGATGTAATACTCTTTTGCGGTGTGTTTGTCGAGATCCGATGAATTGTGGGTTTATGATCAGCTTATCTATGAATATTATTTGAATCTTCTCTGAATTCTTAAATGCATGATTTCATATCTTTGCAAGTCTCTTCGAGTTATTGGTTTGGTTTGGCCAACTAGATTGGTAATTCTTGCAATGGGAGAAGTGCTTAGTTTTGGGTTCAATCTTGTGGTGTCCTCACCCAGTGACAAAGTAGGGGTAGCGAGGCACGTATTTGTATTGTTGCCATCGAGGATAAAAAGATGGGGTTTTCATCATATTGCTTGAGTTTATCCCTCTACATCATGTCATCTTACCTAATGCGTTACTCTGTTCTTCATGAACTTAATACTCTAGATGCAGGCAGGAGTCGGTCGATGTGTGGAGTAATAGTAGTAGATGCAGAATCGTTTCTGTCTACTTGACACGGACGTGATGCCTATATGCATAATCATTGCCTTGGATATCTTCATAATTATTCGCTTTTCTATCAATTGCTCGACAGTAATTTGTTCACCCACCGTATTATTTTCCTTCATGAGAGAAGCCTCTAGTGAAACCTATGCCCCCCGGGTCTATTTTCCATATTACATTTTCAGATATATAAACCAAAAATACCAAAAATACTTAGCTGCAATCTTTTTACCTTTTTTTACTTTTCGTTCTAGCAATCTTTTCTATCTATCTCTATCAGATCTCATCCTTGCAAGTAACCGTGAAGGGATTGACAACCCCTTTATAGCGTTGGGTGCAAGTGTTTGATTATTTGTGTAGGTACATCTATTGGGGACTTGCTTGTATCTCCTACTGGATTGATACCTTGGTTCTCAACAACTGAGGGAAATACTTATCTACTTTGCTGCATCACCCTTTCCTCTTCAAGGGAAAACCAACGCATGCTCAAGAAGTAGCACCTGGAAAACACTTCACCATTCATAGATTTGAACAACTTATAATTGGAGTCAAATGACTCGTCAATGATGACAGGGTTACACAATTAAAGCCAGATAATGTGGATGGATCCACTGAAGGTCCTTTTGCAGTGACCCATGTGGTTTTGGGATATTGCTCAGGAGTCCAGTAGGAACCATCAACATTGATGTTTCTTTCGAAACCCAAACCCTCTTTCCTAGGGTTTTTGTTCAGGACTGTGTTCTTTAGGACATCACAAAGAATCTGATGTCCTTTAAGACTCTTGTACATGCCAGTTTCAAGCAATGTCTTCAACCTGTCATTGTCGTCAGTGATGACAGTGGTTTCCTCAGATGAGGGGTTAGTTACCACAGATACAGTTGAAGATAATGCATTTTCAGAAGCATTTGAACATTCTGCAGTTGAATCATTAGCTTCACGGGCGATACATTTTAAGCATGGAGCATCAAATTCATCCTGAGCGGTACTGATCTGTTCTGCTAAGAGTGAGTCGTTTTCCTTCCGTAGGTCATCATGAGCTTCTCTCAATTTCTCAAGATCAATCTTTTTCTAAAGATATTCAAGAGAAAGCTTCTCATGGTCAACTGAGAGGGCGTCATGACTACTTTGGAGATCCTCAAACCTTAAACGAAGACTACACATATCTTCAGTCATAGTTTCGTTCAGACTCATCTCTTCGCATAACAGGTCATCGCTTTTCTCTAGAGTAGTTTGCATTTTCTCCATGGCACTTTGTTGTTTGGTGGCAATTTTTACAAGTTTAGCATAGTAGGCTTCATGTTATCATCAGATTCAGCTTCGGATTCAGAGTCATGACGAGAGGGTTTTGAGGATACCTTGGAGGCTTTTGCCATGAAGCAGTAGGCTGGAGTGGCATCATCATCACTGGCTTCGGTGTTGAAGAAGGAACCATTGTCTTTGGGTTCGAAGACGGAGGTGGAGAGATATGTCGAAGCCATTGCTAGTCCTGCTACTTCAGCGTCAGATTCCTCCTCAGATGCTTCCTCAGCTTCAGAACCAGATTCAGACTATGAATCCATCTCCTTTCCGATGAAAGCATGTGCCTTGCCAGATGAACTCTTCTTGTGTGATGAAGACTTTGCATACTTCTTCTTCTTCTTGTCATCGGAGTCATAGTCCTTGCTCTTCTTCTTGGATTCCTTCTCCCATCGAGGACAATCAACGATGAAATGGCCAACTTTCTTGCACTTGTGACAGGTTTGCTTCTTGCTATCTCTTGAAGACATTTCACCAGACCTCTTGGAATCATGCTTTGAAGATTTTGCGTAGCGTTTTGACTTGGCAAACTTTCGAAACTTCCTGATAAGCAGAGCGAGTTCTTTTACAAAGTCTTCAGCACCATCAGAACTACATTCAGAGTTGTCTTCGGATGACGACACAGCCTTGGCCTTCGGGGCACAAGAACGACTGTAACTGGGACCGTAGTTATCCCTCTTCTCAGCTTGTTGGAACTCATGTGTGTTCAATCTCTCGAGACTATCAGCGGGATCCAAACTCTTGAAGGCAGGGCGCTCTTGGATCATGAGTGCGAGAGTATCAAAGGAACCGTCGAGTGATCTGAGTAGCTTCTTCACGACTTCATGTTTGGTGATATCAGTGGCGCCAAGTGCATTCAACTCATTTGAGATGCCGGTGAGTCGATCAAATGTGAGCTGAACATTTTCGTTGCCGAGTCTCTTGAAGCGGTTGAACAGGTTGCGAAGCACATCAACACGGGAGTCTCTTTGAGATGAGACACCTTCATTCACTTTGGACAGCCATTCCCAGATTTGCTTAGCAGTGTTAAGTGCACTCACACGGCCATACTGTCCTTTGGTTAGATGACCACAAATGATGTTCTTGGCGGTGGAGTCCAGTTGTGCGAACCTCTTCACATCAGCAGCAGTAACACCTTCGCCAACCTCAGGAATGCCTGCCATGACGACATACCATAGGTCGTTGTCAATGGCTTCGAGATGCATGCGCATCTTGTTCTTCCAGTAGGGATAGTTGGTGCCATCAAAGACAGGGCACGCAGCGGAGACCTTGATTATCCCTGTAGTCGACATAGCTAAAACTCCATGGTGGTTAAACCGAAACACAGAACAAGGGAATACCTTGCTCTGATACCAATTGAAAGTGCTAGTTATCGACTAGAGGGGGGTGAATAGGCGATTTTTATGAAAGGCTTCGAAACAATGAATGTATTCGAAGTATGCGGAAGCGATACAGGATCAGTTAGGGATAGTAATCAACGATCTAGTCAAGGCATGCAATGAAGTGAAGACATACAAGCAAGTTAAGCATTATCATCATGCACAATAAGATGAGTCGAAGACAAACTTAGATAGAATGAAGATAAACAGCAGGTATGAATGTCTTCAGGATAAGTCTTCAAACAATGAACAAGCAAAGGCTTCACGATACAGAAGAGGAATGTAAGAAAGTGAAGGATAGAACCAGTTGCTTGACGAAGACACAAGATTTGTTGGACCAGTTTCAGTTGCTGTGACAACTGTACGTCTGGTTAGGGAGGCTGAGATTGAACTCAGAAGACCTTGTCTTCACCTTATTCCCCTTGAGCCGAAGTAACTTAGACAGCGCCCAATCACTCTGGTAAGTCTTCAGGGGAGACTTCCGAAACCCATACAAACTTGGTCACCCGGCGATCCACAATGACTCTTGAATTGCTCTAGACCCAGACGCCTAACCATCTGGAAGATCATAGTCTTCAAGTGTTATAAGTCTTCAGTTCTCTCGGAAACAAATGACTTCGGTGATGCTCAAACACACTAGCTCTAGGTGTTTAGGTGTATCCCCGCAGGATATTTCTCTCTCAATATCTTCGAGGTGGGTTGCTCCAAAACGACAACAGTCGTATCTCTCTCTGAGCAGCCACCTTCACATGGTGGAGGGAGCGGGCTATTTATAGCCTGCAGGCAACCCGACCTGATATGACCGAAATGACCCTGGGTCAATGGCCAACCGACACGTGTCACAACGGTCGGATTTCAAACGCACGCGACAGCTTTACTTGGGCTACAAGTAAAGCTGACTCAACCAACTCTGGAAGAGATTTCCTCTCATTGTCTTCGCTCGAAGACATAGGTATGGGTTGAGCATCACGTCAGCATCTGACTTCAATCACATCGACCCCACTTAACAGTACGGTGGTTCCTATGACTCAGGAAAGAAGCAACAAAACTACCAAAAGACTTCGTCTTCGCGTTTCATTGTCTTCGGATGAATGTCTTTGCATACCACCAATAGCTTCAGCCGTCATCAATGTCTTCGGACATTTTTTGGGGGTCGTCTTCGACGGCTAAACCTAAACTCTAGGGACTTCTATCTGTGTTAACCCGTGAACTCTCACAAACACATTAGTCCCTCAACCACGTTTGTCTTCAATACTCCAAAACCAACAAAGGGTGGCACTAGATGCACTTACAGTGTTCATTCCCCCTGACTTGTGCACGGACAGATAGCCTCTGACCTTCACGAGCAAAAACCCATTGGGAAGGCTACCACATCGCCAAGCGAGCATTCAGGATCTAGCATCCGGCAGCAACTACCTACAGAAGGCCAAGCAAGCGCCGGCAACACCAGCACAACGGCCTAGGAGGGGCCCAAAACGCGCCAGCCACGCCCCGGAGCCTGCCGGGGACCGAGGCGCCCACATCTCCAGAAGACCTGGCAAGCCGTCCCCCTGCAAGCACGGGCTAACCATCCACCGCTCCACCGCATCGCTACGCTAGTCACTTATCGATGCGGTGTCGAGCCCTCAAGCGGCTAAACAACTCTCGCAAAGCACGTGGCGGCGCACTGGAAGGCAAGTTATACCCAGTTGACACCCGCCCTGCAGCGTGTCAAGACCATAAGCAACGGCTAGCCAAGCGGTGGCAGGAGCTTGCCGGGGATGCACCCCCAAGCACCACCTAGACTAGTAATCATGGTATTTTGTCCTAAATGCCAGAGTTAGGTATGATAGCTCTGCTAAGCTATCTAATCGATAGATAATGACTGTTTTGCCATTGTGGTAACCCCTTCCACTATAAAAGGAGGCCCAAGGCAACCTAGCTCAAGATTCGGACCTTTGGACACTTGTACTCACGTAGTAGCTCACCCCGACAGCAACTCTTGCCGGGGTTAAGCGCTGCGTGTTCTTCGTGTTCCTTTGATCAATCCACCAAAAGCAGGAGTAGGGTTTTACGCTTAGCAGCGGCCCAAACCTGGGTAAAATGCCAGTGTCCTGATCGTCGCGCCATCTCATGCTCTCCGCTCTTTGTGCAACGTGACCCCCCTTGCTGAACCACAAAGGGGCCTCTGGCCCCATAGGTGATAGTGAGCATCTGTGCCCCGACACCTGTTGTCTCGGTCAAAATAGGAGATCATTGCTATCATGGTTTATGTGATTTGGGTGCTAATGTGAGTGCTATCCCTTTTACCTTATACCAAGAAATTATGAATGAAATAGCACCTGCTGAAATAGAAGACATTGATGTTACTATTAAACTTGCTAATAGAGACACCATCACACCACTTGGGATTGTTAGAGATGTTGAAGTCTTGTGTGGGAAAGTAAAATATCCTACTGATTTTCTGGTTCTTGGTTCCCCACAAGATGACTTTTGTCCCATTATCTTTGGTAGACCTTTCTTGAACACCGTCAATGCTAAGATAGATTGTGAAAAACAAACTGTCGGTGTCAGTTTTGGTGATGTCTCTCATGAGTTTAATTTTTCCAAGTTTAGCAGACAACCCCGTGATAGAGCATTATCTAGTGAGGCTTAAATAATTGGTCTTGCTTCTATTGTCGTGCCTCCTACTGACCCATTAGAACAATATTTGCTTGACCATGAAAATGATATGCACTTGCGTGAAAGAAATGAAATAGATAAAAATTTCTTTGAACAACAACCTCTCCTCAAACACAATTTGCCTATTGAAACTCTTGGAGGTCCTCCTCCACCTAAAGGTGATCCTGTGTTTGAATTAAAACAATTGCTTGATACTTTGAAGTACGCTTATCTTGACGAGAAAAAGATATATCCTGTTATTATTAGTGCTAACCTTTCAGAACATGAAGAAGAGAGATTATTAAAGGTTCTAAGGAAATACCGGGCTGCTATTGGATATACTCTTGATGATCTTAAGGGCATTAGTCCCACTCTATGTCAGCACAAGATTAATATGGAACCTAATGCTAAACCTGTTGTTGATCACGAGCGGCGATTGAATCCTAAGATGAAAGAAGTGGTAAGAACTGAAATATTAAAGCTTCTGGAAGCAGGTATAATCTATCCCATTGCTGATAGTAGATGGGTAAGTCATGTTCATTGTGTCCCTAAGAAAGGAGGTATTACCGTTGTTCCTAATGATAAAAATGAACCCATTCCACAAAGAATTGTCACTAGCTATCGAATGGTAATTGATTTCAGAAAATTAAATAAAGCTACTAGAAAAGATCATTACCCTCTACCTTTCATTGATAAGATGCTAGAAAGATTATCTAAGCACACACACTTTTGTTTTCTGGACGGATATTCTGGTTTCTCTCAAATACCTGTGTCACAATCTGATCAAGAGAAAACCACCTTTACTTGCCCTTTTGGAACCTATGCTTATAGACGTATGCCTTTTGGTTTATGCAATGCACCTGCTACCTTTCAAAGATGTATGGCTACTATATTATCTGATTTTTGTGAAAAGATTGTGGAGGTTTTCATGGATGATTTTTCCGTTTACGGGACTTCTTTTGTTGATTGCTTAAGCAACCTTGATCGAGTTTTGCAGAGATGTGAACAAACTAATCTTGTATTGAATTGGGAGAAGTGCCACTTTATGGTTAATGAAGGTATTATCTTGGGGCATAAAATATCTGAACGAGGTATTAAGGTGGATAAAGCTAAAGTTGATGCAATTGAGAAAATGCCATGTCCTAAAGATATTAAAGGTATTCGAAGTTTCCTTGGTCATGCTGGTTTCTATAGGAGGTTCATTAAAGACTTCTCTAAAATTTCTAGGCCTCTTACTAATCTTTTGCAAAAGGATATCCCTTTTGTTTTTTATGATGACTGTGTGGAAGCCTTTGAAACTCTCAAGAAAGCCTTAACCTCTGCACCTATCGTTCAACCACCTGACTGGAATTTGCCTTTTGAAATTATGTGTGATGCAAGTGATTATGCTGTTGGCTCTGTTCTAGGACAAAGAGTTGATAAGAAATTGAATTTTATCCATTATGCCAGCAAAACTCTAGACAGTGCCCGACGAAACTATGCTACTACTGAAAAAGAATTTTTAGCCGTTGTGTTTGCTTGTGATAAATTTAGATCCTACATTGTCAACTCCAAAGTTATTGTTCACACTGATCATGCTGCTATAAAATATCTTATGGAAAAGAAAGATGCTAAACCTAGACTTATTAGGTGGGTTCTCTTGCTTCAAGAATTTGACTTACATATTGTTGATAGGAAGGGAGCTGAGAACCCCGTAGCTGATAACTTTTCTAGGTTATAAAATATTCTTGATGACCCACTACCTATTGATGATAGTTTCCCTGATGAATAGTTAGCTGCAATAAATGTTTCTCAAAACACTCCTTGGTATGCTGATTATGCTAACTATATTGTCGCTAAATATATACCACCTAGTTTCACATACCAACAAAAGAAAAAATTCTTCTATGATTTGAGACATTACTTTTGGGATGACCCACATCTTTATAAATAAGGAGTAGATGGTATTATTAGACGTTGTGTACCTGAGCATGAACAGGAACAAATCCCACGGAAATGTCATTCCAAAGCTTATGGAGGACATCATGCGGGAGATAGAACTACTCACAAGGTATTGCAATCTGGTTTTTATTGGCCTACCCTCTTCAAGGATGCCCATAAGTTTGTATTGTCTTGTGATGAATGTCAAAGAATTGGTAATATCGGTAAGCGTCATGAAATGCCTATGAATTATTCACTTGTTGTTGAACCATTTGACGTTTGGGGTTTTGATTATATGGGGCCTTTTCCTTCCTCTAACGGGTACACACATATATTAGTTGCCATTGATTATGTCACTAAGTGGGTAGAAGCTATTCCAACTAGTAGTGTTGATCATCACACCTTTATTAAAATGCTTAAAGAAGTTATCTTCCCGAGGTTTGGAGTCCCTAGATACTTAATGACTGATGGTGGTTCACACTTTATCCATGGTGGTTTCCGTAAGATGCTTGCTAAATATGATGTTAACCATAGAATTGCATCACCCTGTCATCCTCAATCTAGTGGTCAAGTTGGACTTAGCAATAGGGAAATAAATTTGATATTACAAAAAACTGTCAATAGGTCTCGAAAGAATTGGTCTAAGAAACTGGATGATGCACTTTTGGCCTATAGAACAGCTTATAAAAATCCTATGGGTATGTCTCCGTACAAAATGGTATATGGTAAGGCTTGTCATTTGCCTCTAGAGTTAGAACATAAAGCATTTTGGGCAATTAAAGAACTCAATTATGATTTCAAACTTGCCGGTGAGAAGAGGCTATTTGATATTAGCTCACTAGATGAATGGAGAACCCAAGCCTATGAAATTGCCAAACTATTCAAAGAAAAAGTAAAAAGATGACATGACAAAAGAATCCAAAAGCGGGAATTCAAAATAGGAGACTATGTTCTTTTGTTCAACTCTCGTTTAAGATTTTTTGCAGGTAAGCTTCTCTCCAAATGGGAAGGACCTTATATTATCGAAGAGGTTTATCGTTCTGGAGCTATCAAGATTAGTAATGCCAAAGGTACTAACCCGAAGGTGGTCAAGGGACAAAGAATTAAACACTATATCTCAGGTACGCCTATTAATGTTGAAAGCAATGTTATCCAAACCATGACACCGGAGGAACACATAAAAGAAACCTTCCAAAACACTTCAGAATTATGAAAAATAGGTGGTACGTGATACGGTAAGTAAACGGACTCCAAAAATTACGCAAAAATATCTTTTGTCAGTTTTGGAATATTAGAAAAAATGGGAAAATAAGAAATAAACCGGAAGGCAACCGAGGTCAGCACGATACACCAGGGCGCGCCAGCCCTGCCAGGCGCGCTCTGGTGGGTTGTCCCCACCTCAGACACCTTCCCGACTCCGTTTTCCATTCCATATGCTTGCTTTCCAAGAATAAAAAATCTCTATATATACCCTCGATTGTTTTTACGACCGCATCGCAGAAAAATCCTCTGTTCTTGTTTCGTGTTGTTTTCTCGTCAGATCTAGATCTCCATGGCTCCACCAAGCTCCTCCAAGGACAAGTTCTTCGAGAAGGTCATCAACCCGTACTTGCCGGAGGTGATGAAGCACCCTCAAGCAATTGAGATGCGTGAGGGGGTGCTCCACATCCACGATGTTCAGGGACCCAAGAGGACCGGAAGCGTGAAGGCTAGGCTCGAGGCGGTGGAACAAGACATCTTCAAGTGAAAAAGGATGGTGGAGCATGGACTTAGTGCCAATCACTCCATGATCACGGAATTCACCCATGAACAGATGGTGGATGGACGGTCTGTGAAACACACCATCTCCACCCTCAACGAGAAAATCAATTTTCTGCAAAGTCAAGTTTATGATCTTCAAAACCAAGTTTTTGAATATGAAGCAAGATTTAAAGGTATGAGTTTAGCTGCCAGTTGCAGGACTCCGGGGACTCTTGCGTCAACTTTTGATGGTGAGCCCTTGCCCTGGAAGCTGGAGGACAAGCCTACCACATCATCGCCACCACCTTCTTCATCACCACCACCAAAGGAGACTTGAGCACACGGTTATGGGCACTCCCCTTGGCTTGAGCCAAGCTTGGGGAAGGTGCCCCGATATCGTATCACCATCACTTTTATTCACCTTTACCTATTCTAGTTCGATCTTTAGTTTCCTTTTGGTTTAGTTGAATAAAAGTTTAGCATGATCTATTTTCGTGTGTTAGTTTCGTGGTCTATCTATTTATGTAATTGAGTGAGAGTTATATAATAAAGTTTAGTTTGAGTTTTTGTCTCTCTACTTTCTTGTTGCAATCAAAATAAAAGGAAAGAGAAATAAATGAAAAGAATCATATGCTAATCTTATGGTGAGTAATGACATCACATAAAGAAAAGTATAAGTAGTAAAATTTATTGGAGATTGGCAAACATAGCATTGGTCAATGATGCAATTCATGAAAGAATTAATAAGGGAAGAGAAGATTCACATGCAAACACACTATCTTGGACATCTTTTATGACTGTGAGGCCCCATTAAATATTATATGTCAAAATGGTTGACGTTGGACAAGGAAGACAACGTAATGATTTATGTTTGTTCATATCCACATAGAAGTTATATTGTCATAGATCCTTCAACAAGTGGTGCTTGCTCAATATCTTTGCTAGCCAAAAATTCCACACTAAGTAGAGATACTACTTGTGCATCCAAAAACCCAAAACCCAAATTGATTCTTTGAGAGTCCACCATACTTACCTACGGATCGAGTAAGATCCTTCAAGTAAGTTGTCATCGGTGCAATAAGGCAATAAAAATTGCTTCTAAATGTGTTTTGATGAATTAGTGTAAGAGAAAATTGAGCGCTATACGAACTTATGATGCCAAAGTAATAAAAGCGACGGACTGCATAATAAAGGTTGCTATCATAGGGGGCAATATAGCATGACGTTCTTTTAAATTAAGGGATTGGGCATACAACCCAAAAAGCGCATAACAACCTTTGCTTCCTTCTGTGAAGGGACTATCTTTTACTTTTATGTATTTACTTTTATGCAAGAGTCAAAGTATTCTTCCCTATTCCTTTTTACTTTTCTCTTTTTGCAAGAATCATGTGGCGAGGAAAGATCTAGGCACATATTCCAGTTGGATGTGAGTGAGCATGAGTTATTATTGTTGACATCACCCTTGAGGTGAATACGTTGGGAGGTGAAACTATAAGCCCCTATCTTTCCATGTGTCCGGTTGAAACTCTTTGCTCATGGGTATGCAGTGAGTGTTAGCAATCATAGAAGACTAAATGATGGTTGAGTATGTGGACCAACATGAGACCCTTCCTGAAAATATGATGTATTGTAGTTGCAAAGTTGACTGAGAACATAGTTTGTTGGTTTTCAATAAGGTTTATGCTTTATACTTCTATGTTGTGATGAATTGTTACTTGTTCATGATAAGTTATATGATGAAAGTATATAAATAAATCTTATGATAGAGTTTGTTGCTGTTATGATAATAAGCATGATGCTACTATGTCCGTATTTTGTTTTTATCGACACCTCTCTCTCAAACCATGTGGACATGCTTTTCAATATCGGCTTTTCGCTTGAGGACAAGCGAGGTCTAAGCTTGGGGGAGTTGATACGTCCATTTTGCATCATGATTTCCTACTATTATTTATTATGTTTTGTTGAATAATAATGCTTTAGGGAGTGATTCTAATGCCTTTTCTCTCGTAATATGCAAGGTTTACATGAAGAGGGAGAATACCGGCAGCTGGAATTCTGGACCTGAAAAAGCACATCAGAGATACCTATTATGCACAACTCCAAAGAAGCTGAAATTTTATGGAGAATATTTTTGGAATATATGAAAAATACTGGAGCAAAGAACTACCGGAGGGGGCCACCCTGGTGGGCACAAGACACTAGGGCGCGCCAGGCCCCCCAGGCGCACCCTGGTGGGTTGTGCCCTCCTCGGCCCACCTACGGTGCCCATCTTCTGGTATATAGGGTCTCTTGACCTAAAAAAAATAAGAAGAGGACTTTCGGGATGGAGCGCCACCGTCTCGAGGCGGAACTTGTGCAGGAGCACTTTTGCCCTCCGGCGGAGCGATTCCGCCGGGGGAACTTCCCTCCCGGAGGGGGAAATCGAAGCCATCGTCATCACCAACACCCCGCTCATCTTTGGGAGGCCAATCTTCATCAACATCTTCAACAACACCATCTCCTCTCAAACCCTAGTTCATCTCTTGTGTTCAATCTTTGTACCAGAACCTCAGATTGGTACCTGTGGGTGACTAGTAGTGTTGATTACATCTTGTAGTTGATTACTATATGGTTTATTTGGTGGAAGATTATATGTTCAGATCCATTATGCTATTCAATACCCCTCTGATCTTGAGCATGAATATTATTTATGAGTAGTTACCTTTGTTCTTGAGGTCACGGGAGAAGTCATGTTGCAAGTAATCATGTGAATTTGATATGTGTTCGATATTTTGATGATATGTATGTTGTGATTCCCTTAGTGGTGTCATGTGAACGTCGACTACATGACACTTCACCATCTTTGGGCCTAAGGGAATGCATTGTGGAGTAGTTATTAGATGATGGGTTGCTAGAGTGACAGAAGCTTAAACTCTAGTTTATGCGCTACTTCGTAAGGGGCTGATTTGGATCCAAACATTTAATGCTATGGTTAGATTTTATCTTAATACTTTTCTCGTAGTTGCGGATGCTTGCGAGGGGGTTAATCATAAGTGGGAGGTTGTTCAAGTAAGAACAGCACCCAAGCACCGGTCCACCCACATATCAAATTATCAAAGTAGCGAACACGAATCAAACAAACATGATAAAAGTGACTAGATGAAATTCCCGTGTACCCTCAAGAACACTTTGCCTATTACTAGAAACTGTTCTGGCTTGTCCTTTGCCACAAAAGGATTGGGCTACCTTGCTACACTTTATTTACCGTTACCATTACTTGCTCGTTACCAATTATCTTGCTATCAAACTATCTGTTACCTACAATTTCAATGCTTGCAGAAATTACCTTGCTGAAAACCGCTTGTAATTTCCTTCTGCTCCTCGTTGGGTTCGACACTCTTACTTATCGAAAGGACTACGATTGATCCCCTATACTTGTGGGTCATCATTCTTGCTTCAAGAATTTGACTTGCATATCGTCGATAGGAAAGGAGCTGAAAACCCTGTAGCAGGTAACTTGTCTAGGATGGAAAATGTTCTTGATGACCCACTGCCTATTGATGATAATTTTTCTGATGAGCAACTTGCTGTTATAAATACTTCACGTAGTACTTCTTGGTATGCGGATTATGCTAATTACATTGCTGCTAAATATATTCTGCCTAGCTTCACCTACCAACAAAACAACAAAAGTCTTTTATGATTTACGACATTACTTTTGGGATGACCCACATCCTTATAAAGAAGGAGTAGATGGTGTTATTAGATGTTGTGTACCTGAGCATGAACAGGGACAGATTCTAAGAAGTGTCACTTCGAGGCTTATGGAGGACACCATGCTGGTGACAGAACTGCACACAAGGTATTACAATCCGGTTTTTATTGGCCTACTCTTTTTAAAGATGCTCGTAAGCATGTCCTTTCTTGTGATGAATGTCAAAGAATTGGTAACATTGGTAGACGTCAGGAAATGCCTATGAATTATTCACTTTCTATTGAACCATTTGATGTTTGGGGCTTTGATTAGGTGGGACCTTTTCCTTCCTCTAATGGGTATACTCATGTTCTAGTTGTTGTTGATTACGTTACTAAGTGGGTAGAAGCTATTCCAACTAGTAGTGTTGATCATAACACTTCTATTAAAATGCTTAAAGACATCATTTTCCCGAGGTTTGGAGTCCCTAGATATTTAATGACTGATGGTGGTTCACATTTTATTCATGGTGCTTTCCGTAAACTTCTAGCTAAATATGATGTTAACCATGGAATTGCTTCACCTTATCATCCTCAGTCTAGTGGCCAAGTTGAATTGAGCAATCGAGAAATAAAATTAGTTTTGCAAAAGACTGTCAATAGATCTAGAAATAATTGGTTTAAGAAACTAGATGATGCTTTATGGGCTTATAGAACCGCTTATAAAAATCCCATGGGAATGTCTCCCTATAAAATGGTCTATGGAAAAGCTTGTCATTTGCCTCTTGAGTTAGGACATAAAGCTTATTGGGCAATTAAAGAACTTAATTATGACTTTAAACTTGCCGGTGAAAAGAGGTTATTTGATATTAGCTCATTAGATGAATGGAGGACGCAAGCCTATGAAAATGCCATGTTATTTAAAGAAAATTTTAAAAGATGCCATGACAAGAGAATCCAAAAACGGGAATTCAATGTAGGAGACCTAGTGCTTTTTTACAATTCTCGTTTCAGATTTTTTGTAGGTAAGCTCCTCTCCAAATGGGAAGGCCCGTATGTTGTCGAGGAGGTCTATCGCTCTGGTGCTATAAAGATTAATAACTTCGAAGGCAAATATCCGAGAGTGGTAAATGGGCAGAGAATTAAGCATTACATTTCAGGTATGCCCATTAATGTTGAAACTAATATTATTCAAGTGATAACACCTGAAGAGCACCTAAGAGAGACCTTCCGGAACACTCGAGAAACCTAAAAAAGGAGTAGGTACGTGATACGGTAAGTAAACCGACTCCAAAAATTCCAAAAAAATATGTTCTGTTGGTTTAGGTATTTTAGAAAAATTCCAAAAATAAAAAGGAGTTAGGGGGACCCATGAGGGAGGCACAAAGCCAACAGGCCGCGCCCACCCCCTGGGCGCGCCCTGATGGCTTGTGGGGCCCTCGTGTGCCTCTCGGACTCCGTTTTCTTCCCGAGCACGTATTCTAACCTAGAAAAAAAAAATATATATACCCCCATATGTTTTGACCACCGCATCGCAAGTTTCTCCTCTGTTCTTATTTTGGGATGTTTTTCTGACAGATTTAAGAGTAATATGTCGTTGCAAGATTCAGAGGGAGAGAGCTATGTTTCAGATCTCATTGCCAGTCCCTAGGTCCATGGGGATGTGGATTCTTATGGGTGGACGATAGAGGAGGAGGAAGAGGCTGACCTGAAAAGAATTGAACCTTCAAGCGATGAAGAAGAGGAATAAGTACCATTACCTGGACCTGAAGACATGCATGTGGAGTTCAAAAAGTCAAGCCTACCAAACAAGGTTACCCCCTCCAATACACGCTTTACCCCTTATCGTCGTATGTAGGTAGACACCACTGCTGCCTCCTCTAGCAAGGCTCTTCCTCTGAGGGAAGGAGCAAGGATCGTCGCCAACAAACTTCGCAAGGAAAATCTAGACCTTAAGCGAGAAGTTGGCAAACTTGATGAGGAGATCCGTATCCTAAGGGGCATCATCGCTAAAAGGATCACCTCATCACCACCATCACCCAAGAAAGACGCATGAGTACATGGGTATGGGCACCACCCTTAGCTTGTTCCAAGCTTGCGGGAGCTGCCCTGGTATCGTATCACCATCACCTTTTTACCATTACCATCTATCTTAGTTCAATCCTTAGCTATTTCGTGATTGTAGGGAAATAAAATATCAGATTTGCTTTGCTTAGAATTTTTTGCTTTGAGTACTACCTATCTTTGTAATTGATACGTTTCCAACGTATCTATAATTTTAGATTGTTCCATGCTGATATATTATCATTCTAGGATACTTTTTGGGTCTTTATTTACCAATTTATAATATTTTTGAGCAATAACCTATTGACCCAGTGCCCAGTGCCAGTTGCTGTTTTCTGCATGTTTTTTACTTTTTAGGTTTATAGTACCAAACGAAGTCCAATTGCCACGAAACTTTTTGATGATTTTTTCTGGACCAAAAGAAGAACTAGAAGCTTCGGAAGGAGGCCAGGAGGCGCACGAGGGCCCCACCACACATCAGGGCGCGCCTTGGGGGGCTGATATGTGGTGGCCCCTCGTGGCTCTCTCGACGCTCCTCTCTGGCCTATAAATTCTCTAATATTGCAACAACCCCAGAAGCAGTCCTCAAACCCTTTCTCCGCCGCCGCAAGTCTCTGTTCCATCGCGAGGCCATCTGGCACTACAGGAATCATCTTCTTTGCCGTCTGCCATGGCGGACGGCAAAGAGCCATACCATGGACGGCAAACATCTTTGCCATTAGCTAGCTGACGGCCCCACTGCCGGTGCTGAAAGTTCTGGTAAAGAGCTTCTTTGCCGTCTGCATTCGAGCAGCGGACGACAAAGAACTTTGTTGTCGGCTGTGTTAGGTAGGCGGACAACTACACTCCTGGACGGCAACGTACAACTGCTAGCCCCGTTAGGTGGCTAACGGCGGACGTTGCCGTCTGCTGGCTGACGGCAAACGCACAACTGCTTTGTCGTCTGCCAGGCCGCTCTTTGCCGTCCGCCGGCAGCTACAGCGAACGGTAAAGTGATCAAATGGGTCAGACCTGGTGCTCCCAGGTTGCACAGGTTGCTACCACATGGCTCCTTTGCCATCCGCTTACCGATGGCAAAGGCCTTTGCCGTCGGCTGGCAGACGACAAAGTGCCTATATTACCTCTTTTTAATTTGTTTTCTGTTATTTCTCTGCATTTTCACAACACATATGATATATATAGTTCAAGCAGTCACATAGGCCATCAAAAGAACCAATACATCTTAAAAGAACCAATGCCAGCTGTTCATCCATACATAGTTCAAGCAGTCACACTATTCATCCATATATACATACATATATAGTTTCACATTGTTCATCAACACAAATCAAAACAAAAACTAAACATAGACAGTCCATCAATGCCAACTTCCATGAAGTGAATGAAATCTGCAAAATGGGAATAAGAAAGTTAGTAGAAGTAGGAGCAGAAGAAGAAGAAGAAGAAGAAGACTAGAAGAAGAAGAAGAAGAAGAAGAAGAAGAAGAAGAAGAGGAAGAAGAAGAAGAAGAAGAAGAAGAAGAGGAGGAGGAAGAACAAGACTAGAAGAAGAAGAAGAAGAAGAAGAAGACGAAGACTAGAAGAAGAAGAAGAAGAAGAAGAAAGAGAAGGAAAATAATAAGAAGAAAGAAAGAAGAAGCTCATCTTTCTTCTCTTCTTCTAACTTTTTATCCTTTTCCTTCTCATTCTTCGACTTTTATTCTTTCTTTTTCTTCTCTTTGTTCTTTTATTCTTTATTTTTTTCCTCTTCCTTGTTTTTCTTCTTCTTATTCCTTGTTTGTGCCATTTTAGATCTAACTTAGGTAATAAGCTAAGTATATGACATTTTGGACGAAAATAAGCTAAGTATATGACATTTATGAGCTAACAAAGGTTATTATGCCATTTTTGACCTAACTAAGCTAATTATTTCATAAATGAACTCAATAAGCTAAATTATGTCATTTTGGAGGATAATTAGCTAAGTATGTCTTTTTTTGGGGAAAATAAGCTAAGTATGTGGCATAATAGGGCTAACTAGCATGTACGAAGCTAAGTATGCATTTGTTAAGCAAAACACTAGAGGAAACTTACCGTCGTCGTCATCACGGATGTGAAGCACCAGGGTTCCTCGGGTCGCTTTCACCTGGAGAAGGGGTGTGCGATGCGGCTCGGGAGTTATTCTGCACCAAAGATCATTTGCAATGTCTCGTTAGCATGATGACACTCAAATGTTAAGACTAGCATGATGACACTCAAATAAAATTCACCGTTCCCGCCGCAGTAATGACTGGCATCGGCGGAGGGGTCTGACCGGTCTTCTCACACACAGACTGCACATTTGGTTTTGACGAGTCAGTCATATTAGTTAGTAATGAAACGAACATTTACGTGCATGATTTGGCTCATATGCAGAAGAAACTTACCACGAGGAGCTCGTACATGGCCCAGTGAGCCGCCTCATTCCGTGCCCTCTCCTCCTCCAACAACCTAGCCATCTTCTCCCGCACGGCCAGTTCCTTCTGCGCCGCCACCCGGTCCCTCTCCTCCAGAAGCGCCTGGGTTGTCGCTCTCTCTTTCTAAAGAGCAGCCTGCAACACCACTACTCGTTAGCATTGTAATCATCGATGGCCGCACACACAATGTAATGGAGGAAAGATATCTAAGTCCATATAACTAACCTCGATGGCAAGATTGACTGGCCGTGGACGAGTCCTTGTCTCAGGACAGGAGCTCGTTTGGCGCGCCTTGATCTCCCGGAGGTTTCGAGGACAACGTATTAGTCCATCTCCAATGGCTATCGAGCCATGGGGCCTCCCACCACCAGATATCATCACCAGCTCTGGATCGAAAGGATGCTGGCTCGGGTTAAAGTCCTTCCCTTTCCTCGCCTTCCCCTCCTTGTTGTACCTCACGAGCTTGTGGTGGGAGGAGATGTTGGTGAACATTTCTGGATGGTCCAGGTCAGACTCAGAGAATGCCTTGGCCTTCTTGTACGAGGCAGTATGGGCCATGGCATAGAGGTCGTACACCTCTGGCACCTCCGTGTTATTGTATCACGCCTAAAAGAGAGGAACGGAGTATTAGTAAAAGGCTCAAGCTAGCATGAAGAATGAATTGCATGAATCATGAAGCAAACCACATACCCAGTTCTGCCCGAACTGAAATAAGTTGGCGCTGCCTTGATGGTGTGTGATACGTCTCCAATGTATCTATAATTTTTGCTTGTTCCATGATGTTATATTATCATTCTTGGATGTTTTACAATCATTTTATAGCAACTTTATATCATTTTTTGGGACTAACCTATTAACATAGTGCCAAGTGCCAGTTGCTGTTTTTTGCTTGTTTTTTACTTCACAGAATATCAGTACCAAACGGAGTCCAATCGCGATGAAACTTTTTGGAGATTTTTTTGGACCAGAAGGAAGCCAGTGGGCCAAAGAAGTGCCCAGGAGGAAGCCCAGGTGGCCCACAAGACACCAGGGTGTGCCAGAGGCGCCGGGCGCGCCCTGGTGGGTTGTGGCCGCCTTGGGAACCCCCTACACTACCTCTGAGCTCTATAAATACCCAAATATTCCAGAAACCCTAGAGGAGTCGACGAAAAATACTTCCAGCCGCTGCAAGTTCCAGAACCGCAAGATCCAATCTAACACCATCACGGAGGGGTTCATCATCCTCATTGGTGCCTCTTCGATGATGCATGAGTAGTCCACCATAGACCTACGGGTCCGTAGGCAGTAGCTAGATGGCTTTCTCTCTCTCTTTTGATTCTCAATACAATGGTCTCCAACGTATCTATAATTTTTTCTTGTTCCATGCTGTTATATTATCATTCTTGGATGTTTTACAATCATTTTATAGCAACTTTATATCATTTTTTGGGACTAACCTATTGACATAGTGCCAAGTGCCAGTTGCTATTTTTTGCTTATTTTTTACTTCGCAGAATATCAGTACCAAACGGAGTCCAATCATGATAAAACTTTTTGGAGTTTTTTTGGACCAGAAGGAAGCCACTGGGCCAAAGAAGTACCCAGGAGTGAGCCCAGGCGGCCCACAAGACACCAGGGCGCGCCCTGGTGGGTTGTGGCCGCCTCGGGAACCCCCTCCACCGCATGTGAGCTCTATAAATACCCAAATATTCCATAAACCCTAGAGAAGTCGACGAAAAATACTTCCAGCCGCCGCAAGTTCCAGAACCGCGAGATCCAATCTAACACCATCATGGAGGGGTTCATTATCCTCATTGGTGTCTCTTCGATGATGTGTGAGTAGTCCACCATAGACCTACGGGTCCATAGGCAGTAGCTAGATGGCTTTCTCTCTCTCTTTTGATTCTCAATACAATGGTTTCTTGGAGATCTATTTGATGTAATGACTTTTTGCGGTGTGTTTGTTGGGATCCGATGAATTTTGAGTTTATGATCAGTTTCTATCCATGAATATTATTTGAGTCTTCTTTGATCTCTTATATGCATGATTACTTATAGCCTCGTATTTCTTCTTCGAATCTTTGGTTTAGTTAGGCCAACTAGATCAATTTTTCTTGTCATGGGAAAAGGTGCTTTGTGATGGGTTCGATCTTGCGGTGTCCTCTCCTAGTGACAGAAGGGGCAGCGAGGCACGCATGTATCGTTGCTATTAAGGATAACAAGATGGGGTCTATTCCTACATGAATAGATCTTGTCTACATCATGCCACCGTTCTTATTGCATTACTCCATTTTTCCATGAACTTAATACACTAGATGCATGCTGGATAGTGGTCGATGTGTGGAGTAATAGTAGTAGATGCAGAATCGTTTCGGTCTACTAATCTTGGACGTGATGCCTATATAATGATCATCGCCTTGGATATCGTCATGATTATTTGATCTTCTATCAATTGCCCAATAGTAATTTGTTCACCCACCGTGTGCTATACTCATGAGAGAAGCCACTAGTGAAACCTACGGCCCTCGGGTCTACTTTTCCAACATATTGCTTTCCGATCTATCTTTTGCCGCTTTTTGTTTTCAGATCTATTATTGCAAAAACCCAAAAATACCTTGCTGCACTTTTTATTTGCCTCTTTTATTTTGTGTTCTTGTGAGATCTATTTATCCAATCTACTACACCTAATCTATCTTTTTACCGTTGAGAGACAACCTCTCTTACGCGTCAGGTTGCAAGTATTTGTTCTTTGTGTGCAGGTACCATTTACATAGCGTTGTGTGGTCCTCCTCCTAGGTTTGATAACCTTGGTTTCATAACTAAGGGAAATACCTACCATCGCTATGCTGCATCATCCCTTCCTCTTTGGGGAAATACCGACGCAGTCTCAAGCCACGTCAAAAGGAATTTCTGGCGCCGTTGCCGGGGAGGAGGTGCGAAAGTAGTCTCTCTTCAGCGTGCCAATCTCTGGCGCCGGGGAGACATCATCAACATCCATCAGGTTCCTAATCACAAATATCATCTCCTTGCAATTACATTATTTTCCATTCGCCTCTCGTTTTCCTCTCCCCCACTTCACAAATTTGCCATTTTATTCGCCCTTTTTTCCGTTTGCCTTTTTCTCGTCAGATCTCTTGTTTGCCTACCTTGTTGCTATGACCGGCGTTACTACTCCCCCTTTGTCACCAGATTTTGAAGTTCTATACTTCAAACAAAAACAAGGGGAAAATCTGAAAGATGCCTGGTATAGGCTAATGGAATCCTATCGCATTTGCAATCTAAAGGGAGAAGCAAAGATTTTGCTTCGAAATTTTTACTTAGGATTAGCTTTGCATCATAGACAACTCTTGGATTTTGCCACTAAAGGGAACTTTATTGAGCTTGATGCCAATACAACTTACGAAATTTTGGACGGGATATTCGAGGTTCCTCCACCAAAAAAGGGGTTTTCTTTTACACAAGAAAGGGTTCAAATTATAGACAAATTGGGTGATTTGCATAAACATTTGGTCGAGTTGCAAAAATATAATGAACCTCTTAAACATATTAGTGGAAACCTCAATTGCATGAATACTTTGATTACTCTTTGCAATAAGCGTTTGGATATTTTAGATCTCAAGATGGTCTCTTCTCCTGAAAATTTGGGGAAGCGCAAAGTGCCCCCCGGGTTTGAGAAAGCCCTCGCAAAAGTAGCAAAACTAAAGATGACAACACTTGAATCTATGCTTTATGCCTAGCTAGGGGCGTAAAACGATAGCGCTTGTTGGGAGGCAACCCAATGAATAAATTTATTTTCATCCTTTTATTTCTGTTTTTGAGTGTTGACACAATTATGATACTATTATGATTGTGTTTTTTATGTTTTAATTAGTGTTTGTGCCAAGTAAAGCCTTTAGGATGATTCATAAGATGAGTAGAAACAATACTGAATCTGAAACAGAAACTTTGACTCCAGTGAAGGCATTTTCATTTTTTACTGGAGCGTGATAATGAGCTGAAATTTTAACACAGTATTGCTAGACAAATTCTTTACGTTGTCCTAATTTTTCAGAATTTTTAGAGTTACAGAAGTATGGTTAGAGTACAGATTACTACAGACTGTTCTGTTTTTGACAGATTCTGTTTTTGTTGCATTGTGTGCTTGTTTTGATGAATCTATGGTTTGTATTGAAGGGTATAAGCCATGGTAAAGTTATGATACAATAGATATAATGCAATAATAAAATATGTATGGGTTTGCAACAGCACTTAGAGAGGTGATTTGCTTTATTATACTAACGGATCTCATGAAGGTTTTGTTGAGTTTTGTGTGATTGAAGTTTTCAAGTTTTGGGTGAGATCACGATGGATGAAGGAATAAGGAGTGAAAAGAGCCTAATCTTGGGGATGCGACAGCACCCCCAAGATAATATCCAAGGAGAAACGAGCAACTAAGCTTGGGGATGCCCCGAGTGGCATCCCCTCTTTCTTCTAACGACCATCGGTATTTTACTTGGAGCTATATTTTTATTCGTCACATATCATGAGTTTTGCTTGGACCGTCTTGTATTATTTGAGTCTTTGCTTGATTTAATTTTTAGTTTGTCACAAGTATGCTTGCTGGACACACCTATTTGAGAGAGCCAAAATTATGCCATGATTTGTTAGAATTGCTCTATATGCTTCACTTACATTTTTTGAGCTATGGAATTGCTCTAGTGTGTGCTTTAAATTTTTGAAGAAATACTCTCATGCTTCACTTAGATTAATTTGAGATTTAGTAAATTTTGAAGAAATTCTCTCATGCTTCACTTATACTATTTTGAGAGATGAAATTTTTATGCTCATGTTCTTCACTTAAATTTATTTGAGCTTGTCAAAAGCAATAACTTGATTCCTTGTAATAGTTTTGAGACATGATGATAGTAATATGTGAGTCATGTTGGTGAGTAATTATGCTTTAGTAAGAATATTGGTGTTAAGGTTTGTGATTCCCTATGCAAGCACGAAAGTCAATAGTTATGTAATGAAATTACATCCTACTTATGGTGCATTATTCGGTGTTAGTTATGCTCAATGCCCGTTTATGTGAATTTTCGCTTCTTGGTTGGTTGCTTCTCAATCTATTTGCTAGCCTCCACTTGTACTAAGTAGAAATACTACTTGTGCATCCAAAATCCTTATACCCAGTTTTGCCTTATGAGTCCACCATACCTACCTATTTGCGGTATTTCCATGTCGTTCTACGCAAATTTGTATGTGCCATCTCTAATTTTCAAAATGAATTTCCTTTTTGTGTGCTCGTACCGCTCATGAAACGGTAGGGGGTGTCCAATATTTTTCCATGCTAGATGTGTTATTCTCAAGCTGAGTGTTTATTCACTTGTCATTGCACGAGAGTACGGCGGTAATTGGGATGCCCAGTCCCGAAATGAAAAGAAATTTACTTTATGTTGTCAAATAATAAATTCCTTGGAAAGTGTTGGTATGGAAGGCAATCGTGGATACAGCTAGCCATGGATTGTTAAAGAAAGGTGGAAAAAAGAATAAACTTTATTTTATGTTTGGGAACCGCCTATGATGTATCTAGCATGGAAAGTATTGAGAACTACTTTGTTGTTTTCGTTGACAGGAAAGGCATGCCACCCAAAATAATTTTTCTCTCTCAATTTAAGCTTTGAGCTCTGGCACCTCTACAAATCCCGATTTCCCTCTGCGAAGGGCCTATCTATTTACTTTATGTAATTTTTACTTTTTATTTGAGTCTCCATCTTCTCTTATAAAGCACCAACTAGGGGGCACTATGATCATACTTGTGCATTGGGTGTACTTAATATTTGAGTGTGTTTCATGAATGGATCAATGATTGAGCATGATGGGCTAGGGATAACTTTCTTTAGTGTTGATATTTTGAAAGACATGGTTGCTTGTTGGCATGCTTGAGTATTAAAGTCTTCATGACAAAACTAGACTATTGCTTTGAACCATCTAAAAGTCCAAATATCCATGCTACAAAAGAAAAGAATATGTGATGAACATGTTAGGCAGCATTCCACAACAAAAATTCTGTTTTTATCATTTACCTACTTGAGGACGAGTAGGAATTAAGCTTGGGGATGCTGATACGTCTCTAATGTATCTATAATATTTGCTTGTTCCATGCTGTTATATTATCATTCTTGGATGTTTTACAATCGTTTTATAGCAACTTTATATCATTTTTTGGGACTAACCTATTGACATAGTGCCAAGTGCCAGTTGCTGTTTTTTGCTTATTTTTTACTTCGCAGAATATCAGTACCAAATAGAATCCAATCACGATAAAACGTTTTGGAGTTTTTTTGGACCAGAAGGAAGCCACTGGGCCAAAGAAGTACCCAGGAGGGAGCCCAGGCGGCCCACAAGACACCAGGGCGCGCCCTGGTGGGTTGTGGTGGCCTCGGGAACCCCCTCCACCGCGTGTGAGCTCTATAAATACCCAAATATTCCAGAAACCCTAGAGGAGTCAACGAAAAATACTTCCAGCCGCCGCAAGTTCCAGAACCGCGAGATCCAATCTAACACCATCACGGAGGGGTTCATCATCCTCATTGGTGCCTCTTCGATGATGCGTGAGTAGTCCACCATAGACCTACGGGTTCGTAGGCAGTAGCTAGATGGCTTTCTCTCTCTCTTTTGATTCTCAATACAATGTCTTCTTGGACATCTATTTGATATAATGACTTTTTTGCGGTGTGTTTGTTGGGATCCGATGAATTTTGAGTTCATGATCAGTTTCTAGCCATGAATATTATTTGAGTCTTCTTTGATGTCTTATATGCTTGATTACTTATAGCCTCGTATTTCTTCTTCGAATCTTTGGTTTAGTTAGGCCAACTAGATCAATTTTTCCTGCCATGGGAAGAGGTGCTTTGTGATGGGTTTGATCTTGCGGTGTCCTCTCCCAGTGACAGAAGGGGCAGCGAGGCACGCATGTATCGTTGCTATTACGGATAACAAGATGGGGTCTATTCCTACATGAATAGATCTTGTCTACATCATGTCACCGTTCTTATTGCATTACTCTGTTTTTCCATGAACTTAATACACTAGATGCATGCTGGATAGCGGTCGATGTGTGGAGTAATAGTAGTAGATGCAGAATCGTTTCGGTCTACTAATCTTGGACGTGATGCCTATATAATGATCATCGCCTTGGATATCGTCATGATTATTTGATCTTCTATCAATTGCCCAATAGTAATTTGTTCACCCACCATGTGCTATACTCATCAGAGAAGCCACTAGTGAAACTTACGGCCCCTGGGTCTACTTTTCCAACATATTGCTTTCCGATCTATCTTTTGCTGCTTTTTGTTTTCAGATCTATTATTCCAAAAACCCAAAAATACCTTGCTGCACTTTTTATTGGCCTCTTTTATTTTGTGTTCTTGTGAGATCTATTTATCCAATCTACTACACCTAATCTATCTTTTTACCGTTGAGAGATTGACAACCTCTCTTACACGTTGGGTTGCGAGTATTTGTTCTTTGTGTGCAGGTACCGTTTACATAGCATTGCGTGGTCCTCCTCCTAGGTTTGATAACCTTGGTTTCATAACTGAGGGAAATACTTACCGTTGTTGTGCTGCATCATCCCTTCCTCTTTGGGGAAATACCGACGCAGTCTCAAGCCACGTCAGTGTGGCACACCAACCATTTGGGCACGCCGGTCCTTGGCATTGTCGTGGACGGCTCGCCAGTGGTCTGTGCACCACTCATCCACGAACGCCTTCCGATAATCCATCTTATCCGCACACCATCTCGGGGGCACCTAAGTTAGTAAAGAGAAATTTGAGCGCTATGCCTACGAATCAAATCAAGGAAACTAAGTACAAGGCCTTAAGAATAGGTAATTACCTTCATGTACTGATGCTTCTTTAGAAACTTTTCGCGGCACGACCACTTGTCCTTCTTAACACCACGCGTGGCGTAGTAGTCTCGAACAGCTTGCGACCGAGCCTCGTGCCATAAGTTCTATAATAGGCGCCTGCACTCGGTATCGATAACCTTTGTCGCCTCCTCCTCGTATCCCTCCTCACACCTGTAGAAGGTCTGCAATGAAATGAGACAACACTGATTAGTACAATAACTAGCTATTGTTAATTTTTAATTGTGTAAAGGAGTAATTACCCAAAAGCTTCTGATCACCATCTCGGCCCTCGTGAGGCACAGGACACCGTCAATCATCTCCTCCGGCGGGGCCTGGGTAGCCTTGTAGTGCTCCCAGCTCAATCCTAGCTATGGAAGCTGACCCTCACCGGGCAACGTGACCAACCCTGGGAAATTTTGCTGGCAAAGCACACCAAGGACGGTGTTGGGCCTACGGACTCCCTTGGCATGATCCCAACCCCTGCAATATGACAAGGCCAACGCATTAGATATTTGAAGAAATGTGAAGGCAAAAGGAACAAAAAGAGTAAATGCACTTACTTCTGCCCATCAGGCCTAATAACCGGCCTTTGCCCACGGTTCGCCGGCAGGGGCGGAAGTCGTGTACTACCACGCTGGTACACGGTGACCCCCTCAACCACCTCGCCCTCACTATCAGTAAACTCATCCCCGCCACCATTAGCATGACCACTCGGCCCCTCAGGTGGTTCCAGCCAGGTACCCCATCCGGACGACTCCTGGGACGTAACCCGATCCTCGTCATGGTCCGGAGTCTCGTGGGTCGAAGCCTCTGGGACCGGAGTCTCGTGGGCCGAAGGCCCGTCGACCCGAGGCTCATGGTCCGGAGTCCATGTAGCCTCCACCTCAAACGGGTCCACCGTAGCAGTCTTGTGCTCGGGTGAATGATCAAGGGGTGGCGGCGAGGAAGGCATAGCAGTCAGCCTACCTCTCCCGCGGCCACGTCATGTACCTCTCTTCTTCCCTCGCCGACCTCCTCTCCCGGTGGGCCACGTCGCCGACGAAGAAGCGCCCGCTGGTGTCCCCATACTGTCTATCAACGCTCTCCAGAGAGATATGGGTGGAATGGAAGTAGCCCTCCCACGGGCCGCCGACGAAGAAGAACCCGCAGAGCGCTCTGGACCCGCGCCCACCATCTTTCAACACCTGCCATGACAAAAAGTAAACGAAATTAGTACAACATAAAAAATTGAATACCTGACATGAATAATAATATGTATATAATTTAAGTTGGGATGCATACAAACTAATAATCGTCTGGATCATCAATAAATGCATCATCATCATCACTATCACATGTGTCATCATTAATGACGTGCTCATCGGGTTCAGTGACATCAACAGGTGAAAAGCCTTTCTGTAATCGGTCAAGCATTGACAGGTCATCCGCAGTAGTAACCTCTTCTTGTTCCGTCTCTTCTTGTTCCGTCTCAGGGGTGAAGTCGGATTCACTGTCGCTGTCTACTTCCATGTTCTAGGGTGAAGAAGTAGAGCGGTTCTTGAAACGTTTTTTGGAAAGACGTGTTTCTTGGAAGAATTCTCCTTCATATGTGTCTGGGTTAATGTGAGCTTCATAATCCTCTTCATTGGGGGAGGTGGTCTCTTACGTGGCGGCACTTCATAAACGACATCCCAACCATTCAGATTTTTATTAGTGTGGCGGGCCCATGGTAGATAGAAAACTTGGGTCGCCTGTTGAGCCGTAATATAGACATCGGGAACATCTAAATGGGTGCTTTGTTTGATTTTGACTAGCCCTATATGTTCATGAGTCGTTCTAGTCTCCTTCGGCTTGAACCAATAACATTTGGAGACTACGACGTTCGGTGGGTTTTCACCATAGAATAGAAGTTCATAAATTGCTTCAACTCTTCCATAATAGTCGGTACCTCCTTCGCCGATAGCAGAGAGACTAGAATTTGTAGATTTTCGGTCGGGCATAGATAGCTCTTTGCCAAAGGTACGAAAGCGATACCTGTTGATGTTGTATTTCTCAAATGAACGGACCTTATAGTCAAAACCATTAGCGACTTGTCTCAATTCGGCGTCCATAGACTCTGAATTAGCCTACAAGTTTAATAAGAAAGAATTGTCGCATTAGCCGCAAATTATACCAAAAATGAAATGGTATATTAATGGTAATTACCGTTTGTTTGAACCAAGAGATGAAAGCGGGATAGCCGCCTCCATGCTTTGCCAGAAGCTCATACTCTTCGATGGAATCCTTTTGGATCACCGCTCCATCCGAGAATTTGGCGACATATCGACAGTATCAAATATCCGGGTATAAGAGAAGTTCAAAGGAATTAAAAGTTGCAAAACAATGTACCGAGAACTTACTCGATGTATGGCCGCACTTCTGTTAGGTTGTTAAAGATATACAACGAAATGGTCCACCATTCTTCGACATCCAACGCTATTGGTTTTGAAGCATCGACTGGTGCGACTTCCCTTCGAATAGGATGAACTTCGATCGACCTTTTTTAGGGTCGCCAGCATTGTACCGAGGCTTCGGATTATGCAAATGATGATTTTTGGCTTCGTAGTGTGTTGTCACGAAGTTTGTCGCCTCCTCAGTAATGAATGCCTCGGCCATCGATGCTTCAATTCTACGTTTATTTTTACATTTTGCTCGAAGCGTCTTCTACATCCTCTCTATTGCATAGAACCAACAATTTTGCATGCCCCCCCAATCTTGCCTCGGTAGGGAGATGTAAAATCAAATGCTTGTAGGATCGAAAGTATGTCTAGAGGGGGGGGGGTGATTAGACTACTTGACCAAATAAAAATTCTACCTTTTCCCATTTTTAAGTGTTGGCAGATTTTAGCAATGATAGCAAGTCAAGTACACCCTACACATGCATGTCTAAGAGTATAGCAGCGGAAAGTAACCACAAGCATGTATAGTAGAGGGTAGGAAGGAAGAGCAAACGCAATTTGTAGACACGAAGATTTTTCCCGTGGTTCTGATAGGCGGTGCTATCGTACGTCCACGTTTATGGAGTCTTCAACCCACGGAGGGTAACGGTCGCGAGACTCCACGGAGGGCTCCACCCATAAGGGTCCACGAAGTAGCAACCTTGACTATTCCATAACGGCTTCCGTCCACGAAGGACTAGCCTCACTATGGGTAGATCTTCACGAAGTAGGCGATCTCCTTGCCCGTACAAACTTCTTGGTTCAACTCCACAACACGAAGTAGGAGGCTCCCAAGCGACACCTAACCAATCTAGGAGGCACCACCCTCCAAAAGGTAATGGGCTCGTCAATGTCGATGAACACCTTGCTCTTGTGCTTCAAGATGATAGACTCCTCAACACACAATCACTCTCTCACAGATTTGGCTATGGTGGAAGAGATTGATTTAGTGGAAAGCAAATTGGGGAGGCTAGAGATCAAGATTCATATGGTAGGAATGGAATAGCTTGATCTCAACACATGAGTAGGTGGCTCTCTCTCAAAAAATAGGATGGGGCAAGTATGGAATAGTTCTGAGTGCTTCTCTTTCGAGTGGGTGGTGGTGAAGGGGTATATATAGGCATCCCCAAAAATCCAACCGTTACACCTAAAGTGACCAACTCGGTGACACCGAAGTATAAAACTCGGTGGTACCGAAGTGACCAAAAGGCAGCAACTTTTGAATCTCAGTGAGACCGATACATAACTCTCGGTGGTACCGATTAGGTGACCAACAGTCAGATTGCACAACTCGGTGACGCCGATCCAAAAAAACTCGATAAGACCGATTTTATGAAACGAGGTAACAGAAAGTTGGCAACTGAACTCGGTGGCACCGATGCAGAATCGGTTGCACTGAATGGCTAGGGTTTGGCATGGGTCTGTCTGAGTTTGGGAATTGGTGGCACCGAGTGGGAATTGTTGGTTGCACCAATTTTCATGAATGGCTTGGATAGACTTTTGTGGAAGAGTTTGTGGGTGTTTTTGGTGACTATCACTTGTGCACGTGGAGCATCTTGTTCACCAATAGTACCTTACCCCCCTTTAATAGTATTGGCTTTCCTATGGACTCAAAGTGATTTCTCACAAAGTAAAATGTAGAGTCCTCTTGTTTGAAGCTTTGCCAATCCATTTCCTTGCATCTTGGGGTTTGTCCACAATCCTTTTGCCATCCCTATCATTGAACTTTTCCTGAAATATGCTTAGTGGAAACATTAGTTCAATGACATATATGTTGTTATTAATTACCAAAACCACCAAGGGAGCAAATGTGCTTTCAATCTCCCCCTTTTTGGTAGTTGATGACAACATATAGATATAAGCTTCGACATATGATATAATCAATGAATATAATCGTCGCTTTGAGAAGTATGTGATAAGCAAGAGCTCCCCCTAAATTTGTGCATTATTTTAAATTTGCGTTTGAATGCAAATGCACAATCGATTAGGTACATGGGGCACTCTTTCATGTCACATACAACTTGATGGTGTGCGAGAATAATAAGAATGAATATCATAGCACAACACAATCAAGCAAAGGTGAATGATCATTTCATAAGCATCACAATGATAGGAAATAGTAGCGATACACATCAAGTGTATGATCAAACACCAACAAAGTTCAACACATCCAAACCAAAAGATATCAAATGTTTTGAAAAGCGATAAAAACCAACGCTCTCTCTCTCGAAGCCTAAAGATCTATATACATCTTCTCCCCCTTTGGCAACAGGTAACCAAAAAGTTCAAAGGTATATAGCTAATCGTTCTTCTGGGGCTGATCTCCTCCGGTGGTCGATGAAGGAGTCGAGAGAACGGCATCAGCGAAGTGTCAGGACCGGTTTTCCAGGATATTAATTTCCTAGTAAATGGTCCTTGTGCTCACCAGCCCCAGGATTACTGTTAGCTGATGAGGCACAATCTTGATACAGAAATTCCAAGCAAGATACAAAATATGTAGTACAAGACCATTGTGGTCTATGAGTACAACAAAAGGTTTGCTAGTGGTTGATGGCGGAAGCGGTTCGGGGTCATCAACGTCTATGGGACTCCATTTCCCACAGGAACAGCTGACCTGGATAACTCCTATCTTCGCGCGGCTGATATCATCAGTGCCTAGGTTCCGGGGCTGTCGTCATTTTGCTCCTCTCCAAGCAAGAAATCTGGCCAAGACAATAGCCAGGGACAAGCCAGTGAGTACTTTGAATGTACTCGCAAACATCATGAAAACAGGTATAATATAACAAATGATAATCATGCACTGAAATAATTCATGATCACTTAATCAGTCACGAAATAAAATTCATGACGCATGCAAGCAGGTCATTCATATTAAACAGAAATAAGCAATCAGAGAATAAAAATATAATAAACCGATCGGGTGTCTGAAGCGACGCCTCGAAAGAATAAAAATATAAAACATGCCACAGTCGGGCGTCTGAGCGACACCACATAAAGGGCTTATAAGGAAAATAAATAACAGCATGCCACAGTCGGACGTCTACGCGACATCACAGAAAGGGCTTATATTGAAAAGTAAACGACAAGCATGCCACAGTCGGACGTCTGCGCGACATCACAGAAAGGGCTTATATTGAAAAGTAAAGGACAAGCATGCCACAGTCGGACGTCTGCGCGACATCACAGAAAGGGCTTATATTGAAAAGTAAACGACAAGCATGCCACAGTCGGACGTCTGCGCGACATCACAGAAAGGGCTTATATTGAAAAATAATAACAACGAGTATCCAGGAGGTAGAACCGTCCCAAGGATACTCAATAATACAAATTTAAAAAAAAATGGTTAGTCCACAATAATAATAGTCAAAATCATCATTTGTCACATGCCATGATTAATGTTCCGGTTTAGAAGTTTTACTCCGAAGACCGACACTAAGACCGACACTTGACCCATCCCAGACTGTAGTCCTTAACCGCGAACACGGCTATTCGAATAGATATAAACTCTGCAGAGGGTGTACTCTTTACCCACGAGTAACGGATTTCCTTAGTCCACCGGGACTAATTCCGTTTACGGTCTTTGAATTGAAAACACACCTGACTTGCACATACCAGCTTAACTTACCGATGCCTGGAATCACCCACGACACTCGTTAAGCAAAACTCTAAGTGGGGAGGCTCCAACCTCGATTAGCATGGGATCGAATTTATATTCGCGCGCTCTAAGGGGTGCCCCCCTCTCGGTCCCGGACCGGAAACACCCATGCCCCCGGACCAGGTGGCCTGCCTACCGGATGCACCCGGTATCTTCCACCATGGCCTCTCTGTACGGTGTGTGCCAAGAAAGGGGTTGACAACTTACTGAACCGTACCCTACCCGTGGCAGGGACGAGTGGTAGTACGAAACAAGTATGGGGGTTACTGGAACAAGACTCGATCTATGGTCGACTCAGGAGGCTTATGTGTTCCCTGCATGGTTAGCACAACAATTATTTTCACAGCATCAGACGGAAATCACCGCTCTTCATACCCCCTCATGCCTTACTGACCATCCTCACTCCAACGAGATGTCAGTACCGAGCTCGTGTCTACCCGAGACAGAGACTTCTCCGGATTCCTTCCGGTGGGCATGTGAGGTATAGGAGGGTGAATACTGTCACCGTATTTTATTTCCAATAGCAAGAAATTTTTCATCATGCACTCCAGGGCATGCTCAAAATACCATATGAAATAACGAATGTTTCCAAAACACCTTGGTGTTGTAGTCAAGCCAAAACAACACACAACAAACATTAAACCAGGTTTCAGAATGCTTGCCTTTCAGGTGCAGAGGTGTAGGGTGCACCACAAAACTATTGAAAGTTTTCTTCCCTCTCCGATTCCTATTTCGAAAAGTATTCGAATTAACACGCAATTCAAAATAGTACAAAAAGTTGTCTTGGAAAATTTTCAAATAAATATGAAAATAAACTAGATGAAATTTCAGAGAGGTAGGAAAAAGAATCAATTCATTTGGAGTTTTATTTAAAAAGATATGGCCAGTCAAAGTTTCAGTCAAACTCTGTTTTTAATAAAATCAGAAAAAGGAAAACGGTTCGGGTGGAAATACGTTTTCGGAAACAGAAGGCGTACTTCGGTGGGTTTACGCTTTCCAGAAACAGAAAACGCCTGCACATCATTACGCTTACCTGCGAAGAAGACGTACCCAGGGGACAGCGCCACTGGCCGAATGGATGAGTGACCGACAGGTGGGACCCACCTGTCGGGTTCATCTTCTTTCTCTCCGCGCGCGAGGACAGAGAGCAGGGGCGAGCTTCGGGCGGCGATTGCCGGCGCTAGAAGGTACCTCTCCCGGAGCTGCGCACACCGGCGTGCTCAGGAGGGAGGGCCCCATCCTCTGGAGGGCAAAAAGGGCGCCCGGGAGCTCGGGGCTGAGCACCTCTTCCTCCGAGGCGGACCGGGAGCTCCGGCGATCATGGCGTCGGCCTACTGCTGCCACGGCTCAAATTGACAGGGGGAATGGGCTCTATAGGTCCTGGGAAAGCCACTGGTGCAGAGCTTGGGGAAGGGGAGGCCCTAGTCTGGCCGGAATCAACCGGAGGGCGGCGGCGGTGGTTCGGCTAGGGACAGGGGAGAATGGGTTCCTCTGGTCAAATTGGAGCTAGGGGGTGGTTCACAGGGGACTGCAGGTTCGCGGTGAGGACGGCAGGGGGCTCGAGGGGTCCTATTTATAGCGTGACGAGGTCGGTTCCGAGGCGGCCGTGGATAAGATCGCCGGAGAACCGACGTTCTGTTGCTGCAGGGCGATGTGGCGGCGGCTAGCGGTGTTGGCAGGGCGAGAGGATGAGGACGGCCTGTCCCAGAGGGCAGCTGGCGAGCTGGGGCGGCTTGGGCGGTGCTTCCATGGCAGGGGCACGCTGCGGCCGTCCGCTAGCTGCCATGGCCGACCTGACGGCGGCGCTGTAGGGAGGCTTGGCTGGCTCCGACGAGCGGATAAGAACGGGGCGTGGCCCTGCGGGCTAGCAAGGGCCAGGGACAGGGGAGAAGGACGCGGCGGCTCGGGCAGATGCGTGCAATACGCACGTTCTGCTCGCGCCCGGCGCTCGCACGGCATGTGCTCGATGGAATGCCAGGGAGGCTAAACCTGCTCAGGGGCTAATGAAAATTAACAGGTCTAGGCTAAATGCAATGGGAGGTCTAGGGGACATGATGGTTTGGTACATAGAACAAGTTCACAATGCAAAACTAAAACCATGCCAAAATCTGGACATGCACTACAAGTGCTCGGCAAAATGACAAGGCCCTCCAGGAGACTCCAATGCACATGGGGTTAAGCAGGGGTGGGTTTTAGGGCAAAGCCAATCCATATGACATGCTGCTCTGGTCATTTGAGCAACTTCATAATGCAAGTCTAAAAGCAATGCCAAATCTGGCCATGCTCCTAACCTGCTTGATGAAATGCCAAGGGCATCTAGGCATCTCTTCTGGTGGCCAAAATTTCCAGATTAGAGTCTCTTTAGATGTAGGTTGGGATGGCGAGGCTATATTGGGAGAAACAGAAACTTGTTAATGCAATTCTTGGAGAAAAGCAAATCCGGGCAGAAACTGAAGACTATTATTTCATGTGCAAAAATTAATTCAATGGATCCAATATTCTGGACTTAAGGGTTTGGTAGCAAGTATTAATAGCAGGAAAAATCTCAAGAGTGATGGGGCAAGATAAAATAAGGTTGTAGTACAAATTACCAATCTGGGCCAGAATAAAGATGAGGATGGTTTGCTCAAATATTCCAAAGAACTCAAATGTATTATTGCATAAAACCGAGTTATATACTTCTATTGACATCCCAGAATTTTTATAGAATTTTTAAAGGATTATTTAAATAGGTTGTAGTGCAAACTGCAATTTAAACCAGATTTGAAAACTTGAAGTGGTGCTCAAACTTTACAATTGACAAAGCTGGGTTTTTGCATAAAAGTGATCCAGGGACACCACATAACTTCTACAAATTTTTTGTAGAGTTTATTGATGAAGTTATAAAATAGTTGCAGTGCAATTGGGGTTCTAAAAGTGTTAAAAGGCTATTGAATGAATTAAATCTTGACAAATTTTTATTATAAGAATTATTCCACTGGTTTGAATGGATGAAATAAAATGATTTAATAAAACATTCAAGTCCCACCATATTAATCAAAAAGTTTCAGATAAGAGGAAAAATTTGAAATCCAGGGAAAAGAAATGGCTCTGAAATCCACAGAAAAATTCCAGAAAATAGAAAATAAGTATTCCTGGGAAAATTTTAATTAATAAAACATGATTAAATTTTTGGGGTGTTACACGAAGATGTCGGCAGACGTCATGGACGGAGTCGGAGTAGCAACTGGAGGAACTGGAGGAGCTGATGGAGCTGAAGAAGCTGTAGCAGGTGCTGACAAAGAAGGTCGCAACTCTGAAGCTGGCACTGTAGCTGATCTAGCCTGAGTAGTGAACTGTGTGCTTGGCCTGAGAGGTGCACGATCCTCATCATCATCATCATCTGTAGAGTGAGGGCTAGGCACTGCGTCAACTTCCTTCTTGAGATCATTCACAGTCACTGTGAGCACATCCACCTTGTTGTTGAGACTATGAAATTTGTTGTCAACAATCCTCGAGAGGCTCACCTAGTTCTTCAATATCTCGCTGATGTCCTTCTGCATGCTAAGCACAGAGCTAAAAAGAAGATCCATCTGCTCACTCCTAGACCTGGGTACCTGAGAACTGGAGTCTCTGGCAGCCTCTGCATGTGCCTGTGCTGTAGCTGAAGTGGGATGATCTGGGTCCATCAGCACAATGTTATCTTCTAGATCTGGCAGTAGTGGCAGATGTGGTGATGTGCTTCTCCAGCTTGGAGTTGATAAGCATCTGGATATAGGGTGCATAGCAGCATGAACGCTTCTGATCAGTAGCAACCCTCTTCACAGTCTCCACTATCAGATCCATCACTCTAAATCTTGTATGTTGATCTAGATGGAGCAGCATGTTGATGGAATAGCCTCGAATCATCTTCTCATCTCCAGACTTAGGCATCAAGGTATGCCTCAAGATGGTGTTGATAGTGCGTAGGCCAGCCTGGAGGAAGTAAATGGATCCTAGCCTGTGAGACTTCACATGTGCAGCAGGGACCTCATTGTACATGTTCTTCATAGCATTGTGGCTAGCCTTGGGCTCATTGTAGACATTGATGTCACCATCTTCCACCTGTGGGACTCCTAAGATGGTAGCCCACTCCTCAACAGTTGATTGATATCTTGCTCCTTCAGTCATCCACACAATTCTACCATCTCCATAGAAGTGAGCAGTGGAGTAGAATTGCATGATCATTTCATCGTTCCAAGCAGTGAATTCCTTGCCAACAAACTCATCCAGAGCTATGCAGCGAAAGTTGTCTTGCACACTTGGGAAGTAATCTTCATTCTCCTCGATGTACTTCCAATCCACATATCTCATGTCACTCATAGCAGGGCTCTTATCAAGCAAGATGGTTTCATAGAAATCTTGTTGCTCCTTTGTATAGAATCTGTAGTCCACAGCTGTTTTTCTCCTCTGTGAGTATGGATCAATAGCTCTCCATTCTCTCAAACCAGAGTCCTTCCTCTTCATGTCCTTAGCAAGCAAGTGGCTAGCATTGTGCTCTAGAAGGTGTGGTCTCAGCTTCATCAAAGCTGACATAGCATCATCCTCAGCTTCCCTAAAGGTGGAGGTCTTGTTCTTGCTGGAAGCTGGTATCTCTCTGGAGAACCTCTTGGGTTTGTCTGCAGCAGCTTTCTTGGGGGCAGTCTTGGTGCCCTTGTATGAGGTAGCCTTTGGCATAGCATCAGCCATGAGCTTCTTCTTCTTCTTTGGAGGGGCCTTGGCAACTGGCTCTTCCTCCTCCTCCTCAGCAGCAACAGCCTCTGCTGGGTCCTCATACATTGAGGTAGGCTTGCCCATGACATGAATGATCCTCTTCCTGGACCTCTTCTTCTCTCCTGCCTTCTTAGGCATGGACTTCTTGGAGGGCTCAACAGTCATTGTTGCCCTAGAGCTCTCTGGTGCTCTTGCTGACCCTGAGCTAGCATACTCTTTCCTGATAGCCTTCTTCTTCTTGGATGAAGAGGCAGCAGCAGTGCTCTTGGCAGCATCATCCTTCTTGGACAGCTCCTCAGGAATAAAGTCCTCATCTTCTTCATCTGAGTTGAGCTTCCTTCTTGCCCTAGTAGCAGCTTTGGGCAGATCAGGAGAGCTAGGAACATCATCATAGCTCCCCTCAGGACTAGTGCCTGAGCTCATCTCAACACTTCTCTATATGAAATCATTCTGACTGTCTTCAGCATCTGACATCTCTGACCCTTTGAAATAGAGTATAGAAGAGTGGAAGGGATTGAGTCATCACAAAATGCAGATATTTTTCAAAGGTTTGAACAAAGAGATCCTTAGATATAGTTTTCAGCAAAAAGGGATTTCGGTGTCACCGAGCCAAACGTTTCGGTACCACCGAGACTCACATAACTCTTTACAGAAACTTGGCAGCAATTTCGGTAACACCGAAAATTACCACTCGGTTTCACCAAGACTGTCCTCAG
This sequence comes from Elymus sibiricus, assembly GCA_039707655.1. Taxonomy (NCBI): domain Eukaryota; kingdom Viridiplantae; phylum Streptophyta; class Magnoliopsida; order Poales; family Poaceae; genus Elymus; species Elymus sibiricus. The sequence continues at coordinate 350,116,223 of CM077675.1, forward strand.
CGGTACAAAACAAAATCGGTAGAGCCGATTTTTCTGACTCGGTATCACCGAGATTCGATTTGGCGGACGACTAGACCTAATTTTGTTCGTTCGCTAAGCTATTGAGATTTCTAGAGGATTGGGAGGATTGCAATCGGTGGATTATGGATAAAAGTAACTCCAATGCGCATGACTCGGACGGGGAGTGCAAAGAGGGCCGGATCCACACCCTTACTTGGTGAAGGATCTGCTAAGGCGACGACGGCGGTGAAGATTCCGTCGGCGGCGACGATTCCCAACGGCGGAGACGCACGGGGAGGCAAGGGCGACGACCAGGGGGTCCGGAGCGGCAACTTAGGGTTGGAGGAAAACGGACTTTTGCGGTTGAATTTCAAAAGTTGGGTCCGCCAGATAATATACCCTTCGTTGTTAGTGACACCGGTTCGAAATTGTCGGTGCCACCGAGTTTCTCAACTGTCAGTTGACAGGGAAACTCGGTATAACCGAGAATATGGAATCGGTGTTACCTAGATGGAAATCCAGATCAACCCTAGGCATTCGGTGAGACCGAGATTTTGGTGTTGGTTCCACCGAGATGCACTTGGGAGGTTTTAATGGTCACTCCTTTGTCGATGCGGAACTCCGAGTGCTCCTCACACAGAGGGATCGAAAAGTACTTGTTCAAATTTTGTGATGCAGCAAGAATAGAATATGAGACAAGAAAGCATAGATAGCTAGAGAGTGGTCCTAGGCATTCTTGTCCATCCAATTGGCAAAAGAAAAATCAAAAGCCAAATAGCAACAATTGGATGTCCTCGAATGGATAAATAAATGCAGACCAACATGCTCACACAATAAGATGTCAAATGAAATCATGGCAAACATGCACATACATACTAGCATCTATCAAGCATTTTGGCGATGATGGAGTCATCTATATATGAGTATATTGACTTAGGAGCCAAGTAAGAATACTTGATCATAGGTCATACTCATCGTTTAAGCACAAGTGGGGTTACCACTTTTACATAAAGCATTTAATGTTGTCACATACTATGAGATGCTTTAACTCAAGTCTTAGAGTAAAGCTCCCCCTTGATGTGACATCCCCCCATAGGAGGGATAAACTAACCTTGGGTTTTGTCGATGAAGACTTCATGTTGGTGAGGTAGTGGTGGATGCTCAAGGTTGATGAAGATCATCAAGAGTTGGGAGCATCCTTGTTGTTTCCTTACTCTTTTCACCTACATGGGTTAGTCCCAACACACAAGAGACAAATACAAGGGTATCTATGGACATGGAGTGCAAAGCATACATGATGATGTCCATGGATTTGTTGATCACCTTGTCCCTTGCTTACCTTTGAGGGAATGTGTGACTCCTTGAACTATTGCATGATGTTGACGTTGATTGCAACTAGTTCTTGCCAATAATGAATGTGAGTGAATTTCATTGGCGGAGTCACCCCTCAAGAACTTCTCTAGTTCTTCTTCTTAGGGACCCAAATCAACTTGATGGGGATCCTTGGTGTTGAAGTGGCACTTGTAGAAGTTGAGCTTGAAGTAGCCTTGGTAACCCACTCCACCAAAGCTTGGGATTCATCTTTGTATGAGTCAATGTCCTCTTGAAGCTTGTTCTTGCCCTTGAGCTTGTGGTCTTGTGGTGGAAGGTCATCTTGAGTATTTGTTCCCTTGGGAAGAGTATGTTCATACTTCTCCCTTTGAGGAACAAACTTGGGCTTGGGGTATTGATCTTCTTCCCATTCAACTCCATTAGCGTTGAAGTAGCCAATGCCATGGTTCTTCCGCTATCCTCCGTGCTTGCGTACAATCTCCTCAAATTGCTTACACCCGACAAGACTCTTGTAGATACCTTTCTCTATAATTCCTTTCAATAAATTGTTTTCTTGCTCAAGTGTAACTTGGCTAAGAGAATCATCATTAGTGGAATCAATAGAACTACTAGAAGCAACATCATTAGATCTAGCATTTTTATTGTTGCTGCTAGATGAAGAACCTTTCTTACCTTTGTTACTAGTTTGTCTAGGTTTAACTTGTGGCATGAATGTAGACAAGAGTAATCATTTGGCTAGATAAGATGAAGTCTTCTTTCGGAGATCGTCATTGATAGATTTAAGAAACTCATGTTCTTGCTCCAAGGTGAGCTTCTCGAAGCGTAGCTTCTCATGAGGCCTTACAAGCTCTCTATGATCTTCGAGAGTAGATTCATGGGCTAACTTAAGAGTGTTTAATTCTTTAGTTAGTTGTTCTATTTTCATCTTATCATCATCAAGCGACTTATCTTGACTAGCATGAAAGTTATCAAGTTCATTTTGACTAACATCACTAGTTTTATCAAAGAGCAAGTCATCATCACAAAGTAAATCATCTTCATCACTATTTAAATCAAGATACTCGGGGTGTGATACCTTGGGGCCTTTAGCCATGAAGCAACTTCCACTCCCTTCATTTGGTGAGTCAAATAGATCATAGGAGTTGGTAGTCACTAGTGCAAGTCCGGCAACACCTTCATCTTGACTATAGTCGGAGTTAGAGTGATAGATTCTCTCGGAGTTGTTGTCGGATTCGGAGCCAGAAACCCATTCACCAACATGAGCTTGATGTCTTCTTCTTGTGTAGCTCTTGGTGTACTTGTCCTTCTTCTCCGAGTCCCTACTTCTCCTTGAGGGTCTTCGTTCATAACGATCATCTCTACTCCTTCTCTCTCTTTGAGGTGATTCATTCCTTGAGCTTCGTCTTCTTGGTGACTCTTCTCTTTGTTTGTAGGGAACCATGCACTCATTGGAGTAGTGTCCGGGCTTCCCACAATTGTAGCAGTTTCGGTCACGACTTGACGAATGCTTCTCTTCATATCTTGAGTTGGAGCTTCGTTCTTTGCCTCTATTCTTGTAGAACTTGTTGAATTTCTTGACCATGAGGCTTATCTCTTCATTGGTGACAAGGTTGTCGCTTGAAGTTGCGGGAGCATCACTTGTGGCTTTGTAAGCACCGCTAGACTTGTTGTGAAGCTCTTCTTTGTCCTTGAGTGTCATCTCATGAGCAACAATCCTTCCAATGACTTCCGTAGGCTTGAGATCTTTGTAGTTGGGCATCATTTGGATCAATGTGCACACGGTGTTGTATCTCTCATCCAAAACTCTAAGTATCTTCTTGATGATGAATTTGTCGGTCATTTCTTCGCTTCCTAAGCCGGTAATCTCATTTGTGATGAGAGCTAGCCTAGAGTACATCTCTGCGACTCCTTCACCATCCTTCATCTTGAACTTGTCAAGCTGACTTTGAAGAACGTCCAACTTGGATTCTCTCACGGATTCGGTACCTTCATGCATATCAACCAAAGTATCCCAAATCTCTTTTGCATTCTCAAGACGTCTGATTTTGTTGAATTCTTCGGGGCATAGGCAGTTGAAGAGAATGTCACATGCTTGAGTGTTGTATTGCAACATCTTCAATTCATCTGCGGTCGCTTCACGATCCGGTTCCTTTCCATCACCAAAGAATTCACCTTGCAAGCCAACACGAACAACAACCCAAACGGCGGGGTTATGACCAAGAATATGCATTTTCATTTTGTGCTTCCAACTAGCAAAATTTGTGCCATCAAAGTACGGACCTCTACGGTGATAATTTCCCTCACTAGACGCCATACTCTCCTAGGTTGTGAGACCAATGCAATGGAGACCAAAGCTCTGATACCACTTGTAGGATCGAAAGTATGTCTAGAGGGGGGTGATTAGACTACTTGACCAAATAAAAATTCTACCTTTTCCCAATTTTAAGTGTTGGCAGATTTTAGCAATGATAGCAAGTCAAGTACACCCTACACATGCATGTCTAAGAGTATAGAAGCGGAAAGTAACAACAAGCATGTATATTAGAGGGTAGGAAGGAAGATCAAACGCAATTTGTAGACACGAAGATTTTTCCCGTGGTTCCGATAGGTGGTGCTATCGTACGTCCACGTTTATGGAGTCTTCAACCCACGAAGGGTAACGGTTGCGAGAGTCCACGGAGGGCTCCACCCATAAGGGTCCACGAAGTGGCAACCTTGACTATTCCATACCGGCTTCCATCCACGAAGGACTAGCCTCACTATGGGTAGATCTTCACGAAGTAGGCGATCTCCTTGCCCGTACAAACTTCTTGGTTCAACTCCACAACACGAAGTAGGAGGCTCCCAAGCGACACCTAACCAATCTAGGAGGCACCACCCTCCAAAAGGTAATAGGCTCTGCAATGTCGATGAACTCCTTGCTCTTGTGCTTCAAGATGATAGACTCCTCAACACACAATCACTCTCTCACAGATTTGGCTATGGTGGAAGAGATTGATTTGGTGGAAAGCAAATTGGGGAGGCTAGAGATCAATATTCATATGGTGGGAATGGAATAGCTTGATCTCAACACATGAGTAGGTGGCTCTCTCTTAGAAAATAGGATGGGGCAAGTATGGAATAGTTCTGAGTGCTTCTCTTTCGAGTGGGTGGTGGTGAAGGGGTATATATAGGCATCCCCAAAAATCCAACCGTTACACCTAAAGTGACCAACTCGATGACACCGAAGTATAAAACTCGGTGGTACCGAAGTGACCAAAAGGCAGCAACTTTTGAATCTAGGTGAGACCGATACATAACTCTCGGTGGTACCGATTAGGTGACCAACAATCAGATTGCACAACTCGGTGACGCCGATCCAAAAAAACTCGGTAAGACCGATTTTATGAAATGAGGTAACAGAAAGTTGGCAACTGAACTCGGTGGCACCGATGCAGAATCGGTTGCACCGAATGGCTAGGGTTTGGCATGGGTCTGTTTGAGTTTGGGAATCGGTGGCACCGAGTGGGAATTGTTGGTTGCACCGATTTTCATGAATGGCTTGGACAGACTTTTGTGGAAGAGTTTGTGGGTGTTTTTGGTGACTATCACTTGTGCACGTGGAGCATCTTGTTCACCAACAATACCTTACCCCCTTTTAATAGTATTGGCTTTCCTATGGACTCAAAGTGATTTCTCACAAAGTAAAATGTAGAGTCCTCTTGCTTGAAGCTTTGCCAATCCATTTCCTTGCATCTTCGGGTTTCTCCACAATCCTTTTGCCATCCCTATCATTGAACTTTTCCTGAAATATCCTTAGTGGAAACATTAGTTCAATGACATATATGTTGTTATTAATTACCAAAACCACCAAGGGAGAAAATGTGCTTTCAATGATGCATTGGATTAAAGAAGCCCGGTGGAAACATCTTCTCTAACTTGCAGAGCAACTCCGGCGCAAACTTTTCCATGTCATCTAGCATGCCAGGCGATATTTCTTTCGCACAAAGATCACGGAAGAAATAGCCCAGCGCTGCCAGTACTAGCCATTCATCCTCAGGGATAAAGCCACGCAACATAACCGGCATTACCCACTCAAGCCATATGTGCAAATCATGACTCTTGAGGCCAAATATTTTCAATTTTCAAGACTCGCTCCCCTCTTTAGATTCGCTGCATACCCATCGGGGAACATCAAGTGCATTTTTACCCACAAGATAATTTCCCTCATAGCTCCCCTTGTAAGATTGAACTTGGCCTTTGACTTCGTCTAGTTCTGCTTTCCTTTCGGTTGTGGCATGTTTTGTAACGGTCTATCACATAGAGTCTGCTGATCGACTCTAGCCTTAGGATTATCCTTTGACTTCCCCTCTATGCCGAACAATGTACCAAAAAGGGCCTCGGCGATATTCTTTTCAGCGTGCGTCACATCGATGTTGTGTGGGCAAAGGAGGTTTTTGAAGTAAGGCATATCTCATAAGCATGTCTTGTGAGTCCAGGCGTGTTCCGAATTATACCCTTTGAAATACCCTGGACGCTCTGGATCAGGCTCGAGAGCATTTAACTGATCCATGGTCTGTTGGCCTGTCAACGCAGGTGGTGCAGAGTTTTTTACAACTCTACCTTTGATGAAATTCTTCTTGTCTTTTCTGAACTTATGGCGAGGATCCAGGAACTGTCTATGCAAGTCGAAGCAAGAAAACTTGCGACCCGCCTGCAGCCAACGGAACTAAAGAGCTGCCTTGCATGTGGGGCACGGGAACCTTTCATGCAGACACCAGCCAACGAATAGCTCATACGCCGGCAAGTCATGCATCGAGTATATGTACCACACATGCATTGATAATTTTTGTTTTGTAGCGGCGTCGTATGTCTTAATCCCATTATCCCAAGATTCTTGCAATTCATCCTTAAGTGGCTGCATGTACACATTCATATTCTTCCCCGGATAGTTGGGCCCTGGAATTATCAACGTCAGGAAAATGTTCTTTCTTTGCAGAATCTGTCCGGGGGGGATATTGAGTGGAATGACAAATACAGGCTAACAACTGTATTCGGTTGCCGTCATACCAAACGGATTGAACCCATCCATGGCGACGCAAACTCGAGGATGCCTTGGATCTGCCGCTTTATCCTCATGTAATGCATCGTAGTGCTTCCACGCAAAAGCATACGATGTGTGTACCAACATCTGATTCCCATCTGCATCTAGTTCAGTTCTTTTGCCCAATTTGTGCCATGTCATTTGTCTGGCCGTCTCTTCGACCATGAAAAGACGTTGAAGCCTTGGTATGATTGGCATGTACCGAAGAACATTAAATTGGATTTTGGTCTGCCACTTCTCTCCCATAACGTTGTGTACCACAACATACCTCGAAGACTTGCAAATGGGACAATAGTTCAAGCCCGCATACTCAAGCCTAAATAAGGCACATCCGGTCTCACGGGCATCTATCTTCTCATAGGGCATCTTAAGTACACGGAGGATTTTGTTCGACTGGTACAGGTTTGCAGGCATGACATGGCCTTTGGGTAGAAAGCGTCCAAATAGTGTGATCATCGCGTCGTAGCATTCTCTACCCAAGTTGAATTGAGCCTTCAGAGCCATTACTTGCATGATGGCATCCAACTGACAAAGCTTAGTGTGCTCGTGGAGAGGACGTTTTGAAGACTCCAACATTTCATAGAAGGCCTTTGCAGATTCCTCCATCTCATCATCCGAATCCCGAGCATCATCAAAGTCTTGCACCATGTCTTCGATCCCGGTACCATGCTCGTCGGTGCGACGACGAACCACCTCAGCTTTGGTACGTTGGGCAGACTCACCATGAAATGTCCACACCGTATAATCAGGCCAAAAACCCCACTTCTGCAGGTGTTTACCCATTTCACCCTCTGTCCTCTGTTTAAAGTTGTCGCACCTAATACAGGTGTACCAGGTTTTTCTCTGGCCATTTGCAAATGCTGCTTTTACAAACCCCTTGGTTTTTGGTAACCATTCATTGGTCATGTCTTCCTGACTAGTGTGACCGGTGTACATCCACGCACGATCGCTCATCTTGCCTAGCTACTAAACACACAAGAAATATATATATAATTCAACATATATATATATATATATATATATATATATATATTCATCAGTTAATCAAGTTTGTCAATTTTAGTACGTCCATGTAACCTACACGCTAATAGGAAAAGATAGGTCCTAATCCCACCCGAGTATGTGTAGATTGGGTTCGTTTTCCCATGCTCTGCTCCGGATCCGACGCAGAATTTTGGCAGCACCTCCCCGTTGTTCTCCTGATACACGTCTCGGCATGAAACAGAGAGGATGTGTACCCGGAGAACAACAGGGAGGCACTGACGAAATTCTGCATCGGATCTGGTGCAGAGCATGGGAAAACGAACCCAATCTACACATACTCGGGCTGTCCATGGATAACGTGGACAATTCGAAAGGATGGCGGTTATAAATATGCAAAAACATGCATATTTATAGATTCTGCCCTTTTGAACGGGAGACGCATACTGGTCACGCATACTGATGATTGAATCTACCTATAGCTAGCAAGTATCATTGGCACGAAGACCGAAACAGAGCAAATGAAGGGGGGAGGAGGAGATGTCAGTTGTGCTCACCCACGAAAGCAGGGGAGCTCGTCGAATGCACATGGAGGTCACCGAACACCAGAACCTCGCAGCGACGAAACAACTGCACATTTAAATAGACACGATCAACACGAATATTCAATCCCGATAGAAAAATCTCTCTATATATAACTACTTTTCCACTTCTATTATTTTCTTTTTCTCCTCTATTTCTTCTTCCTCTCTTCTTCTTCTTCCTTTTCTTCTCTTCTTCTTCTTCTTCTTCTTCTTCTTCTTCTTCTTCTTTTCTTCTTCTTATTCTTTTCTTCTCCTCTTCTTCTTCTCCTCATTTTCTTCTACTTTCTCCTCTTCTTCTGTTTTTCCTCTTCTTCTCCTCTTCTCCTCTTTTTCTTCTTCTTCTTCTTCTTCTTCCTTCTTTTCCTTTTCCCCTTCTTCTTCTCCTCTTTTTCTTCTTCTTCTTTTTCTTTTCTTCTTCTTTTCTTCTCCTCTTCTTCTTCTTCTTCTCCTTCTTCTTCTTCTTCTTCTTCTCCTCTTCTCCTCTTGTTCTTCTTCTTCTTCTTCTTCTTCTTCTTCTTCTTCTTTTCCTTTTTTACTTTTCCTTTTTTTTTCTTCTTTTATTCTTCCTTCCCTTCTTCTTTTCTTCTTTTGTTCTTTTCCTTCTAATTTTCTTCTTCTTCTTCTTTTCCTTTTTCCTTTTTTTCTAACTTAACTAACCTAATTAACAGTAGCTATCTAACTAATCTAATTAGATGAAAAAACAGAAAAAAGCACCCTAACTACTCACTTGGGGAGCGCCCAGGCTTCGGGGCCGGCCGGCCGGCGGGCCGGCGGGGGCGGCCGGGCAATGTCGGGGCGGCCGGGCGGGGCAGGGGCAGCCGGGCGGGGCCGGGGAGGCAGGGGCGGTCGGCCGGCGAGGCGGCGGGGGGGCGGGGGCAGAGGAGCTCGGGGGCGAGCGAGAGAGAGAGAGAGAGAGAGAGAGAGAAAGATAGAGAGGGGAGTGGGGGTCGGGCAACGGCCGTTAGTACCCAGGCTCTTTGTTGTCTGCTGGTGGATGGCAAAGAGCCTCCATGTAGACGGCAAAGAGTGGGCAGACGGTCCAGTTGACCTAACCAACCCCACAGTCCAGTGGGGCCCAGGTGGGCTCTTTGCCGTCCGCTAGTGGACGAAAAATATCAGGCAGACGGCAAGTACTATTTGTGCCGTCTATCCACTCTTTGTCGTCAGCTAGTGGGAAGCTGACGGCAAAGACCGTCTTTGCCATCCACTAGCTGACGGCAAAGAGTGGACAGACGACAAATTCTGTGATTCCTGTAGTGTGGAGCTCCGTTCCGGCACCCTGTCGGAGGGGGGATCGATCACGGAGGGCCTCTACATCAACCTTGCTGCCCTCATGATGATGTGTGAGTAGTTCACCACAGACCTATGGGTCCATAGATAGTACCTAGATGGCAATCTCTCCATCTCTTGATCTTCAATACAATGGTCATCGCATCTTTGCTTTGATCTATCCGATGTAATCCTATTGTGCGGTGTGTTTGTTGGGATCCGATGAATTGTGGGTTTATGTTTAGATTATTCATGAAAAGTATTTGAGATACCTCTGATATATACTGTCTCTTAATTGCATGATCATTATAGCTTCTTAATGCTCTCTGATTTATTGATGTGCTTTGGCCAAGTAGATTGATATTTCATCGGTGGGAGTGGTGCGTTGTGGTAGGTTCAACCTGACGAGTTTCTATATCCTAGTGACAAAGAAGGGGACAAGATGCGTCTTTGTGTTGTTGCTACTATGGATAACACAATGGGGTTCATTCATATTGCTTGAGTTTACTTTGTCTACATCATGTCATCGTTCTCCATGCATTACTTTGTTTTACTTAATACTCTAGATGCATGCTGGATAGCGGTCGATCAGTGGAGTAATAGTAATAGTAATAGGTGCAGGCAGGAGTCGGCCTATTTGTTTATGGACGTGATGCCTATATACACATGATCATTGCCGTGAAAATCGCATAACTATCTGCTTTTCTATCAATTGCCCAATAGTAATTTGTTACCCACCGTATGTTGGATAGATGAGAGATGTCGCTAGGGAAAACTATGGCCCCAGGGTCTATTCACTTATATATTTACAAACGCTATTATTACCTCGCTGCCTTTATTTACTTTTTATTTTATTTTGCAATTTACATTTATCAACAATTATCTACACAACTCATTTGCTTGCAAATAACAAGATCAAGGCGATTGGCAACCCTCTTGCCCGCGTTGGGTGCAAGTTGTTTGTTCATTTGTGTGCAGCCGCTGAAGACGGTTGACGATTGATATTCCTATTGGTTCGATAAACCTTGGTTTCATAACTGAGGGAAATACTTACCCACTTTGTGCTGCAATAACCCGTTCCTCTTCACGGAAAACCCAACGCACATCACAAGTATTAGGAAGGATTTCTGGCACCGTTGCAGGGGAATATCATCATCAACTATCAAGTAACTCCACACAAATTTTTATTCACTTGTTAATATTTTTATTTGCCGCTATATTTAGTTTGTCTCATAAAAATGAAAAATACAAAAATATTTACTTTACTAGTTTGCTTGTTTCGTCTCTAGTTTGCTTGCTTGCCTAGCTATGTTATCTTTATCTTTATCAAAAACAAACAGAAAGTTAACAAGCAAAAATAAAGATAAATGGATCCTCATCCACTTGCTAATCTTTTCAAAAGACCTGATTATGTTGAACAAATTGCTAGTGAGTTGAGTGCACTAGAATTTCCTTATGAGGTCTTGCTTGAAAATCATGAATCTAAAAATTGTGATGAAGTGTTAAAATAAATTTATAAAGTGATTCATGATAGTTTCTTGAATGAAAAGCATGATTGCCATGTTGCTATTATAAATTCTATGAATATAAATTGTGCTAATGATCATGATTGGGGTGATAATCATGATGTTCCTTGTGATCTTGATAATTCTGGCCTTCATGATGAATCTATTATTGAGTATGATATTCGCAACACTACTAAAAGTGGGGTTGGAAGAGTGTCAACTTTAGGTAATAATGATCCCACTACTTTGGAGAATGATCAATATTATGATAGTTATATTGTTGAGTTTGATTATGATCCTACATATAATGAGAGAGGCAAACATGGTTATAAGAATTTGCATGTTACTCAATTACCTCTCTTTGTGTTGAAATTGTTAATGCTTTACTCTTCCTAATTGCATATGTTAGACACTTCTTGTCTCGATAATTTGTTTGCTTATAAAATGCTTATGCATAGGAAGTATGTTAGACTTAAATGTGTCTGTAACATGTTTTATGATGCTCTCTTTGTGCTTTAACTCTTGTCTTTTGTGTGAGCATCATTATTATCCTAAGCCTATCTTGATGGCTATAAAGAAAGAGCTTGTTGGGAGACAACCCAATAGTTATAATTTATTTCTGTTTATTTTTGATAACATGATTATTGCCTCTGTAATGATTATGTTTTTGTGTTTAAATTAGTGTTTGTGCCAAGTAAAGCCTTTGGGATGACTCACAAGATGAGTAGAATCGATGCTGAAACAAAACATAAACTTTTGGCTCCAATACAAGAATTTTCATTTTTTTTCTTGAGCGTGATAATGATCTGAAATTTTTACATAGTGTGTATATTCAAATTTTTGAGGTTTTCCTAAATTTTCAAGTTTTTTAGAGTTACAAAAGTATAGGTTCTCTACAGATTTATACAGACTGTTCTGTTTTAGACAGATTCTGTTTTTGCTTGCATAGTTGCTTTTTTTTATTATGCTATGGATTGTATCAGGGGGTATAAGCCATGGAGAAGTTATAATACATTACCTATTATGCAATTATGAAATTTGAATTAATTTACAACAGTACTTAGAGTATGCAATATGTTTCTTATACTAACGGATCTCATAAGGTTTTGTTGAGTTTTGTGTGATTGAAGTTTTCAAGTTTTGGGTGTTATCTTGATGGAAAAAGGAATAAGGAGTAGCAAGAGCCTAAGCTTGGGGATGCCCAAGGCACCCCAAGGTAATATTTTAAAGGATACTCAAGCGTCTAAGCTTGGGGATGCCCCGGAAGGCATCCCCTCTTTCGTCTCAATCCATCGGTATGTCACTTGAAGCTATATTTTTATTCGTCACATGATATGAGTTTTGCTTGGAGCGTCGTTTTATTTCGTTTGCTTTTACTTTCAGTTTGCCGCAATCATTGTTTGCTGGACACACCTATTTAAGAGAGACACACCTTCATCATAATTTGTTATAATACTCTACGTGCTTCACTTATATCTTTTGAGCTTTGCAGTTGCTCTAGTACTTCACTTATATCTTTTTGAGCACGGTGGCATGTAGATTTTATAGAAATGATTTCACTCTCGTTCTTCACTTATATTTGTATGAGAGTTAATAAATAGTAACGGTAATTTGCATGGGTCATAAGACTAGTCCAAAAATATTAGGTATTCAATGAGTGATAATCAAAACCATCAAGTAGCACATATAGAGAAATTGTGGGTCAATGATATTGATGTGGTAATATGAAATAGGTGTGAGTTCATAATTGTTGACCCGTAGAAGTGTCGATATTAATAAAGGTTGACCTTTTTGTTCATCTAAGAATTAAAGAGGCATGGTGATGATGTGTGAGCATTTATATTCCTCATTGAAATCCTAGTGTTGTTTCGGGTCGGAAGCGCGCGATGGTTCACTCCTACCAACCTCTTCCCTCGGGGCATGCGAGTAGTACTTCGATCTATGATAAAACTAATAAAACTTTGCAATAAGTATATGAGTTCTTTATGACTAATATGAAACCATGGACATACGCAATCTCACCTTCTCATATTTGCTAGCCTCTTCGGTACCGTGCATTGCCCATTCTCACCTCGAGGATCGGTGCAACTTTTGCCGGTGCATCCAAACCCCGTGACATGATACGCTCTGTTGCACATAAGCCTTATTATATCTTCCTCAAAACAGCCACCATACCTACCAATCATGACATTTCCATAGCAATTCTGAGATATATTGCCATGCAAATTCCATCGTCACTTCACATGACTAGTTTGTACATCATCATATTGCTTTGCATGATCATATAGAGCTGACATAGTATTTGTGGCAAGGCCACCGTTCACCATATTTTTGATACATGTCACGCTAGATCATTACACATCCTGGTACACTGCCAGAGGCATTCATACAGAGTCATATCTTTATATTAGTTCTCCATATTGAGTTGTAAGTAAATAAAAGTGTGATGATCATCATTATTAGAGCATTGTCCCAGTGAGGAAAGAATGATGGAGACTATGATTCTCCCGCAAGTCGAGATGAGTCTCCGGACGAAAAATAAAGATGGGGGAGGCCAAATGAGCCCACCATTCGAAAAAATGAGAGAAAATGAGAGAAGGGACTTTGCTACTATCTTTTATCACACTTGTGCCTCAAAGTGGCACTATGCTCTTCATGTAGAGAGTCTCATGATATGTCACTTTCATATGCTAGTGGGAATTACCTATTCATTATTACAGAGTTGGCTTGTATATTCCTATGACGGGCTTCCTCAAATGCCCGAGGTTTTCATGAGCAAGCAAGTTGGATGCACACCCCACTTAGCTTCATTTGAGTTTTCATACACTTATAGCTCTAGTGCATCATTTGCATGGCAATCCCTACTCCTCGCATTGACATCTATCGATGGGCATCTCCATAGCCTGTTGGTACGCCTAGTTGATGTGAGACTATCTTCTCCATTTTTTACCCCTTTGATATCTACCACCATATTCTATTCCACCTAAATGCTATGTCCAATGGCTCACGCTCATGTATTGCGTGAAGAATAAAAAGTTGATGCATATTGAAAAAGTATGATCCAATTACCTGACTTGGACACCGTGGTGCTTAACATTTGTATTAATGTGGTGAAGATGGAGCCATGCCTTGCTAATATAATAAGATGAATGTGGGGGGGGGTAAACATTCCTTAAGGATCGTATACTTTTAAGGATTGATGATTTTGTTTCTTACACTTAAAATATTGCTATGTTAATATTTGTTGATTCATCTTTTCTCCATGAGCATACATGCATACTATTACATAATGGATAGCATGTCACATCAAAAATTCTGTTTTTATCATTTACCTACTTGAGGACGAGCAGGAATTGAGCTTGGGGATGCTTGATACGTCTCCAACGTATCTATAATTTTGATTGTTCCATGCTGATATATTATCATTCTAGGATACTTTTTGGGTCTTTATTTACCAATTTATAATATTTTTGAGCACTAACCTATTGACCCATTGCCCAACGCAAGTTGTTGTTTTCTGCATGTTTTTTACTTTTCAGGTTTACAGTACCAAACGAAGTCCAATTGCCACGAAACTTTTTGATGATTTTTTCTGGACCAAAAGAAGACCTGGAAGCTTTGGAAGGAGGCCGAGAGACGCACGAGAGCCCCACCACACATCAGGGCGCGCCCTGGGGGGCGCCCTGATATGTGGTGGCCCCCTCGTGGCTCTCCCGATGCCCCTCTCTGGCCTATAAATTCTCTAATATTGCAACAACCCCAGAAGCAGTCCCGAAACGTTTTTTCCACCGCCGCAAGTCTCTGTTCCATCGCGAGGCCATCTGGAGCTCCGTTCCGGCACCCTGCCGGAGGGGGGATCGATCACGGAGGGCCTCTACGCAACCTTGTTGCCCTCATGATGATGTGTGAGTAGTTCACCATAGACCTACGGGTCCATAGCTAGTACCTAGATGGCAATCTCTCTATCTATTGATCTTCAATACAATGGTCATCGCATCTTCGCTTTGATCTATCCGATGTAATCCTATTGTGCGGTGTGTTTGTTGGGATCCGATGAATTGTGGATTTTTGTTCAGATTATTCATGAAAAGTATTTGAGATACCTCTGATATATATCGTCTCTTAATTGCATGATCATTATAGCTTCATAATGCTCTCCGATTTATTGATGTGCTTTGGCCAAGTAGATTGATATTTCTTCGGTGGGAGTGGTGCGTTGTGGTAGGTTCAACCTGACGAGTTTCTATATCCCAGTGACAAAGTAGGGGACAAGATGCGTCTTTGTGTTGTTGCTACTAAGGATAACACGACGGGGTTCATTCATATTGCTTGAGTTTACTTTGTCTACATCATGTCATCGTTCTCCATGCATTACTCTGTTTTACTTAATACTCTAGATGCATGCTGGATAGCGGTCGATGAGTGGAGTAATAGTAATAGGTATAGGCCGGAGTCGGCCTATTTGTTTATGGATGTGATGCCTATATACACATGATCATTGCCGTGAAAATCGTATAACTATCCGCTTTTCTATCAATTGCCCAACAGTAATTTGTTACCCACCGTATGTTGCCTACATGAGAGATGCCGCTAGGGAAAACCATGGACCCCGGGTCTATTCACTTATATATTTACAAACACTATTATTACCTCACTGCCTTTATTTACTTTTTATTTTATTTTGCAATTTACATTTATCAACAATTATCTACACAACTCATTTGCTTGCAAATAACAAGATCGTGGGGATTGACAACCCTCTTGCCCGCGTTGGGTGCAAGTTGTTTGTTCATTTGTGTGCAGCCGCTGAAGACGGTTGAGGATTGATATTCCTATTGGTTCGATAAACCTTGGTTTCATAGCTGAGGGAAATACTTACCCACTTTGTGCTGCAATAACCCGTTCCTATTCATGGAAAACCCAACGCAGAATACAAGTATCAGTAATCAAGTGTGAGAGTTATATAATAAAGATTAGTTGAGTTTTGTGTGCTTTACTTTCATGCACCTATCATCATAGCATGACACTGAAAGAAATAGTAAGGATCATATGCTTATCTCATGAGGAGTAATGACTTCACATAGAAAAGGTATAAGTGATAAAAGATGTTGAGAACTAACAAACATAGCATTAATAATTGATATACTCTATGCAAGCTTATGATAGAGAAGTGGAGATTCACATATAAATACACTATCTTGGACACCTTTTATGATTGTGAGCCCTCATCAAATATTATATAATGATCGAGTGTTGATATTGGACATGGAAGACAACATAATGATCATGATTGTTTACATTTGCATAGAAGTTATAGTTTCATGGATCCTTTAACATGTGGTGCTTGCTTTAGAACTTTTGCTAGCCAATTTTTTTTTGCACCAAGTAGAGATGCTACTTGTGCATCAAATAATCCCTTGAACCTAGTTTCTTTCCATGACAGTCCACCACACCTACCTATGGATGGAATAAGATCTTTCAAGTAAGTTGTCATCAGTGCACAAAGCAATAAAAATTGTTTTTATATATGTATGATCTTTTATTGTAAGGGAAAATAAGCTTTGTACGATCTTGTGCTAGCGAAGAAATAAAAGCGACAGAGTGCATAATAAAGTTCACTATCACAAGGGGCAATAGAAAGTGACGTTTCTTTGCATTAAGAGTTTGCACATCCAAACTAAAAAAAGCGCATGACAACCTCTGCTTCCCTCTGCAAAGGGCCTATCTTTTATCTTCTTTTAGCATTTATTTCCATACAAGAGTTAATGATATGTACCCTTGTTCCTACCTATTAACTCTTTAGATGGCAAGCATCATATGTTGAGGAAAGATCCAGAAATATATACCCAGTTGAATGTGGGTGATCATGCTCATTATTGTTGACATTATCCTTGAGGGTAAGTAAGTTGGGTGGCAAAGATAATGAAGCCCCCATCTTCCTATGTGTCCGACGGAAACATTAGCTCCAAAAATATGCAATGAGTGTCAACAAACATAGAAGGCTAAAGGATAGTTGAGTATGTGAACTTGCTAAAAATAAAATCTCTTACATAGACTCTTCTCTTGAATATGATGAATTATGATTATCTCGATGACTAATGGCACTGTTTGTTGGTTGTCAATAAAGTTTATGCTTCATACTTTCTCAATTGTGAATAGATCGTTACTTGTTTACGAGAAGTTATATGATGGAAAACTTGATACCATGTTATTATTCATGATGCTCTCATGTTAGTATTTTGCTTTTATCGACTCCTCTCTCTCCAATCATGTGGTCATTATTTTCGAGTTCGGCTTTCGCTTGAGGACAAACGAGGTCTAAGCTTGGGGGAGTTGATACGTCCATTTTGCATCATGATTTCTTATTGATATTTATGATATTCTTGTCCATTATTCCTTATTATCATACAATTCTTATGCCTTTTCTCTCTAAATATGCAAGGTACATCACAAAGAGGGAAATATCTGGAAACTGGAATTCTGGACCAGGAAACCAAGAAAAAGGCAAAAAAATCACGAGACTCCAAATGACCTGAAACTTCACGGAGAATTTTTATGGATTATTTAATAAATATTGGGCCAAAAATATACCACAGGGGGGCCACCTGCTGGCCACAAGCCAACAGGGCGCGCCTTGATGGCTTGTGGGGCCCCAGCACGCCTCCCGACCCCCCTCTTCTCCTATATGGCGTGTTTTACCCTAGAAAAAATCATAAGCAACCTTTCGGGACCAAGCACCGCCGTCTCGAGGCGGAAACCTGGGCAGAGGCCCTTTTGCACTCCGGCAGGCTAATTCTGCCGGGGAAACTTCTCTCCGGGAGGGGGAGATCGAAGCCATCGTCATCACCAAAGGTTCCTCCTTCGTGGGAGGACTAATATTCATCAACATCTTCACCAGCACCATCTCATCTTCAACCCTAGTTCATCTCTTGTATTCAATGTTTGTCGCAAAACCTTAGATTAGTACATGTGGGTTACTAGTAGTGTTGATTACATCTTGTAGTTGATGCTTGTTGGATTACTTGGTGAAAGTTATTATGTTCAGATCCTTAATCGCCATTATTATACCTCTGATCTTGAACATGTTGATGAGGTTTGATTAGTTACTATTGTTTCTGAGGACATGGGAGAAGTCTTGTTATAAGTAATCATGTGAAGTTGGTATTCGTTCGATATTTTGATGATATGTATGTTGTTACTTCTCTTAGTGGTGTCATATGAATGTCGAGTACATGACACTTCACGATGCTATGGGCCTAAGGGAAGTCATTGTGGAGTAACAAGTAGATGATGGGTTGCTAGAGTGACAGAAGCTTAAATCCTAGTTTATGCGTTGCTTCATAAGGGACTGATTTAGATCCATATGTTTCATGCTATGGTTAGATTTATCTTAATTCTTCTTTCGTAGTTGCGGATGCTTGCGAGAGGGGGTAATCATAATTGGGTTGTTTGTTCAAGTAAGAACGATACCTTATCACCGATCCACCCACATATCAAATTATCAAAGTAGCGAACGCGAATCAACTCAACACGATGAACATGATTAGAAAGGAATTCCCATGTGTCCTCGGGAGCGCTTGCTTAATATAAGAGTACTTTCAGGCTTGTCCTTTGCTATAAAAAGGATTGGGATACCTTGATGCACCTTTGTTACTATTGTCACTCGTCACTTGTTATGAATTATCTTGCTGCAAAACTATCTATCACTGTTACTCACAGCACTTGCAGAGAATACCTTGCTGAAAACCGCTTATCATTTCCTTATGCTCCTCGTTGGGTTTGACACTCTTACTTATCAAAATGACTATGATTGATCCCCTATACTTGTGGGTCATCATGGTTGTAGTTGGTCTTTATGAAGCTGCATGCAGTTGGTGAAAATAATAATTCAGAACAAGATCTCATGTCATCAAAAACAAATCACTACAAACATCCGTCAAACTTTTCATTTTTATTAGTTGCTTCTCTTCTTGGTATCTTCAAATAGTTCACTTAGCTTTCATTTTATGTTTCATATAGTTCGCTTAATTTACAGGATGCAACTGGTCTCTGCGTCAATTGGCGCAACAAGGTCATCTAGTTTGAACAAGAGATCATTATGTTTGTAACCCATGTATGCATGAATATAATGGAGATATGCGTGGTATGAATTTGAACATGCTATATTATATATGCATCAAACAAAGCTCAAATTCATTTGAATTTGAGATACCAATGTCAGGCATCGTTTGAGCACATTCCATCCATGGACGCAACTATTTGAATTTGAGATAGGGTGTGGCTTTTGCAACTCACATCTAAATGTTTTGTGTGTGGGGAGGGGGGAGGTCACAAATCATTGTGTGTGATAAACATATTACACATATGAACAATGTTCAAATTTCAAACATCTAGCTAGAGATTGAAATGTATTATTATTTGAATTTAACATAAAGTGGACTCGAATATTTGAATTCGAGCTCGTTTGTGCCAGAATTGGTTGCCGGCCTATACATGCAAAGACCATGCTTTTATTTTCATTGGTTATGTTGCTTTACCTTGGATCATTTCGGACACAAGGAATGGATCTTGTTTTCAATGTGTTTTGCCTGATGATCCTATGAAAGTGCATATGGCACTTAGTTATATTTTGGAGTGATGACAATGTGGTTAGTGAACTAATATCAGTTGGTATAGGTTATCTTAGGATATTGGTTCCACGAAGATCATGTTGGAGTTGTGTGACCCCCCTTGCACCCCAATTCAAAAAGGTCAAGGCGTGGTTTACGGTCGACTCGAAGGTTTTGGTTTTTATTTGATTTTAGTCATAGGAAAAACCGCACTATGAAGAGAGGTCATCGTGGATGAATCGTGTGGGAATGCTTCTAAAACATATACACCAGACCTCCTACACCTATCATCTATATTCCGCGTGTGGCGTGATTTGCCGAGGTGTCCAGTGAGCATCAACAAAAACTCTCTGGACACCCCGTACGCACGGGGTCTTTGGAACCCCGTGCACATGGGGTGCCACAAAACTCTCTGGACAGCCCATGCGCACGGGGTGGTGGTAAAGTCTGTGGACACCCCGTGTGCACAGGGCTGACTTAGCCCATGCGCACGTGGTCCAACACGCTAAAAAAATTCACCAACCAAGAACACTATATATAGCCCCCTTCTTCCACCTCCAACCTCTAACCATAATGTCTTGTTGAGCTCCTCCAGTACCACGCCTCACTTTGCTCAATACTCTCAATGCCTCCACCCAAACTTGTTGAAACTTTGGGGAATGGGAGAGCAAGACTCTATCTACACTTTGACCAAACCAAAATCATGTTCCCCACAATATTTGTCCACCATTGAATTGTTACTTTTGGAGCTTGGGATCCTAGGCAGTTAGAGGTTTCTCCGGATGCTTCCTTTCTTCTGGTGTGCTCCGGAGACATTTGTAAAAGTGTTGTGGTCTCCTTCAAGACCAACACGAGTGTTCGAGGCTCATACATTGGGGGTGACTCGAAAGAGAATACGTCGAGCCTTCCGTGGCGTTCCGCAAGCTTTGGCTCCGACACCGCTCTAAATGGAGATTATCTCTCCCCCAAGGAAGAGTGAACCTCGGGATAAAATCCGCGTCCTCGTCTCACTTTGTGGTTAATCCTTTCCCGCACTTTAATTTGCTTTGTATGCTTGTAGGCTTGCTAATTAGTTTGTTGCCTAGCATATTTAGCTCGACGTGTGTTTTTCATATACGTTGTGTTCACCTAGTTGCATATTTAGTGAACTGTATTTATCTGCATATCCAGGACTGTTCCTGGCATAGTTTCGGGCCTCCGAGATGTGCCAAAAGGTCACTGCCAAAACTGTGCGATCATGATCCGAAGAACGAGTCAGGAAATCAAACAACCATAATTTAGGGGACAAGAAACCATAGTGCGTGAGCCTAATGCCATAAGTATCCTTGATTGCATCCTAGAAATCTCTAGCGTATGGGCAAAATCGGAGAGCATGTTCAAGTGATTCAAGTCGAGCACAAAAACAACATTGCTCAGATGTATTTTTTTTTGCGGGTGACATTGCTGAGATTTAGGCACATTGTTTACCAACTGGGTAGTTGGATGTTACGATTGTAACGTGACTCCATTTTCGTAATGAAAATGCAGCTCAGGGCGAGCGGTGGCATGTCAGGACGGTGGCCTCGGAAGGAGGTCCTGGTTGAGTGCGCGGGGCGCGTCGGAGCACTGGATGTTGGGGCGGCGGCCTCGAGAGATTTGCAGCTTCACCAACATGGACTGTGTGTCGTGTGGGCGACGTAGTTTGTGTTTCCACATGGGCTCTACGATGAGGGTTGGGTCGACGTTCGTCTTCCACTACAGGAATCAGGTACTTTGTCGTTTGCCATGGCAGACGGCAAATGATAGGTTCGCGGATGGCAAAATGCTTTGCCGTCTGCCAGCAGAAGGCCCCACTTCCGGCACAGAAAACTCTGGTAAAGGGGCGCTTTGCCGTCGGCTTTATAACAGCGGACGGCAAACATCTTTGCCATCCGCCGTATAGGACCTGCAGATGATACAGCGACCAGACGGCACAGTAGTAAGGTTAGCCCC
The DNA here is from genome assembly GCA_039707655.1 of Elymus sibiricus. Taxonomy (NCBI): domain Eukaryota; kingdom Viridiplantae; phylum Streptophyta; class Magnoliopsida; order Poales; family Poaceae; genus Elymus; species Elymus sibiricus. Next base: position 350,137,557 of record CM077675.1, read on the forward strand.
GTTAGGTGGCTAATGGCAGCATTTGTCGTCTGCCAGAGATGACAAAGTGGCAGGATGGGCCAGCTGGATAGATGGGCTACTACAATTCTTTCCCGTCTTCCAGCCGACGGCAAAACGTCATACTTTGCCGTCTGCTAGCATACGGCAAAGTGACCAAAATGGCTCAGACCTGGTGCTCCCAGGTTGCACAGGTTGCTGCCACATGGCACCTTTGCCGTCTGTTAGTAGACGGCAAAGCTCCCTTTGCCGCTGGTGGCAGACGGCAAAGTGACTACATTGCCTATTTTTATTCTGTTTTTTTATATATCCAAGCATTTTCACAAGCAAATATATGATATATATATATATATATATATATATATATATATATATATATTTCACAGAAACTATATCCCTGCCATATGGATATGATCATCCAACAAACATACCAAATCAAAAGTGCAAGTTTCACCATATTACAATAGTTTCATCCATACATACATAGTTTCATCCATATTACAATAGTTTCATCCATAGGTAGCAAGTTTCACATTGTTCATCGATACAAAATCAAAACAGAAAGTAAACACAATCACTCCATCAATGTAAGCTTCCGTGAAGTGAATCAAAACTGCAAAATGGGAAATAAGAAAGTTAGAAGAAGAATACTAGAAGAAGAAGAAGATCTAGAAGAAGAAGAAGAAGAAGAAGAAGAAGCGTTTTTCTTCTCTTTCTCTTTCTCCTCTTGTTTTTCTTCTTCTTATTGCTTATTTGTGTCATTTTAGAGCTAACCTAGGTAATTATGCCATTTTGACCTAACTAAGCTTATTGTGTCATTTTGCAAGAAAATAAGCTAAGTATATGACATTTATGAGGTTACCAAGGTTATTATGCCATTTTTGACCTAAGTAAGCTAATTATGCCATTTTTGACATAAGTAAGCTAAGTACAAGTCATTATTGAGCTAACCTAGGTAATTATGCCATTTTTGAGTTAACTAAGCTTATTATGTCATTGTGGAGGAAACAAAGCTAAGTATAGGTCATTTTAGAGCTAACTTAGGTAAAATAGGTCATTTTGGAGCTAAGTAAGCTTATTATGTCATTTTGGAGGAAACAAAGCTATGTATAGGTCATTTAGAGCTAACTTAGGTAAAATAGGTCATTTTGGAGGTAAGTAAGCTTATTATGTCATTTTGGAGGAAACAAAGCTAAGTATAGGTCATTTTAGAGCTAACTTAGGTAAACTAGGTCATATTGGAGCTAAGTAAGCTTATTATGCCCCTTTGGAGGAAAATAAGCTAAGTATATGACATTTATGAGCTAACCAAGGTTATTATGCCATTTTTGACCAAAGTAAGCTAATTATGTCATAAATGAACTAAATAAGCTAAGTATAGGTCATTATGCATTTGTTAAGCAAAACACTAAAGAAAACTTACCGTCCTCATCATCACGGAGGTGAAGCACCGGGGTTGCTCAGGCCGGTTTCACCTGGAGAAGGATGCCCTGGAGAAGGGTCGTGCGATGCGGCTCGGGAGTTATGCTGCACCAAAGATCATTTGCAATGTCTCGTTAGCATGATGACACTGGAATGTTAAGACTAGTAACTAATGACCATTCAAATGAAACTCACCGTTCCCGCCGTGGTAATGACTGGCATCGGCGGAGGGGTCTGGCCGGACTTCTCGCACATAGACTGCACATTTGGTTTTGACAAGTCACATTAGTTATTAATGAAACGAACATTACATGCATGATTTGGCTAATATGAAGAAGAAACTTACCACGAAGAGCTCGTACATGGCCCGGTGAGACGCCTCATTCCGTGCCCTCTCCTCCTCCAACAACCTAGCCGTCCTCTCCTCGAACTCCCTCACCTTCTCCGCCGCCTGCCAGTCCCTATCCTCCAGAAGCGCCTGGGTTGCCTCTCTCTCTTTCTGAAGAGCAGCATGCAACACAACTCCTCGTTAGCATTGTAATCATCTTTGTTCGCACACACAATGTAATGGAGGAAAGCTATCTGAGTTCGTATGACTAACCTCGATGGCGAGCTCGACTGGCCATGGACGAGGCCTTATCTCAGGACAGGAGCTCGTTTGGCACGCCTTGATCTCCCGGAGAGTGCGAGAAGACCGTATAAGTCCATCTCCAATGGCTATCGAACCATGGGGCCTCCCGCCGCCAGCTATCATCACCAGCTCTGGATCAATAGGATGCTGGCTTGGGTTAAAGTCCTCCCCTTTCCTTGCCTTCCCCTGATCTCTGTACCTCACGAGCTTGTCATGGGAGGAAATGTTGGTGAAGTTCTCGGGATGATCGAGGTCAGACTCACAGAATGACTTGGCCTTCTTGTACTAGGCAGTATGGGCCATGGCATAGAGGTCGTACACCTCTGGCACCTCCGTGTTATTGTAGTGCGCCTAAAAGAGAGAGAGAGGAACAAAGTATTAGTAAAGGGCTCAAGCTAGCATCAAGAATGAATTGCATGAATCATGAAGCAAACCACATACCCAGTTCCGCCCGAACTGATATAAGTTGGCGCTGCCTTGATGATGGGGCACACCAACCATTTTGGCATGCTGGTCCTTGGCATTGTTGTGGACGGCTAGCCATTCGTCTGAGCACCACTCATCCACCAACGCCTCCCAACAATCCAACTTATCTGCACACCATCTTGGGGGCACCTAAGTTAGTAAAGAGAAATTTGAGCGCTACGCCTACGAATAAAATCAAGGAAACTAAGTACAAGGCCTTAAGAATAGGTAATTACCTTCATGTACTGCTCCTTCTGCAGAAACTTTTCGCGGCACGACGACTTGTCCTTCTTTACACCACACAAGGCGTAGTAGTCTCGAACAACCTGCGGCCGAGCCTCGTGCCGTAAGTTCTGTAGTAGGCGCCTGCACTCGCCATTGATAACCTTTGCCGCGGCCTCCTCGTATCCCTCCTCACACTTGTAGAAGGTTTGCAATCAAACGAGACAACACTGATTAGTACAATAACTAGCTATTCTTGATTTTTAATTGTGTAAAGGAGAAATTACCCAAAACTGTCTGATCACCATGTCGGCCCTCGTGTGGCACAAGACACCGTCAATCATCTCCTCCGGCGGGGCCGGGGCAGCCAAGTAGAGCTCCCACATCAATCCTAGCTCTGGAAGCTGACCCTCACTGGGCAACGTGACAAACCCTGGGAAGTTTTGCCGCCAAATCACACCAAGGACGGTGTTGGGCCTGCGGACATCCCTGGCGTGTTTCCAACCCCTGCAGTATGACAAAGCCAACGCATTAGATATTTGAAGAAACGTGAAGGCAAAAGGTTAAAAAAGAGTAAATGCACTTACTTCTCCCCATCAGGCCTAATCACCGGCCTCTGCTCGCGGTTTGTCGGCAGGGGCGGGAGCCGTGTACTACCACGCTGGTATGATAACCCACAAGCATAGGGGATCGCAACAGTTTTCGAGGGTAGAGTATTCAACCCAAATTTATAGTTTCGACACAAGGGGATCCAAAGAATACTTGAGAGTATTAGCAGTTGAGTTGTCAATTCAACCACACCTGGAGATTAAATATCTGCAGCAAAGTGATCAGTAGCACAGTAGTATGATAGTTTGATAGCAGTAGTGACAGTAACAGTAGCGGTAACAGTAGTAGCAATAGTTTTGTAGCAGTTGGAACAGCAGCAGCAGCAGCAACAACAATAGTAACTTAGCAAGAACAATAAGTGAAAAGCTCGTAGGCATTGGATCGGTAACTCGTTGGATGATATTCGTCATGTAACAGTCATAACCTAGGGCGATACAAAACTAGCTCAGTTCATCAATGTAATGTAGGCATGTATTCCGTAAATAGTCATACGTGCTTATGGAAAAGAACTTGCATGACATCTTTTGTCCTACCCTCCCGTGGCAGCGGGGTCCATAAGGAAACTAAGGGATATTAAGGCCTCCTTTTAATAGATAACCGGAACAAAGCATTAACACATGGTGAATACATGAACTCCTCAAACTACGGTCATCACCGCGAAGTATCCCAAATATTGTCACTATGGGGTTGATGGATCATAACACGTAATAGGTGCATATGACTAGGCAAGATCGGATCAAGAATATGGATATAGAGATGATAACATAAACGGTTCAGATCTGAAATCATGGCACTCGGGCCCTAGTGACAAGCATTAGGCATAGCAAAGTCATAGCAACATCAATCTCAGAACATAATGTATACTAGTGATCAAGCCCTAACAAAACTAACTCGATTACATGATGAATCTCATCCAACTCCTCACCGACCAGCAAGCCTACGAAGGAATTACTCACTCCCGGTGGGGAGCATCATGGAAGTGGCGACGAAGAAAGGTTAGTGATGACGAAGACTGAAGATTGCCCTCTCCGGAGCCCCAAACGGGCTCCAGATCTGGCCTCCCAATGAAGAACAGGAGGTGGCGGCGGCTTCGTTTTGTAAAACGCGATGAAACTTTCTCACTGATTTTTTTCTCCAAAAATAGGAATTTATAGTGGCGGAATTAGGGTCGGTGGGGCCACGAGGTGGGCACAACCCACCAGGGCGCGCCCAGGGGGCCTGGCGCGCCCTGGTGGGTGATGCTCACCCTGGCCCCCCTCTTCGGTGGATTTTGGCTCCAATAATTCTCATATATTCTGAAATAATTCTCCAAAAACTTTCGTTCCATTCCGATAACTTTTATTTCTGCACAAAAACAACACCATGGTAGTTCGGCTGAAAACAGCGTCAGTCCGGGTTAGTTCTATTCAAATCATGCAAATTAGAGTCCAAAACAAGCGCAAAAGGGTGAGGAAAAGTAGATACGTTGGAGACGTATCAACTCCCCAAGCTTAAACCTTTGCTTGTCCTCAAGCAATTCAGTTGATAAACTGAAAGTAATAAAGAAAAACTTTTATGAACTCTTTTGTTCTTGTTTACATATATATGCTTAAGTAGCACCCAAGTTTTCAGCAGAGATTATGACTAACCATGTCAACAATAACTCTTAGAAATTATATTAACTCATATCAATAACATAAGCAACTAGCGAGCAATAATAAGATATCTCAAGCGCCAACAACTTGTCAAAACAATCATGATACAATATGACAATAGCGGTATCTCGCTAGCCCTTTCTGAGACCGCAAAACATAAATGCAGAGCACCTCCAAAGTTCAAGCAGCGACTAAACATTGTAATTCATGGTAGAAAAGATCCAGTCATGCTGTACCCAACATCAACTATACACAATGGATGAGTATGACAATAGTGCTCTCAGGTCTGGCGCTTATTTGAGAACGTGATGACTCAACATAAAAGTAAATAAATAGTCCCTTCGCAGAGGGAAGCATGGATTTGCAGCGGTGCCAGAGCTCAAAGTTTAAAACAGAGATAGATATAATTTTGGGAGGTACACCCTTCCTGTCAACGTCACGACCAAGAGTTATCAATATCTTCCATGCTAAATAAATTAGCGGCGGTTCCCAAGCGGTAAAAGTAAAGGTTTACTCCCCCTCCACCAACAATCACACTCCACGGCTAGCCGCATCTACGGGTACCATCCAAACCAACAACATTCCTGGGGGAGTTTTGTTTAATTATTTTTGATTTTTGATTTTGGGACTGGGAATCCCTATTACCGCCCCTCTCGTGTAAGGACAAGTGAATAAACACTCATCATGAGAATAACCCGCTTAGCATGGAAGATATTGACCACCCCCTGTCGCTCCATGAGCGGTCCAGGCACACAAAACAGATGTTTATTTGAATTTTTAGAGGTGGCACATGCAAATTTACTTTGGAACGGCAGGGTAATACCGCATATAGGTAGATATATAGTGGACTCATCTGGCACAACTTGGTTTAAGGGTTTTGATGCACAAGCAGTATTCCCGCTTAGTACAAGCGAAGGCTAGCAAATAGATTGAGAAGCGGCCAGCTAGAGAGCGAAGACGGTCATGAACATGCATTACATATAATCAACATTGAGTACTAGCATGAGTAGGATATGGACACCATGAACATAAATATCATGAAGGCTATGTTGGTTTTGATTCAACTACATGCGTGAACATGTGCCAAGTCAAGTCACTTGAAAAATTCATAGGAGGATACCATATCATCATACCGCATCTCAACCATTTTAATGCATGTTGACACCCAAGATAAATCATTATCCACTCATAGCTACTTAAGCATGGCATGAACAACTATAATCTCTAATGGTCATTGCAAACATGTTTGATCATAATGAGTTGAATCTAGGGATACTAGGTTAAACATATTTACAAAAACAAAAACAAGTTGAGTTCATACCCGCTTTTGTCTGCCACAGTCAATTCATCAAATGTCTTCATCATTGCCTTTCACTTGCACGACCGAATGATAAGAAAATAATAATAGTGCAAGAATGCCGTGGACTAAGCTGGAATCTACAAACATTTTATTCAAGAGGAGAAGACAAAGTAATATGGGCTCTTTGTTAGATAAACAATGATACAGATGAGAGCCACTCAACAATTTCATTGTGGTCTTCTCCTTGGTACGACTCAAACAAAAAGAAAAGAATTTCAGAGAAACACACTGAAATATTTTTGGAGTTTTTGGTTTTTCTTGAAGAAAGCAAATTAAAGAGAAAAACAAAAATGAGAAAAACTATTTACACGGGATAGCTCCCAACAAGTAAAAGAAGAAGCGAGAAATCTTTTTGGGTTTTCTTTTAATGCAACACTTAAACTAAGCTAGAAAGAAAAACTAAAAAGAAGTAGGAAATATTTTTTGGGATTTTCTCAAAGTTTTTCAAACACACAAGAAGAAAGCGAGAAAACAAATTTAGCATGGATATTACAATGGAAAAGTATGAACACCGACAACTAGAATGAAATGTGTGAACATGAATGTAATGTCGGTGGAAATACGTACTCCCCCAAGCTTAGGCTTTTGGCCTAGCTTCGTAATCACCATCCGTATGAATAATAATCTGGGCGATGGCTCATTGAGGCCCTCGGAGCAGACTCCGCGGCCCTCCTGGCAGCTTCAACCTCCGCGTTGTACGCATGGGCTTCGCTATCAAGGATATAATATCTTCCCCTGGTGTGAAAATCAAAGAGAGCAGGAGCAGGCAAAACAACCGGCACAACGTTTTTTTTATTAAATCTCAAGTTATAGGTGTAGTTAGTGGCCGTACCCGCAAGGAACTTATGACGCTTCATGGCATCAAAGTCTAAATACTGAGTAGGTAAGATGGGGTCATTAGGCCATGGTGACACATTTAATCTCTCAGCTACACGGGAAGCATAGATTCCTCCATAAAAATTACCACTAGCAGCATTAAGCTGCAACCTCCGTGCAACAATTGCACCAAGATTATAATCCTTATTCCCAGTTATGGCGGTGTGTAAGAGACTCAAATCATGAGCACACAGTGTGCTACAATCTTGTTTGCCTACGATACATTTGCCGTTAAAGAGCGCAAAATACCGTAATGATGGAAAATGGATGCTGTTAATTCTCCCTTGTGTTACCCCCCTATCTTCACCAAAACAAAGATTAACTAAAAATGATTCGTACTCAGCTTTTGTTGGTTCATCGAGAGAACCCCAATATGGAAGTTTGCATGCATCGCTAAACATTTCTAATGGCCTGGTAAAGGAATGATCGTACAGGTTGAATGAAACTCTAGACTCACGAGAAAAATATTTGAATTTCTTAGTGATGGTTTTTGTGAGTTCGAGGTGTTGGGGGCACTTATCTGCGACGAATGGACCAAGCTCTGTATTGTGGATATATTGTTCAAATTCCTCCTTAATACCTGCACCTTCCATGAACTCGTCGCACGGCCACAAGCATGATTTTGTAACATCCCAAAATTTCATTTTGGAATGTTATGAAATATAGTTAAGCATCACATCATATTGTTTGCATAATATCTGTGAGTGAATAAAAAAAATCTGGAGTTCTTATTTGAAATATGGAAACTCATTTCTATTCTTTTGCTTTTGCTTTTCAAAAATTTGCAAACCCCTGAAATATTTCAAATAGGAGAGGAGGAACATGACCCTCCACACCAGGGGTATTGCTGTGAAACTTTTGAACTATAATAACCAGAGGGTTATTTGAAAAATATTTGCAAAAGATATAAATCAAATTTGGGCATTTCTGAAAATACTGTTTTAAAAAGTATTTTATTTGTCCGTGGAAAAATGTCCATCGTGTAGAATTTATTTTTCTGAACATTTTGGTATATAATACCTCTATATTTAACCCTATCTACTTTTTCCTTTTCTTTGTTTTCTTTCCTGTTTTTGATTATTAGGAAAAAGTTTTATAAACGGAATCGTATCCGAGGCCCAATAGGAATAGTGGCGGCCCGATCCACCCCGGATCAGATCCGAAGATCTTTCGGATCGGCCACCGATTGCCCCGCCGCCTCCCTCTCTCCCACTGACCGCCCGGGCCCACCGTCCGCTCCTTCCTTCCCGTCGCTCTTCTCCTTCCTTCTCCCTCCCTTTCCTTCTGTCGCCGGAGCCGCACCGGATCCGACCAGATCTCCCTCTCCCTTGCCTAATCTTCGCCCCGAGACGCCCCTATAAATAGAGGAGGACCCCCGCAGCTCATTTTTGCTCAAAAACCCGAACCTCCACGCCTCCACGCCACCGCACATCTTCGTCGGAGTTCGGCTCCACCACCCGAAGCTCCCCGAGCTCGTGGAGCTCAACGCCGACGCCCCCGAGCTCCAACTCCACCGCCAATCGACGCCGGAGGATCCCCGCCGCCGTTTGGTAGCCTCGGACGCCGTCCCCGACCACCGGAGCGTCGTCCCCGTCCACGCCCGAAGCTCCACCGCCGTCGGTCATCGCCGGAGCACCTCCCGTCGCCGCTGTGAGCACCCCACCCCCCTTTGACCGTTAGATCTAAAACGTACGGCCACGATTAGATTTTATTTAGTCCCGAACCGTTTTTTTTTATTTAGTGAACGTTCACCGGACTAGCTAACGCGCGCACACCCGCATCCACTCTTAGCCCGCCACGTAGCATGTTCGTAGTATAGGTTTTTCTTTTATTTCTGTTTTTAGTTTTTTAAACAGAATACAACCAGTTTTAGTTTTGTGAATATCTCCTAGAATATTAGGAGTTTTTAGTTTATTCTTTTTGCAGTAGTTCACAAATTGTATGTAGTTTATGCCAGTAGCTTTAGATTTCAAATTCTGGACATTTAAATTTGAATTATTTTGAATTTGTTCAAATCACTAGAATCTGAATATCTTGAGTTTAAAAATATATTTTTGAGTGATTCTTTTTGCTAGTGTTTTGTATTAGTTAGTTTTATCACCCTGTTCCATTTGGGAATTTTTAGTATATTTTAAAATAGTGTTTTTGGCAAAACAGATTCTGTTTAGTTTCTTTTAGGGTTAATTTGTTTTATTTTGTTCTAGTTTGTTTTGATTCTGTTTTATTTTAACTTTCTGTCATATTTCTTTTAGTTTCTGTTGTTTAGCATTAGGTGATTTATTTTATGTTAATAATAATATTTTTATTGTTTTGTTCTTTGTTTTAGTAGGAAAACATTGTTTCCACTTTATGTGGTGTTTTATAATAGGTTTATAGTAGTTCTTTTTTGCATAAAAGATTTATGGTGAAATACTTTCTGTTTTCTAATAAAACTTTTACTTTTACTTTCTGTTATTTATATATTAGTTGCTGAAAACAATTCTTGTCATGTTTTGTTTTAGTAGAAGCTTTGCCACAAAATTTGAGAGGCTTTCTATTTGTTTTGGTTTTCTTTTCTTTTGATTGTGCTATTGATTGTTTTAGTATTATTAGTTTACCTTGCTGTTAGTGTAAGTTGTGTTATGGTTATGCTGATTGTGTAATTGTTTGATTCGTTAGATCATCCGGAGTGCGAGGCTTGTTATCTAGAGTCACTCGAGTACGAAGATCGTCAGCAAGGCAAGTTCACATTGATCATGTTATTACCTATGTTTTCAAATTGCATTAGTTCTACCCTTCCACCCATTGCATGCAAAGTAGGTACTTGGAAATTTGGTTACTTGAGTAGTATCATGTGGTAGGTACCCCAACACCCTTGTTACTTTGACCCGGGACGTTATTTTATTTTGCTATGCTTTTAGTAGACGGGGTGTGGTTGAGTGTTTCATGAGTGTTGTGAGAACTTAATGATAAAGACTCAAGACTCCAAGAATTTTCAAGACCTCAAGATGCAATACACCTCTGGGTGGATGACGGTATGAACGGCACCCTGGAGAAACCAGTGGATTTGCCTAGATGATGCTGGAGAAGCGCCAGTATTCATGCGGAAAGGTCCACCCAGGCACAAAGAGATGGATGGATACTTCAAGACCCGAGGCTTACCTGCACAGCCACAAGCCATTATGGGCTCTGGCTTGGTTGGACATCGTGGCGACTCTGGACGGGCGGTGCTACGAGAAGTAGACGAACGGTAGGAAAGGATGGGCACCGACAGTGTCTCAGAGGAACCCTTTAGAAGACCATGTTTTGATCATCCGGTTCTCAAACACACTGCAGTGCGAGGACTTCAACGGAGGCGATCAAATCTTGTGGGGAACGTGTGCAAAACTCTGCAGAGTACCAAACCTAATCGATTAGCCGTGTCCACGGTCATGGACAACTTGAGCCAAAGGAACTGAAACTATCAGGAATTCTCAACACAAATAATTATAATGATGTGGGTATTATTGGGTATGAGAAATGGTTGGTGGAACCTTCTCATTAATCAACCAACATGGTAGTACTAATTTTCGCTTTGCCCCTCTCTTGTTGTAGGAAAATTTGCTTTACGCTAAACTTAACTTTCAGCCCCACCTGCCATATATGCATATAGAATAGATGATTATTTTCCCCCTCTCTTTTGTTACTTGCCGGCATATTCAATATGCTGACCTACACGGCTGCAACGTATCATGTTGCAGAGTACTTTTCCGACCAGGAGTGAGGATACGCTCTACGCTCGGTGAGATGCCCTTGGAGTCAGATGGACTCAACTACCTTTGAAGCTTCCGCAAGATTTTGATTAGTTTATCTCATGAGTTGGCCTTCAGCCACTTTATTGTAATCCTTATTGTAATAAAGGACTCGATATGAGATTTCGATTAATAAAGCAGTTGTGATTGAACTCTTGATATATACATTGATGTACCGTGTGTGTACCAGCATGATCTTGGGATGGTACGGAAACACCGGAGATTCGACCGTTTCGGGTCGGGTCGCTACAGATTTGGTGGCGGCATCTCGCATCGAGCTCTCGCTTGGTTCAACATAAGATTGTCGAACCGAGCTTCCACTCGATGAGGCTTCCGAGGATCTCCTCCTCGAAGAACTCCTAAAGAATTACATTTTTATTCCTATAAAATTTCTGAAAAAATTTAGTCCACAAAAATTTTGTCAACAAAACTTTGTAAGATTGTTAGCAACTACTCCTAAGCATGCATAGAGGCCATATTGAGCATTCAAACTACTTAGAACTCTAAGAATTCAACATGCAAGCTCATTTATAGCAGCACCAAGAGTAGCTAATTACTCTAAAAATAACCCACAAAAACAAAAACTAATTGGAGCAATGGAGGAGTCACATACCAAGTAGCAATCCCTCCAAACAGTTTCAGAAACGGAGCTTCAAGCAAAGAGATCGAAATCCGCGGGTTTGAGAGCAAGAACACGGGAATGGTGGCTGTGGTGAATTTTTTCTGGAGGTAGGGGATGATGTGGGCTAAAGAGATAAGTGAGGGGGCCCACGTGGGGGGCCACAACCCACCAGGGCGCGCCTGGGGGTGCTGGCGCGCCCTGGTGTCTTGTGGGCACCAGGTGCACCCCCCCTCTGGTATTATTTGTGCCAAAAATTCATAAATATTTGGAAAATAATCGTGTTAAATTTTCAGGACATTCTGAGAATTTTTATTTTTGGGTCATTTTTTATTGCACGGAGAAAACAGAAAACAGGATAATCATGGCATTTTATTTTATTTGACTAACTAAAACAGAAAATAAAAAATGGGAGCAGAGAATTGTGCTTACTAGGTTCATCAACTTCAAACCTCTCAAAAATGATTAATTAATAAGCTTGATCAAGTCTTATTAACAACCACTTCCGATTAGCATGAAACCAAAGAACTTTCGTAAAACACTAAGTTACCTCAATGGGGATGTGCATATCCCCTACAATAAGTATATCATATTTCTTTTTGGCAGTAGGTAGAGGTAATTGAAAACTTCCAATAGTGATGGTCGGAGATTCTTCAATTACATTTATACCATTCACTTGGAATTATTTCTTCGGAAAGTGCACCGTATGCTCATTACCATTGATATGAAAGGTGACTTTGCTTTTATTGCAATCAATAACAGCCCCTGCATTATTCAAAAAGGGTCTACCAAGGATAATCGACATGTTGTCGTCCTCGGGCATCTCAAGAATAACAAAGTCAGTTAAGATAGTAACATTTGCAACAACAACGGGCACATCCTCACAAATATCGATAGGTATGGCAGTTGATTTGTCAGCCATTTGCAATGATATCTTGGTAGGTGTGAGTTTATTCAAATCAAGTCTTTTATAGAAGGAGAAAGGCATAACACTAACACCGGCTCCTAAATCACACAAGGCAGTTTTGACATAGTTTCTTTTAATGGAGCAAGGTATAGTTGGTATTCCAGGATCTCCAAGTTTTTTAGGTACTCCATCCTTAAAAGAATAATTAGCAAGCATGGTGGAGATTTCAGCTTCGGGTATTTTTCTTTTATTTGTGATGATGTCTTTCATATACTTAGCATAAGGGGCCATCTTCAAGATATCGGTTAAGCGGGTACGCAAAAAGACTGGCCTAATCATCTCAGCAAAGCGCTCAAATTCTTCATCATCCTTTTTCTTCGATGGCTTAGGTGGAAATGGCATGGGTTTTTGAACCCATGGCTCTCTTTCTTTACCATGCTTCCTAGCCACAAAGTCTCTTTTATCATAACGTTTATTTTTAGGTTGTGGGTTATCAAGATCAGGAGCATGCTCTATTTCAACATCATTATCTGGTTCTTTATCATTACTAGGTTGAGCATCATCGTGAACATCATCATTATTATTTTCATTATCACTAGGTTGATGTTCACTACCAGATTGAGTTTCAGCATCGGAAATAGAGACATCATTATTATCAGGAGGTTTTTGTGTCTCAGGTTCACTAGAGGTATGCAAAGTCCTATCATTTTTCTTTTTCTTTTTCTTCTTAGAAGGACTAGGTGCATCAGGATTAATTCTCTGAGAGTCTTGTTCAATTCTTTTAGGATGACCCTCAGGATAAAGTGGTTCTTGGGTCATTCTACCTCCTATAGTTACTACTCTAGCAGCAAAATCATGCATGTTATTATTCATTTCATCAAGCAATTCTTTTTGAGACTTAGCAACTTGTTCTAACTGAGTTTGAACCATAGAGGCATGTTTTCCTACACCTCTAACATCATTACTGATTCTAAATAGCAAGTCACTCAAGCGAGAAATCATATCAGAGTTATATTTCAACTGTTTCAGGACATGAGCATTGAAATGATCTTGCTTCATAATATAGTTATCAAACTCATATAAGCATTGGCTAGGATGTTTGTTGTGAGGGATGTCACTTTCATTAAACTTTAATAAAGAATTTACCTCTACCACCTGTGGAGGTGGTGGTGTGTCAAGGCCATGTATTTCTTCAATAGGTGGCAAATTCTTAACATCCTCAGCTTTAATACCTTTTTCCTTCATAGATTTCTTTGCCTCTTGCATATCTTCAGGACTGAGAAATAAGATACCCCTCTTATTTGGAGTGGGTTTAGGTGGTGGTTCAGGAAGAGTCCAATCATCATAATTCTTCAATATGTTATTCAATAATTCCTCAGCTTGTTCAACAGTTCGTTCCCTGAAAACATAACCAGCACAACTATCCAGGAAGTCCCTAGAAGCATCGGTTAGTCCATTATAAAAGATATCGAGTATTTCATTTTCTTGAGAGGATGATCAGGCAAAGCGTTAAGCAACTGGAGAAGCCTCCCTCAAGCTTTTGGGAGACTCTCTTCTTCAATTTGCACAAAGTTAAATATTTCCTGTAAGGCAGCTTGTTTCTTATGAGCAGGAAAATATTTTTCAGAGAAGTAGTAAATCATATCCTGGGGACTACGCACACAACTAGGAGTAAGAGTATTGTACCATGTCTTAGCATCACCCTTTAATGAGAACGGAAATAACTTAAGGATATAATAGTAGCGGATCTTCTCATCATGAGCAAAGAGGGTGGCTATGTCATTCAGCTTAGTAAGGTGTGCCACTACAGTTTCAGTTTCATAGCCATGGAAAGGATCAGATTCAACCAAAGTAATTAACTCTGGGTCGATAGAGAATTCATAATCCTTATCGGTAACAAAGATAGGTGAAGTAGCAAACTTAGGATCACATTTCATTCTAGCATTCAGAGTCTTTTCCTTATACTTGCGTAGCAATTTCTTAAGATCTTCTCTATCCTTGCAAGAAAGAATTTCTCTAGTTATCTCTTCGTCCATAACATATCCTTCAGGTATCTTAGGCATTTCAAACTTAGGAGAGCTAGGACTAATAGGTGTTTCATAGTCATCATCAGTTTCAGCAGTCTCAACAAATTCAGTAGTTTCATTCTCTTTAGCTCTAGCAATTTATTCATCAAGAAATTCTCCTAGTGGCACATTATCATCAAGCATGGTACTAGCATCATTCATAGCAGAAGTAGGATCATCTATAACTTGCGACATATCAGGATTACTAGCATGTGGTGGTGTTGCAAGCTTACTCATAACAGAAGGTGAATCAAGTGCAGAGCTAGATGGCAGTTCCTTACCTCCCTTGTCTTAGAGGGAAAAATCTTGGTCTTTGGATCCTTCAAATTCTTCATAGTGATAAACTGATATAAATCCCAAGTGACTCAACAAATATTGCTATGCTCCCCGGCAACGGCGCCAGAAAAAGGTCTTGATAACCCACAAGTATAGGGGATCGCAACAGTTTTCGAGGGTAGAGTATTCAACCCAAATTTATAGATTCGACACAAGGGGAGACAAAGAATACTTGAGAGTATTAGCAGTTGAGTTGTCAATTCAACCACACCTGGAGATTAATTATCTGCAGCAAAGTGTTCAGTAGCACAGTAGTATGATAGTTTGATAGCAGTAGTGACAGTAACAGTAGCGGTAACAGTAGTAGCAATAGTTTTGTAGCAGTTGGAACAGCAGCATCAGCAATAGTAACTTAGCAAGAACAGTAAGTGAAAAGCTCGTAGGCATTGGATCGGTAACTCGTTGGATGATATTCGTCATGTAACAGTCATAACCTAGGGCGATACAAAACTAGCTCAGTTCATCAATGTAATGTAGGCATGTATTCCGTAAATAGTCATACGTGCTTATGGAAAAGAACTTGCATGACATCTTTTGTCCTACCCTCCCGTGGCAGCGGGGTCCATAAGGAAACTAAGGGATATTAAGGCCTCCTTTTAATAGAGAACCGGAACAAAGCATTAACACATGGTGAATACATGAACTCCTCAAACTACGGTCATCACCGCGAAGTATCCCAAATATTGTCACTATGGGGTTGACGGATCATAACACGTAATAGGTGCATATGACTAGGCAAGATCAGATCAAGAACATGGATATAGAGATGATAACATAAACGGTTCAGATCTAAAATCATGGCACTCGGGCCCTAGTGACAAGCATTAGGCATAGCAAAGTCATAGCAACATCAATCTCAGAACATAATGTATACTAGTGATCAAGCCCTAACAAAACTAACTCGATTACATGATGAATCTCATCCAACTCCTCACCGACCAGCAAGCCTACGAAGGAATTACTCACTCTTGGTGGGGAGCATCATGGAATTGGCGATGGAGAAAGGTTGGTGATGACGAAGACCGAAGATTCCCCTCTCCGGAGCCCCAAACGGGCTCCAGATCTGGCCTCCCGATGAAGAACAGGAGGTGGCGGCGGCTCCGTATCGTAAAACGCGATGAAACTTTCTCTCTGGTTTTTTTCTCCGAAAATAGGAATTTATAGTGGTGGAATTAGGGTCAGTGGGGCCACGAGGTAGGCACAACCCACCAGGGCGCGCCCTGGTGGGTGATGCTCACCCTGGCCCCCCTCTTCGGTGGATTTTGGCTCCAATAATTCTCATATATTCTGAAATAATTCTCCAAAAAGTTTCGTTCCATTCCGAGAACTTTTATTTCTGCACAAAAACAACACCATGGTAGTTCTGCTGAAAACAGCGTCAGTCCGGGTTAGTTCTATTCAAATCATGCAAATTAGAGTCCAAAACAAGGGCAAAAGGGTGAGGAAAAGTAGATACGTTGGAGATGTATCATGGTACACGGTGACCCCCTCAACCACCTCGCCCTCACTATCAGTAAACTCATCCCCGCCACCATCAGCATGGCCACTCGGCCCCTCGGGCGGTTCCGGCCAGGTACCCCATCCGTACGTCTCCTGGGACGTAGCCCGATCCCCGTCATGGTCTAGAGTCTCGTGGGCCGGAGTCTTGTGGGTCGAAGCCTCTAGGACCGGAGTCTCGTGGGTTGAAGGCTCGTCGACCCGAGGCTCGTGGATAGGGGTCTGCGTAGCCTCCACCTCAGATGGGTCCACCCTAGCAGTCCTGTGCTCAGGTGAATCAGCTGGGGGTGGCGGCGAGGAAGGCGTAGCAGCTTGCGTACCTCTCCCGCGGGCACGTCTACCTCTACCTCCTCCTCTCTTCTTCCCCCGACCTCCTCTCCCGGTGGGCATCGGCGCCGATGAAGAAGCTCCCGCCTGTGTCTGCAAACTGTCGAGCAACGCTCTCCGGAGAGAATCGGGTGGAATGGAAGTACCCCTCCCACCACGCGCCGACGAAGAAGCCGCGGATCGCTCTGGACCCGCGCCCACCATCTTTCAACACCTGCCATGACAAAGAGTAAACGAAATTAGTACAACATAAAAAAATTGAATACCGACATGAATAATATGTATATAATTTAAGTGTATCATCATCATGTATATAATAAAAATTGAATACCTGACATGAACTAATAATAATCTTGATCGTCTATATATGCTCCGGGATCAATAAATGCATCATCGGCATCACTATCATCAATAAAAGCATCATCATCATCACTATCGGGAACAACATGTGAAAGGCCTCCTTTATGTAATCGGTCAAGCATTGACAGGTCATCCACAGCAGTAACCTCTTCTTCTTCTGGCTCTTCTTGTTCCGTCTGAGGGGTGAAGTCGGATTCACTGTCGCTGTCTACTTCAATGTTCTGGGGTGAAGTAGAGCGGTTCTTGAAACGTTTTTTGAAAGACGTGTTTCTTGGAAGAATTCTCCTTCATATGTGTCTGGGTTAATGTGAGGTTCATAATCCTATTCATTGAGGGGAGGTGGTCTAAAACATGGCGGCACTTCATAAACGACATCCCAACCATTCAGATTTGGATCAGTTTGGCAGGCCCACGGTAGATAGAAAACTTGGGTCGCCTGTTGAGCCGTAATATAAACATCGGGAACATCTAAATGGGTGCTTTGTTTGATTTTGACTAGCCCTATATGTTCATGAGTCCTTCTAGTCTCCTTCGGCTGGAACCAATAACATTTGAAGACTACGACGTTCGGTGGGTTTTCACCATAGAATAGAAGTTCATAAATTGCTTCAACTCTTCCATAATACTCGGTACCTCTTTCTCCGATAGCAGAGACACAACAATTTGTAGACTTTCGGTCGGCCATAGATAGCTCTTTGCCAAAGGTACGAAAGCGATACCCGTTGATGTCGTATTTGTCAAATGAACGGACCTTATAGTCAAAACCATTAGCGACTTGTCTCAATTCGGCGTCCATAGACTCTGAATTAGCCTACAAGTTTAATACGAAAGGATTGTTGCATTAGCCGCAAATTAGACGAAGAAATGAAATGGTCTAATGGAAATTACCGTTTGTTTGAACCAAGAGATGAAACCGGGATAGCCGCTTCCATGCTTTGCCAGAAGCTCATACTCTTCGATGGAATCCTTTTGGATCACCGCTCCATCCGAGAATTTGGCGACGCATCGACTGTATCAAATATTCGGGAATAAGAGCAGTTCAAAGGAATTAGAAGTTGTGAAACAATGTACCAAGAACTTACTCGATGTACGGCCGCACTTCTGTTAGGTTGTTGAAGATATACAACGAAATGGTCCGCCATTCTTCGACACCCAACGCTATTGCTTTCGAAGCACTGGCTGGTGCGAGCTTCCCTTTGAATAGGCTGAGGTTGGATCGACCTTTTTTAGGGTCGCCGGCATTGTACTGAGGCTTCGGATTATACAAATGACGATTCTTGGCTTCGTAGTGTGCTGTCACGAAGTTTGCCGCCTCCTCTGTAATGAATGCCTCGGCCATCGATGCTTCAATTCTACGTTTATTTTTACATTTTGCTCGAGGCGTCTTCTGCATCCTCTCAGTTGTGTAGCACCGAAGATTTTGCACCCCCCCCAATCTTGCCTAGGTAGGGAGATGTAAAATCAAATGCTGCATTGGATTAAAGAAGCCCGATGGAAAGATCTTCTCTAACTTGCAGATCAACTCTGGTGCCAACTCTTCCATTTCATCTAGCACGCCAGGCTATAGTTCTTTCGCACAAAGAGAACAGAAGAAATAGCTCAGCTCTGCCAGTACTAACCATTCATCCTCAGGGATAAAGCCACGCAACATCACCGGCATTACCCGCTCAAGCCATATGTGCCAATCATGACTCTTGAGACCAAATATTTTCAATTTGTCAAGACTCGCTCCCCTCTTTAGATTCGCTGCATACCCATCGTGGAACATCAACTGCATTTTCACCAACAAGATCATTTCCCTCATAGCAGGCATTCCAAGATTGAACCATGCCTTTGGCTTCATCCAATTCTGCTTTCCTTTCGGTTGTCGCATGTTTTGTAACGGTCTATCACATAGAGCCTCCTGATCGACTCTAGACTTAGGATTATCCTTTGACTTCCCCTCTATGCCGAACAATGTACCAAAAAGGGCCTCGGCGATATTCTTTTCAGTGTGCGTCACATCGATGTTGTGTGGGCAAAGGAGGTTTTTGAAGTAAGGCAGGTCTCATAAGCATCTCTTGTGAGTCCAGGCGTGTTCCAAATTATACCCTTTGAAATACCCTGGACGCTCTGGATCAGGCTCGAGAGCGTTTAACTGATCCAGGGTCTGTTGGCCTGTCAACGCAGGTGGTGCAGAGTTTTTGACAACTCTACCTTTGGTGAAATTATTCTTGTCTTTTCTGAACTTATGGCGAGGATCCATGAACTGTCTATGCAAGTCGAAGCAAGAAAACTTGCGACCCGCCTGCAGCCAACGGAACTGAAGAGCTGCCTTGCATGTGGGGCACGGGAACCTTTCATGCAGACACCAACCAACGAATAGCGCATACGCCGGCAAGTCATGCATCGAGTACATGTACCACACATGCATTGAGAATTTTTGTTTTGTAGCGGCGTCATATGTCTTGATCCCATTATCCCAAGCTTCTTGCAATTCATCCTTAAGCGGCTGCATGTACACATTCATATTCTTCCTCGGATAGTTAGGCCCTGGAATTATCAACGTCAGGAAAATGTTATTTCTTTGCATAATCTGTCCGAGGGGGATATTGAGTGGAATAAAAAATACAGGCTAACAACTGTATTCGGTTGTCGTCATACCAAACGGATTGAACCCATCCGTGGCGACGCAGACTCGAGGATGCCTTGGATCTGCCGCTTTATCCTCATGTAATGCATCGTAGTGCTTCCACGCAAAAGCATCCGATGTGTGTACTAACATCTGGTTCCCATCTGCATCTAGTTCAGTTCTTTTGCCCAATTTGTGCCATGTCATCTGTCTGGCCGTCTCTTCGACCATGAAAATACGTTGAAGCCTTGGTATGATTGGCATGTACCGAAGAACATTAACTGGTATTTTGGTTTGCCTCTTCTCTCCCATACCGTTGTCTACCACAACATACCTCAAAGACTTGCAAATGGGACAATAGTTCAAGCCCGCATACTCAAGCCTAAATAAGGCACATCCGTTCTCATAGGCATCTATCTTCTCATAGGGCATCTTAAGTACACGGAGGATTTTGTCCGACTGGTACAGTTTTGCAGGCATGACATGGCCTTTGGGTAGAAAGCGTCCAAATAGTGTCATCATCGCGTCGTAGCATTATCTACCCAAGTTGAATTGAGCCTTCAGAGCCATTACTAGCGCGATGGCATCCAACTGACAAAGCTCAGTGTGCTCGTGGAGAGGACGTTTTGAAGACTCCAACATTTCATAGAAGGCCTTTGCATATTCCTCCATCTCATCGTCCGAATCCCGAGCAACATCAAAGTCTTGCACCATGTCTTCGATCCCGGTACCATGCTCGTCGGTGCGACGACAAACCACCTCAGTTTTGGTACGTTGGGCAGACTCACCATGAAATGTCCATACCATATAATCAGGCCAAAAACCCCACTTCTGCAGGTGTTTACCCATTTCACCCTCTGTCCTCTGTTTAAAGTTGTCGCACCTAATACAGGGGCACCAGGTTTTTCTCTGGCCATTTGCAAATGCGGCTTTCACAAACCCCTTGGTTTTTGTTAACCATTCATTGGTCATGTCTTCCTGACTAGTGTGACTGGTGTACATCCACACACGATCGCTCATCTTGCCTAGCTACTAAACACACAAGAAATGTATATATAATTCAGCATATATATATATATATATATTTATATATATATATATTCATTAGTTAATCAAGTTTGTCAATTTTAGTACGCCCATGCAACCTACACGCTAATAGGTAAAGATAGGTCCTGATACCACCCGAGTATGTGTAGATTGTGTTCGTTTTCCCATGCTCTGCTCCGGATCCGACGCAGAATTTCGGCAGCACCTCCCCACTGTTCTCCTGATACATGTCTCGGCATTAAACAGAGAGGATGTGTACCCGGAGAACAATAGGGAGGCACTGACGAAATTCTGCATCGGATCCGGAGTAGAGCATGGGAAAACGAACCTAATCTACACATACTCGGGATGTCTTGTGAGTCAGATCTCATAAGCATGTCTTGTGAGTCCATGCGTGTTCTGAATTATACCCTTTGAAATACCCTGGACGCTCTGGATCAGGCTCGAGAGCGTTTAACTGATCCAAGGTCTGTTGGCCTGTCAACGCAGGTGGTGCAGAGTTTTTGACAACTCTACCTTTGATGAAATTCTTCTTGTCTTTTCTAAACTTATGGCAAGGATCCAGGAACTGTTTATGCAAGTCGAAGCAAGAAAACTTGCGACCCGCCTGCAGCCAACAAAATTGAAGAGCTACCTTGCATGTGGGGCATGGGAACCTTCCATGCACACACCAGCCAACGAATAGCGCATATGCTGGCAAGTCATGCATTGAGTACATGTACCACACATGCATTGAGAAGTTTTGTGTTGTAGCGGCGTCGTATGTCTTGATCCCATTATCCCAAGCTTCTTGCAATTCATCCTTAAGCGGCTGCATGTACACATTCATATTCTTCCCCGGATAGTTGGGCCCTGGAATTATCAACGTGAGGAAAATGTTCTTTCTTTGCATAATCTGTCCGGGGGTATTGAGTGGAATGACAAATACAGGCCAACAACTGTATTGGGTTGCCATCATACCAAACACATTGAACCCATCCCTGCTAATGGCGACTCGAGGATGCCTTGGATCTACTGCTTTATCCTTATGTAATGCATCGAAGTGCTTCCATGCAAAAGCGTCTGAAGTGTGTACCAACATCTCATTCCCATATGCATCTAGTTCGGTTCTTTTGCCCAAGTTGAGCCATGTCATCTGTCTGGCCGTATCTTCGACCATGAAAAGACGTTGAAGTCTTGGTATGATTGGCATATACCGAAGAACATTAACAGGGATTTTGGTCTGAATCTTCTCAGCCATACCGTTGTCTACCACAACGTACCTGGAAGACTTGCAAATGGGACAATAGTTCAAGTCTGCATACTCAAGCCTAAATAAGGCACATCCATTCTCACAGGTATCTATCTTCTCATAGGGCATCTTAAGTACACGGAGGATTTTGTCCGACTGGTACAAGTTTGCAGGCAGTACATGGCCTTTGGGTAGAAAGCGTCCAAATATTGTCATCATTGCGTCGTAGCATTCTCTGCCCAGGTTGAATTGTGCCTTCAGAGCCATTACTTGCGCGATGGCATCCAGCTGACAAAGCTCAGTGTGCTCGTGGAGAGGACGATTTGAAGACTCCAACATTTTATAGAAGGCCTTTGCAGATTCCTCCATCTCATCGTCCGAATCCCGGGCATCATCAAAGTCTTGCACCATGTCTTCGATCCCGGTACCATGCCCGTCGGTGCGACGACGAACCACCTCAGCTCTGGCACGTTGGGCAGACTCACCATGAAATGTCCACACCGTATAATCAGGTGTAAAACCCCACTTCTGCAGGTGTTTACCCATTTCACCCGCTGTCCTCTTTTTAAAGTTGTCGCACCGGACACAGGGGCACCAGGTTTTTTCCAGGCCATTTGCAAATGCGGCTCTCACAAACCCCTTGGTTTTTGTTAACCATTCATTGGTCATGTCTTCCTGACTAGTGCGATCGATGTACATCCACGCACGATCACTCATCTTTCCTACCTACTAAACACACGCTAATAGGTAAAGATATGTCCTAATACCACCCGAGTATGTGTAGATTGGGTTCGTTTTCCCATGCTCTGCTTTGGATCCGACGCAGAATTTCGGCAGCACCTCCCCGTTGTTCTCCTGATACATGTCTCGGCAATAAACAAAGAGGATGTGTACCCGGAGAACAATAGGGAGGCACTGACAAAATTCTACATCGGATCCGGAGTAGAGCATATGGGAAAACGAACCCAATCTACACATACTCTGGCTGTCCACGGATAACGTTGGACAATTCGAAAGGATGGCGGTTATAAATATGCAAAGACATGCATATTTATAGACGCCGCCCTTTAAAACGGGAGACGCATACTGGTCATGCATACTGATGATTCAATCTACCTATAGCTAGCAAGTTTCATCGGCACGAAGACCAGAACAGAGCAAATGAAGGGGGAGGAGGAGATGTCATTTGTGCTCACCCACGAACGCAGGGGCGGAGCTCGTCCAACGCACGGGGAGGTCGTCGAACACCGGACCCTCGCAGCGACGAAACAACTGCACATTAAAATCCGCCCGATCAACACAAATATGATGTTTTTTATAACAAAATTGGAAAATATATGACCTAACTCATAATTTACAAAACTATGACCCCGTCGGCCTCTGGAAGGCCGAAGAGCACCTTTTCGGTCAACAAGAGGTGTCATGCCGGGGAGTCGTGCAGGGGGCTCACCGGAGGGGCGTCGCCGGGGGTGTCGTGCCGGGGGTGTCATGTCGGGGTGTCGGGGCGTCGTGTTGGGGTGTCGTGTTGGGGTGTCAGGGTGTCTTCTTCTTCTGCTGCTGCTTCTTCTTCTTCCCCTTCTTCTTTTTCCTCTTCTTCTTCTTCTTCTCCTTCTTCTTCTTCTTTTCCTTCTTCTTCTTTTCCTTCTTCTTTTCATTCTTCTTCTTCTTCTTCTTCTTCTTCTTCTTCTTCTTCTTCCTCTTCCTCTTCCTCTTCCTCTTCCTCTTCTTCTTCTTCTTCCTCTTCTTCTTCTTCTTCTTCTTCTTATTCTTCTTCTTCTTCTTCTTCTTTTTCCTCTTTTACTGCTTCTTCTTCTTCTTTTCCTTCTTCTTTTTCCTCTTCTTCTTTTCCTTCTTCTTCTTTTCCTTCTTCTTTTCATTCTTCTTCTTCTTAAAGCTATCAATGACGATCCCCGAAAGAAGACTTCATCTTATCTAGCCAAACGACTACTCTTGTCTACTTTCATTCCACAAGTTAAGACTAAGCAAAATAGTAACAAAGGCAAGAAAGGTTCTTTAACTAGTAGCAATAAAAATGATAAAACCAATGATATTGCTTCTAGTAGTTCTATTGATCCCACTAACACTTCTCTTAGCCAAGTTACACTTGAGCAAGAAAATGAACTTTTGAAAGGGATTATAGAGAAAGGTATCTACAAGAGTCTTGCCGGGTGTAAGCAATTTGAGGAGATTGTACGCAAGCACGGAGGATACCGGAAGAACCATGGCATTGGCTACTTCAACGCAAATGGAGTTGAATGGGAAGAAGGTCAATACCCCAAGCCCAAGTTTGTTTCTCAAAGGGAGAAGTATGAACATACTCTTCCCAAGGGAACGAAAGCTCAAGATGACCTTCCACCACAAGACCACAAGCTCAAGGTCAAGGACAAGCTTCAAGAGGACATTGACTCATATGAAGATGAATTCCAAGCTTTGGTGAAGTGGGTTCCCAAGGCTACTTCAAGCTCAACTTCTACAAGTGCCACTTCAACACCAAGGATCCCCATCAAGTTGATGTGGGTCCCCAAGAAGAAGAACTAGAGAAGTTCTTGAGGGGTGACTCCGCCAATGAAATTCACTTACATTCATTATTGGCAAGAACTAGTTGCAATCAACGTCAACATTATGCAATAGTTCAAGGAGTCACACATTCCCTCAAAGGTAAGCAAGGGACAAGGTAATCAACAAATCCATGGACATCATCATGTATGCTTTGCACTCCATGTCCATAGATATCCTTGTATTTGTCTCTTGTTTGTTGGGACTAACCCATGTAGGTGAGAAGAGTAAGAAACAACAAGGATGCTCCCAACTCATGGTGATCTTCATCAACTTTGAGCATTCATCACTACTTCACCTACATGAAGTCTTCATCGACAAAACCCAAGGTTAGTTTATCCCTCTCAAGGGGGGATGTCACATCAAGGGGGAGCTTTACTCTAAGACTTGAGTCAAAGCATCTCATAGCATGTGACAACATTAAATGCTTTATGTAAAAGTGGTAACCCCACTTGTGCTTAAACGATGAGTATGACCTATGATCAAGTATTCTTACTTGGCTCCTAAGTCAATATACTCATATATAGATGACTCCGTCATCGCCAAAATGCTTGATAGATGCTAGTATGTATGTGCATGTTTGCCATGATTTCATTTGACATCCTATTGTGTGAGCATGTTGGTCTGCATGTCTTTATCCATTCGAGGACATCCAATTGTTGCTATTTGGATTTTGATTTTCTTTTGCCAATTGGATGGAAAAGAATGCCTAGGACCCCTCTCTAGCTATCTATGCTTTCTCGTCTCATATTCCATTCTTGCCGCATCACAAAATTTGAACAAGGACTTTTCGATCTCTCTGTGTGAGGAGCACTCGGAGTTCCGTATCGACAAGGACTGGCCATTAAAACCTCCCAAGTGCATCTCGGTGGAACCAACACAAAAATCTCGGTCTCACCGATGCCTAGGGTTGATCTGGTTTTCAATCTCGGTAACACCGATTCCATCTTCTCGGCTTCACCGAGTTTCCCTGTCAGCTGACAGTTGAGGAACTCGGTGTCACCGATAATTTTGAACCAGTGTCACCGACAGCGATGGGTACTTAATGTGGCGGACCCGACTTTTGAAATTACTTCTTCAAACGTCCGTTCCTCCAAACCCTAGCTGCCCATTCGTGAACCCCTGGTTATCGCCTTTGTCTTCCCGAGCGCCTCCGCCGTTGGAAGTCGCCGCCGTCGACGGAATCCTCACCGCCGTCGCCGCCGTAGCAGACCCGTCACCAAACTAGGGTACGATTCCGGCCCCTTGTGTGCTCCTCCCTCCAACTCATGCGCATTAGGATTGTTCCATCTATAAGCCACTGTTTGAGATCGATCTATCCTCAAAATTCTCCATTAGAATAGCGAACTATGGATTTTTAGGGTTTTGCCGTCCGCAATCCGAATCTCGGTGAAACCGAAGCAAAAGAATCGGTTGTACCGATTCTGTTTCTAGGACTACTGAGGACAGTCTCGGTGAAACCGAGTATCCATTTTCGGTAGTACCGAAATGGGTGCCAAGTTTCTGTGAAGTAGGCTGTGCGTCTCGGTGGGTCCAAATTTTTTGCCTCGGTTGTACCGATATTCCCTTTGCAGAATGCAAATCTTGAGAATTCTAAGTTCAACTTTTGAGAAAATTTCTGCATTTTGTGATGACTCAACCTATCTGCTCCTCTATGCTCTATTCACAGGGTCAGTATGTCTGAATCAGATGACAGTCAAAATAATTTCAGAGAGGAGAATGTTGATATGAGCTCAGGCACTAGTCCTGAGGGGAGCTATGATGATGTACCTAGCTCACCAGATCTGCCCAAAGCTGCAACCAGGGCAAGAAGAAAGCTTAACTCAGATGAAGAGAATGGGGATTTTGTGCGTGAGGAGCTACCCAAGAAAGATACAACTGCCAAGAGCACTGTTGCTGCTACTTCATCCAAGAAGAAGGCAATAAGGAAGGAGTATGCCAGCTCAGGAACAGTGAGAGCACCAGAGAGTGCTAGGGCAACAATGACTGTTGAGCCCCCAAAGAAATCCATGCCTAAGAAGGCAGGAGAGAAGAAGAGAGAAAGGACAAGATACGTCAAAGCTACAGTTCTTCCTTCTACTCCAGAGTACTTAGATGAATAAGAAGAGGAAGAGCCAGCTTCCAAGGCTCCTCCTAAGAAGAAGAAGAAGATGCTTGCAGATGCTATGACAAGCCAGGCTCCATCCAAGAGCAAGCCAGTTGCTTCCAAGAAACCCACTGCTTCAGAACCCAAGAGGTTTTCCAGAGACATCCCAACTGCTACCAAGAACAAGACTTATACTTTCAGAGAAGCTGAGGGTGAAGAAAGGTCTGTTTTGATGAAGCTGAGACCACACCTTCCAGAGCATAATGCCAGCCAGCCAGTTGCTGAAGACATGAAGAAGAGGAAGGACTCGGGATTGAGAGAGTGGAGAGCAATTGATCCTTACTCCCAGAGGAGAAAGACAGCTGTAGACTACAGGTTCTACACAAAAGAACAGCAAGACTTCTATGAAACAGTTATGCTTGACAAGAGCCCTGCAGTAAGTGACATGAGGTATGTGGACTGGAAGCACATCAAGGACAACGAAGATTACTTTCCAAGTGTGCAAGATAACTTCCACTGCATTGGTCTTGCTGAGTTTGTTGGTAAGGAGTTCACTGCTTGGAACGACGAGATGATCATGCAATTCTACTCCGCTGCACATTTCTATGGAGATGGTAGGATTGTATGGATGACAGAAGGCACCAGGTATGAATCCACAGTTGAGGAGTGGGCTGCCATCTTAGGAGCTCCACAGGTGGAAGACGGTGACCTAGATGTGTACTCTGAGTCCAAGGCAAATCACAAGGCCATGAAGAACATGTACAATGAGATCCCTGCTGCAAACTTGCCATCTCACAAGTTTGGATCCATTTACTTCCTCCAGGCTGGTCTACGCATGATCAACACCATCTTGAGGCATACCTTGATGCCTAAGTCTGGAGATGAGAAGATGATAAGAGGCTATTCTATCAACATGCTGCTCCACCTTGATCAACACACTAGATTCAGAGTGATGGACTTGATAGTTGAGACAGTGAAGAGGACTGCTGCAGATCAGAAAAGATCATGTGGATACGCTCCGTATATTCAGATGCTTATCAACTCCAAGCTGGAGAAGCACACGTATGCACTTGATCGACCACATTTGCCACTCTTGCCAGAGCTAGAAGACAATGTTGTGGTGATGCACCCAGATCATCCCACCTCAGCTACAGCACAGGCACAGGCAGAGGCAGCCAGAGACTCTAGTGCTCAGGTGCCAAAGACTCGGAGTGAGCAAATGGATCTTCTCCTTAGCTCTGTGCTCAGTATGCAGAAGGACATCGGGAACGTCTTGAAGAACCAGGAGAGCCTTTCGAGGATTGTTGATACCAAGTTTCATATTCTCAATAACAAGGTGGATGAGCTCACAGTGACTGTGAATGAGCTCAAGAAGGAAGTTGATGGCGTGCCCAGTCCCCACACTACAGATGATGATGAGGATAGTCCACCTCTCAGGGCAAACACTCAGTTCAGGACTTAGGCCAGATCTGCTACAGTGCCAGTTCCAGAGACTAGACCTTCTTCATTAGCACCTGCCGCAGCTCCTCCAGCACCTCCAGTTGCTACTCCAACTCCGTCCATGACGTCTGCTGAAGTCTTCGCTGATGATGTTCTATCGACTCCTTCATCAGGTACCGGAGGAGATCAGCCCCAGAAGAGCGCTTAGCTCTATACCTTTGAACTTTTTGGTAACTTGTTGCCAAAGGGGGAGAAGTTGTATAGATCATTAGGGCTTCGAGAGAGAGAGAGCGTTGCTTGTTTTATCGCCTTTCAAAACATTGATATCTTTTTGTTTGTTTGCTTGTGTTAAACTTTGTTGGTGTTTGATCATACACTTGATGTGTATTGCTACTATTTCCTATCCTTGTGATGCTTATGAGATGATCATTCACCTTTGCTTGATTGTGTTGTGCTATGATATTCATTCTTATTATTCTCGCACACCATCAAGTTGTATGTGACATGAAAGAGTGCCCCATGTACCTAATAGATTGTGCATTTGCATTCAAACGCAAATTCAAAATAATGCACAAATTTAGGGGGAGCTCTTGCCTATCACATACTTCTCAAAGCGACGATTATATTCATTGATTATATCATATGTCGAAGCTTTGATCCATATGTGTCATCAATTACCAAAAAGGGGGAGATTGAAAGCACATTTGCTCCCTTGGTGGTTTTGGTAATTAATAACAACATATATGTCATTGAACTAATGTTTCCACTAAGTATATTTCAGGAAAAGTTCAATGATGGGTTAGCAAAAGGATTGTGGAGAGACCCCTAGATGCAAGGATTTGGATTGGCAAAGCTTCAAGCAAGAGGACTCTACATTTTACTTTGTGAGAAATCACCTTGAGTCCATAGGAAAGCCAATACTATTAAAAGGGGGTAAGGTACTATTGGTGAACAATATGCTCCACATGCACAAGTGATAGTCACCAAAAACACCCACAAGCTCTTCCACAAAAGTCTGTCCAAGCCTATCATGAAAATCGGTGCTACCAATATTTCCCACTCGGTCCCACCGATTCCCACCTCAGACAGACCCATGCCAAACCCTAGATCTTCGGTGCAACCGATTCTGCTTCGGTGCCACCGAGTTCAGCTTGCCAACTTTCTGTTACCTCGATTCTTAAAATTGGAATTTTCGATATTTTGGATCGGCGTCACCGAGTTGAGGAAACTGACCGTTGGTCACCTTATCGGTATTGCCGAGATCTTTGTATCGGTCTCACCAAGATTCAAAAGTTGCTACCTTTGGAGCAACTCGGTACCACCGAGTTTTATACTTCGGTGTCACCAAGTTGGTCACTTTAGGTGTAACCGTTGAATTTTTGGAGATGCCTATATATACCCCTTCACCACCACTCACTCGAAAAAGAAGCACTCATAACTATTCCGTACTTGCCCCATCCAATTTTCTGAGAGAGAGTCACCTACTTATGTGTTGAGATCAAGCCATTCCACTCCATCCATATGAATCTTGATCTCTAGCCTCCCCAAGTTGCTTTCCACCAAATCAATCTCTTCCACCAAAGCCAAATCTATGAGAGAGTGATTGTGTGTTGAGGAGTCTATCATCTTGAAGCACAAGAGCAAGGAGTTCATTGACATTATCGAGCCTATTACCTTTTGGAGGGTGGTGCCTCCTAGATTGGTTAGGTGTCGCTTGGGAGCCTCCTACTTCGTGTTGTGGAGTTGAACCAAGAAGTTTGTACGGGCAAGGAGATCGCCTACTTCGTGAAGATCTACCCATAGCGAGGCTAGTCCTTCGTGGACGGAAGCCGTTATGGAATAGTCAAGGTTGCTACTTCGTGGACCCTTATGGGTGGAGCCCTCCGTGGACTCTCGCGACCGTTACCCTCCGTGGGTTGAAGACTCCATAAACGTGGACGTACGATAGCACCACCTATCGGAACCACGGGAAAAATCTTCGTGTCTTCAAATTGCGTTTGATCTTCCTCCCTATCCTCTACTACATATGCTTGTCTTTACTTTCCGCTGCTATACTCTTAGACATGCATGTGTAGGGTGTACTTGAATTGCTATCATTTCTAAAATCCGCCAACACTTAAAATTGGGAAAAGATAGAATTTTTATTTGGTCAAGTAGTCTAATCACCCCCCTCTAGACATACTTTCGATCCTACAAGGAAGGGCAACGAAGCCTGTTCGGGAGCAATGGTGACGATGAGACGCAAGGGTGTATCTTGACGAGGCCCTCTTTGTTGCGGTGTGTGTGAAGGGTGTCATGTGTGTGTCGCTTGGCGGTTTGTGACGGTTTTAACCCGGTTTTCCGTTAATTAACTCACAACTCTTTTATTCTTAATGAATGGAGGAATCCTTCCATTTCGAAAAAAGATCCCGTGTGGCCTTTATTGGTCGAAAAAAAGTTGACTCTCCCTCATGGGCCTATCCATTGGCGGAGCTAGGATTTGAAAACAGGGTGGTCCACCTTTAATTTTTTTTGACATCAAATATAGCATGTGAATGATGTAATCAATTTACCAATAGCACATAAAAATATATCAATATGTTCTTACAAACATATTAAAATTATCAATTAAGTGTTAGTTTTGCATAAAAGAAGTCTACATAATACATACCTTGAGAAGTTTAAAGTAGCATGTATTTGAAAAAGATAAGCAATGTCTCCGGTCCTCTTCACTCTTCAATAACTCTACAATAATAATTTGCTTATTTTTTAATCATAAGTTCATAACCAATAAATTTAAATTTGCGTCATGTAGACAATTTTCATGTTTCTGAATGTGAAACTACATTATATTCACATATTTCTGGTTGTAGCTTCAAGGTCCAATATATCCAGATATTAATTGTGCAACTTTCTTGTGCAATGGAAAAGCGAAAAAAAAACATTGTTGTCTTGACCATCCTCATAAAAGCATACAACCAGACCTGCTTCCAAGTCCACCACCGACCCAGGTACCAAATGGTCCCTGGTGGCGTAGACATGGGCACGGCCATGAATGGGCGGATCTGGGCCCCAGGCAGCCCATGCCATTGCCTCGGGCATATGAATTTTCCTCCGCCCATATTTAAAGAAACAATAGGTTCGGCCTGGGGTGCATCCCACTTGTAAGCCCAGCCAGCCCAGGCCAACTAGCCCAGCCGTCACGGCAATTCCCTGTCAGTTCACGAACAGAGCTAGCGCACGATGCAGCGCTCATGGACGAACCAGCCGCCCCTTTTCCCCCGAGTTGGACGAACCCTAGGCGACTGCCCGCCACTGCCGCCCGCCGCGCCGCCCGCCGTTTCCCTGCCCGCCACCGCCGCCCGCCGTTGTGCCCATCCAGCCGGCCTGTGGCGTGGGTAGTTCCCTTCATTTCCTTCCGATGCGTCAGGTTGCGCCATGGTGTCTGCTGCCCTGTCCGATGAGGCGGCGACCCCGGCGAGGC
Source organism: Elymus sibiricus (assembly GCA_039707655.1). Classification (NCBI taxonomy): domain Eukaryota; kingdom Viridiplantae; phylum Streptophyta; class Magnoliopsida; order Poales; family Poaceae; genus Elymus; species Elymus sibiricus. The sequence continues at coordinate 350,169,089 of CM077675.1, forward strand.
GACAGGCTTCCCAGCGTCCAGCGAGGTGTCCTCAAAGGTCAGTCAATGAAAGGAGAAGCAGAGTAGTAGTGTGTAAGGATCTCTCCTTTACATAGCTTGCACCAATGTTTGACAGCCGGAGAGAAAGTTTGGTTCGTGAACTCACATCACAGCCCCAGTCAAAGCCCCGAATGTCATTGATTTAGTTTCAGTTTGTAATGGTGAATCTGCAGAAGACAAAAAAATGATGATCTTTTCCTTTTGATTTGTCTTGCTTTATTAGTTGACCCATCATGAAACAAATGATGCCATTGAATATTATGTTTGTATTTTATTAGTTATGCAACATATATTAACTTTTGTATGCCTTGAAACTAGACTTTTTTACGTTGTTTTTAGTCCTTAGTTTCTCGCTTGGGGCGTCAGCCAATACTGGGTCCGCCACTGCGGCCATGGCCGGCGGGGCCATGCCAAAGAAACGTGGTGCAAGCAACCAGTTTGCGAACAACAGAGAGCGAGGAGTAAAAGGGGCAATGGCGGTCGGCGTTGACAGGACGAAGAAGGGTCCTCCTTGCGGCTCTGAATCCGTTGTCCGAATGAAGCAGGAGCAGTCCTGTCAAGACCTAGCTACGAATAGAGTATCAAATCAAGGGTTTTGAGTATGGAAGCAATGGAATTATCTCAGATCTATATTTATTTCACGAGAGAGTATCAGCTATAAGCAGTATTCTTAGCCATCATGGTAGATTGGAGATGAATGAATGCCCAGCTCAGCCATAGCCCGACTGTCTTATAAGCAAAAGGTAAATGACAGTAGGTGAAACGCGACAGTGGCCCGTGTCGAACGGTAACAGTAAATATCTAACGGTACATGACGAGCGGTAATGCGACGAGTGATCCCAGCCGTTAACTGAATCGGTACAGTTAACTGAATCTAGACAGCTACAGCTTCAGTCCTGACATTGCCCCCTCCTTGAAATTTGGCGTGTCCTCACGGCGATGAAATGTACCCTGCCATTCTAGTGTAGTCTTGCGAAAGAATTCATGAAAAGTGTACTTGATGAAATCAGCGTCTTCCCACGTTGCATCTTCAGGTGAAAGGTTTTCCCACTGAATAAGCCACTGCACCACTGGCATGTTGTTCCTCGGCACCTGACGCACTTGCAGAACAGCCGCTGGTCCTGTTTTCACCGTTCCATCAGCATTCACAAGAGGCAAATTGGGACTGGGAATGGATTTGTCACCAATGTGTTTCTTCAATTGACTGACATGGAACACCAGATGGATCTGCACATGATCAGGCAGTTGTAGTTTGTAGGCAGATCTGCCCACTCTCCGTATCACCAGGAATGGCCCATAAAATTTGTTTTGTAGCTTGAGTGCCCCACGAAAACCGAAAGCAGCCAACCTGTAAGGAGCCATTTTGAGATATACTGGATCACCAACTTGGAACGATCTTTCCACTCTTTTGGTGTCTGCATATTTCTTCATACGATTTTGAGCCACAATCAAATTCTCTTTCAAATGGTCCAACATCTGCTGCTTGGCAGTCATAAAATCTTGAGCTTCTTTGTCCTCCGGACCCGGAATTGCCAATTCAGAAATGAGGGGAGGAGGGAACCCATAAAGGGCTTGAAAAGGAGACATTGTGATAGCAGTATGGTAGGTGGAGTTGTATCAATATTCTGCTAGAGACAACCAAGACATCCACTTAGTAGGAGCAGTAGTAGTCATGCACCTTTAATATGTTTCCAAACACTCATTTATCCTCTCAGTTTGACCATCAGTACGAGGATGATAAGCTGTACTATATCTTAATTCCACTTTCGGTGCAGAGAAAATTCCCTTCCAGAGCTGGCTGGTGAAGATACGATCTCTATCAGATATAATTAACTTGGGAGGACCGTGTAGTCTGATAATCTGATCAATAAAAGCTTGAGCCACAGTCAGCACATTGTATGGATGGGACAGAGGAATGAAGTGGGAGTACTTAGTGAATGTATCCACCACTACCATTATCACATCCTTGCCTTGAGACTTAGGGAGTCCCTCAATGAAATCCATGGATAAATGTTGCCAGGCCATATCAGCAACAGGTAAAGGTTCTAATAAACCAGGTTGAAGCAATTTTCATGCTTGGCTCTCTGACATATTGGACAAGCAGCAATGAAAGCTTCTACAGAATGCTTCAATCCAGGCCAATAGAAAATACTTTTCACCCTCTGATAAGTGGCTCTTCTCCCAGAATGGCCACCAACAGGAGAACTGTGTAGGGCTAACATTAGCTTGTGTCTTAATTGGGGAGCATTACCCACCAAAATCTTGCCCTTATATCTGATAATACCAGCAGCCAGGGAGTAATCAGAAATTGAATTTTCTTTGGCCACAAGTAACTTTTCCAATAACTTTTTTACTTTCATTATCTTGCTGGTAACTAGATATAAGGTCGTCTGGCCAGGTTGGTGTAACAGCAGTAATGGACATGCATTTTGGTAGAACCCTAGACAAAGCATCAGCCACCTTATTCTGCACTCCTTTCTTATACTGAATTGTGAAATTAAATTCCAACAACTTCATCATCAACTTATGCTGCACTCCTTTTGTGATTTTCTGATCGGTAATGAACTTCAAGGACTATTGATCAATTTTGATTGTTAATGAACTTCCCAACAAATAGTGCCTCCACCTTTTCAAAGCTTCCAGAATTGCTAAAGCCTCCTTTTAATAAGTAGACAAAGCTGCATTTCTGGGACACAGGGAAGAACTGAAATAAGAGATAGGTCTGCCTTGTTGCATTAAGACTGCCCCAATTCCTTTACCAGAGGAATCAGTTTCCAACACAAAAGGTTGTGAAAATTTTGGTAGAGCTAACACTGGAGCAGTAATTAAGGCTTGTTTCAATTGGTGAAAAGCTTTATCTTGCTCTTCTTTCCATGAAAAGTGGCCCTTCTTGAGGATATCATGCAAAGGCCTACAAATAATGCCATAACCTTGAATGAATCTCCTATAATACCCAGCCAAACCCAGGAAACTTCTCAGTTTTGTCACAGTGTCAGGCACTGGCCAATCTGCAATAGCTGTGATTTTCTGTGGATCAGTAGCTACTCCATTTACAGAAATAACATGACCCAGATATTCCACTTGTTGAACAGCAAATACACATTTAGACATTCTAGCAAAGAGCTGATGTTCCTTCAAAAGCTCCAACACCAACTTAATATGTTCCAAATGCTCTTTGAGATCTTTGATGTAAATTAAGATGTCATCAAAGAACACTAGTACAAATTTCCTCAAGTAAGGCCCAAATATAGTGTTCATTAACTCCTGGAAGGTACCTGGTGCATTAGAAAGGCCAAAAGGCATAACCAGATATTCAAAATGCCCCAAAAATGTTCTGAAGGCTGTTTTTTGGATATCTTCAGGAGCCATTCTTATTTGATGGTACCCTGATCTTAAATCCAGTTTAGTGAAGAATTTTGCTCCATGTAACTCATCTAGCAAATCTTCAATTAAAGGAATTGGAAATTTGTTTTTTACTGTCAGTGCATTGAGTTTTCTAAAATCAGTGCACAGTCTCATGGATCCATCTTTCTTCTTTACTAGCAAAACAGGGGCTGCAAAAGGACTCCGACTGTGTCTGATGAGATGAGCAGCTAACAATTTCTTGATTTGCTCATCCATTTCTTGCTTTTGATGTTGAGGAACTCTATAAGGCCTGACTTGTGGTGGATTAGCTCCTGGAATTAAAGG